>OZ023162.1:10341597-11541597 GCA_963678695.2 Diplodus puntazzo | reverse complement strand
GTGCAGCATCCCTTCACTGACACCTCTCAGCTAAGAGTGGCATATAATGTATACCTGGCTGTTTATGCTGCAGCCCACGCCCTCCACAGCCTTATCTCCTGCCCAAACAGAGACAGCCCTCCTGGAAACAACAGCTCCACCTGCTCCTCTCCAAAACATATCACACCCAGAGAGGTAATATACATTGCTGTGTCTTCTTATTCACAAATAATAGTATAGTTTTTTAAGTTGTGACGAATTGCATACACGATTTTCAACATTTGATTGTATCAGCTGTTGCAGCACTTGAACAAAGTGAACGTCACCACACCACAAGGAGAAATTTTTTATTTCCACGGTGCCGACATTCCAGCGAAGTATGACCTCGTCAACTGGCAGAACACCCCTGAGGGGTCACTTAAACTTGTTTTAATTGGTCGTGTGGACGGGTTTGACCTCCACCTTAATGAGTCAGCTATTCAGTGGAGCACAGGCACCAATCAGGTAATCACATCAACAAGTTGTGTCAGGGATACTAAAAATGTTCTATTGCAATGACTGTCTGGCTTTTATTTAGGTTCCTGTTTCAGTGTGCAGTGAGAGCTGCCCCCCAGGTACCAGAAAGGCCAACAGGAAAGGAGAACCTCTCTGCTGCTTTGACTGTATCCCATGTGATGAAGGGGAGATTAGCAATAAAACCGGTGAGGAAATCACTCCATTGGGAAAGGGAAATTCATTTTTGCGAGGTTAATTTTCCCATTTGTGTTTCACTTTCCTTCTCCCTCTACCAGGTTCTCTTCACTGTGAGAGTTGTCCATCTGAGTTCTGGTCCAATGTTGAACTAACAGCCTGTGTCCCTCGTCAGCTGGATTTTATTTCCTTTAATGAAACATTGGGCATTACTCTGACCACTGCAGCTGTATCTGGTGCTGCAGTGACAACAGCTGTGTTTGTGGTGTTTATTTGCTACCGTAAAACACCTATGGTACGGACCCAAAGTCATAATTATCTCTGACAAAGCATTACATTTTTTAAATGGCCACATCTTTGTCTGTTAATCTGATTCACCTCTAGGTGCGAGCCAACAATTCAGAACAGAGCTTCCTGCTTCTTCTGTCTCTGAAGCTTTGCTTCCTTTGCTCGCTGGTCTTCATCGGCCGTCCATCAGTCTGGTCCTGTCGGTTCCAGCAGGCAGCTTTTGGGATCAGCTTTGTACTTTGTGTTTCCTGCCTCCTGGTCAAAACCCTCGTAGTTCTTGCTGTTTTCCGCTCAGCTCAGCCTGGTGCTGAAACTTTGATGAAGTGGTTTGGTCCAGGCCAACAGAGAGGAAGTGTTGGTCTCTTTACTTCTGTACAGGTATGAATTTTGTTTTATTGATTAAATCAAAAGAATATTTTATTACATACTATAACATGATATTGAATTATAACACTGAAATGTGTTCACTTATCATTCAGGTTATCATCTGTGCCATATGGCTGTCCCTCAGCCCTCCAGTGCCTCGACGTGATCTGGGTTTCCAAGGGTCAAAGGTCACCCTGGAGTGTTCTATGGCTTCTGTGGTGGGCTTCTCTCTGGTTCTGGGCTACATTGGCCTGCTAGCCTGCACCTGCCTCCTCTTGGCCTTTCTTGCTCGGAAACTCCCTGACAACTTCAACGAGGCCAAACTGATCACCTTCAGCATGCTGATATTCTGTGCTGTCTGGGTGGCCTTTGTCCCTGCTTACGTTAGCTCTCCTGGGAAATATGTTGTCGCTGTGGAAATTTTTGCAATTCTGGCCTCCAGCTATGGTTTACTGCTTTGTATTTTTGCCCCCAAATGTTTCATCATTCTTTTGAGGCCTGAGAAAAACACTAAGAAACACATGATGGCCAGATAAGTATTGCTGGTATGTGAGGATAATGACCATCATTATCATGATCATATTTATCTGGTGGCCTCCAACTTGGCTGGCTGGTTGAATGTATATATGTTAATCAGTGTGTGATATATGAATTATGTTCCTCTAAATAATGTTACACGTGTAATTACTGCTTTGATTTGTATCTGAATAGCCAATAATATTTTTAAGACCATTTAAGAAAATGCACATTTCAGTGAAATACTGCAAACTAAAAATGTTAATTAATTTTAATGGTGTACCTCAACTGAATACAAGTCTCAGAATAAAAAAAACAGAATATTCTGCTTTAAATCACAGTACATTAATAGATAGCTTATTTACACAAAGGGGTGCTGTAGTCATTTTTACTTTTTCAAACAATTCATTATTAAAAAAATAATTATAGGACAGTTATTTCATGTTGTATTTCAACTGAAATCAGTCATGTTTAATTTAACATAGATTGGATGAAATTATTTTCCAGAATGCTTCATTTTGTTTCTTTGGTTATCATTTCAGTTTACTGTAGCCCACCGATAACACAACCAGTTCCAATTTAGGATGTTCAGATGACTCAACCTGAGTTTTTTCTTCACACCACAGGTGCATTTGGTCTCCATTGTACTCTCTAAAGAGGGTAATATTTGAGGGGTTGCTCAGCTAGCCATAGTCATTCAGTCATTCATTTAACCTTGCCTGCAGCAAGTTATATAGCCACATTATGCTGATGTATTTGTGTTTTTGTATTTCTAGAAAGAAAATAAAGAGTTAAGGAATTGCCTTAAACTGACGCACACCGGGAAGTCTCTTTTTTGTCCGAGTGTTCAACAGAATGCTCTTGGTGAAAGTTACTGTAAGGTTGAAAATGACATTACGTAAGCAGAATTAACCATTTAATAACGTTCTTCTTAAATTATGGTTAGGTAATGCTTATTCTGTATCCTCGTGCATTAATGACGTGTTATTTAAGGGTGTGATGGCCACAGCCACACAGGGTAAAATCTAACCCACTCACTCTCCATGTTAGTTTTTTTAATTTTCTACATAGGTTAATTTAATTTGCAGCCAGCCCGGATACGACACAGTTTGTTTGATTTAGAAGTTGTTTATTTACTTTAAGCCCTGCATTGTCAGAATGCACACATTTGAGCAATGTGGGGTTCTGTATAATTTTCTGTTGTATTAATCATTTCTTTCCTTGTCTTGAGTTACCATGGTTGGGAGAGGCCTCTTCCTGGTGGAACAAAAGGCGGGGCTAAAGATGGAGCGCTCTTAAATCTTGGGTCAAGCTCGTCAGGCTGGACCACTTCCTGCTGTGCCATGGGGGGGATTTGGGTTTAGTTAGCTTGCTTTGTATTTAGTTGTAGTTGGCCTCCATTTTGTTTTCCCCTTGTGTATTTTTGGTTTGGCCAAGCCACTATAGATGTGCTCCCTTATGTCATTTCATCAGGTCTGTTCTGTTCAGTTAACATCTCAGTTCTTTGTTGTTTAATTGAGTATAGTTATCTTTTGTTGACCTATTTTACAGGCTTAGTTAATAAGTTTGCCTTGGTTTTTTGTAAAAAAAAATTTCATTTGGGTAAATAAAACCCTATTTGTTGAATTGATATTCCTGTCTCCTCATTTCCTCACTGCTTGATCCCTGACAAAGGGAAATGTGTTTTTCAGCTTTACTGTAAGGGTGACAAAAAGCATAAATAAATGGATAATTGTGACTTACATATTGATACATGATTTCAACTTCATAATAAAGGTCACAGTTGAGTAAATAAATGGTTAATTGTGGTAATGTAATGCTTATTTAGCACTAGTATTTAATTATAGTGTTACTTGAATAATGCATGTTCTCAAAATCTGAATTATTTTTTTAGTTTTATTCAGTTGAGATACAGTATTTAATCAAAACATAGGAAAAGAGAACAACCAACCACATGTAAGTGTGCAGGTTTAATTGTAATGTGCATGTTTCCTAAAGGAAGATGAAAAATGTATTACAATTTATGATGTCTAAGAGCGGCAGAAATATTTTTACATATTCAGACACAAATGAAACTCATTATGTGTGGCTAAAAGATATTTATTAACCTCATACAATGGACATATCACACACTGATGAGCTTATACATGATAGCAAGTTACGGGCCATCAAATGAAAATGATGAAGAGTCATTCAATCAAGAAACACTATCGGGCCATCAGGCGTTTCTTGGTGTTTTTCTCAGGCCTACAGAGAATGATGAAACATTTGGGGGCAAAAATACAGATCAGTAAACCATAGCTGGAGGCCAGGATTGCAAAAATTTCCACAACGACAACATATTTCCCAGGAGAACTAACGTAAGCAGGGACAAAGGTCACCCAGACAGCACAGAATATCAGCATGCTGAAGGTGATCAGTTTGGCCTCGTTGAAGTTGTCAGGGAGTTTCCGAGCAAGAAAGGCCAAGAGGAGGCAGGTGCAGGCCAGCAGGCCAATGTAGCCCAGAACCAGAGAGAAGCCCACCACAGAGGCCATGGCACACTCCAGGGTGACCTTTGACCCTTGGAAACCCAGATCACGTTGAGGCTCTGGGGGGCTGAGGGACAGCCATATGGCACAGATGATAACCTGAATGATAAGTGAACACAATTCAGTGTTATTATTAAATATCAAGCATATGTACTAAAATATTCTCTTAATGTGATCAATAAGACAGTATTCATACCTGTACAGAAGTAAAGAGGCCAACACTTCCTCTCTGTTGGCCTGGACCAAACCACTTCATCAAAGTTTCAGCACCAGGCTGAGCTGAGCGGAAAACAGCAAGAACTACGAGGGTTTTGACCAGGAGGCAGGAAACACAAAGTACAAAGCTGATCCCAAAGGCTGCCTGCTGGAACCGACAAGACCAGACTGACGGAGGACCGATGAAGACCAACGAGCAAAGGAAGCAAAGCTTCAGAGACAGAAGAAGCAGGAAGCTCAGTTCTGAATTGTTGGCTCGCACCTAGAGGCGAATCAGATTAACAGACTCAGATGTGACAGTTTAAACAATGTAATGCTTTATCGGAGAGAAATGTGACAGAAACGTCACGTGTTACATTAGTCTTGGTTCGTACCATAGGTGTTTTACGGTAGTAAAGAAACACCACAAATACAGCTGTTGTCACTGCAGCACCAGACACAGCTGCAGTGGTCAGAGTAATGCCCAATGTTTCATTAAAGGAAAGAAAATCCAGCTGACGAGGGACACAGGCTGTTTGTTCAGAATTGGACCAGAACTCAGATGGACAACGCTCACAGTGAAGAGAACCTGGTAGAGGGAGAAGGAAAGTGAAACACAAATTGGAAAATGAACCTTGCAAAAATGAATTTCCCTTTCCAAATGGAGTGATTTCCTCACTGGTTTTATTGCTAATCTCCCCTTCAGCACATGGGATACAGTCAAAGCAGCAGAGAGGTTCTCCTTTCCTGTTGGCCTTTCTGGTACCTGGGGGGCAGCTCTCACTGCACACTGAAACAGGAATCTAGACAAAAAGCCAGACAGTCATTGCAACAAAAAATGTTTGGTAGCCTTGACACAACTTGTTGATGTGTCTACCTGATTGGATCCTGTGCTCCACTGAATAGCTGACTCATTAAGGTGGAGGTCAAACCCGTCCACACGACCAATCAAAACAAGTTTAAGTGACCCCTCAGGGGTGTTCTGCCAGTTGACAAGGTCGTACTTCGCTGAAATGTCACCACCTTGGAAATAAAAAAATTCTCCTTGTGGTGTGGTGACGTTCACTTTGTTCAAGTGCTGCAACAGCTGCAACAATCAAATGTTGAAAAATTGTCTATACAAAACTTTACAGTTCATCACAATTTAAAAAACTATACTATTATTTGTGAATAAGAAGACACAGTGATGTATATTACCTCTCTGGGTTTGATGTGTTTTGGAGAGGAGCAGGTGGAGCTGTTGTTTCCAGGAGGGCTGTCTCTGTTTGGGCAGGAGAGAAGGCTGTGGAGGGCATGGGCTGCAGCATAAACAGCCAGGTACACATTATATGCCACTCTTAGCTGAGAGGTGTCAGTGAAGGGATGCTGCACTCCCTCCAGGGACTCTGTCCCACTGCAGGGTGGTAGAGAAGCTTTCAAAAGGGTCTCTTTGGTCAAAGATGAAGAAGAAACATTTGATGAATGGTCAGACCATGTTTTCCTTGGTGAAGTGAAATTTGAAGCTTGTGTTTCTTGCGATTGTTCAGCTCCAGGAGTGCATCCAAACTCATTTTGCCAGAATTCTCTGAAGAATTGATCATAAGGACGATGACTTGGGTGCAAACTCCTGAGATAATTTTCAAATCCAGGTATTGTTGAACTTCGAATGGCCACTCCAAGAACACCACTTGCTACTTTCGAAATGGCAAGATCTTGAAGAAGATCATCACTAGTGCTCCAAGCCTCACTGGCCAGAAACTGTCTGTCTGTCACCTACAATAAGAAAACATTGAAATAAACTTCAATAAGAAGAACAGCTAATTGTTCTTACAAAATAATATTCTGTTGATTAATAAGATGCAGATGCCAGCTGCTCACATTTCTCTTGGCCAATTCCAGAAATAATTTCTTTACATCTGTATACCAGCAAAAGATCAGAATCACTGTTGCAGTCGAAGCTTTAATTTTGAGAGCGGCACGTCTAGCATCACTCATTATAGTTTCTCTGTGAACAGTCTCTATGAATTCCAAACACAATCCTTTCCCCCGAATCTCCTCCTGAAAAACCTGAAGAAAAACAACACATATTTTCATACATAAATCTTTTTTGTATCATTCATGAAGGAGACACATGAGGAAGTGTACAGTTAAACAACAAAGAAAATGCACCTGTATCGCCAATTGACCATAATCATTGTTTACGATCACCGCTCCGATCCATGTCCAGTTGAAGCGTATGGCCAGTTGTGCCATGGCCCGGGCTTGGTAAATATCACTGGGGATTGTTCTGAAGAAGTTAGGAAATTTTGTCCTGTCACTAAGGCAGGGGCAGCTAGCCAAGTAGCTGATCTGAGGCAAAGACATGGAAGTTTTGGTTGACACTTCTTTCACAGCAATAATACTGGGAATAGCAATATTAACAATAACACTAATACCATAATTTTTAATTTCCAAATATCATGAGATTCTTGACCAAATCTTTACAAAAATAGGCTTTATTTTCTGAGGTCTCCTGAAACTCACCACTGGCACAGAGAGGGGCCCCAGTATCCTGGATAGCATTATGCCTGTTGTAGATGCAGCAGCACCAATGAGCAAAGGAACAAGTTGACCACCTGAAGATTGAGGCATAGAAGCTGTGAAGTTGCAGCTGTGTGCGTCTCCTCCAACCATCAACAGTGCACTTTGCAGAGCCCAGGGGTATCGAAAGCAGCTGTCTAGTATACGATATCCCAGCTTCACTCCTGGTAACAGGGTGCTGTTACGATTGATTTCCTCCACCGCAAACGCCATAGCATATGTATATTTTAAAGGCTCTACAGCTAAACTAAGACCACAGGAGAAGACAGGAATAGTAAACATAATAAATTACAGTATAGAAAAAATAATAATCATGGACATGAAAAACAACAAATATAAAAAAATACATACCAATATAAATGTATTGCAGTAACAGCTTTTGAAATATTTCTACTATGATGACAAAATATCCTTATCTCATATATAGATAGCAATTTTATCACCAGTGGGCATATTATTAAATATTATGAGCACTATACACATTACATTGCCAACTTTCTTGATCAACATTAACAAAGAATAAATAAATTGTGATTAAATTTTACCCTTTGCAAGGTTCATAAGTTGGCAGCCTGGTGTAGCCCTGTTCTACAGCTGAAGGTATGTAATAGAGGTTAAAGAGTCCACCAATAATCACATCTCCATCCTGAAAGAGGCTCTTGTCGCTCGGCACACCCCAACGGGAGCACACTGTCGCCTGAACCACCACTAGCCCTGTCTGTCTGCCCACTACACTGAGAAGCAGCAGGGAGAGGGCTGAGGAGGGCCACCGAGTGAGGAACCAGAGGCAGAAAGACATGGATGCAGCTGTTCCGGACATTTAACACATATCTCACTGTCAGAATATGCATCATTGAGATTTGGTACATTTGTTAAACCCAACTCACTTCAAACCTAAGAAATAGGATAAATGTAGTGTAAAAAAGGTCAATTATATCATTCACATTGTTCAGATTTTACCAAAGAGAAATCCCATTTAATTCAACATGTCCAAATGTAACATCATAGTCTCATGTCAGCTACCTGCAAAAACAAATGGTGTTAGAAACCAGAGGAACAAAGACATGGATGCAGCTGTTCTGGACATTTAACACATATCTCAATGTCAGTATCTGCATCATTGTCATCATCATTATTGTCATCAATAAATTCTATCAGTGTAAAACAGCAACAATTTACATCAACCCTGCTTTATCAAACCTGAAACAGAGTGTGTTAAGTTCAGACAGTATGGTACACTAATGTAAGGTACCTCATAAATGTTTAACAGATCCTGTAATCAAAGACAAATCCCATATAATTTAACATGTCTAAATGTAACATCATGGCCTCATGCCAGATACCTGCAAGAATAAATGACATTACAAACAGAAAATTGTCTCACTTTGTTAAAAGCTCTTACGACACATAGCACAAGACAAACTGTGAACGGTGACAACTGCACCTTGAACAAAATGTACCCTCCTGCACATGCATATCAATGACAGGTGAAAGACATTTAGATGGTTTAGAAAACAATCCATATCAATACTGCTTCATCAAACCTGAAAACAGTGAGTGCATGAAGTAAAAAAAAAAAAGGAAATGTGAAGGTACCTCATCCACGTTCAACAGTCCCTGTTACCAAAGACAAATCCCACTGATTTCAAAATGTCCACATGTAACATCATAGTCTCGCGTCAGGTACCTGCGAAAAGACATCACATAATGAACAAACACATAACCCCCCGCCCAGTCTGAACGACTTAAGTGTCGATGTGAATATTTATAATAGGTGTAAAGCGAATAAGTCAAACTGATGACACAAGCAGCAACCACTTGGAATTATTCCTCTCTAGAGTGATGGTGGAAAACCAATCAAATGCTCACAAGTGATTAGCGTGTGTGAAGTTAGCAATGGTGGGTGTGTGTGTATGCGTGTACAGTATGTTTCCTATAGATACAGTACTGTATGTCATTCGAAAGGCCAAGGTCACTAAGCTCCACCATAGGACAGTCAGATGAAAGGGAGGCTGCTCAACACTTATATTAACAAGCTGAGATAAAACAAAACAATCATCCAACTGTATGTGTCCTTTTCTCCCTCAGAAATATTGTGTGCTGTGATTGATTTATAAAACTTAGTGTTTAGTGTAGTGTAGGTGAGTGTGGGTTGGATCCCGTATAGGGAATTGTTTGCCCAGAGCAACAGGTGTGCCATCTGTCAGCTCTATTATACAGTAATTTCATGAACAATTACATCCCATTAAGTTCAAGGTGGCATATGGGGAAAGATGAGGATGTTTACGACTGACAATAAATAGATTTTGAGCTTGAGCTGCAATTGTGATTAATTATCTTTTTTATACAGCATTCAGAGGATAACAGGAAATAAACATAGAATCTGGTGAAATCAAATATTTCAATATTTTATTGCATTGGTAGGAAAATGCTCACAGTCCTTAAAAGAGCAACAATACAAAGAAAAATAAAAGGATGGTGTAACACTGAAACAATAGAAAAAAAAACTGCTGCTTTGCCACCCTCCCTGCCTCAGCTGGGCCCTGTGTAGTTATCACTCTGTTGTTTTCATTCTATTATGTTACACAAAATAGAATAACCATAACCAACAACAGATTTTTTTGCAGACTGTATCAAAGCAATTATAAAAATAAAAACCTTTAAACCCCAATTATTGAAAATTTGCAATCATGTCTTCAAATTCTACAAATCAAAGCGAGCAACAAGCCCAAACGTGGAAGTTTACGTACTATATTGCACCTAATACAAACAAGCCTACGTCCTCCATTGTATCCAATGCAACTTTTTGTTCTGTGCAATTGTTGTTGGGCGATTCAACATCTACTGTATAAATTGGTGCATAGTCATGCCTGACATGTTCACAGGTAACGTGCACAAACATAAATGTACAGTTAGAATTGGTTCTCAACTAAAAACCATCTCAGATTAAAAACAATGACAGAAATATTTACACACAACACAAATAAAGAGATACCACTGATAAAAGAGAAGGAAGACTTACATTTGATCTTTGAAGAGGTGAAACCCATCTATTAAAAGTATTTGTTTGATTATACTACACATTCAAATGATACAAAGAAAGACATTCCCTCTCCGCTTAAAACCCAATTCTTCTTTTTTTGCTTCATAGTCAATGTACGAAGTTTGGACAGTACATCACAGGGACAGAGATAACATGTATCTGTATAATCAGTCTAGGAAGCCATTTTGAGGGAATCAAAGTTCCCAAAAACAGTTACACATTAAGCAGAATATAGACATTACAATGCCAGACTAGAAAGACCATTCACTATTGAATAGTGGACATTTCATACAGGAAATTCATGCTGTCAGATCCAACCATGGATTACATTGTACAGACTGTATCTTTCTCAAGAAATATCCCAGAGAAGATTTACTTAACTGTTATAAGGGAACATGTAAACAAACAATGGTAAGTATTTATTTCCTTGATCTTCTGGCTTTTGGTTTAACTAAACATCATCAAGAGTCACTGCTTGATAGTCAGTTTCACTTTAGGCTACAGTCAGAGCTACAGTCTGAGCAGAAAGTAGACCTCAGGCTCTGACGCAGAGTGATTACAGTCAGCAGGTGGAAGAGAGTCATCAGTATAGTATCGATCTCCAAAGTGATCCCCGTTTCCATAATGTAAGGATGTACAAGCTCCTTCAGGAAGTCCTCTGTCCTCCAGCTGACCAAGGTAGCCCGCTATGTAAGAACCTGTAGAGTGTCTGTTAGCTGGTGGATTCTGTGAGGCTGGTTTATTCCTCAATACTACTCCACCAATGCTGGCTGTACTATTGATCACCACACCTGCCCGAGGCTTAAGAGCTTCTTGCTGTCTTTCCCGGGCACGGTTGTTGATGTGACGAACTCGGCTTTGGCTCCGAGAGGAGAGGCGGCGAGTCAGGGGTGGAGGGGAATCATCTACATCCCTGGGAACAGCAGGAGCTATACTTGTTGCCTGCATCTGTGACGGTGATTTTGGTTCCTGACACAACTGCGGAGGCTGAGGCCTATCTCTGTCACTGTCATCTGCTTCCAGACTGACCAGCTTTCGTAGCTGTTCTGTAAGTGGATCACATGACTGTGATTGGAAAGTTACTTGCCCCATGGCGCCCATCCTCTTTTGCTTTCTCATATGGGGAGTGATGAAACTGCGACTAATAATGTGGTATTTGCTCTGGAAGTTGCATGATATGTCCTCAGAAGTCAGGTCTCCCAGGGACTTAGATTTACATGGGCTGGGGGCTATAGAGTCTGTGGTACCAGGCTGGGGTTTTGTTGATAAAGGGCCTACATTTGAGTGCAGTGAAACTGTGGATTCAGGCTGTGACTGGTGCCTTGTATTGCTGAGGGAAACCTTTTGGTTCCATGACTGCATTGAGGTGTATGATTGTTTTGGACTTTGGCAGTGTGGTTGGGGGTTTTGAGTAGCTGAAGACTCTGGCGGAGGCGTAATGCAGTCATTGTCCAGGCGGCTGTACACTGCATCACAGTCTGAAGAAGGGGAATATAGTCCTCTGTCTCTGCAGATGTTTGAAGACACGGGATACTGGCAAGGGAGGCTTTCAGAAGAGGAGAAACCATTGGGGAAGCACCATGCTTGCTCCCTGTCTATCGGTTTATACTCTTGCCTATCTTGATGCAACCTATTTAGGTTTTGGCTGCCAACATAGCTCCTCTGTTGCGTGTAGGAACTGCTGACGTCTCTGCTGTTGTTGAAGGCCTCAGAATTGTTCTTAGGTACAGGGTAGCTGTTCTGACGCAGCGGACTGGGGTTGGAGGGTCGGGAGTTGGCAGTTCTGTGGAATGGAGACGGCTGGGAGTTGTTCTGATGTTGGTGGAGATTAGGCACCTGATAGGAGGGTTGATTCATTGGGGAGGAAGCCTCGGAAAATTGTCTGTGAGATGCATGTAATGGGTACTGTTGTTGAGGATTACAGTATGATGAAGGCTGTTTTTGTTGGGAGTAGTTGGGAGTGGACTGATGGTTTTGGTAAATCGCGTGGCGTTTTGTTGGGCTTATGAACTCCTCCACTTGACTGCTATGCCTTGGTGAGGTCAGCATCCTCTCCAATGGATCCTCATCGACATTTATCTCCACTTCTGCAAAAGCATTGCCAGCTGACTCATGAAGAAACTGAAAACAGTCGTTGTTTACAGAGGAGCCCATGTACCTTTTAGCAGTATCCCATTCTATCTCTGGTACTGGTGCTGGGGGATCATACACTTCTTCGTATACACTCTCCTCAGCCTCCTCAATTTGTTCAGTCCCGACCTTTTTTCTGTGCATATCATCCCAGCTCACATTGTGCCCTTTCCTGAAACCTTGACCCACCTTTGCTGGGGAGGACCCCAAGCTGTTTGAGGGTATGTTCTCTGCCCGAACATGGACTGTCTGTTTCATGCTGAACACGGATACAGGCGATAGCACCTCCTCATCCAGAATGGTGTACACCTCCTCAAGCTCAGCAGTTTCTGGGCTAGAGAGGATGGCTGGAACAGGAGCATCTGCCTGGGAAAGGATTTCTTGTTTTGTATGATTTGTTTTCTGAGATACTTTTTGGGGACTTATTAGATACTTGTTGAGAGTAGATGCAGTGTTGGTCTTGAGATGAAACTTTGAATCTTGCAGCACTTTAGGAGTGGTAGGCCGGTTGTTAGTAGATGAATTGCTGGTCTTGAGAGGAGACCTCAAATCTTGGAGCACTTTAGGAGTAGTAGGCCTTAAGTTCGAGTGACGGAATGGGGTCTGATCATGAGATAACATTGTGAGATCATTTTGGTCAACAGTGCTTTCAAACTGACCAATCAGAGCAGAAATAGAGCCACATGTGTCCTGCTCATTGCCTAAGGACACAGCATCAATGAGTCTGGAGATGGTGCTGTCATGCAAAGAGGTGGGACTCCTCAGATCACAGTCCATACTGATAGGGTAAAGAGGGGCCGTGGAGGAGGGGGCCGAGGAAGAGGATGAGGAGATGGAAGGTGCAACTGTGAATGTTGTGCTGTTTGATGATGTTTCTGGTTTATCAGATCTCATCTGGCTCTTTGCTGTAGAGACCAAACAATTTTTCTCTGTTCCTGTGGAACCGATCTCCGATTTGTGGACAACATTATCTTCTGACTGGTAATTGGCATAATATTCTTCCTTTCTTACTTCACCTCGACCAATAACCAGATAAGAAGCCTCCTCTGATTGGTCAAATTCTTTGTTTCTGTTGATGTATGACTTAGAAGGGGAGGAGATGTTTGGTTCAATAGAGAATGATGACTCAATGAAAGGGTCCAAAGAGGAAGACCTTGGCCTGTTGAAGGGGTGAGCTCCTGTGGACACAGATGATAGAACACAAAGAATAATAAATACAGGTTCATCTACTAGCATTTGTTGTAGAACATCAAGCCAACCAACAATTAAATGACAACAAGTAACAGTCCAGCCAAAACAAGGCAGTAGCAATACACAGACAAATGGATCACCAAGTACAACTGTGAAGGGGAAGCTGGAAGATGAGGCTGTGGAAGTTCAAATAAAAGGAAGAATCCATGTACATCCGAATAGGAAAGAGATGGTCGAATGGGATCGGTTTGGTCAAATGGGATCAAATGACACATCAATATATTTCTCAGACCACTTTGGAACAAAATACACTGGGTGGACGCAATACTGGTATGTTTTTGGACGATGCAACCTTCAGACAATAGGTATTTTGGATTACCTGCAGGAATATCCTAGTCAGTTCTCTACTATAAAGAAGCACAACAGATGAAGATGGGACAGAAAAGGCATGTTAAGGTATCATGGAGAGTAGGCCGTAGTCTGTCAGTTCACATTGTTACTGTACATGAGCTTTAGACAATTGTGACAGTTAAAGTAAAACAAAGGAGAGAAACTACAAACAACTTACATTAATCAATGTGCAAAGCAAGTCAATGCAAAATCCTTCTTTGAGACAAGGAAAGCACTTTTGTCATTCAGTTTAAAGAAATTACTTGAAAAAAACAATAACTGTTCCCAAGGAGTGAACTTTGTAACTAATGCCTCAGATTGCTGTGACTTGGTTTGTATAAGGACCCTGACACACCAGGCCAATGGTCGGTCATCAGGCCGGCAGCCCTAGTTTTTACAGTATGTCTGATAGCTGGCCTTTGCCTGCAGTTTTTCGACCAATTGAGCATGATGAATCTGTGTGGGAGCCCTTCAGTGAGAGAAATCACTGTGATTGGCTGTTCAGCTGAGTGAATCAGTGCAGAAAAAGAGAATAGGATAAAAAAAAGAAAAGCTTTTCGAGCATGGTGCTATATGTGCTATAATATCCTTAATTAGAAGTGAAATATTAGCAAGAGTAGTATGATAATGCACAGGTGAAGAATGTACAAAGTAATTGGCTACCGGCTGTAGTCTTTTCAAGTGCAGCTTTTTGACCTCGATAAAGATGGCATTGGTAGCGCAACAGTTGGCCTTCATCGCCGCTAGTTGGTGTGGTATTTGGTGTGTCTGGGCCCTTAGTGTGAGATACTGAATCACTAATCTTACAAATTGCTAATTAAAGTAGAATGGATGTAATGTATGTGTGATTTGAATCATTGCGAAATACATTCAATTATTTGACTGGGATGAAATGAAAAATACCCACCAATGACACTGTCTACACCCATGTCATGCTTTTCCTTGTCTGTGGAGCAGAGGGACAGCTGCCCTTGCAGAAGCCTGTCTAGGGGCATAGATATAGGTCTATGGGTGAGGGGAGCTCGAGGTTGAAGACGCTTCTCTACCCCTGCTTCCTTCCCTGACATGCCCTCGCCTCCTGCTCCTGCTCGTGCTCCTGCTCCTGAGGCATTCTTTTGGTCTGATATTGAAGCCACTGACTCTGAAAGGGCCATTTTGGTCTTCTTCCGTCCCTTTGCTGGGGCACTGGCTGTGCGCCGCAGGAGGTGATCACTGATGGAGCGTTTCCGAAGGCCACCAGAGTTTGTATCCACAGAGGACTTGGAAGAACGGTTAAACAAACCTCGGATACCTCGCAGCTGATTACCCTAAGGGCAGAAGGAAAAGGATAGGAAGGAAATAAGAAGGGGGGGAAAGATATCAACGAAGAGAAGAGGAGATGAGCTTTACATGTTTTTAGCCAAGGTGCACCGACTTCTAATGTACAATGAATACAACTTTTTCACACAAGTGTTAATTTTAATGAAAACAATGACACGATATGCCATGTACTGGACTTAGTTCACACCAGATGTAACAATTGCATGCTTTTATATGCATTACCTATAGATGGCACCCTTACTCCTTAAATTACCACAAGAAACAATATGCAGGAAGCCGTTGTGGATTATGCGGGCATGCTTACATTGCATATCATCCCATTTTTGTTGAAAATGAGACAACAACAGCTGAATAAAAATGACCTTCAGAGCAAACTGTATGACTCAGTAGTTTAATGTCACACACAAACAAGTCAATGAAGATGCAGCTGAACACAGACTGAGCTTTTGCATCATGCAATACTGTTTCATGCAGCACCACACAGAGCCCAGGATACCTTGTTAGATCCTAGTAAGTGCATTATGGTAAAGCTGGGGTTCAGGACTAGAGGGCTCCACTAGAAAGACAAAGGATTGATTGCTTAAATAGACTGACGTGTTGAGATAAACATTTTTTACTTTTAACCTCATTTGACAAAAGAGGCTAACAGGGGGGACGCTACATCAAACACTGGGACTGTACAGAACTTACCTTCCCATAGACATCATGCACTGACACATGCACAAAGATGGAAGCCTCAGTCAGTCCCTCCAAGTAAACATGTCTGTAACCTGTTGTTAGAGAGGAAGGGAGAAAGCATGTGAGCTAGAGAGTGAGTCAAAGATAACAGCTGTCATCAGACTAATGGTTGTGTAGTAGTTCCCCCAGGAAAGGGCATCAAGGGTTCAGGGACAACTCCAATGGACGCAGACATCAAAATAACCCGCCAAGGCACAAGTCCTTTACTTTACAAATCAGACAAACCATGGTTCACTAGACAGGAGATAATATGCCCCATAGCTACAACATTGCCAGAGCCATAGGGGTAATTATATGTTGAGTGAGTCCGTCTATTTGTGAACTATAATGATTCTGACTCGCAGTGACAAATTGTGCCCCCTCTGAAGTTCATGCCACTCACACAGAAAATGTTCATTTTGTCAGATTAAGCTGAAAGTACTGAGGAAGTCTGCACACACCAGGCATCAGGCTGCTGAAGGCGACTGTCCGTTGACCAATAAAATCTCGTCCAATGGGGTCATGGTCCCAGACAAGGAAACGCACCAAAACCACTTCAGCCATGTGAAGTGTGAAGGACAGGGTCTCTTCCCATACTGGATTAAAACCTGAGGAAAATACGCACATGCATGCACATTAAAACTAAAATCTATTTCATCAGTATCTCATTGAATCATATATACAAGGCATCCAAAGAACTAGAAAAAATGGAGTTGTTTGTAGTAATGTGTCAAATGAAGTATTTCATAGATCAATGCCCTGCACACTAATCCTATAACCCTGTTGAGCTCCCAGGGCTTGATAACCTTTCCAAGAGGATGCTTTTCCCTTCCCCCTGCAGAGTGTCCTCATCAGTGGAGACATGTTAGGGTCGAAACCAGTTCCCCTCTTTTGTTATGTTTCCATTACACTTCTAATTAATTAATCTGACTTTTTAGTTCTTGCAGTGCACCACAGCCTAATGTACAGCATCTGTGGCTATGGCATAGTTTTATCTCTGCTCTATTTTCTTAGGAGTAAGTTCGCAAAGGCAAGGTGCCATCCCATTGCTTTTGTTTGTGTGCCGTACATACAGAATGTTCTATTATATGCTAAACTTATTATTTATATCATATGCACTTGTGACTTTTCAGAGGGTGAAAAAGGTAAAATGCAACAGCAACAGGAACAGGGACGTGAAACAGAATAAAAAATAAGGCATTAGTCATACGCTTTGCATTGTTGCAACACAACAAAGAAAAGGTCATAGATAATATCATTGCATTATAAAACTTCAAGAAATAAAATATTTATGTATATAATAAAAAATATGGTCAACCCATTTATCCAGTCTTTGGTGAAGTCCTTGCAAAGTATCAGAGCATTTGAAGGTGAGTTAGCTGGATATGTTTATCCACATATTTAATCTACAAAGTGCCCACAAAGAGTAGCGACCTGAGGTCATGATCTATGCTAAGTGGGTTAAAGGTTTAACATAGTTCGCTAATATTCAATGGTCAATAACATTTCTAACCAAGAGGTCTTTTTTCATAGCAGATATTTTGACTTGTTAATAGCAGGAAAAATCTGGGTGTTGCTCACAACATTAACGATGGCCTCAGTTCTTTTTAGAGGCAGCTAACTCAAATACAGGAATGGCTAATTTTATACATTTCCAACTGTGACATGTCAAAATGTCTTGTGAAAAAGCCAGTTTTTGAAAATACATAACAGGCATTCAGTGGAAAGTCAGTAAGATGGCATCTCACAGCTCCACTGTCTAAACTATGCGGGCCTGATAGATTCACACAACAACAGGAACTTGTCTGTCATCTACTTGAGGTAGAAATTGCTGCAAATAGAAAGTCAAGAAGATGCTAAGAGCAGATAATATTTTCAAATTGATGTTTTTGGCCACTTGGGGGCAGCAGAAACTACATGTAATTGTAAACACAACACAAGAACACTTTAATGCCAGGACCCAAGGTTTCCCAGCAGAACACTGCACTGTAGAGAGGTGATCAATGATATTTACATAATTTGTCAGTGGTTCAAATATTGTGGCTGATCAGTGTATTATAAACCTTTATGATGAACTTTTTAGCAAACAGTTGCTTATTTATATAACCAGCAGTTCTGGGGGAACATCATTTAATGTATTTCTGGATTCAAGTCCAGCATTCACTCTCTTTCAGCTCATTTTCTGTTTCATGCCAACTCCTGAGGGAAACCTCTGGCTCTTTAGGTGCTTAACACTGTGCTATCACAAGTAACTAGTTGTCAGCTGTGCCTGTTTCCCTGTTGGTGCTGAGCAGGTAGTGCACAGTGGATTTTTAAGGCTTTTTTTTGTTCACTAAAAACAGCTCCTAGCTGCAGCCAAAACTGAGGGTATTAAAAGGTGGAGAGTGAATCAAAACAATAAAGCTGCAGGCTGGCTTAACAATGAGCTTGAACTCAACTACAAAGCTCCAGAAAGCCAAGGGCAGCTGCACATATTGTTTTCACATTTTGTATTTTGAAAAAATATTATAATATTTGATTATAGCCTATTTAATTTTCAATTTTATGTTGCACAACATGAATTGTTAAAGCATTTGTCAGTGGTTTAGTGAGTGAACAGTATTATGATATTGTTAAAATTCATCTGTGTGTTCTCTGACCGTTGTCATCAACAACTCGTGTCTGTTCCTTGCAGCAATCGACTGGCAGACCAATAATCTCCACTTCGACGAATGGATCAATAATCTGATAAAGGAGAGAGGACAATAAAATTAATGTTTTGTTTTATGATGCTGAATATATTTCTGCTGAGAGCAAGCTGAAAATCTCTGAGAAGTTGAGTGTAACAATGCATGTATGTGTTTGTGTGTGAGAAGGAGAATGAAGACAGATGGAGGAAGTTGGCATACAGTGTATGTGTTTGGTGCATTTGTACCTCTCCACGGTCGCCCAGCATGGAGTCTGGTGGTTTGGGCAACTGCTGTCCGCTAATGATCTTGAGAATGAGCTG
This sequence comes from Diplodus puntazzo, assembly GCA_963678695.2. Taxonomy (NCBI): domain Eukaryota; kingdom Metazoa; phylum Chordata; class Actinopteri; order Spariformes; family Sparidae; genus Diplodus; species Diplodus puntazzo. Next base: position 11,522,693 of record OZ023162.1, on the reverse strand, counting down.
CTTCTTAGGGTAAGCTGGGAGCGGGTCATCACTGAATGGGTTGAAGGAGCCTGGAGGGAACGAAGGACAGCAGAGCAAGAACATTGATTTATGTCATGACTCAATCCTGATATCCAGTCCTCTCTGATTACTCTGCTCGTTTCGGTCTCTGAACATTCATATACAAAACGAGCAAAGGTGAGAAATACAGACATACACACATTTCTGTACCTTGATTGGATAATGTTGACATGTGTGGCTACAGTCACATATGTGGTGAACACACGTTGTTCATGCCCTTAATAAGCTAATGGCCCCAGCAGTATACATGTTAAAGTGTCCTTTGGGCAAGATGCTGAAACCCAAATTGCTCCCAGTGGCTTTTTCATCGGTGTGTGAGTGTGAGTATGAATGGTTATCGCTCCTGATGAGCCAGAGACACCTTGAATGGTAGCCTCTGCCACCAGTGTATGAATGTGTGTGTGAATGGGTTATGTGGTAAATGTGCAGCACGCCTGTGCTTTATCATATAGCTAACTGCTAAGTTGTATGAAATAATAGGGATGAGATTCTAAGAAGGATCTCAAAGATTCTAAGGAGAGCAAATATGTCACATTGAATTAGCTGGAAAATATATTTCCAGTAAAAACAAATCTTGCGTCTTCTTGTGTTCGAGTATTTCACTACCTGGACATTTCCTCTAGGTTCAAAGGAACAAGCAGAAACAAAATATACTGTATGCAATAGTGTGAAATGTTTTATTAAAAAAAAAACGTCAAATCAAGACCTGATGATGTACAATAACAAACAGGCTTTGTTACAGCTATCTTTCGCTGCAAAACAATATCACATATCACGTGTTACCTTCTGTATTCACCCAGTGCTTCTCGTGTAACGTCAATGACCAAATGCAACACCATCTGCTTTCTTATTGTAAAGACACAAATCTAAATTTAAACATCTCATAAGTGATGAATGATAAGTTATGGGGCCCATATTGGGAAATTTACGTCATAGACTATTTTTCGGTATCAGTGAAAATTCAAGCGGTTAAATGAAGCCGATAAAACAAAACCAAATAGCTTTAGTGACTGAACGAGTGAAAATGTAAACACTCATGTACAGTAGGTGGCAGCATGGTCTTCTTAAGCTGCATTTAATTAATAAACATTGAGAGGAAGAAGAAAAAGAAGTGCAGCATGCTGTTGTCGCGCTCATGACTTCAACAATATAAAAACATCAATCGTTGCACACTACATTTCTTATCCTCAGGGGTGCATTAACTACAGATAAGAAACTTATTTTTGAAGTACAAAAATGTGAAATTATCTGTGCCAGCCACAAGAAGCAGATCATTATCGGTTATCAGTATTGGCCATACCATGCATCCCTACTTCTTGTAGCCTGTGCTTGTGGCTCCTGCACATCAGCTTTTATGTGTGTGTGCAAACACTGATTTGTTTTGTGTACTTGTGCTTGTTTGTGTGTGTTTGTGTGCGTGTAGTCTTGTGTGTTGCGGTACCTTTACACATGGGTGGAGGCTTGAGGACATAGCCAATACCTCCATTCACCATGAACTTGGCTCTGTTGAGCTGCATCATCCTGCCCTCTGTCTGGTAATTCAGAGCGACTGAAAGAGATAAAAATCCACATGAGATGTTCATTTGTCAAAATGATTATCCAAGTGTTGGTGTAGGATACGTAAACTATATCACCCAATCCCCCTATTTTTAACTCTTTCTCCCCCTGTGCTCCCGATCGGTAATTCCTTCCCTTGATTTCACAGTGATACGAATGAAATGGGAACGTTTCATTTTTCATGTGGGTTGTATGTGTACCTGGCAATCTAACCCGGAGGCAAAGGTGAGCATGCACAAACCAAATTTCACTCCACTTGATGTGGTAACTTCCCGTTTCTCACATAAATGTTGGAATTTATTTAATGTGAGCTACTGTGGTACTAATTAAAAATCCCTTTACTGTCAAATCCTTGTATTTGTTCTATTAATCTCTTGTGTAGGATTAGATGAGGGCTGTGGCGTTGAGGGCAAGCCATTTGTGGGCACCTCAGAAAGCTCTTTTATCACATCCTGTGAAAATCACTGAGGAAGCTCAAGTCTGTGGCAAAAATCATGCGAGGAGACTGATTTGTCACACTTGTGGTCATTGTTTTCTACATTTAATCTAACGTTCCTCATTTGATTGATTAATTAATTACTCATTAAGCCTGTATCTTTCCTTGAAACCTTAATTAGAAGAAACATAAGCAAAATGAAAACTGAAAGAAGAAGGACGAATCACGGCTGCTGCAAAGACATTCTAGCTCAGACTTCGGTGTTTGTTTATCTTTGTCTCCTTGTTTCTATTTGTGTGCAGCCAAAAAGTTTATTTCTTAGAAGCCAATATTGTTCTCTGAGTCTAACAGAAAAAAACACATAATTGGCAGGATGGGCAGGGATTCCTTGGAACATGAATTTCCTGATGGCGCCTTGCACAGATAAAAATATCACTTCCAACACTTCTTCATTAGCTTATCTGCTTTTTATTTATTTATAATTCTCCATAATCCTCACAGATTCTTGACCCAACTGTGTGGTGTGCAGGCCGTAGAGGGAATCTGTTTGTGTGTCATCGTGTCAATTAATGACAGGTATGTGGCCAGAGGGAAGGCACCTGTTATTTCCATTAACAGAAAAGCTCTAAACTGGTCAGCTGTCTTACCCAGCTGACAGCCCACGTTCCAGTAAAAATGGGGGTTGAAATTGGACGAGTCGATGCGATAGGCCGAGGGATAAATCCGTGACAGTTGCCTCTGGTTAAAAGCCAGGAATTGTTCGGCTCTGTGATTGACCAGGGATTGAGCTCTGGTCTCGCTGAATGACAAGACGTCACCCGGAGTACCTGAAGAGAGACACGGGGTAGGAAAATTACCTTAGGGTATAAAGATTGTTGACTGTTGTATGTGTGACAGTGTTAGAGCGCTGGTGCTTCACCTTCATTCAGACACTCCTGTGATGCAACAGAGTTGGTGAACACCACCAGGTTGGACAGATCTCTGCTCAGCTTCATCGTCTTCCTCTTCCTTCCACCCCTAAAGAAAGATACCGGGTGACAGAAGTCAATTTCCAAGAGAGGGCAGAGGAGAGTGAGCGAGAAGACATGCCCACACCCGAATAGTTGTTTAAGCATTTACAGTGGCGAGAGCATCGCAGGCAACAGAGGACTGTGCATCAGTGAAGCAGCTTGCAAACCACAGGAAAGAGCATCAAAGGCAAAAAGCTTAATGGGGACCGGAGCGCATGCAGTGCAGCCAGACACGCATTCACACACACACACACACACACACACACACACACACACACACACACACACACACACGACACACGGTCATGCACACGCAGTCTTGCGCAAGACAGTAGTCAGTCACATAGCCACTCAGACACATTCTCGCAGGCATCTGTGTGACAGTTCCCGAGGACAGGCATATATGAATACGCAACCAGAGACTGGGAGAATAAAGAGAGACAAAGGCCTTGTACACAGAGAGCGACTGAGGCAAGAAAAACAAAGCTGAATTTCCATACTGCTTCTTGCCCAATGCTCAGTCACAAAGAAAGAAAGAGACAGAGGTGGACAAAGAATGTGTGATAGAGACTCGGATATATTCATGCCGCACACAAAAGCAGACGCAATCAGATTCTCCAACTCATTAGTGAATCAGCTCTGATCCTAACAATATCTCAAATAGAGTGTTTTTATGCGTGGTATTGCTACATTTACTAAAGAAAATGTCTTATACTTCAACCACTAGTCACAGGAGACTAGCTTTAATGTAGAAAAAAGCTGTAAAAGTAGTGTTAAAAAAAGAAAATATCAAATAAAAAAGCAGATACCACTGAATTTTATCACATGCAATAAACACTGCTCTGAGCCGCACGATGACAACATATGGGATGACTCAAGTCTTGGCCTCAATTTCATTCAACCAGGGTGTTCTGTCTCTGGTTTGTGGCACTTGTGTGAGTCAGTTCAGCAAACTTGCCACATTGAAATAAAATATTATGGGAATGGTCCAAAAAATAATAAAATCAGATCAGATCAGGAAGTTGTAATAACATAAGTTATCATTCCTGCTGTTCTCAATTTACTGATATTGTTATTGATGCATAAAATCAACAGGAATCAAAACCAATTAGTGTTCCCTTCATTTGCTGTCAGTAGCTGTGCTTACATGGACAAGATTTCATCAGTCCGACTGAAATCATTCTGATGCTTGAGGAGATGTGCATTACGTGCTCCAACGTATATATATATATATATATATATATATATTCAGCATATATATATATATATATATATATATATATATATATATACATATATATATATATATATATATATATATATATATATATATATTTATATATATATATATATATATATATATATATAACTTGTGTCTTGTCACTTTCTACTTCCTGCTCACCTGTGTTCAGCTCATTAAAGCTTGCTTTTTGTCATACTACTTGCCTTCCTCTGTTTCTGAGTCCATGTAAACGCAGATAATGGTAGCTCTGGGTTTTAAGTCCATCATTTTTTTATTTCATTTAGACAATCATAAATGATTACTGTAGAAGCTTTAGCGTTTAGGATGCTATGGATGCACTGGATTGTTCCATGCCTCCAGCAGTCAGCAGCTATCAAACCTTACGATCACCAGGGATTATCAGTGCTGTGGTGAAGCGGGTCAAAGGTCACCTGTTGAACTGCCCTCCGGCCTCCCTCGCAGAGTTCTCCTGACCGTCCTCCTCCTTGTCCACGCTTTGGCATGACAGCCTGGATTTGGAATGCCTCTGGACAGACACACATACACACACACACACACACACACACACACACACACACACACACACAGGAATACATAAACAAACAGGTGCGTCACGGTGAAGGTTTGAGTTTAAAAACCAGAAAAAGTGGTACCTATATTCTTATCTTCAGCTGAAATCCTGATAAATGTGTTAAATACACTTCATACATGATACCGCCCACACACGACCTCTCAGCAGAAGAGTTCTTCAGTGGGAGAGGGCTGTTGATAATATCTCTTGCAAATTGTATGTGTTCCTGTGAGATTCATTGAGAGTGCTGTTATTGTAGCGGCGGTTTGAGTGTTTGTGCATGTTGGTGGGTGTTCTAGGTGTAACGTATGTAATTATAGCGAGTGTGCATTTGGTGAAGTGTGCGCTTTTTTCTGAGAGAAGGAACATCTCTATTAGGGCTAAAGTGGAGTTGAGAAGAGGATGAGGGTCACAGTAATTACAGGGTTTAGGCCGCTTGCCAACAGATTTCATGCACCCATGCATGCGCACATATATACACACACGTGGGAGGATGTATAATATGCATAGAGGGAGGCGTAAAAAGAATGAAGAGGAGATGTGAGTGGGTAAACAGAGGAGGGCAAAATGGAAAAGAAGCGAATGGATGGAGGGAGAAATAACCAGGCTGTGAAATGTGGAGATAATGTGACAAAAACCACCACAGACACACACACGTTGAAGGCCAAACATATATCACACTGTAAAATGAACAGCCTACACTGAGAGCAGCTGTCTGTAGAACAGAACATACAACTTAAAGCGGATCCAAAGACAGAACTCGCATTAGATTTGCATGTTTCAAAGATATGCAAAAAGCATGCATTCACTGCATGGATCTGCAGCGTGGTATTGAGAGATAAGTGTGGCAGTTTTAATTATGTTCCTGCTACCTACAGCAGGCTCAAGATAAGGGTGCTTTCCATATGCATTTTCTGGAGAGATAACAATGTGAGGATCCACACTGAAGAAGGAGAGAGCCATCTGTAAACAGTGTAAACAACATTAAAGGGGCAATATGCAGTTTTGAGGAAGATTAATCAGAAGAGAAAGATCTTCATTGACTGAATGTTATGCCTAAACAACTAAATAAACAAACTGAAACCTATCAAGCTTCAAACTGGGCTCTGGGACATTATTTCCCCTGATAACTTGTTCTTTCTTGTTTATTCAGTTATGGAAAAAAAATGAAATGTCTGAGTTTGTATTATTACCTCATTAATATCATATTTATTAAAATTATCCTTCAGATCTTCAAAGAGGACAACAGAAAAAAAAGACAGTATTAACCTCTGAGACCCCGTCGGCGCCAAGGACTGTTTGTCAGTATGTCTCTGGAAAAATAAACTTTTTTATGTGTAATTTGCAAATAATAATATTATGTTAAAAGAGTGTTTAGAAAGTTCTTTAAACAACAAAGACTGAGTCAGAAAGAGTAGACCATCTAAAAAGTGTTCCTTAAATACCATCAAATTACCAAATGCCTACATAAAAGAGGCTGGCGTCAGTTGAAAACCAATATTATAACCAGTCCTGCAACACTATTTGGTAGCAAAATGCCTCCTAAAATTGAGCTAATTGATGGCCTTGTAAATTCAAATTGATCATGATTTGTCTTCAATGTTTCTTGTTCATCAAATCTCTCTGAAAGGGATCTCAATCATATAGTTCCCCACTGTCGTTGTTGTTGTTAAAGTTGAGAAAGTTAGAAAGAAAAACAATATATTATGGTTATTGTTAAAGTTATCATTCTTGGTGTGCACAGCCGTTTACTTTTTACACAGTACGATCAGTGGCAAGTTCAATGAGAATTCCTTACAAGTGCTCCCTTACTCCTTTGTTATAATTCTTTAAAACGTTGAGTTTTCAATATGTCAAGAAGGATTAGCACTGCTTGTAATAAAATAATGCAACAGCACACACACAGTCCATTCAGTGCTTTACCTCATCAACCTCATTCAACTTTAGACGATGGTGGACCAGATCACTTTGGATCTTCCATGGTTCTTTTCATTAACAAGTCCATCTCAGCCTAACCTCTGGGATGCAAACTGCCTCTATTTGAAGCACGTGGCCAAGCCAATTATCGTAGGTAATCCATAAAAACAAGTTGTGAGTATCTCGCTGCTCTTATCTAAGAGCTCTGACACACCAAGTCAAATACTGGCCATCAGATAATATTAGAACGTCTTTGCCAACCTTTTATAATTTGTGGTGTTTCCAGCACCATTGGCTCTAGGCAGCTCTTACAGCTTTTCAGCTGATTGGCCATGTTCAATCAGCAGCCAAGGCCATCATGAGGCTGCGGTCAGACATACACGAGTGCAGGCGAAAGTGAAGACCACCTGCCAGGGCTACATGTGGACAGTGCAGGATGTGAGAGACATGGAACTCAGTGTGCTGATTTGTGGTCTGTTTGTGGGGTCAAGCACACACACGTCATTGCTATTTGGCTTCACAACCGGATGCAAATGTTAGTTAGCTTTTTTTTGCAAATGGTGATTTTGCGTATGTGACTGAAGCCTGGGAGAGTTCTGCCTAAAATATGTGATTTTACCCATTTAGTCGACTTGTTTTTTTTTGTTTTTCAGGTAAAAGGCAGTTTTGCCAGTTTGATGTGTCAAATAGAGCAAATAAAAAGTTGGATAATAGTTGTATAGTTTTATAGTATATCCGTCTAGTAAATTTGAAAATAACTTTTGAAGCGCTGCAAAAAAGATAAATAAGGCACCAATAAGGTGCATCCTCATCAACTGGTTTGGAGTCCAACTTAGTTTCATAGGAAGATGGCAGTTAGCTGCATCATGCATGGTTGTAATAAACAGAGTAGAAGAAGTGAAGGTCACAAACTGGAAACAACCAGTTGTTTGTCATCCCCAATAAACAAACAAAAAGAAGAAGAATAAGATGATGACACAAAAATGGTCGCCAATTAAAAAATACATCAACGCAAAGACAACGTCTGTCTGAAGAAGAGACCTAGCCCACCCAAAGTTCGGTGACACTTGTGGTATGAAGTTGGAAAAGTATGTCATTGCCAACTACCTTGGAGCCAAACTATCCTGAATTTGTGCATTTGAGACCTCAGAAATAGATTCCGAATCAAGCAAAAAATGAGCCCCCTGCTCCTCACCTTCTGTTTGAGCGTCGTGATGAAGGATCTGCTCTGGGATTTCTTCAAAACCCCTTTGGAGTTCTGGAGACAAGGAGAACATATTCAGAGATTCTTTATATGCGTTTGCGAGTGCCTGTTTACATTCATATGTGCGGAGCATTTGATGTGAATCTAATAACAACCACATTAGCACCCAGTGAGTCACTTAAACCCTAAAGCTCAGAAGCTGGAGGGGCCGCAATAGACACCAGCCAATAAAGCAAAGCACAGCTGAAGCAGAGAGTGGGTGAGGAATCATAAAATAAAAAATAGAGGAAAATTACTAGCGAGGAAGACGAGAGAGGGAAAAAATAAAAAGCTTTATAGACACAGTGAGGTGAAGGGGATCACCAACAAAGCAGCAGCAGAATAAAGAGAATAGGAAACCCCGATGCACAACACCCACCACATAAAATGGCTGTCAGGCAACTGAAGAGTCTATAAATAGCACGAGAGACAAGCTGGGAAATTAAATATTAAGCAACACTGCAGAGTTTTAGTTTCTCATCACTTTCAGTGTGTTTTCGACATGCTATGGATGAAAAACATAGCTGTCAGGACATATCCATCCCTTCAGAGTGGACCGAGGAGCTGCTGCTTGACTGACCACTTTAATGTATTCGATGGGTGTGTTTGACCTGTGAGCGGTGCAGGAATTACTCCTTTATTTTCTCCAATTCCCTCCGTGACTAATGCCATGGCCTAGTTTTATTCCCCCTATCTCTTCTCTTCCTCTTCTTCTTCGGTTGACAAGTATTACTCCGTATGCAGCGCTGCACATCGCCTCGGGTGTGGTACCTGTCGCAGGTTTTTCTGAAGGCCCTGGTGCGTAGCCCGGAGCAGAGCGCGTATGCTGAAACTGTCGGTGTCTTCCTTGTCGCCGATCCGAGACTCCTTCAGAAGAGAGTCCAGTTTCTTTCTGATGTGAGACTCCACCTGGTGATGACCATTGCCCTGTGTGAGGGAGGAGGAGGGTTATTATGACAAAGGAGGAGACAGAGAGGCAAGGAAGCAGGAGACACGAGGAGGTCATTCCAGTAAAGGAGATGATGAAGAGTAATGCCGTCTTGAGATTCAAGGATTCGCACTGAAACAAAGCCCAACCAACTGCAGAGTCGCAGCACCTCAGTCAGACTGTCAGTTTTACGGAACCAGAACCACGTTTTGAAAAGTGACCACAGTCGCAGTTCTGAACTGCGGATGTAGACACACAGATGTGCGCCATCTACAGACAAGGGAAAATAAATGCTTCCATTTTGCTTCCACCTGCAGGTATTAAGTGTTACAACTTTACTGTTATTTTATGTGTGTGAGTGAGTGTGTTTGATGCTTAAAATGTAATAATTTAAACCTGCAAAAGGGTTTATTTTCTGCTTAACTCTGTCACACATCCCCCTACCTAAACAACTGAATGGGCCAAATGCCATTGACTCCTAAAGCAAATACAGCATATCACTGTTCCTCAAACAAAATGACCATTGCAGCGTACCAGTGACAGTACTGCACTGATCCGCTTAACTGAACAGCCAATCAGAGGGATTTCTCTCAACGACAAGCTGCTATTTTCCAATCGACTGTCAACCTGGTATGTAGGAGCGTTTACCCAACCATCCACCCCATCCACTTACCTATTTGGACATTGACACTCTTTTAATTAATTAAGACACACATTAATTGACCTGAATACTTCCTTTGTCACAATAATAACTATGGCCACAAGAGGTCGCCATCGAACAAGAAACATACAGTTGGTTTGTAATAGGCTGCTTGCACATGATGTGGACGGGCTGTAATTTTTTAAAGAGTTTTTTTTTTTTTTACGTGAACAAGAAGCTTAAAGTCTTTTTTGGGGGGGAAAAAGAACAATAAATGCTTTACAAAAGTTGCATGCAAAAATCACACACAATACAGCATATGGTGAAATTCCTCGCTCCAGATCAAGAAGATAAATCAATTAAGATTATTAAACAAAAATACGAAAAAAAAAAAAAGTATAACAGAACAAGGGTAATTTTCTCATCTAAAATATGTGACACATTGCACTGTGGGACTTTTAGCTGAAAATGTTACCATGGTTAATTCTCTTTTTATTACGTTATATTTTTCACAGTTGTTCAAATAAAATGGTGGTGGGTGAATATAGTGCTAGATAGTAAATAATGAGTTATTTCAGACACAGATATGGACGCTCCTTTCCTGCAGATGCCACACGTGTTAAAATAGCAGCAGATATTACTTTTCTTGCCTGTAGGGGGCATCATCAACAACAGGTCTACATCTGCAGGTCTCAACTTTAAAAGAAAATCTTGTATGACATCATGTAACACTGCATATATTCAGCTAAAATTGCAACAAAATAAAGAGAACATACAGAAATGTTTGACATCACACAGAATGGGAGCAAACGACATGATACAAGTCACCATTTTTCCCCAGCCTGTGTATCACTACTGGATGAAAACTATATCCCACTATTAGTGCAATGTAAGTGGTGACTGCTGTGAAAGCATGCTGGTTTAATGAGCTCAAAACAAAACCCCTCATCAGTGGAAACCTGCCACCATCCTTTTAAAATGGCAATAATCATCCAAAGTGGCATCTGCAGCCTCATGCCTCCAGCTAAATGCGGAAGAATGATGCCATATTCAGTTACACAACTGAACCATCTGGAAAACAACTGAGAATTTTTCGTGCTTTAAATGTGTTGAGGAGGACCCTGGCAGTACTGTATCACAGAATAAATGAACAGGATTAAGACTGACTATTAAAACGGCGCCAGGCACAATGAGCATGAGCAAGCGAGGAGATGCAAGCTCTTCTCTACGCTCATATCTGCTCCATTAGGCATTGATTATTCTAAAACATCACTGCAATGATGAACAGTAAAACTTTACAGCAACATTACTACCCAATTACTGAAGTCATTATAACAAGCATGACAACGTCATTAAGATGCCATTATCTAACTTATAGAGAAAGGGTTTTTCTCTTACATAAATCCCTCCCTGTATCCCTCCCTCTCTGAAGGTTTTTTTGCTGATATGATGTTGTTGCTGCATTATTTCTTTGAATTAACTGATTATTTAGCAGTTAAATCACTGAAATAGACGCATAAAGGAAAGCAGCCCAGACAATCAGGAAGAAAAGCTCAACTGAGTTACTTTTATGTCTTTATTTTTGGTTTTGGTTTGGTTTTTGGTTTCTTTGGTTTTAATCCTTTCATTTAAAAATTGCAGCTTTAAATCGTTGGGGGACACATTTTATTAATTCGAAACGTTCTGGTGTAGTCCTGCTTTTAAATATCATGTAGAAAAACAGTAATGGATGCTCCAAGACAGGTGAATGGCTCATCCTAAGCCACTGGTTACTGAGCCAATCTTAATGGCATTTTTCTGAAATCAAATAATCTCTGCTGCCCTTTTTTACCTTACTTTAATAGATAGGCAAGACGGGCCTCAAAAAGATTAAAAACTTGTTGAACAAACGAGTAGATGGTGGGAGATCTGGATAAAAAAAATAATATCAGGGTTTATTTGATTGCAAGTATGATCCAATGATTTAAGATGCAGTCTTTTTTTCTCAGTTTTGAAATGCTCTGTAGATGATAGCCAGACTTAAGAAAAGCCCATCTATTTATCAATTTGCACCATTAAAACACAATATTGTTGCATTAATAATCCCCTTCCCATTCCTGAAAAGTGATGTAAATATTTCCAAAGAGTCAGACGCTCTGTTAGTGCTTTTGGTATTGATCTGTAGGGGATTGAGCACACCGAAATACAACACTGAATCACATGGCTAAGGAGAGAGGGGAGGGAACAGAGAGTGGCTCTCCTGGCCACGTGATCACTTATTGGCTGTTGTAGGCTCCAGGGAGGGCACAGAGGCTCCTTTCTGAACAAATGAGGTGACAGTAAAATTTCCGGAGCCATTTCAAGAGTTCCCATATTGACAGTATCATCCACCATGACACTAGATATAACTCATTTTGTAAATAATTACAATACCTCACCCAAGAAAGAGCCACGCAAAGTAATTCTTCCAATCAGCATGGCCATCTAACTGGCTACATTACTGTATTCACATAGCGCTAACCGCATTGTCACTGAGGTTATGTGAATTTAGGAAACAGCAGTAAACATTGAATACCACAATTTTCTATGGCTGCCTAATAAGTGGATTGCAGATGCCTTCAAGATCAAAAATCGCCCACACACCTCGAGAAAAGACTCAAGTAATGTGAAATACCATGTCTGTTCGATGTGTTCGTGCATGTTTGTGCGCACATGATGTTTACAACATTCCTCTCTCTTACATTGCTGCTCCTGAGCTTGAAGTCATCCTCAATTTCATCAGCGCTGTCATCATCAGACACCTCCCCCTCCTCGGCGTCGGCAGACAGATAGGCGGGCAGACGTTTCCCCTGGATGGAGAAAGGACAGACAAAGATGGGAGGAGAGCAATGAATATATTATGTTTGACCCCTGTGTGTGCCATATAATAAAGCAAAAACCCTCGCTTTTATACACTACAACACCCACACAGGTTGCACCTTTAAGGTAGTAGCATGTACGGGCAGAGCGAGGGCCATAACCAAACATACACTTGTGCACGCTCAAGCACACACACAAATAGTACAATCAGCAGCAGATTCCCTGAGAAGCTCCCTGAGCAGCTCTTTCAGCAGAGTGGAAGCCCATTACTGAGCCATTCTGAAGGTGTGAGTGGGAGTCAAGATTTTTCTAAGCCTCTTCTTCCAAAATCAATGCCAGACTCCGAGCTTCATCCAGCACGGCGAGTCTCTCGCTGACATCACCGCCTTCTGCCACAACCAGTCTATCCCCACTCTGCCTTTCTCTTCCCTTCTTCAAACACCCTTTTGATATTTTTCCTTTATTGTCTTGTGACTCTCTTGTCTCTCGCTCCGCTGGGAGGGGTGGAGAGAGGTGAAAGGGTCTCAAAACAAGGGTAGAGAGGGGGAGGGAAGAGGAGGAGGAAAACTGTTAGAGAGGATTTAAGAGCTTTATAGAAAATCAATAATGCTCTTTCACTTTTAAGACATTTGGCTTGAGAGGGTCACAGACAGAGCCCCTGTTCCAACTGAACAGTGCAGGCTTTCTTCCCTTTACAGATAAAGTCAATTTTATCTGCTGCTCATAACAAGAATCCAATATATGCTGAAAGTGTTCGCTCAGTCTCTTGTTTCTGTGTGGAATAGCCATACTGTGCCGTGGATACAGATCTTCTGGGTGTGAGGCCGTCAAAGTGGAAGCTGATATTTAAGAACGGATAAATGTTGGGTTTTTTTAATTCTTTTTGAGGAAGATCAGATCAACCATGTTTCACAGATCACCTTAAAGGACACTTGTCGTGTCTTAATAGACACTACAGGTGGGTGCTGCAGAGAGATAACTTACAAACTGTAAAGTATGATGTATTGATGGCAAAGAGGCAAATTGGTAATCGTTGCTATTGACGCTTTACAGAATGGCTCATGTGCTGTTTCTGATGTGCTCTTTGGTTAAAGTTGGTGACATTTAGGTAGGTAAATCTCCTAGGTTCTGTAAATGTCTAATACATTACATTATTTATACAGTTTTGTTATCTATTTAAGTGATAGTGGAGCAGGTAAGTGAGGTAGGGGGAGAGGTAGTTATGGAGCGTATTTTAGGTGAGAAAAGCGGCTTTGATTTAGGTAAATTGTGGGACAGTGGGAGTGGGTGAGGAGATGAGCAGCACAGCTCTGGAGCTTATTTAGGACTTTGGATGATGTACCATATAAGAATGCTGTAGCAGGAGTCAATTCTGGATGTGATAAAGGCATGAATCAGAGTTTCGGCAGCAGAGGAGGAGGGTTATGGGCGGAGATGAGCTATGTTTTTGAGGGGGAAGAAGGCAGTTCTGTCGATTTGACTGACAGGCTGTTCAAAGTAGAGGTCGTTAACAAAAATGACTCAGAGGTTGCTCTATAAATCCACTAATGTCTATCTTTAAAAATATGTATTTTGTTCTCTTCTGACCTTGTTAAAACCAAATATAGACAAATGTTTGTTCTAACCACTCAACCTGAGCCACGGACTGATCTTAAACAAAAACAGAAAGAACAATGAAGGATTTGTTATTAGATCGAATAAGGATGTTAAGGTTTTATTAGATGGGATATGTATGGACACATATCACTCATCCTATATGTGCTTATTGATGTTACTCATGATGATTTGGTCATCTGCGTATTCTACCTGAAGAAGTGAATCCTTTTTACTTCTCATTGATTGCCCCCTCCCCCTTTCTCCAGCCTGTGCTGGATTAAGTCCTAATTAGGGGAGGTTATTTAAGAAGAAACGAGTCTTTGTCTTTGCTTGACTCTGATGAAGACACACAAGGCATCAAAACGTTAGTCATTTAATAAAAGTTTGTTGTCTAAGTCCATGTGTTCCAGTTGGACTTGGTTCCTGACAGGTTTCCAAATAAAACTCCTTCTGTTTGCCAAAAAGTTATTTTCAGACAACACAACTGCTATAATTTGGGATTTGGTGGAGGTTTACCCAAAATCTAGCAGAGCTACAGATGGTGTCTTTGAGAGCCCAAACAGAAGTAACGCTTCACTTTTCACCAGCGAGTTCACAACAAACTTTGTACATCCAACCAATCACCTCCTTCCTGTATGTACTTTGACACTGTTGTTTCTCCGTACATGCCAGAGTAAAAAGCACTTACATTAAAGGTGCTGTAAGTGATGTATTGGTATTAAGTAAGTGTTACAGCTCTACATCGTATTGTTCGGTCAGTAACACTTGTCTCTTCTTCTCCTGCTCATGCAGTGAAAGAGAAAAGACATTTTCAGGTATCCCTGTCCGCTTTATCCAATCAGGACAGAGACTGATATGCTGATTTGCTGTTTGCTGCTACATCTGGCGATTACAACCGCTTTGTTCATGTGGTGACATAGAGAGGAGGGAGGGAATTGATAACCGTGAAATGGACAGGAAGCAGTACCAGTTTACAATCCATCGAATCAGTCTGAATGTGTGCCAGGTGTTACAATCTGTTCTAAATGATAAATAATGCAGGCTTTTCTCATTAAGTCACCTCAGGCGTGTGTGATACCTGAGGTGACTTAATGTAAAAAGCTGCATTATTTATCATTCAGGAGAAATCGTTACATCGAGCCTCTCTGGTAAATCAAAAAAAGATTTCAAACCAGATGAAAAAAAAGAAATGCTATTTTAGTTTTGACTGAGGATTTCGAGAAGTAGAGGATTCACTGTCATAAACTTTAGTGCTAAGTTTACAGGGAATTATAATGCGTCTACAAGCATTCATCTATTCCTCGTAGTTAATTGCTGAATTGTTTAGACCACTGGCAGCCCCCAACAGAGTTGCCAGGTCGTGCTTATGCATGTTTCGCCATTTATGTGTGAGTGCGACGGTAGAACAAAATCTTTGGCTGAGTTATCACATTCCAGCATCTCTTCCGTCTCTTCCTTTCTCCTCTATGATTAATACAATGACCTACTTTAGTCCTCCCTTTCTCCTCTTCCTTCTCTTCATCTGTTTATGGATATTAATTAGCGGCTTGCAGTGCCTCTCCCACTCCACATCTCAACATCCTCATCACCGCAACGCACACGAAGCAAAATAACGGAGAGATAACGAGCGCTCTGCTTTCTTCGCTCACACAAGAGGAAGGAAGTGGAGATAAAGATGCTTTGATTAACTAGTGCACCAACTGACGAGGCAATTTATTTTTGCATTTAAACAAACTGTCGGTCCACCATACATCCATCCACATGTGTGTTCTTACTTTGATGAGGATCTTGCCCTGCAGGCTCTGAGGACTGGGTAATGTTTTGGAGTCCCTGCTCAGGATCTCTCCCACATCCAGTTTGTCTGCGAAGATTTCTCGCAGGTACTGGGCAATCTTCTTCTGCTGCTGGATGCTGCAGTGGTTCTCTATGGACAGGATTACTGGAAACCTGAAAGAAAAAAACATCAACATACATACTCAGGTTTCCATAGGTTACATCAAAAACCTGTCAACACTTGACAGGTTTTTGATGTAATGTATGTAATGTGTCTCAAACGCAGCGGATGGACTGAAGTGAGTGTGAATCACATCTCAAACTGTTCCTCCTTTTCTCACCTTCAACCGAGAGAACAGTGGCGAGGTAAATGATAAAACATACAGCTGCATAAACACCTCTGTGACATGGTGTGTGTGTGTGTGTGTGTGTGTGTGTGTGTGTGTGTGTGTGTGTGGGTGGGTGGGTGTGGGTGTGTGTGTGTGTGTGCGCGTGTGTGTTTTCATTTAGAAAAGGTGAAATGACTCATGGCCATACAGCAGCTCAGCTCAAATGTCAGGTTTGTCAGACTGACAGGTCTACCGCAGGGGCCTCAGCCCCAGAACACACACACACACACACACACACACACACACACACACACACACACACTAAAACCAACAAATGGATACTTTGCCTATGACAAAAGGAGAAGGAAGCGATAACATCCAGAGTCATTTCATTAAACACACAGACAGTGACACCTATGAGCGCTGCTCAGGTGAAACATCGAGGTGGCTCAATGAGCTGTAATGTGTGTGTGTGTGTGTGTGTGTGTGTGTGTGTGTGTGTGTGTGTGTGTGTGTGTGTGTGTGTGTGTGTGTGTGTGTGTCTTTGCGTGTTAACTTGCTCCATTTAAATACAGCCCAGGGGCCATTAATCATATTAACAGGTGGCCCGCATGATAAAACATCAGCTGACTGTAAAGAGAGCGAGGTAACACTCAGGATGTTCAAACTATTCACCTGTTCATGCTGTCAGTGTTATTACAGATTACTAATTACTATGATATCAGAGTATGAGAATATGAAGGTGTTTCCTCATTAGTAGGTATGAAGGTTTTCTTAAGGGAGGTCACATTAAACACATGGTCTTTAATTGAATTAACACAAAGAGGAAAAGAAAAATGTTTCTCAAAGTTATCCTCAGGGGAAATATGTTTTAATTACAAAAATGCCACCAACAATTATCTTAACTACAGATTAATCTGCAGATTTCTTTCTGATTGATGAAATTGATTGTTTGGCCGATCAATGACTGGAAAACACAAAGATCTTTAGGGTGAGACTGGAGTGTCAAAGTATTCCTTAAAAGACCAATAACAGTTATTTTTATAAGTGCAAAATTGTAACAATACCAACTAAAAATAAGATTCATAACAGATGCACAATCTTCAAATTTTAGTAAAACTTCCAACAAGCTATTTTCAACTGTACATCTAGTTTAATTAAATGAATCTCGATCAGTGCCAACAGTCTGCTCCTTTTGAATAAGATAAACTGTTTTATACAACACAGGGTCTGTAATCATAAGTGTCGGCAATAGATGTTAAAACGAGCCAGTATGGCAGCAGGAAGCTGCATCGTACATGACTTTGTTTGGGTATTGTTGGACCCAACAGAGGCTCCTCGGGGAGCCGCAGGAAATGCTGCTAAGCAGATGGCTCAGTAATAGGTGCTAATTACTGCCAGAAATCATGGTGTTTTCTGAAAAACACAAACCTGGCTGTCAAAATGTTAGAACTTTCTTGTTAAACCTTGTGGGGAATCCTCTCGTCCAATCTATTCTATCATAGCAATGTGAGAAAGGCTGCTTTTAGACCTTTTTATCAGTAGCAGATAGAGAGAGAGATATATATCCTCCTATAGTGGACCAGAAAGCAATATAATTCAACTGAGGAGGACAATGTGCAATCAATAATACAATCTGTGTGTGCAGATTGAGAAATGTTGTGCTGTTTGTCCAAAGAATAATATTTGTGCTACAGAAATGATGTTCCAGTCAGATTAATGTGTAAGAAGAAAAAAAATCTGCTTCTGTTTGGCATTGTGGGCCATTTTTCTCCCAGTACAATACCTATGGGATAATGGAAGCGTTTACTTTCTATAACATGTCACAAACACTGACATACACTCACACACACACACACACACACACATACAAACATGCTATACGGGGCTTGGACTCACTGGTTATTTATGAAGGCATATTTATTGATGGTCTCTATGACAAACTTGAACGGTATCTTGGAGGTCAGAGTGTAGCCATGTTGGACCATCGGCTCTCCATCAGGTCCGTCCCAACAATCCACTGCAGGGGGGAAAGAAGGAACAGGAGAAATGATGCATGAATAAAAACCATACGTGGTGTTGCTGCTCTCAGCTTTCAGCTTCTCCTCAGTATTCATGTTTCAGCTTTGAATATAAAACAGACAGTTTACTTCATTCGGAACTATTTCACATTCAACGCTGGTGTTGAATTATTCTGCGTGTGGATAAAGGTAATGTTTTAGTGATGGCCGGAGCAGGATTGTGCCGCACTGAAGGAGTTTCTTCAGCGTTTAATGGTAATAAATAGTGTTGGGTTTAAATTTGAAAACATGAACAAAAGCAGAATTATCACCTCAAAGCTGTATGCATATGCGTACCAGCCAAGCCGCCGTTCCTGAGCTGTGGCACTGAACAATGGCCAGAAAAAATTTTTTAAGAATATTTTGTTGTCTAAAATGTCATCACTTCATTATTATATCCTATAACATGTTTGTGTAAAATGTTGTTACAACTATCATTTTGAGTTGTTGAGTAATGGCCTAAGATGTGTTTTGTGAGGTCAGAGTGACCTTTGACCACCAAAATCGAATCAGTCCATCCTTGATTCCAACATTTCTGCAAAAATGATAATGCGTTAAGAAATTTGATTAAAACGAATCATTACTTGATGGTGCACCTGTGCAATCAGCATAAAAAGTCAACCGGGAGCTCTTACCATTCAATTAAGGCGAAGGAGAGTTTGCTGCAATAATAAAGAATCATAAAAGGCAACTTGTCCAATCAAAAATGACACAGCAGACATGTTGATGTGCACTGCTGATGCCATTAACCATGACTCTATTAAATTCAGTGTCCCAGAGAGCCATGACAGTGTGAGAGACAGCCAGCATGCACAATTACCCTGAAACCCCTGATTAATTTAATTATCTACACCTGTGCTTTTCCTTTACTATGAAATAGCCAAAGTCAGATTGGCACGTCATTCTTATTTTGATTCAGGCATTTGCTTACCTTCTACACAGCGGCAGCCGGACTGCAGCACCCAGGCGTACATGTCGGTCTTGGAGTGGGAGAGGAGCTGGTCTCCGGTCAGGTACGTGTTGTGAGACGAGGCGATGAAGTAGTTGCACAGGGGCTGCTCCATGTCTTGATTCACCTCGTGGTGCAAAGGGTTGAAGATGTCACACGCTGGACTGCGCATGAAATTCGTGAAACCTGAAGGAAAACAGAAACATACAAGAAACAAATCATTTGGAATCATAAACAGGTGTTTGTTAGAGGTGCTTTCATTGTGTTTTGTCGCTCTCGGTGTTGAATGGGCGCAGATATCATTTGTTTTTCAGCCACGCTAGCAGCAGAGTTCTGTGCGTCTGCTGGTCAGTTCACCACTTTGGTCCAGGAGTAACAGGAGTAAGAGCAAGGCTAGTGGCTCCCGCCCCCTCCTTCCAGGTCCAAACTAAGCTTACCTACACGTCAAGACTTCAGTCAAAATGTCGACCAGTGGCACTCAAACATAGAGTGGTGTCTGCTGGCTCAGCTCACTGAGTCCATGGGGTCTCGCTTAGTTGAGCTGAACTGTTGAGCCGTGCGATGGCAATGGGGGAGACAGTGAATGATTGCTTAAAACAGCACTTCCGTGCACGGGGAATATGAACCTCTGCCAAGAGGCATATGAAGGGGCGCCCCAGTAGCTGAGTTGGTGGAGCGTGCACCCCATGTACGGAGGCTGTGTCCTCGCTGCAGGCCTGACTTCTCGCAGGCAAGCGACCAAACCAGGACACAGCGTTGAAGGTTAATGGTGCAATTTTAATCTGAGGTCGGAAGACCCTGCTAAGGTTTTTTTGTTAACATTGAACCCTCAAGGTTTCCGCAACATAAAACATTGATGCTGGGCCTTTTTATCTTACAGCCTCCCAATGCTTTGAGGAAAAATAAGGTCTGGTCTATTTAAGTGCCAAGGTGCAGACATTTTGTGCAGACCTTCATGTTGCTCAGGGGATGAATCCTGCTGATGATGGTCCACTGTCTTTTCCTCTCGCACCATCATTAGGTTGAGGTTTTGTTGTGGAAAGTTTTGACAAGACATTCCACTGTTTTTATAGATGTTTAAGGGACCCAAAGGAAGAATTCTAATAACTTTGGTGATCTCCAGCCTCTTTATCTAGCACCATCAGCAAGTCAGAGCGTTCACTTCTCCTGGAACATATTTCCTCATCTACTTTTGGATTGACATAAAATGTTCTAAGATCATCGAGGGGTCCCAGACGATGAATCCTGATGATTTTGGTGATCTGGTAATGATTCCTCTAGTGTCGTTTTATTGAATACTTTGGTTTATGACCAAATACCTGCAAACATAATAACACTCCCACCAGCTCTCAGCTGTACTTTTATTTGATTGTGGATTAGCAAATGTTTGCATGCTAACAAATCAAATTAAAATGGTAAACATTGCCAACATAACACCTGCTTGACATCAGCATGTTAGTATGTTGACATTTAGCATTTAGCTCAAAGCACCACTGTTACAGTACACACAGAACTACAAGCATGGCTGTAGTCAGTTGCAGAAGCCATGATGGAACAAAGCAAAGTATTCTAAATACAGCTTGTCATGCAGTGACATTAGCGACCAGTGTTGCCTGTTTTCTTAATCCTAACTATGATGCACCTTGTAACTACGAGGTGCATCATAAGAGCGACATCTACAACAACCAGCAGGTTGATTTCCAGGAAAACCCCAAAGGATGACAGAGGAAGCACATTCAAACCAGAGCACTGTGGTTTCAAACCGGAGCGGTGAGGTTTTGAAATCACACTACTTCACACGGCCAACTTTCTTTTAGGTGGTACAGCGTGAGGCGGAGTGAGAGGGAAGAAGGCAATCCTTTCATCCAGAGAGGAGGGACAAAAATGAGACAGGAATACCAAGAGCAGGAGAGAAGTCAGAGAGCAGGAGAGGGAGTCTGAGGAGCAATGGAAAAAATATGATGCAAATATCAGAAAGAACGGCCTATAGGAGACTAATGGGAAGTCTGTGATCAGAGTGGACATGCCATCTCTTCAGGGTGCCATCATGGTTAAAGTACATTGTGTACTGAATCCTACACAGTATACACCTATACAGTCACACAGCCATAAGGAGAGCAAATACTGAAGGTGGCATCACACTGCAGAGAAATGCTAATGTGAATCTGTTTGTACATTTCTGTCACAAATGTGCACAATGCATGTTTAAACACACACACATCTGGCCCGCAGGCAAGACATCAGGTCTGCTAGTCTGATCAGTCAGACACACACTGTGTCGGCCTTCATGCCTCCTACAACAAGATTAGTCTCACCCCTCCTCCCCCTCCTCCTCTGCCTCTCATCTCCTCTCCCCACACTCACTCGTCTCATTTCTGTCACCGTTCCATTTTCTACTTTCCCACCCCGTCATTCTGGCTTCCCCATTTTCTCACCCAAGCTACCCCTTCGCAATCCTCACTCCTCCTTCTCCCTTAAGCTCACCATTCAGCAAGAAGTGGCGTTACTTAAAATGACACTTACAGATGAACACTTGCCAAGGAGACGGTCCCAATACATCTATGGTTGTTATTTGATCTTTTCAGCACCTCAATGTTATGAAAACAGGAGACAGTGTTCATGTATGTGTGCGTCGAATTGGTAAAGTCACTATTACATTTAAAGAACAATGGTTATGTTTGTTATTATTATTATTGTTAAAACCAAAATTACACACATATTAGACCGCAGTTAATTCGCGCTTTTCTTATCTACCGACTGCTCAGAGTGCTCTACAACACATCCCACATTCTCCCATTCACACACACATTTTCATACTTGTATTTATTTATTTATTCAGGCCTCTATTTAGTGTTATTTTTCCTGATGTCCACACAAATCAAAAATTACTGTGCATCAAACCATAAAACAATGAAAAAGCACAAGGGAACTGGACACATTTGAAGTCAGCTTGGTTAAAGATCTTGGAGGGGGTTTGTACAACATGTTCCAAAGCGTAAAGAAAATCTGCATTAAATTCAAAATGGCCAATTTCCTGTTGGGTGAAGGTCATGGTGACAAGAGCCGGAATTTCATATATGTAAAACTAACCATGGGGCCCATTTGGGGGGGGCTAGTGAGCCTGTTCCACAGATATTTTTTAAAGCTTGTTGTTTAAACAGATTGACTGGTTGTTTAATGTGTACTGATGGTAAACTATTCAATATTTTCACCCCGAGACAGAAACTTCCATTGTCATCAGGAGCATTACAGCACTTTCTATCAAAAGCACAGCACAATATTTCCACGCTCAGACATTCACTCAGCTAGGCTCCTCACACACCGACGGAACAGCGAACGAGAGCAATTTGTGGTTCCGTAATCTCGCCCGAGGGCACATCAAAATGCAGCCTGAGGAGAAGGATTAAATTGCCGACCTTTCGATTAGTGGACTACCGCCGTGCCTCCTTCAGGAGCCTCAGCCGCCTAAATGAAATTTTTTCATCGAATTTAACTACAGGTTTAAAGATCTTAGAGGTTGGCTGATCCATAAATATTCAGAAAGCTGTGTGAAGTGCAAAGTGACTCCCATTATCTTTTTGTACTGAATGTACTATGATGCCAGTTTCCAATGAAATGGCTCAACAACAATATTCTGGTGAAGAGACGATCAAAATTTGAAAGTTTATTTAATTCTGAAGCATTTTAAGTGTCAACAGACATTTCCAAGTGGTATTACTGTCCGCACCACCATTGCAAAGACAACTGGTTTTCCACAAACAGTGTATTTAGTCCATGATAGAAATGGAGTGCCAGGTAACCTTCCTTTCCCCGGGTCAACATGTGCCCAGTGGCAGAAAAATTGAATAGTGATTGCGAGGTTTAAAGGGAATGAAAGCAAACGCTGATGGTTTCATTGTTTTATATCTATTACATTGTGCAGCCAGCATTTATCTTATGATGATACGTTGAAGCAGAAACTTGTCTAATGACAGTTACAGTTTGTGAATAGCCTGAAAAAACCTTTACTTTAATTTCTGCAGTTTTATATTAATAATTCATATATTTGTATGAATATGTCGTATAGGATGAAATCTGCCTGTCATTACTACAATTACAGCCTTATCATTGTGTGCACCAGACACAAAACCCAAAATGACTCTACATAAAAATATTATATTTTTATACAATATCAAATTGGGTTCCTTTCTTTTTTTTCACTTGTTCTGTAACTAATAAAAATGTTAACCCAACTTTCATGGCGCCTTGTAAACCCATGTGAGCTGATTGATTCCATCAAATGATAATAAAAACTTCATTCATTATTAAAAAAAAACAAGCTTGTTTTGATTAGCTTCTTCATCAATAAATCACACTTTGCTCACAATTTATCATTCAGTGTTGGAAGTGGTGTGAAAAAAAAATCTCATTTATTTTGTGCACCGGCCAGCATCTCATAACCGTAATGAACACAATCTGTTTCTACTTTTGCAGGTTGACACCTCTCGAACAAACTCTAAAAAGGCAGAAACAATAAATACCTGATCGTGAGATCTGTTTGCAGAGGAGGGTGAATAATCAAACACAATAACAGAGTCATTTGTAAACTGATGGTGTGCCATGACATGATCGCTGCAGGGAGGGCAAAATGACTGAGCTGAAGAAGAAAAAGGAACGACACGGGGGGGTGGAAATAAAGATAAAATTTCAACAGAAAAATGAGAGAGAATTACCTTCAATCCCCATGACGCCTCTTTGCTTATTCTCATCAGACACCTCAAACTTGTCAACGATTTCTGCAACATACTCTGGAGTCACATTGGCCATCTGCAGAGACACAAAGATGGACATAAGACGTGTAAAGACCTTGTTTCGTGTAAATGCTCATTGAAGTCATAATGAGTCCCCCTTTTTGTAACAATTTTGTATTGCTATTAATTTAATTGTCAGCCATGTCAAACAAGCGGCACGGCATTATTGTGGAGCATGGCGGACGGGAGGGTGACAGTGAATACAGCATGATGAAAAATGACACCATTGCAGTGCGAGAGAGAAAAGAGCATGTCAAGATCACAAAGAAAAAAACTCTGAAAAAAAAAGAAAAGCAAGAGAAAGGACCCCCATGAGACAAATCAATTTCAGGAGTGATCGATTTGCTCAGCGGAGCAGATTCCTCTGGGCGGGCAGCTGGGACAGAGGGAGTTAGATTAAGACGAGGAAGAACGAGATGCAATCAATCTCTTTTCTCTTCAAACGGCTCATTGTGGAGAAAATAGTTCGGACACCTTAATCATAAAAACTGTGTCAGGTATTTATCGACTCTAACCAGAGACCGGCCCGACCTCTCACCTTCTGCTCATTGTGCAGGAAGTTTGCGAGCTCCTCCGCTGTCAGGTGGTCCTTCCTATCGCTGTACGCCATCATCAGCAGGAACAGGTCCCGTCTCAGGGACATCATCCTGTAGAAGACGGAGAACTCCTCGTACGTCAGCGTGCCCTGCTGGTCGTCCGTGTCCGCTTCCTGTGAAGGTGAGGAGGTGATACGTCAGCGGTGACACACCTCAAGCTAAATTCGTGGCAACACCAAGTCTACAAAAACAGGTTCAGGGATTGCAGATTCACACAGTCCTCATCTGACGCAACAGAAACTTCTAAAGGTTCCTTAAAGGTGTCATTTGTAAAAAATATGGCCAGTATTCAGATATAGAGGTCATTAATTATCAGCTGCTGCTCTTTGCTAGCTATCCTTGGCTGTAGCTTGCTAACATTAGCTAATTAGCTCATGGCTCAATTAGGAAGGGAGCCACTTGCGGTTCCCTTCCAGGTCTTTGTAAGAGAAATTTGTATTCAGAATGTGTACAGACGTATTTTTACTGTTTGGGAAAGAAAATTGATGTAATAGAATTTCCTTTGTTAGCTTGTGAAACGTAGCAACTGCCACTGGCATTTATCTTACAGCTGAATTTAAATATGTCTGATACTGTTCCCATTGGTGGCTTTCTCCCCTGATTGTAACAGCAGTCGACTAATCAGAGCTTAGCAGGTGTGAACGAGAATTATGTCATTTTCCAACATAGACAGCAAGCTGATGGACGTATTTTAAGAGTCGAATACCTAGTCTGAAGATGGCACGTTGTCAGTCTCAGAATTGCTCACCGAGTGCATACGCTAGAACATTTTTTGGCATGGTGTTACATCTGGGTGTGTGCTGCCCACTGATAATTAGCTGGGCTATGTGAACCAATCCCGAGACACAACACAAACGTGCTTAGAGTGCTTCTACATAGTGGTGACGTCATCCAGGAAAAAAAATACTTTTCTTTGGATACATTTTACAGAGATTAAACTCCCATGGCTTTAACTATATACAATACAAATAGTCATAATTGGCTATGTTTACAGCAGGAGGTGTCCAGGCAACAGTTTCACAGCTTTATGGGGGGAAATTTGGTTACACTAGCGCAAATGGCCACCGGGGAAAAAGGACAAGCAAGAGTGGCGGCTGCCATATCCAGCTCATATAATACATCCATGAGCTAGCTACTGTGCAACATTAATGGAAAACAATCAAGCAAAAACTGGAAACAAGCTGTTGTGAATCAACTAACAGACATGTCAGACTGTCTTCTTTTTTAAAATAAATGCTAAATAAATACATTCTGCTTCTGCCTCCGCTGCTGCGTCTGCTGTAAATGATGACAGGATGGATACATCACTCGCTACTGATTGGTTAGGGCAAAACAATTTCACCTCACAAGAAATCAGCTAACATGAACTCATGTCAGACTGAATAGATTGAACATAATGGTAATTGAGTCTGATTGTAATGTACAGTCTAAAACCAATAATTACTGTAAGTGATAAGCCAACATCAGCATTCTAGTAGTCACTGCACAGAGTCTGAAATGAGCAGCTGAATAATGTTGCGCAGGGGGAACAGCTGTCTCGTCTTTAGTTCCCCCCCGTCTCCCTCTCTTTTCATGCTTCTGTCACACTGATACAGAAATACATTCACACTCACGCACACGGTCTTTGTGACACAAACACATTACCTCTGCAACCATTTTTTTTTCACCCCTCACCTCATATCTCACTACATGTTGCCTAAGGACACGCACAGCACGGCTCGCTGCTCCTTCCATCCTGCCACCTCTCTGGGATCCTGCATCTTATATTACCTGGATCTCACGGGGGGCCCATTCCACTCCACACCAAATCTAATAATACTCGCTAATGCCTCCATCACACTCCCATAATGAGCTCCCCGTGCGCATTTGGGACTCGATCACAGACAGAATCCACACACAACCAGCAGGATAAATCACTGTGATGGACTTCATCAGAAATGCATGAACAGAAAAACAGAGAGATTTGTGGTATTTTAAGCAACTGCACAAGCTGTTCAGGTGGCAACACTGCTGTCTGCCAAAGCTTGGATGGAAAGAGATAAATTGATGAAATTTCCTATCTGATCTAAGCCCAGAGAATTACATATTTCATGGTTGAAATTACAGTTTAGCCCTGTTATGTGGAGATAGGATCTTTGAAATCCACTAAATCAACTCAAAACTGTCAGGGATGGAGAAGAGGAGGCTCTCTTTGGACACTTTGTTCGGATGGTTTAGCAAATGGAAGTAAATACACACTCCAAGGCAGTTTTAAGTTTTAAGATAAAATAGACTTCCTCTGATCAGTACACAAAGCCCATTTTGATTAATGAGAAAACTGATCCAGTTTGGAGCATTAATAAAAGATTTGCATTACTATTTTATTCGGCTGAGGGGGTCACAGAGTGGGCATCACAACAAACACACAAACATAGACCTAAATCTGGACCATGCATTGTAAGCTAATTTTAAACTAAAACTATTAATCCTTCAGATTATCACACTTGTCAGAGACTTTAAGTGTTCCCTTGAGTGTTCAGAAAACTCTTCTACTTCCTAAAAAACCAAGCTGTTTAAAAATGCAGCAATGATATAAATCCATAAACATCAGAAATAGTTTATGGTTAAACACTAACGGGGATCATTTTTCTGGACAATGACACCTTTTACTTTTGATATTTTAAGTACACATTGCTAAAACTTGCCTACTCTTAGTTAAAGCAGCATTATGTGGAAATTGCCATTTCTGATTTGGCGCACCCTTGTCAGATGCAATATAGGCGCTAACTACAAACAAAACCCATTGTATGTTATGAGACAGACAAAGACACCGTTCACCCTATTATAAGTCACTGTACCATCAAAATTATTTAGAACCTGTTATCTGTTACCTGTTAAGGTAAAAAAGTAAAAAAAAAAAAAAGTTACAAAAAATTACATATTATATATATGTATATATACATATATATATATATATATATATATATATAATAAAAACTCTATATATACTATATATATATATATATATATATATATATATATATATATATATAATGATATAATGCTTTCAGTAAGGTTTTGACCATAGGACATAGGAATTTTACTTGTAATGGAGTTATTCTACATTGTGGTATCATTAATTTAAATAATAAAAAGGATCTTCTTCCACCACTGCCCTAAAACTAGATTATGAAACAGGGTCACTCTTAAAATGATCAAAACCCAAGTGAGCTGCAGTGAGGTTTTTAGGGCCCCTGTGAGTAGTATAGACTTCCTGTAATTTCCCTGGTTACTCTGACAGTAATGTCCAAAGCAGGGAAAAGATACTGCTGCTGTGGTGGGTGTTGTATTTTAGCACCCTTTAGGCTCCGTCTGACCTCTTTCAGAAGCAGCATTTTGTCACCTACCCACCCGAACATACCACCTGACACTCTCCACAATGCCTTCATTGACGTTTTTTGCCTAAAATTCCCAGCCCTGTTTTGCATTACTGCCTAAGAAGAAAGTGAGAAATCTACACATCACTGTGTCACTACACACCCTGACCCGCATTACTAAAACCAGTATGTGGATTTCTGACATTTCTTAATGTGACTCCTGTTTAAAAAATTGAAGCATCTCTCTCCTTTTACTACTTCCTCTTCCTCTGAAAGTGTTTCTCTCCTGCACGACCATATGAAATATTTCTCGCACATTTATTTGAATTGCACAAATTCTCATTAAAAAACAAAAGCTGCGTCACTAAAGTGACGTCAGTGATCTAGAATATTTATACAGAAGGAATTAAATATGTTTAAATGAACCCCAACTTTTTTTTATTCAAGGCCTGTGTTATATTTATTTAAATGTTTTGGGGTCATGAATTTCTCTTCACTGATATGGTGATGCCTCAAAAAAGCAATGTATTGATTCTGTAAAATGTAAAATAGTGAATGTCTGTGTCTCTTTAGATGTATCTTTTCCGTTAACGTCCCATAATATTACTTTATCTCAAGATTTTAGGGACTAAAGTATTTAATTTAGCAGTAAATAAAATGAAGACACTTTATATTCTGACCTGAAACATTTGTTTGACCTTCCTGCGCGGCAGGTTGACATTCAGCTTGTGGAGAAGTTGGTAGATCTCTTCAATGTTCAGGAGTCCATCTCCGTTCTTATCGGCCTCCTCAAACGTCTGCTTCAGCCACGTCACACGCACATTAAGGAAAATTAGGTGTGTATCACACGTGTGCGTAAGTGTACATCAAATCCGTCTGCTTATAGAATTATTTTTAGTGTGCACAAACAACCCAGACTCTCTATTCAGAGCACAAACAAACAAATATAACAGAAAATGTGTCAATAAAAACGTGTTTGTGTGAAGCTGTTTATTCAAAGGATATTGGTCGTGTGTTCGCTGCCGCTTGGCCAGCGAGTCCTCGTCACTGATCCCGGCCATCAGGTAGCGGAGGCCAGTTATCCAGGTTCTGGCCTCTTCTGCGTTTGACGTGACCAGGTCGAGGGACTCCATGTGGTTTCCATGGTACACTGTGAAGCAGCAGGCCGGGTCGAAGCTGCTGTCTGCATGACGATGGAAGATGTCCGATTGACCGCCCTCTGTCACTTTGTACAGCGAGTCAATGGTGACTGATGGAGAGAGGAGGTGGGGTGGAAAAGGAAGGGCCAGTTTGATTAATGGTGGCAATACACTCATTAATGATATCTGTCTCTAGTAAACATTTAATTACAACTTCTGCGATAAGGCTGGTGACATTCTATGTTTTTATTTTTATTGACTAAAATCAACAATTGATTTATCCTCAGATGACTATTACACCGTCTCAATGTCCAACAGATTACATTATAATAAGCCAGTTGTTCTGCTGCTGTACCACCAGACTACAGAGCAACTTCTTTCCTCAGACTGTGAGACTATTCAATTCATCCTCTGCCCTGAGCATAGAAAGGATTTTTAAAAAAAAAACAGCTTTAATTTCATGACCTAATATTTTGTGAGGCACCTGACCACGGTGATAGGTATTAAGATTAAGTATCACAACCATACAAAAATAGACATCTTCTTGCTGGTGGACTTGTTTGCCCGTGTAGGTCATATAGTGGCATCAGTATTGAATTGAAACTGTTTAGTCTGACATCTTGGGGCTGAGAGCGACGTGCAGGGTAGGAAAGCGTTTCATAGACGGTCGTAAACATTGTTGGTTTTCGGTCTTTTCCTACGATTCGCTGAAATTAGCAAAAAGCACAGTCTTTTCCCTTTCATACTGCAACCAAGTGCTTCACAATTGCTAAAAAAACAAAACACAGCATAATGACGGGATGGGATGAAGAAGGCAGAAAAATGAGTCGCTGTAAAATGTATAGCTTTTTGAAAAGAAATAAGACCAAAATTGTATGAGCTCCTCACGATCTCTGATTTCTTCTACCATGTGTAAAAAAAAAATGAATAAAAATATCCAGAAGGCTTCAGAGTGTATCACGGTTTAATGAGATCGGAGTAAACTCAGCTATCTTTGATTCTTTGTTCGGCGATAGAAACAGCCTGGAGTGAACTACGCTCTGTCTTATATACAGTATCTACACATGTGCTCCATCTGTCTCCTCACCTGTTAACTCCTGTTAAAGGTAACTCGTTCAATCACAGCAATCTATCAATGACAGTCTATCAATGACAGTCTATCAATGAATGCACTATGTGTTTCCTCGGATCCACCAACATTTGTGTTTAACTGATTAAAGAATTACAGATATGAATGTTTTATTCAATTAACACTTAACCATCTCAGAATACTTTGCAATAATCCATCTCCAAAAATGATCCATGTCCATTTCCCCATTACACTCAGCCCTCTCATCCCATTACATAATCTCATCTCTGAAATTCTGCTCCGACTGAAAGCAACAATATGGCTGCCTTGTTCTGATCCTCCTCAGACAGAAAACACACACTCACACACACAAACACACACACAGAGATTCAAAGAATGAACTGGGCAGCTGTTGGGTGTTTTTCTTAATCGTGTCAATGGAGAGGACCTAAGAGGCTTATCTGATGCACACACACACACACACACACACACACACACACACACTTACAGACACACAGCCATTTATACACATGTACTGTAAGGACAGTCCCAGAGACAGATGAATGCTTCAGTGGGCTGATGCAAAAAACCAGTGGAGTAAAGAAGTGACAATGATGCTTTGAGGGGGCCATGAAATATATATATTGATAATCCCCTCAGAGCCACAGCAGTGTGGCTGACTTTGGAAATCCAGCTGACATTCGAGGAAAAAAAGGTGAGTGGAGGAGATGCAGACGATCTGCAGAGCACTTTTTAACATGATGCATGGACCAAAAAAGTATTAGTGTTATTATGTAAGTGACAGAGAATAATTCCAGTACACTATTCATTAGCTTGGGTCACATTTTTGCAGCTTTGGCCATCATTTTTAGTGGTTATGATAACACTGCGCTCAAGAGAGACGGTCCATCAGTCAGGTGTACATAATGCAGGATTTTGACTCCAGAGACCAGGATTCACATCAAACAGTCCTGTTTGGTTTGGTTTTGCTCTGCAGCCTGCCAGTGCCTCAACTTAAACATGTAGAAGTTTTTTTTTCATTATTGTAGTTGTAACATGCAAATATTGTTTTGCAAGATCATTTGAGAAGGAAGTGAGTGAATAATTTGATATTTCAGTATTCAGTATTCAGTATTGAAAAATGTGATTTGGATGGCATTGTGTTTCTTTCTAAAGGCTTTTGCTGCAAAGTAGTTGTGGTGATTTCTAGGATACATAGCGTTCATTGCACAAAGTAAGTGTGAGCACATAGGGCCGTCAACTATGAACTAAGGACTATAACTATAACCATAACTATAAATATAACACTGTGAGCATCCACACTGATGAATGAAAACGTGTAAACAGTGGCTAAGGAAAAAGGACACTGATGACTTACTGCTGATTGTTGTATAGAGAAGCAAAAATATCAGTTTTGTCCTTTTAGAGGCAGGGTCCCTGATATCAAGCTAATTAAAGGCCCTGTAAATTCAGTGACAATGTATAGTTATTGTTATAGCTGTTGGTGTGGATGGCCCTTTAGATCTGTCAAGTGTAATACATGCTCACAATGGTCTGCTTCGTTCATAAGTTGTGCTTTCAAATACGTCTGTCTGACCAGGGGTCTTGATGCTGATTGCTCCCGTGTTTTCTCAGCAAGCAGGAGAATTTTTAAGAGATACTGTAAACACATTTTTAAAAAAAGTTCTAAATCAAAGCAGCAAACAGCAAGATATCTGGATTTTTTAGGTCAAATTCCAAAAACACTGGAGCTACAACTTCCTGTGGCGCAGCCCCGTAACGATTTTAGTTAAACTCGTGTCTTTCAACTCCCCCAGATTGCAACTGCTCCAAATTTGGAGTCTTTAATCCAGAGCTACAAACAACACACTGAACAACTGATTTGAGAGGTTGAGTGACACTCTTCATGATGAGTAAACTGATCCTCGCGTGTGGTATCAGTGGAGAGCCTCTTCAAATGAATCAGTGCTAAGCAAAATGATTTGATGATGTATGATTGTAATAAAGAAGTGTAGTCAGTGTAGTTTTAACTGTAGCAGCAGCACATGAGAGACCGCAGGACAGTGAGACAGGGACACAAAGAGAGTGTGTGTTTATGAACGTGCGTGCTTGCGTGCTTGCGTGCTTGCGTGCGTGCATGCATGTCTGTGTGTGTGCGTGTGTGTGTGTGTGTGTGCGTGCGTGTGTGTGTGTGTGTGTGTGTGTGTGTGTGTGTGTGTGTGTGTGTGTGTGTTCATGCATACTCACTCTTAGCCTTCTCACTCTTGCGTGAGGGCTTCCAGCGGATGCAGGAACGATGCTCATCCAGGTAGAAAAGTCTCACCAGCCCTTTGGATCCGGCCTTCACCTTCACCATCTGTGTCCCGGACTGCATCGCACTCATGCATCGCTCCACTGCAGAAGAGAAAACACGCACAAACACAAACACAGACACAGACCGTGGGGGTCAGTGGAGCACTATATTAAGACACAAAGGGAACAGGTGCCTGGCCTGAGAACAGGAGCGAGGCAAAGTGTCACAGTGTCGCACAATTAGCAGCACAGTCGGCAGCTGATGTGGGTCAGAGTCCAAACTGCGACAGAGATGCTTCTGTGTGAACGCACAGGGTTGCTTTTCTGTTACCAACTGACCTGCTGCCGAAAGGGAAGAAGGAGAGAGATCTTATAAAGGGAGATGGAGCTAATGAGTGTCTCTCTGTTCTAAATTTCTCAGAGGGCCCTGCAGGCTGTCCCAGAAGAAATCTTCACCTCATGCAGAGGCGGGTGGAAGCTACGACCGGGCTGCATTAAAGGCTGGAGAAACGTTATAAGAGTGTTTGGAATTTTAAATTATTCTCCCTTTAAACATGCTGGATCTCATGTTTGGTGGCAAGGTGTTGCTACCAGTTCCTGCTGCATCATGGGTGTTTTTCAAGGAGACATACTGTGATTTTTTTCATTTTATTCCGTTCCTTCTGTGTTTTATACAGGTTATTGTACATGCAAAAGATCTTGAGAGTTAAAAAAGTTTATGTCTGCACCAACAGAAGCGCATCTCTCCCACAGAAAACACCGCTCCTGAAATGCCTCGTCAGTCGTCCCACCTTTAATTCTGTGACATCACAATATGTCCACCACGCATAATTTCTGCCTAGCAGCTAGTTTGGCACAGAAGAATTGATTTAGCACAGCTGCTCTGTTGTTGTGAGCGGTGCTGGCTCAGGCGTATTCCAGCTGACCAATCAGAGCAGACTGGGTATTTAGGAGGAACTGATGTGTTTTTTAAGCATTAAAGCATGTTAACTTATTTTAGTAGTGACCCAAAATAAAATGGTAGACCTGGAATGTGGTATACATTCTGTAAAGTGCGTGCGTTATATATTTGGAAGAAAAGCTCACTTTCTGGTAGTAGAACACTCCACCATCTTTCTCCCTCCTTCCCCCATATGTCTGTTTGTTTCTGAAGTGGAGCACAGAGGGACTGAAACGATGATGTGACTTTGTGCTTGATTGCCCGGCACTGTCCAGCTTTCGCGGAAGGATGAAAGACAAAACTTCAAACTTTTCACTTTCTCTGACAGCTGGTGACAGGGATACAGACACTGATGACAGCAGAGAGACGAGCGAGATTTCCAGCCTCATTAGTGGAGTGTGTGCATGCATTCCTGTGTGTTGTTGAGTGCATGTGTTTGGCCGTGCATCATGTTTACATACACACTTAAAGCCAATCATTTGTCTTTACCGTATATAAAGAGCTTAACAACTAAACAATTTATCAAATCATTACAGATCATGTGAGATATGTCAATATTTAATCAGTGTATTCCACTCTATATAACTTTGGCTTTGAGGCATTCAGAAGTCCGGCCACAGACTGAGAACCATATTTTGCAAGTTGAAGCTACATCCATCAGATTCCCATTCTCTTAACAAGACTCTCTTTGCCCTCTCTTAATCAGTTTGGTTTTATTGTGAAAGAACAGAAACATATAACATATTATTGAAAACTAAACTCTCTATTTCCATTATACAAGATATTAAGGTAGGTGGTATGAGGGACCAAAATGCCCTTCTGAATATATTGTAGCCTATATACTGTATTGAGTATTGTTACCTTCAAGATCAAGGAGACAAGTTACAATGTGTAGTCATAGAAGAGGGAGGATCATAGAGAAACGCTTCTGCCGTTAGTATTCACATAACACCAACCAAGCCACCTCTGAAACAAAATATGTTAGATGAGGTTAAGTCTGATAAAAGTCAATCTTATCCATAATTTCTCTAATAAAATGTGTCACAGATGTGCCTGGATGTGCCTGTGCCATCTAAAACTAAAGCAGGCACACTCAACAAAATCATAGGAAAATTAAAATAAAAAAAAATGTTATGATTCTTTGCACCATTGAAATTAATTGGAATAAAACAACTAATGGAGAGACTTTGCATCATTTATATTGACAGCTCAAATCCCTCTGGCACATGTGCTGCCTTTTGCCATTAAACTGGCGGTCAGTGACGGATCATAACGGGGAAGATGACAAAACAAAACTCCCTGGACAGCTGGTTCAAGAACCCATGCATCGAGACGGAGGAAAAGAGCAGAAGAAGCAAAACTTGATGCTTCTCCACCCTCCAGCACCTCTAAACCAAAGCCGAGCACTCCAGCTGTTGCTCCAGCCACGGCCCTGGGACATGATACCACTGTAACCATAAACGGATCCATCAGTGACGTGAGGATGTTTAATGATTAGACGTGGCAGTCGCCACAGCCCAAGGTTTGACATTGATGGAAGAGTTGCGCTATAATGCTATTGGGGATTTTACTGCAGCATTGAATGAGGAAAAAAGGAACAATGAACAAATCCAGTAAAATGCTCTCAATGCACTGTATAAAACTGTTAGCAGTCCAAATAATGTTTTGATAGAGACTGTTAGAGTTAATATACGTGTCACTTTTTATTCATATGCCACAGGCCCAACTAAATTAATATTTCTGGCTACATTTTTGCCACACTGCTCAAAGTACTTGAATAGCGCTGTCAGTTTTACAGCCTCCATTCTGCTAAGAGTTCAGGGACTTTGTTAAGGACTCTTCAGTTGCTGAGATGATTGTTGAGTCCTCCAGCGAGAAAGGACAGACTCTCCTTTAATGAGACAATCTCCAAGAGGCACATTCACCCTGAAATTCTTTCTGGTGCTGAAGAATAATCATCTGCACTGGAAGATGAAAAAAAATACCCTGCACACTGCTGCATTGTTCCCCGAGTCTTCTTTGTATCCTGACTGCGAACGTGTCAACCCTCCTCTTTAGGTAAAGGTGAGAGAAAGTGCACGCAAGCTGTATAAATAGACAATCTGTGATGAGATGTCATCATTTATTGAAACTTTTGAGGACAGGACTGGGGAGAAATTACGCATTTCCCACAGGACTGGAATATCATCATTGTATTAAATGGGTACTTCAGTGAATTACATAAACCTGGAGACTATGATAGAGAGTAAAAATAGGAAAATCAGAGCGGCAAAGCAGAGAAAATATATGGAGTGCCAAAACAGCTGGATCCCCCACTTCCCATGAATGTTTTTTTAATGCCCACATCCTTCAAAAGGTCCTGTTTGTAATGCAAATCGTCCATTATAGATACCAAGTCTATGCAGAAAAGAACAAAAGAGGACATTATATAACTGTTTTCACAGGGTGAGTAGCACTTCCCATGAAAAATAAAGTGATCTTGACATGCAAAATCAACGGATTGCCCCTTTAAAGCACAATATTAAATGCATACAGCACACATACAGCATATGCAAAGACAGTTTAAAGATTCAGGACGCCGCACTGATCCGTTACATAACACCAGGCTACACCACTGCGTGCAGCTGAGGGAGGTTTAAGATATCTGTTGACAGCTCGATGTGTGCGCTCCAAAAATACCAAAAACGGAGGTAAGCACAAGGAATTACACACATCTTCGACCTTTAGGAAATCCTCTACACACAGTTTGAGACAAGGACTTAAAAGAACCTGCAAACAGCATAGTTTGTGTGTGAAGCGGTTTGTCGACAACAAGCTTTTCAACCCAACATTAACCGGCACCATAATGTACCATAACTCCTTTTTTAAAGGCCCGGTGTGGAGGATTAAGGGGGATTTAGGGGGATCTATTGTCATAAAAGGAATACAATATTCATAATTCTGTTTTCATTAGTGTAAAATCACCTGAAGCTATGAATTGTTGTCATGAGGCTCTGAAGCTTCGTTTCACATTTTATGCATTTTTAGCGGCCACCGTAAGGGAGGCTTAGGCGGGGATATTTCATTTGTAGCAATCCATAATTCATCACTATAGATGGCACTAAATCCTACACGCTGCTCCTCAAACCAATATCTAATTAATATCATTCAGCTCTGAAAGAGTACTCTGCAGTAAATACAACACAGTTTACAGCAGATCCTTAAAATAATCAGGAGTAAACCAAAAAACCTATCAAAAGTGCATTGTTTATTCATGGCTCAGATGTTGGGTGGTTGTATCCTACAACTCACTACAGATTATAACTCCGCCAAGTACCAACACACACACTTTATTTGATATCTATTCAGGGGGCTATGATGCAATTATAAACAAATACCAATGCATTTCGATACATCAAAACCTTTGATTTGTATTTGTGGTTTATTGCTTTTCACTGTGGACTACTTGCTTCTTTAGAAATATAATGATTTTTAATGATCCATAATCAAAATTCAAGCATCAAAAGTTTACATCAGTTACATTTCAACATCCAACTAATTCAGTCTTAAGGAACACAAGGTTCGGTCCTAAGAAATTGTTAAAGGACATCATGAAGTGCACACATACTAAAGCGCTCTTTACAGCACACGCTCAGCAGAGTGCTTGTTAACAGGCTCTCTGGCCTGAGGACAGGCTTAGCAATGACGAATGTTACTCTCAATATTCAATGTGCTCTTTGACTCAAAGATACTCACCCCAGGGATAGAATTATACGAAAAATACACACACACGTACACAAATATAAGCACGTGACCTGAGCCCTGTGTATTTCCAAGGTGCCTGACAAGTCATGAATGCATCAGCGGTCACGCAACCCGCCATGCTGATAACACAGGGGAGCATCATGGGAAGAGAAACATGCAGCCATGTAAATGAAACAGTAAAGTGTGGCTTCTGCAGGATCCTCACGCTTACATACCTCACCACAACAAGTGTCCATCCTGAAATGGATCAGCTCACAGTCAAAAGTCTGTCGCAGTACCATGATGGACGGATGAATGAATGGATCTGGTAAGATTAGGATTAATGGTTCGTAAAGGTCAGCTTTTAAAGTATACCATGGCCTTTATGTTGAGTAGATGGGATTACTGATGAGAACATCTAAGAGAACATCTGACATGAATAGTGGGACATAAAGCCTCTATGGAAAAAAAAAAACAGAGCAGCTGTACTTTGTTTTGTTGTTTGTTTAGGTTACTATCTCTGATATAATGTTAGTTAAATAAACCAAAACAAAGTGCTAAAAGAGGCTAAAGGGGATTTTACATCTGCTCATCACTACGAGAGACCACTTTCACATTAATCTGACTGCTTGTTGATATAAAAATGTGACAACAGTCTGTTCTCTAACATCATTAAATGTGCAACAATCATGCACAATCAAGTTTTCACTGAAAAAATACCGAATTGAAACATTATTTACAAATGACTCTATTCGGCTCCCAATCCATTTCACATGCAAAATATCAGATCCTTAATCACATTGCAGAGAACTAATCCAAACTCATATCTGCTTCTTATTCATGAGCAAGTGCTGTGAGAAATCTTCAGAGCTGCAGAAAATAATGGGGCGCTGAAGACAAGGCGAGACCCAAGAAAGAGTTAATCAGAAACAGGAAAATGGGTTGTGTTTCAATATCTATCTCACACAGCCACTTCTGAATTCAATTGGAATGCAATGGCGGTCACTGTCAAATGTGCCTTTACTGTCGTTTTGATCATATCCACAGTCTCTGCTCCGGTGAGCAGGTCTTCGATCTTACACGCCTCGGCTGCAAAATCCATGAGTCAGACGAGACGAGCATCCGGCAACACTTCCCCTGCGTTTAGATATGTAGCACGATAAATAAGGCCCAGAATGAATTAACGCTATTCGCCGTCACCAGAGAGTACATGCCCATTGTTCCACAATTCCCTTGGAGTATAAATATGTGAAAGTGTTCTTGCGAGAGGCAGACAGATATATTTCACAAGAAAGTGAAATATATACGTTTTTTTTTTTTTTTTCATCCAGCACAGCACCAACAAGAGACAGCTCTCCATAAAAAGAGGACAGACACACACAGGTATCAATGCATCTGTTTGTCTGTTTCTTTGTGACCAAACGCAACTTAACGATGACATATTCGGCTTATATTCAAAATGCTCTGTTTTAGCTCCTGTCTCTTTACGGCCCCCCACCTCCTGAATACCCACTCTGCTCTGATTGGTCAACTCACACACACCAGAGCCAGCACCACTAACAACAGAGCAGCTGTGTTTAAGTAATTCTAATGTCACAAAGTCACAGAATAAAAGGCAGGACTGCTGACAATGTGTTTCAGGAGCAGTGTTTTCTGTGAGAGAGAGGAGCTTCTGTTGGTAAGGACTTTGGCCTTTTTAACTTTCAAGATCTTTTACATGCACAAGAACCTATGAAACAAAAAGAATTGAAAATTCATATTAGGTCTCCTTTAAAAGTGCCACATTCACCCGTTTTCCCTTTTTTCTTAATGTCTCTCGTTATCTCCCTGTTGCTACTTGACATTTCTGCAGCCGTTCTCCAGTCACTTTACTCTCCATCAGCATGATAAGGACCATTGAGAGTAGAATCTCAAACGTAGTAAGTGTGGAGGTGAGGACGTAGCAGGGTTAATATCCGCCTGGGAGAGGGCAGCTGCCTCGCAATCAAAGATGAGAACTAATCCAAGTGGCTCTCGAAAGACCAGAGATGATCAGCGCCCTTCTCTTCATCAATCCCATCGCTTCTCCCTTTTCTCTCTGATGCATTAATACTCAAAAACGTCTGAGCATGAGAGTTTAAAGTCACAGTTTGGTTTGAACTTCGAACTCCAGTATCTATCTTGACGGATGTCTCAGAGGAAATGAATTTGATGTCTTTTTAACCTCAGCTGACATTTACGCACAGTCTGTGACTTCAGATTTGGTGCTTTGCCAGTTCTCTCCTTGCAATCTCATGGAAAAGGATTCAAAAAGACAGTTTCACATACGAACTCTAGTAAAAGAATAAAAGTGTAAAGAAAAATGTAAAGCATCCTCTTTCTCTACCCGACCCTGCCGTTTGAATCTAGTTTGTTTTAAGCGAAATAGAGTCGGTATTCACTGGTGTGTTTGTATTTGCATGCGTGTGCGTGTGTGCGTGTGCACGTGTAAAAACTCATCATGGCTGTCGGCGCGGAGCAGACGCCGCAGATCAAAGCTTTGTCTCGCCACAGAGGCCCAGGCAATTCAAACATATTTTAATGGGGTAGGTGATAGAAGACGCCTGATGAACAAAGCTCGTCTTCGCTCTGATCCATACAATAGAGGTCAGGCCGACAGAATCAACAGCAGCTTTCACTCACCATTTTCCAATCTTATCTGTCATTTTTTTTAATCTTGACATGATGTGAGGTTCCTCTCAGCCATCCCCTGGCCCGCAGCCTCATTTCTGTGAGTTAATAATCGGTTAAGGCTGATGTTTCAATTCTTGAAGAGCTGTGGACCAGAATCTCTATTAAGATTGGGATTGACTGGAATGGACCACGATCCAAAGATTTATCATAATATATTCATAATGACATAAATTCATATTCAGCAGCATCTGCCTGATCCTTCATGCACTATTCATGTGACATAAGGCTCCACGGGCCCAACTATCAAAGCCACATCGACCGTTGATGAGACACAACAAGTGCGCCGCAATCAAACTGGAATAAAAGAGTAATTTTTCTCTTACTGCTCTGATACCATCTGTCAGCTGAAGGTTTGTTTCGGTGCTGAGGTTTAATCAAGATGTGATCCGGTTTTGGTCCGCTGACTGACCGCGGGAAAAACTGAATGACATTTGCTTATAATTGTTGCTAAAACGCACAGAGACGAACACACAAACGACACAAGCCATCTCTTGCGTGTAATGAGGAGCAGCTCATTAAGACAAGAATCAAAACGATGGTAGCAGAAAGTGAATATTTCGATCGTCCTGGGGGATATTCTAATCCATAAACATGAGCTCCTGCTCTTTTCCTGGGATATAAATAGCAGCAGGCAGCAATATGTTCAACATGCAATATGTTTGTACACACACACACACACACACACACACTTTAGTTGGTAGAAGACAACCTGCACAGATTTTAAAGGTTTTCTAAACAAGCTTTGTCGACTCAAGTGTTGTGCGGTGGAAAATGTAGTGGACAAAGAGACTCTTGCTTATATTTTTTGGTTTTAAAGGTGCACTACGTAGTTTTAAGGAAGACATTTTCATCAGAAGATAGAGACTGATTTGATTTTATCTAAAAAAATAAATAATTAAACAAACTGACCTTAAAGGACAACACAACTTCATACTGTTATTACAAGCTGTTTGTTCAGTTATTAAAAAAAACAAATATTTCTTAGTTTGAATTTCTTCTTAAACTACATAGAGCCCCTCTAATGGGTTCCCTTGTGTCCAGACTCTCACACACAGTCATGAACTTACCAGCCTGTGTAAGCCTGCACTTCTGCGGCACAGCCACGGTGCCACTAACATGGTAGACGTTACGTGCCAGGAGCATCGCCACGGTCAACACGGCCGATTTCTCAGCAGGAGCATAAATGAAGTTGGAACGAACTTTATGAGCAGTGGGACCAAAAAGAGAAGAACAGATTTCCTCCATTCTCTCTGCAAAATAAAAAAAATTTAAAAAATAAAAAATCCAGAGAGAGCCCTCCTCGGCTCCACCTGTAGCTGAAAACTCTTGCTTTCTCTCAGATCAGACTTGACAGACACTCCAGATGAGCTTCAGGCAGAGAGCATCCACACTCCAAACAATAAGCAAGCACCCCAAAACTCCCGCTGCTCGTCTTCCTCTGAGCTGTCCTCTGATCTGCGGCGGCACCTTCAGCTGCCTGTCTTCTTTCTGACAACACACACACACACACACACACACACGTTCCCACCTGTCTCCCGCTCGCCCGCTCTCCCGTCTGTCTCTCTCTGATGCTCGCAGGTCTATCAGAACAAGTCCTGTAAACACGCCAAGCTGATTGAGATTTAGCTTTTACCACCTCTTGCATTGTCATGAAGAGGAGGGGAGGAGGAGGAGGAGGAGGAGGAGGAGGAGTAGAGTGCATGCAGCAGATGTGTGTGTCTCTGCATATCAGCCGAGGTTCATTAGGGGTCAACCAGCAGGATGCGCGGATAAGGAC
Organism: Diplodus puntazzo; assembly: GCA_963678695.2. NCBI lineage: Eukaryota > Metazoa > Chordata > Actinopteri > Spariformes > Sparidae > Diplodus > Diplodus puntazzo. The sequence continues at coordinate 11,481,149 of OZ023162.1, read as the reverse complement.
GATGACATAACATTTGTGATAATTCACCTCTAAAAGTAAGGTTTTAATGGGTTGACATGCAGGATGAGTGTGTCGGGAGGGGTTGCTGCAGGAAGACATTACATCTGTCCATCTTGTACTCGACGCTCTTCTGTTTCAGGAAGAAACTGCTCTGTAGCAACAACATAACATCTAATAACAAAGGTGTATGATGTTTTTTTCACATTGATGGGAAACCAGTGGGGCACTGTTTTCCTGACGTAGGGCAGAAAATGCGAGCAGAATCTCCAGGAGCCGACACAAATGGACGTAATCCGGGGAAGTGTAGCAGTTTTTGGTGATCACAGGCACAAACCAGGCACGGCTGGGTGCGCCATGAAAGAGAGGCTGAGTACATGGTGTGAGCGGAGGTGCAGGGTTCATGCAGCTTCATGAGAGTGAAATTCAAGCACTTGTCAAGCACTCTCATGGTAGCTAAACCCAAAAATGTCCACACTGTCAAAGCCTTTCTCGTCACATCAAAACCGTTATTATAAATGCAATTCCTTTAAACCCACAGCAATCTTTGTCTAATGTCAATTTATTACTTTACCAGTTGTGCATGTTAACTTTGATTGTATGCTTTCATACTAATTGGTTAATGCTCGTTTATTTTTAACGCCAGGAGACAACAAACAAATGCGATGAGAGGATTGTTTAATTTCATGGGCGACTGTATGGATTGAACACCAGATTATGTTCCAAATCAGGTGGTTTTTCGAGAAGGACATTCAAATTCAGGCATATTCCAAACCCTGAAATCCTAACAAGAGAAAATTAAGCATTTTCCAAACGTTCAAGACTCTGCACGAACCCTGAGCGATACAGAATCAACAGGTGGAGTCAAGGCGAGTTTCAGTAAACACCAATCTAATGAGCTCCTCCGGCCTCCTTTTGAAAGCAGCAATGGGTGAAACAGAGGAATCTGAGAGAGAAAAAGTTACTAAATGTGATTTTAAAAAAAAAAAACACTCCAAATGTTAATATACGTGGACCCAAATATGCTGTCAGTGGTAGAATAAACCGGCAGCTGATGTTTGTTGGAGTAGCAGCTGCTCGAATATTGACGACAGCAAAACTTACAGCAGCTTTAAACTCTGCGGTTCTTCTCCTCCTATTGCATATTTGAAAACACTCATTTGCCTTGAACAAACCAAGCGAAATGTCCATATTCATTCAATGGAAAAAATTAAAATGAAACAGCCCTTGTACCTTTTAAATAAACAAATGCAAAACAGGGTGTTTAGAGAAACAATTATCATTAAATCTGCTGTCTTTAAATAATTAATCAAGGACTCCACGCTGCACCAGCTCTGCACCTCTGCAAACTAAAAACACTGCCTCACATCGACATCTGTCTACAGGTGGTCTGAGCGGTTTTAAACACATCTTGCCTCTGTGTTGATTGCCTTCGCAAAATCTGACATTTAAATGTCAGCTCCTTAAAAATCATTTGTCCCACAAAACACTGAGCAAGCATTTTCTGCCAAACATGATTTATGTAGATTTGTTAGATCCTTACGTAATAAGAAAGCTAGCTTTTCTGACTCCTGGTGCGAGACCTTCCCTATTAGTACTTGAACACGCCATTAAGCTGAATGACAAATCAGTGTCTGAAGAGTCAGACTTCACTTTGATGGAAATGGATCTAAAGAGGGATGAAAGTCTCGTGCCATCACTGATTTTCACTCTGTAGTGAATCAAAGTGAGAGATGAGGAGGGCCAGTGGAAAGACCTGTGCTATGATTTGGGAAATGTTCATGAATGATGAAGCCATCAAGAGGGCTGTCAGTAAAGAATCAGTCACACAGACTTTAGAGCTGCAATGATTAGTCGACTGGAAAAATAACGGCCAATTATTTTGAATTTATTCATTGTTTTAGTCATTTCAGCATAAACTTAAAGTTTCTTAATGTTCCAGCTTTGTATTTGTTTAGGCTCAATTCTCATGTTTCACTCTTCCCACGACCCTGTGCTTATCCTCTGGTTAGGTTTAGGCACAATAACCACTCGGTTAGGGTCAGGAAATCATGCCGGCTTTGCTCAAAATACCTACTCTGGTCGGCACAAACATGGCTGGAGATGGCCCGACTTCCTGTGAAAAAAATCTGGTTTTGGTTCATCAAAGACGGCTGGAAATATACCCAAGTTCTCCTACAAATATTTAGTAGCTTCTCACTTACAAATGCCAAAACGAAGACTCAAACTGCAGTCGCGCATTTTGTCTGCCTCGTCGTCTGTATCCCCAACAACATCCCCTCCATCTCCCGAATGTGAAAGTCAGGTAATAAACATATCAAGTCAATGTGATATGGCATGTTTTGTACAAATGACAATAAGGGAGATGGCCTTTGGCAAAGACAAATCTAATGTTTGCAGAACCATAAACTGCTAACATTACATCCTGGTGACTGGCCTGAAACGTTTGCATAGTTGCTGGCTCCGACTTCTCAAATGTGAGGATTTGCTGATTTATTTATGAGAATATATGAGGGGTCTTGGGGTTTTGGTCTCTTTGAACTCTGGGAAATTGTTTTGAGCGTTTTTCTCAATTTTGGGACATTTTATAGACCAAATGATTGACTGATTAATCGTGGAAATAACCAGCAGATAAATCGATAATCAAAATAATTGTTGGTTTCAGCTTTTAAGTTGTTACGGTTTACTGACATTGAGTTGGGAGCAGTTGTAGTTACATCACTGTTTTATCCTGAAACTGAAGCAGCCAGAAATATCAATTTTTACCATCTGTCCACTCTGCATTGAAGGTCTTATATTTAACATCCTCGTATTCTGTTGTTAATTTCATTTTTGATCTATGAGTAATTTGCACACTTGTCAGAAAAAAAATCCATTAAACCACCAAAAAGTCCTTTTTTCCAGATGAGATGAGCAGATAGCAGGATTTTTAATATCGCTGCGCGGCTGTAAATCAAAGACGATAAACCCCAAATGACACCTCGTGTAATCCCATCACATCTTCTTCTTACATGCTCCTGAATTTAACGTTATGTCATCCCTGTTTCCTCTTATGAAATTAATTTGGTCAGGCGCACAGAGCTCGGCGCCGGTGATGATGATGACGACTCCTGGATGAATGTGACGGGAAATCAGGCACCATGGTGGGACAAATGGTGCTAACACATTTGTGACAGCACTGAGCTTCAGCCTCGGCAAAATCCAAACTCCAAAGACTGCTCCGCCAGTGTGTTGGCCAACATAGCGACTAAAGCGTGGTCATATTTATTCAAGCATGACAATCAGACATAATGAACCGATAATGAAGCGACGCTTCATTTATTCATTTTGTCTCCTTGCTTGTTTTCTGCTCAGGGTCACCGAGGCCTGGAGGCTTTCCCAGTGCACATTCATTTAAAGGCGGATGGCACAGAAACAGCCCGAATCGGTTGTCAGTCAGCATTAACACCGACAGACAGACGCTCACATTCGTACCTGTGGGACAGCTGGAGTCTAATCCAACTGATGTGGAGACACAGAAGCCACATGAATGCAGAGATAACATGCAGCCACTGTATACCGTCAGCCGCCACAATGTAATTCACTGAATAATCTCTGTACACCCAGAAAACAACACAGAAACTGTGATTCTGATAATATTATGTCTTGGTGCATGGAAAAACGGTTAATTGCCAAGCAAAGGTCCCAAACGCCTCGAATGAAGGGGTGAAAAAAACAGAAAACAACTAGAATGGTTCTAACTTTGGCTCATGGTTGATCCAGTCTGTCAGGAGCAGATTGAAAACGTTTAACGACTCCTCTGACTCAACATTAAAACAGGTTGTTTTTAATTGCCTTCCAACTTGATCCATTTTAGTGTTTACGGAACAGGCACCCCTTTAACCACGACTATGGTTGTCAAACCAACAGTACAAACAGAATCTAAATGATTCACGCAGCACCTCGGCAGTTAACTTTTGAGGTTATAGAAAAATCATGGTGAGGGATAAAAGAAACCTTAACAATGGGAGGAAAAAGAGATGTGCATTTAACCACCCAGCCTCCCCCTCGAGAGGTTTCGGATTCCTTTAACCGCATCAGACTACTTGTGCCTTTGCTCTTGAGAGACAGCATTCATCATTCACACAACCACAAGAGGTCTCCTGTAAGGAGAATGTTAACGATGTGCGACTGTGTGACTGATTAAAACCACGAAACCAGACCTCCCTGGTTTGACTCCAGCTGAAGACTTTTGTTGCATCAGTCTCTATGTCTCATTTTCTGCCATCTCTTTACTGTTGCTACTATCTTGTGAACGATAGATCAAGTTTTTGACCTGGTGACCAACACTGCTACTTTGAGCCATGCATCAAGGATGTCACTGTTGGTCGATCCGTCTGTTGTTCCAGTGGTCGTCCACTTTGGTCCAGACTCAAATATCTTGTGTGGACACTCCACCAAATTTGTTGTAGCTGCACATGACTGTCGTTGCTCCTACACTAGAACAAGACACATACTTCTCAAGATAGCAGTGTAGAACCACCACATTTGTGGTGACCACAGCTGTCTGTTTGGAGGTATAAGGCCATAATCACACCAAATCAGGTGTTGTGGTGATTAGAAGTGTAATGCGGCAAAAGAGCTTCATCCCACCAACCCAGATATTTACGTCCAGTTACTGTCTGTGAACATGGAAACAAACCAAAGGAAGCTTCTTGTTATTTTGCTATACACAAAATAAACCAAGCAGAGACAAAACTGAGAGGGTTCTTTTGCTCGTGAGCATCTTGCCGTCTGATCGTTTGCTCACAGGATTGGCCGCTGCAGCTTGACGTGGGTTGTGTTTCTCCAGAAGTTGACTCCGCTTTAACTTATTCCCGCCACTGCATTTCTTTGGCAGAGTCTCTACTCTCTGCCCACATTCAGATAAACATGAGGATTGCGTGTGTGAATACAGCCTTATTCAGGCCTTAGGTTGCTTCAAGTTAGGAAACCCTCAGAAAAGGCAGGGGGGTTTCTGTGTTTTTATGTTTTAGGTTTCCTTCTAATTCTTGCCTACTTAGATTCTGCGTGTAACATTAAGAAAACCTACATGAATTCCTTAGTGACACTCAGCAGTGTTTCCTAACTGTTACAGCATCAAAGCTTCACATCCTGCAACAGACTGGCGAGCCTGAACGATCGGCACCTTGAGGGGGGAAATCCAAATATAAAAAACATTTTAAAGCACGCCAATTATACAAAAACCTTCAAGGAGGAAGACAGAAATATTTTGCCGTTCCCTCTTATGAGCGACTTAAAAGGTCAGGAAACACCAGGAAACAGCGAATAAGAAGCTGGGAAAACACACAGTCTTATCTCACAGTCGCTCACTTCACCTAATTAAGAGCGCCCAAGGCGGTGTGCGAGTCAGGGCGATGTTACAAATGGGTTCGCAGGTCCCCCCGGGGTGCAGAGTGTGGAGCAGCACCGGAATAAAAATAAACACAAGACAACTGCAGCATGATAATGCATTCACCAACGATGCTACAGGGGGGCTCCCAGAGTGGAGGAGTTCAGCCCTGACATCAAAGAGGGAACTCAAGCTCGTGGGTGTGTGAGATAGAGAGAGGGAGAACGCGCCTGTGTGTGTGTGTGTGTGTGTGGTGTGTGTGTGTGTGTGTGTGCGTGTGCGTGTGGATGTTTTAAGTGCACATTCTGTATATATTGATGTTGACTTTTTGCTGCACTGTTCAGGCTTCTTCTTCCTTCCTCCCAGAGCCGGGCTGGATGACTGTGAGCAGATTGAGATACATTATCTTTGGCAGCAGAGCCAGACTGCCACGCTAAATGTCTGATCTCGACTGCTTGAACCGAAATGTAACTGCCCCCCCCCCCCCGTTTCGGTACACAGGAGAAGCTTAAAAGGGTTAGCCGTGTAACTAAGTGGACCGAGCTTCATAGTGGCTTATAAACTGCTGAGAGAGCAAATGAAATTTGAAAAAAAAAAAAAAAAAAGCCAGTAGTTACGGGTGATTTGCCCTCTATCTCTTGCTCAAACACAGGTATATATAGAGCACTCTCAATCCATCTGCAATCCGTCCAGCTGCAGCTTCATACCGATGAAGAATCCCCGTCGGTTTAAGGAGCCGATGCTTCACACCGATGCAAGAGCAAATGTGACGTGCCAGCAGCGGCTAAGTCAACGCGCAGAGAGATTTAAAAGAAAAAACCAATTACCAGTGAAAAATTCTATGTACATGCAAATTAGGATCAAGTGGAATAGACAAAGAGGCATGTTAGTGGCTCTCTGGAAATCCGAGATGTGAGGTTAATTCATGAACAATAACAGATGAGACAGATTTTTTGCTCGACTGGATACAACAGGTGAAAAGAAGGGGAGGAGAGGCAGGGCTGGGTATTGTTGGAAATGTTTCAGTCTGGGCAATTCATCTACATCATATCGGGATGGTGTTGCCAGCTGCTAGCTTCATGAGATATCTGTGCAACACAATAGATGGATGTCATAATATCAAAAACTGTAATGTCTCACAATTTTGGTTAATGTCTGCAACTTAAACACTTGCGTATTGTGCCTTTAAAATGTCATAAATATTGAACTATATAGACCATAAGCTGCCACAAGAAGCTTCCTGGACATCCTAACGGGAATACTTGGAGAATTAAAGCTTCTACTACTGCGGACCATGACTCGTTGAGCAAAGTGGGCAGAATGAAGAAATAGATATGAGGCTTCACGCCCTTGAAGCACAGTGGCTGTTGTGGATGGCAGTCAGAAGATTGCCGGTTTGATCCCTGGTCCTGCAATTACATTGGTTATTGCTTTCTAAACACCTTTATCATTTGTCATGTGCAGATAAGAGCATATCATCATTTTGGAGCGTGACAGCTGGAAGCCACTGTAGTCATACCTCTTCTGGTTTCACTCTGTAACTTTGTATGATAGTGAATGGAGAGAGATAGAAAAAAATGTTTGACCCCTTCAAAATTGTGCCATGAACTACACATCTAATGTTTGTCCATTTCAAAGACAATTTTCCAAGACAATGAAGTCTGAACTTTGTTGTATAAGACGGTGAAAATACGTCATTATACAGAATGCACAGCCGACAGTCGCATTAGTGATGTCGTCTCATTAAACGCTCAGTGAAACCCATTAACTTGAATATAGAGCTGCTCCTGTATATGGAACTACGCTTTCACATAACTGCAGTTGACAGATTTATTGAGATTATCACTTATTTTTTGGGACCTTTTCTGTGCAGAGTTGGCGCCATGCTGGTGTTGAGCGTGACAATGTAGTTCACTGAGCAGTTTCACACGAAACTAGATGATATTTCACTTTAATGACGACAAACTGTGACTTTCTAGACTTGGCAACTTGTCTTTTAAATTGACCAACGTCATATGTGTTGTTCATTACATAATTTAAGAGGGACGAAAAAAGTATTTGTCTTTCTCCATTCACTACCTTATAAAGTTTTTCCGAAATGAGGTCCCATGGGATCCACCGGAAGGGCCGTGACTTTGGCTCTCTGTTGCAAATCCTGTTGAAACATGGTCTGAATGTAAACCTTTAACCAACGTCTTCAAATAGTCTCCAAAGGTCATCCCTACAATATTTTGGCAAAAGTAATATCAAAGTATTTTGTCGCGCAGTCGAAGCGTTGGTCGGTGGTATTCCCTCAGTGATGGTATCGATGCCACAACAAGGCTAATTTCAACTTACTTTGAGAAATGTGCCCAAATTTGAGATGAAATTTTTGATTTAAAAGAAACTACTCAGTTGGATGTTTCATTCCAGCTTCTGTGAGTGACGGTTTTCAGTTGTCACAGATGCGTTTCAGTCGACACCAATTAAGTGTCACGAAAGGGAGTGAAGATTGAAAACAACAAGAAATGGGATTTTAAAAGAAATGGAACAGCTGAGAGGATGAAAGCCTGTTCCCTCCCCTGGTGTCTGTTAGCTGCTTCTCTGCCTCGGGGGGACAGAAAGGAAGAGGCAGAGACAAAAAGGGCGAAGGGGGGGGGGTTCATCTACTGAGATTCATCATCATCAGTACAGGAGAGACACATGAGGAAAAACACGTTTTACATGGAAAAGACATTTCCTCCATGTGGTGAAGATTAGCAGCCATGCACGCTCCTCGAAACCTTCCTCCCTCGATAATCTGCTCTCCCCTTTTTCTTCCCAGCAAGAGCTCGTGGTGCCATGCAAGTCTTCTTAGCAGCAAAATGGATAAAAGAGGTAAACCTCTTGTGCACTGATGCAAGCAGGGGCCTCCCTCACACAACCCAACGCTCACATTGATAAGAAAAGCAAGGCGCTGCAGGGGTGAGGACTGACAGCCTGACACATCCGGCTTTGGGTGCGCCATATTTTTGACAGCGTGTAGAAGAGAGCAAGAAAAAAAAGGGAGTTGCTCTAACAGCCCAGGGACCGCTGGGGATTCAGTTTTGCCATCAAAGCTTGCGTGGTGCTAACATGCCCTCTCTGGGTTTTCAAGGGGCTCCTGTTTCTACTGACAGCTCAGTCCAAGGGGTCTGTCAGCGTCTCAGGCATCCTCTCCCTGACCGAACACATAAACATCTCAGGGATTCAGGACTGTCGAGAATGTGGCACAGTCCACACCTAAGTGGACAGATCAAGTCTTGTCAAAAGGGGGACACATTAAGAGGCTTTCCTGCCCCCTAGTGACAGGCACGACTGGGCATTTTCAGCACCAGGGACAGTTTCCCGCTGCTCCACTGCTCCTCTTCATCAAAAGCTTCGGAGAAAAAAAAAAAAAAAAAAACTGACAGCAGTTTATGGATTCATAGGACAATAATTCAACTCAAGTAATTGATTCTGACGTTTTGAACCCAACATGTCAATTACCGCACAACGAATGACAATCCTCAATTAAGATTCCGAGTGTTTGTGGCAGCGTGGGTGATGCAATGTCTCCACAACAACAAGCGCAATGGAGAAATTACGCATGGGGCTTCAGCCCCGCTCGCAGTGGAGACTAGAGGAAATGTGTAGGAATGCGTGCACCACACACACGAGTATTCCTCCTCTCCTTGAGGGACTCAAACATGAATCAACCGAATGGAGAAAAAAAAAAATCTAGAAAGCCGTCACTCACCCTTCTCCAAACTGAGATTTCTGCAAACTTCAAGTTCTGCCATTGAGGACCGGAGTTGTCGCTCTCAGCAGCTCCCTCCGTGCGTACTGGACATCGTTTTCATCTCCCAATCGCAGCGAGTTGAAAAACCATCAAAACATGCCCGATTAGTCCATTTCTCCATCATGAAACAAACTGCTCCTCAGCCTCTGTCTCCCGCTGTGATCTGCGGCGTGGATTCACTAACCATCACAGCCACTGCGCGCACATCGCCTCCTTCCTCTCCGCGCAAGACAGAGGCAAAAAAAAAAGAAGAAGCTATAAGCCGATTTCTCACACGCTCAGTGGACTGGAGGCTGAGAGTGGTTCGTTAATAAGCAAGAGCTTTTGACTGGCGGAGCGGGTGAGAGCGCGCGGAGCAGCGAGAGTTGGCCATTTGGACGTTTCAGCTGTTTGGCGACAAGTTTGGATTCCCTCCACCGAGCTGAAGTTGTGCCACATCCGGTTGTTTGTTTGTTTGCGTGTTTGTTTGTTTTTTGGTCAGCTTGTCCTCGGTGGATATCCTTGGATGAAAAAGGAGTCACCAGTGCGCGGGGGATGCCAGCGCTATGACCCACTTTGTGCTCTCTCTTCTTCTCTCTCTCGCTCTCTCTCTCACACACTCTGTGTGTGAGTGCGCGTCGGTTTAGGTATCGATGCTCCCTCAGAGACACGGCAGGAAACACACTTCAGGAAATGTGAGGGATGCTCCGCAGCGAGCCCCAGGAGAGAGAAGAGAGACTGAGAGGAGCGCAGCGTTGTGTGTAAACATTAGCTAATAGACAGGTTTTGAGCTTTTAAAGTGTGTGTGTGTGTGTGTGTGTGTGTGTGTGTGTGTGTGTGTGTGTGTGTGTGTGTGTGTGTGTGTGCGTGCGTGTGTGTGCGTATGGGTGGGTGCGTCAATTTTCTAATGAAATGTTGGTCAATTTGCAGCTCCCACATTAGTCATGTTCACTGGTCCACATTAAGCCTTTTTATTTAGGATTGCAGGAGACAATTATTAAGTGACCAAGCACACATACACATACACACAAAGTGACACACACATACGTACACAGAGAGAGAGAGAGAGGGAGACAGTTGTGTTCTGAGAGGGAGGGTTGCCCAAATCGATTAGTGCTGTCTGGAGGAGCAAAAAAGAAAAAAGGACATGTCTGGAGACCAGTGTCCCCCCTCGGTTTAGTGCTGTGCGTCTGAGGCCTTCCACTGATAGCTCACTTTGATTTGTGTGTAAATCTCTCCTGGTCCACATCTGCCTGGTGGTCACAGACGGCCCCCACCCTCCCTGCAAACCCCCACCCTCTCAGACTGATTTATGTACCACGGCCAAACAAAAACCATCAGCCACTCTGTCATTCACAAACGACTGGAAGCAACTGGGAGGAGTGAAGCAAAGTCATGAGAGAAAAACAAACGGAAAGGCGCACGTTTTCTGACTGACGAGAAGGGACAAACTGTCGGCGACATGAGGGGATGAACACAGACAAGAGGTCAACCGGATCTGAAGTCTGGTGAAGGAGACAGCAGACGATTTATGCCCAGACAATCTGTTTGATTCTCTGAAGAGCTTAAAGGATAAGTTCAGCCAAATGATGAACATTCAGTCGTTAATCTACTCACCTCCATGCCGATGGAAAGTCAGGTGAAGTTTTGGAATCAACAAAACAATTCTGGAGCTTCACGGCAAAACAGTGTTGTAGGTGGCATTCTACTAAACAGCTAAAGGTGATGGGTTTTAAATGTAAAAATGAAATACAGAAAATAGACAAAAAATGGATCCATTCAGCTCATCTGGTGTTATCCAAGTTTCCACAAGCCCTGAGATCCCAAAAATACGCCCTCTACCCACACTCTCAGGGCTTCCGGGGACTTGGATTACATCAGACGAGCTGCGTGGAGCCTCTATCTTTTCCTTTTCTGTTGGTCCCCATCTACTTCAATTGATTAGGAGAACACCGCAATGTTGTTTTGCTGCGAAGCTCCAGAAATGTTGTCAACTAGGAAACTCCACCTGGATTTCCATCTGCATGAGGGCGAGTGAGTAATGACTAAATTTCCATTTTTGGGTGAAGTTGTCCTTTAAAGGCTGTAGATTAGCATCCGAGCGTAAATTGATTGGATTGGGTCACAAAGGTGGTGTGATTTTATTTAATGAGAAAGTATTCTCATTTCATGCTCAGTAGGGTATTGATTTTGAGTTAAACAACAATAATTAACCACAGATTCTGGAAGAGTCAACTTTGTCCTGAAGAAGTCTATTTATGAAGCAAAAAAGGTGGATGAAATTCCCTTAAATGAGATAATATTCATATTTCTGAGCATGACAGAAGGGGAAACGGATCAATAAAGCCAACCGGGACAATCCATCATCCACAGTAGACAAGCCTGATTTCCTACAGCGGTTCGCTGAGAAGCAGAAAGCACACACTCGTACTGTATGTAACAAGCTGCATGCAGGTGGTGGGACATGGACGCCGGCTCTAGTAGCCACAGAGGCATGGTGAGATCACATATTTGTCATTGATCTGTCTGGCGGATCGGTCAGGCTCACCGTCTCGAGAGTCATAAATCATGATCAGACTGACGCCTTTATGTGGCTGGTTTCATGTCAGCTGTGAGGAGGGTGTAAAGGAATAAGTGCACAATTTGCTCCGGCTTATTTAAATGTATCCAATAAAAAAAAAATAATATCATTAACAGGTATGCATGGATGTGTAATGGTACTCAAGTGGATGCATGAAAACGCTGAGTGAACACCCACTTGTACACGCTGGACGATGAAAATATATAATTGTTTTTCTTCAGCTTCAACATAATTGGCTCAACCATATCTAATATGTGTACAGATATGTATGAATCGTCCAGGGGCAATACAAGTCAGGTGTCTCAGCCGGCTGCTTGCACTGAAAATAAATCCAGTCTGAATGAAGTTCTCTGCACAGGTTTTGATTCATGTCACACACTGATTCAGAGGCTTGCAGCAGGTTTTTTTTTCTGTCCCAGTAGACATTAATAAGGTTTTATTGATGTCACAGGACGGACTGTTGGCTGTGCTGTTTGCAATTTAAAACCTGTTTTGCACTGAAGCAAAACGGTGGAGGCAAGTCTCCCTCTGCTGTCTGTTCCCGTGACTTACAGTCATCAGAGAGAACATACTGTACATGGTATTCAGTTCTGCTGTGTGTGTGTGTGTCTGATGTTTACCGTGAAAGGTGCTGTTGTCCGTCAGGAAGTGGCGGCGGTACTGAGGCTCTCCTTTCCTGTTCACCACCCAGGAGCTCATGATGACAGGAGGGAGGCAGGGGGGGACAGGAGGGCGAACAACTGGGCGACCTATGAAGGAGAAAAGAGTTGAACTGCGTGGACCAAGAATTTCGCAGGAATTTGATTAATGTAATATATTAAGAATAATAAGTGCATTTCATGTCTTGTGCTGTGAATTGGTCACACATGTCAAGACAAACTGTTTGAAAGATTGAAAGTTTGAAAGAAGCAAGACAAACTGCATCCTTACTGTAAAAGCAGATAACAGTTATTATGAGAAGGGCGAAAACGTACAGCGCTTTCAAGGAAAATGTTGGGTAATTGTGGATTTTTTTGTTGTATTTACTAAAATCTGGATGTTGAATGTCTGAATCTGAAGAAAATGCAATTGCCATAACAATTATAGACCAGTTCCTTTTCCAGTTATATGCAAATAAGACAAATTATGCAACTGGCAAGACACAGTTTCAGAGTTACGTAAGCAGAAGTCTCGGGTAGAATTACAACAAACCTGCCCCTCCTGCCGCTGTTACATATATAATGTCTCTAAGGCAGAAGTTCATCTGCATTTTAATGTATTCTGTAGGACTCTGATACAAGACACATCCCTCAATCAGTGGTCTGTGCAGTTTTACTTTGAAAGGTCATCTTGTGGCAGTGGCAGTCTAATCCCCCAGCGTATGTGGTGAGGTTATGTTTGAAAGTGTCACTTTTATTGCGATCAAAATAAACATGTAACTAAATCAAATGAATGACAGTGACATAATCTTACTTCTTCTTACTGTAAGATATACAAGGATTTAAGAGACCGATGTATCCTGGGTTTGTCCACCTCCCCCATACTCAGAAACTGCCCTCTCCTGTTTCTTATCTTGTGATAATCTATGTATTTATCTTGTGTACAACGTAATCATTCAATAATATGTCATTTAGCTTTGGCAACCATGAAACTTAAACTTTCATGCCAATAAATCTTAGTTGAATTCGAATTCTCCTCCACCTTTTTTTTTGTCCCCTTTGAATTTCCACATCGCTCCATGTGTTCTCATTTCTCTTCCCTTCCTTTCTCCTCGCCATTATTCCCGGATTCCCGATTTTCCACCACTTCCTCCTGATCACTTTTCATCCCTACCTCTGCTGCTGCCAGTCCTCACCGCATAGTGTTTCCCCACCTGTTGCTCATCTGTCTTGCTGTGATTTATTTCTCTCCACCACACACACACACACACACACACACACACACACATGCGGGGCAAGTATAGATCTGGAGCGGATCTTTGAGCCTCTGGGACAGTTATTGGTGCCTGGTGCCGGCAAACCCGAGGAGAGGTGACTGTCTGGTCTCATGGGTCAAACATCTTTGAGGTGAAAGTACTTTCCTGTGACCCTGCCACCACCCCACGACGAGAGACAGAAGTGTGTAATGTCTGTGGTGTTTATGACGGACCACATGGACAGAGACTCCACTCGCTCTGTTATAATACGACACCCTTGTCAGTGTGTGCTAAGAAAAAAGTCTCTGTTCTGTCCCCCTGGGTTATATTAAACACATATTAAACATTGCTTATCTGATAAGCAATGTTTAATATGTGTTCCCTTTAAATAATGCAAGAACAACCTTTTTAAACATGAGTAATATTTTATCATCATCAATTAAATATTAAACTGTACTCTGGTGGCTCAAAGTTAGCGCTGCTGCAGGAAGTGAACTTTCCAGGAAATAAAAAAAAAGAAACAACAGAGGAAAACACTTCACTCTTAACAATAGACATGGTGAAATACAGCAACAAAAGAAAAGCAGAAAAGACCTTTGACGGGCGAACAGCTTACAGCACATATTTCTACTCACGCCATAATAAGTTTTTCCTTTGGTGCCAAATCCAGCTTTGACTTTGTCATAATTTCTGCTTCACAAAAAAACAAAAACCTCTCTCCCTAAATGGTTTAAGCGCACAAAATTCATCTGGGGCTTTTCTTTAAACTCTGCGTTCACCTTGGGCCTGCGACGCCTCCCTCCGAGCTGCTCTGAGCTCACAGCAGAGTGCGGCCCCATGTCGCTCCCTGCTTAATTATAGAATGATGTTTCGAAATGACTGTTTGTTTTCATAACGCAGTCCAAATTAGAGATAGGAGGCGAGCAGAGGTACATGACTGGAGACATTGTTTGAGCAGCTTTAATGGCATGTCGGGTCGCGATGCAGCTAGATTATATGAATCCACCGTAAACACTTAAGTCACATGGCGTACCAGGTTACCAGAATGTGCAAGTTAGTGAGCTTTAGAAATGCTGCTCACAGTTACACAGCAGAGATGATCGTAGGTATATTGTCTACATCACTGGTGCATCTGAATCTAAAATCTCATCCATTTCTGGTATCAGTTTTTCGTAATTTAGTAAAAAAAAATACAGATTTGTATTCTGGGCTTGTACTCACCAGAGAAAGCCAATCATGATTACCCCAATATTCCCAAATTATAGAAACAGCAAGGCATTTTGGGAAATATCTTTCTTGCCGAGAGTTAGATGAGATGTTAGCGAATCCTTGCCTGTCCATTAAATCCATCCTGTGACCACGGATGCATAAATTGTTGGCCGCAAAATCATAACATTATATCATCATTAAACTCACGCTATTGAAACTAATTCAAAAGAATTGACGTAACTTGAAATGAAAGTTTGCTTCATGCTATCTTGGCACTATTTGGATGGCAGCCAGTGGCGGATCATTCAGGCAAAGGCTAGCTAACAAGCTCAGGCCCACAGACTGAATAAAAACGGCAAAGAGGCTGTGCTTGGAGAAAGAGGATCAGATAGCCGCTGTTATATAAGAGACCTCTAAGGATGCTCCTCCATCTTCCAGCACCTCTCAACCAAACCCGACCACTCGAGCGTCAGCTCCTGGACACGATGCTGCTTTACCCGTTTACGGATCGATCAGCAATAGATGCAATAGATGTGAGGATGTTTATTGCGTAAACCACTGCACTTGCCACAACTCCAGGTCAAAACCAGAACCTACACATAACATGTTGTCTTTATGCTAAGCTAAGCTAAGCTAACCTGTCTGAGGCTTCATATTTACCATTCAGACATGAGATTGGTGTTGATGTTTCATCAAACCTTCAGCAAGAAAGCAAATGAGCGTATCAGCCAAAATGTCAAAAAAACAACAACACATGGTCTGTAAACCAAACCAGTGCGATCCAAGCATGTGTCAGTACACGTTGTGTGAGTCAGTAAAGTGACTCTGCTTCCCCTCCTCTGACAGCGTTGTAACACTAGTAGCCCTCTCATCCCAAACCTCAGGGGAATACAGTCTGTTCTTTCCTGTCTCTCAGGCTACAGAAAGCAGCTTGAAAAATAAATGTTTCACCGCCCGATGAGCCGCTCTGTCTCAGGCCCTCGCAGGAAGTAGGTCGTGGATGCCCCTAAGTCAAAAGTTGTGTTGTAGTAAATCAAATAGGAGTTACACAATCGAAAACATGAGGATGAAGCATTTGTTTTTAATGCATCCACTCTTCCTGTCTGCCCCACATGTGAAACACACACTTCATCTGACAAAGAGCGATACATTCCTGTTTTATACCGACTGCGGAAGTCGATGGTAGTACAGGAGATTTCAGCTCTTATCAAGCTGAATAAGCGTTTGGATTATGTCACACCCTTTTAACTATAGGTGTAACTAGTGTCTTACAAATGCAAACGTTTGAGAGCAGGTGTTTGGCGCCCTGAGGCCAAAACATAAAAGCCTTGATTTTCTTTCAAGCTTGTAGACCATTTATGATTCGAAGCGATTTTGTTTCCTGCAAACTGCAAGAAGGCTAAAACACGGTGCTCATGCATTTCATGTGCAAAACAGTCGAGGATAAATAATAAAAGATCAAACAGAAACAGAATGTGCAGATCAGTGCGCAGCTCGGTTAAGATGTAACCAGAACAAGCCCCCCATCTGGGGGCACGATGGTCTTAACGTCTTTGAGCACAACTGTGCGTGTCACAGATGCAGCATTGTATCATCGGCGTAACTTCAGGACCAAGAGTTAACTTGTGTGCATGTTGTAAAGACTAGCTTTCAGAATGTACACACTTAAAACGCCATGCAAACCCCTAAGATTCAACTTAACCACACTCTGGTAACACTTTATAATAACCTTGAACATTAATTCAACTTTCAGTTTATAGTTATTTCACTGTAAACAAACAGTTTATAAACCATTTATTAAACAGCTGTTTATCTGCAAAGTTGTGGCTGATGTTAAAAATACTTAAATAGTGAATAATCAATGTGTAGCTCATCTATCATTCGGATGGACTTGCAACTCATGTTAATAAACCTTTATTTTAAATTGCTTAATAGATAGATAGATCAACTACAGTTTAATTACCTTTAAAGTTACCATTTATGTGATGGTGTGTATGAGACATCCAGCACAGAGAGATGCCGATTCAGTGACAGCTCGACAAATAACCTATAATTTATTTAAAAATCACAGTTATGTCTATTTTTAGGCATCATTCAACCTCCTGCTTGAACTTCAACTGCCTAGCTGCCAATCTGCTGAGCTGCTGGCAGGTTTGTCAATTTCCCTGACTGCTCATTCTCTCTTTACGTCCAACTTCACCGCTGTGACGTCTCCTCGATCAGCATTGTGTGTTATCACGACTGCGAGAAATTACTGCCAGAGCTACGAACACAGGAACCACGCCGCAATGATGCATAACTCTGCTTGAGGGGCTGTTTCAGTTTGCATGGCGCCAGTCCCTCTTCATATGTGCACCTACATTATGTATGTCACTGCTCCTCTCGTGACACAAAGAGAGCAGCATCTGTCAGCCCACATTGACACATGCCAAAGAGCATCGATACAGACGTGATTAATGACAGAAAACAATGGTTGCTCTGTTTCATGCGACCAGCTGCCGTGAATGCTTGTGTGATGATTAATCATGTTTAGAACCTTAAAAAAAATAATCTGTAACCGTCTCGGTGATGATAAACTGTTTATAAAGCACAAGTTGACAATGTTACTCATTATGTACCTCCCGTCACTGCAGGTCAGCTGGGATGAGGCCCCCCCGATGGCGTTCAGCCTGTTAACCACCTTGCTGAGTAGCTTGTAATTGCTCGTTATGTTGTTATCAGAGCAGAGAGTACACAGTCTCGGTATGCTGATGACTAGACAGATGGTTTCACGGTCCGGCCTGAGTGCTCCTTCACTCGATGACACGAGTATCGGGGGGAGTGGATGCGAATTGTTTGAATTCACGGTCATTAAATCACGTAGGAACGCTGTCGCTCCTGAGATGTTTTCTGTAAAATACCCTTCCTGTTTCGCGTGTTTGTGTTGTGGGTGTGTGCGTGTTTGCACATTAAGGGTTGCAGATGGCCAAATGTTGCCTCTCTTATCAAAAACTCCCAGGAAGGGGAGAAAGTTAGAACAGCAGCAGTGTTTGGTGTATCACTGTAGCTTGCTAACAGTTAATGAAACCTAATTATCAACATATTTCTATAATGTTTTTACAAACTTATTTGTCAAAATGTCATATTTTTTTATAAATTTCAAGATAATCTATGCAAAATCATCACGTTCAAAACTTCAATTAGACTGATCATTTTCTTGATTAATCGATTCATTGTTAGGTCGACTAATAGCAGCAATTACTGATCAGAATTTGACATTCACCGCAGCATCTTCAAAATGCTTGTTTTGTCTGAACAGCAGTATAAAACCCCAAAGATATTCGAGGTATCCTCACATTTGAGAAGCTGAAACACGAGGATTTTGCTCTGAAAATTCTGTTACGGATTAATTTTCTCGATTATCAGCTAAATTCATTAAACAGCTAAAGATTTCAGCCCTGCCATCTGATTAAAGGCTACAACATGTTTTCACATGCAGCCTGAGAAGAAGGACGAGGAAGTTGTAACATCTAAACGGTCCCGTCAGCAATGTCTCACTGAGCCTTTGACCTGATAAGGAGACGGAGTGAACCTGGAGGCAGCGAGGTTACTGAGGGGTCGAGAGTTGTTGCAGAGGGGCACTGATGCTATCTGAGCCTGTCAACAGACGCTAACGTAACACCGTTGTAAAACCAAACTGAGGAATCTCCCCTGCAGAAGTGTCCAACCTGATGCACTGACAAAGAGACTGAAGTGTCAAAATATTTTCTAATACGTCCTGAAATTAATGATTTGATCCAAAAGACGCTCTTGATTCAACCATTTAAAAACAATCTTAGGTGAACATTCTGTGTCTCGAGAGTGCCAGAGTAGCAGGTACCCGTCAACTTTAGAATCTCAATCTTATTTTAACTTCCATGTGTACACGTGTGTGTGGTAAAAACGTGCGTGTGGGGAGGAAGTCTCGCTCCACCGTGGAATTGAGGGGTGGGTAAGGTCACGGAGTCAAACCCCTCAGATCTATTTCAAGAGGAGACTCTCCCTCCTGTTCCTATCCTTTACTTTTACTCTCATGTTTTGGACTCAAACTATCTGCTCATTGCCCTCATTGACAAGAGAACTATTTAATTTCCTGCTTGTCAGGAGTCCTACACACACACACACACACACACACACACACACACACACACACACACAGGTTCCCATTTCAGTGTCGGCAAAGCGATATGAGCGGTTGCATGATCAGCCTCTCACGGAGCGAAGTGACAGCTCATTTTCCTGAAAGTTGTGTCGGAAAGCTTTTTTTGTATTTCTGTCTCTTACATTCACACACACACACACACACACGTATTCACACACAGTTGGGTTCATTCAATCCCCCAAAGTTTTCACCCTCTGTCCTTTTCCACCAAGAAACTTCAAGTATTCATGAGGTATCGCAGCGCCCACAAATGGGTCGTGTTTCCACTCCTACAACGCAACACCAGCAAGCTGATACACTGCTCACAATACTGCAAGTCACAAAATAACAAGGGAGTCACTTTACAGCTCATGCATTCCTGCACACACACACACACACACACACACACACAGCCTGTACAGTGCATGTGTGAAAGAGCTAACCAGCGTTACAACCGCTTACCAGGAAGTGTTTATTGTGTCAGCAGGTGGAAGCAAAAATCTATTTCAATTAATAAGGCAAGATTGCACGTTGAAAGTGACAGCATCAATTTACATATAATCTTCACCAGCTCTGCCTGACAAAGACGCTCCTTGTGTGAGATGTTTTCAATGTGCTGTAAGGTTTATCATCAGAGATGGAGGTGGAGATGGAGAGGTGGAGGACGTTTGTGTTCTTGGGATGCATTTCACCGAGTGTCACAGCAGCTCTCTGTCTCTTTAAATCTCTTTGTCTTTCACACGCGGGCCCGAACTACACTCAGCCACTCAAATCAAATCAGAAAAATCCCCAAGGACTCTGCTCACGGACGGGGGAGTGCCCCTTCTCTTTCTCTCTCCGGGATGGCTACCGGCTGAGTCCAATAAAGGCCTTTGTTAGGCTGCCCCCGCTGCAGAGCTCACAATGGGAAAGGAGCAGCAAAATGTGAAACAGAGGAAAATGTTGCCTACATGTAAATCACACAGGCGAGTTGTTGATTCTGGTGAGAAACAAGGTGAAGCACATGACAAGAATATAAAAGTGATCACATGAGCTGAGGCACTTTGTGGCTGTCACGATGATCAAAGAATTTTTAAAGAAAAATGCTTTGCGGTTGTTTGCCTGCACTTACCTGAAGTGGTGCAATAAAGATAAGGATTCAAATGACCTTCTGTATAATAGAGCGTGTGTCCACGTACACAGGACGAACAGGTGCACATCTGCTTGGATACTGTATACAGTATCCTGCCAACAGTGGATTTAAAGTGACAGTGAACAGTGTGAGAAAAGCACACAGGAAGACTTGAAAAAGCAAGTTGGTAAAATGCCCCATGTGAGATATGATGTCATGCTGTTCTTCTATAAGACAATGTCAGTCCCTCATCAGGCATCACAGCCTCACTTACTTCTGTCACTTCAGTCCCAGATTTTGAAAAACCACGTTGTCAGCTCCCTCACAAAATCTTGCCACTTTGAGCAGAGCAGCAGTCCTCCAGGCGCCGAGCGTCCATGTCACAGGGTGCAGATGTGATGATATGAGTCAGTGATAGTCCCAGCAGTGTGGCCACAGAGAGGGAGACTGTCCCAACAACTTCACTGGTGTGGGCAGGCACCCACCACTACATCAAGCACAGCGCCTTTTCAAATGACTACTACTGCTGGTGGGACCAGTGGAGCTGGGAAAAGCTGGACTGGATTTTCGGAATGGAGTTTCGAGAACATAGACAAAAAGACGGTTTACTCATTCAGTCTTTGTTTGAAACTCAGGTGAATGATTAATCAAACGTCAACAATTAAATTGCTAACATTTTAACAAAAGATTCATCAGTTTGAGTAATTTTTCTAGAAAAAAAAGTACAAATGATCTTATTCCAGCTTCTTAAAGGTGCAATGCGTAAAAATCGTCTGCCTCGAAATCATACTCAGTAACTGCTATCTTCTGCTAACTGTATTCTTTTTTACACATCCTTGTCTGTAGCTACTGTTAGCTTCTCAGCTCAGTTAGCAGACTAGCTAGCCAGCCTACTGGGTGAGAGATGGTGGTTACACTGTTAGCACAGGAGCTTTGGACTTCATGGAGATGCTGTTCAGACCTGGGGCTAGCTGGCTAGCATGCTAACATTAGTAGCTATCTCTTCGACACAACACACAGACGACTTTGGCATAATGTCAAAACTGTTTTAACTTCACATTCTGCCGATATTTGTTGGAACGTTTTCAACTAAAATTTCTCTATTTTGCACCTTTAAATATTTTCTGGTCGACAAAACAAGACACTTGAGTCGCCATGTTGGGCCTTGGAGACACTGATTGAAAATGTTCACCATTTTTTGACACTTTTAGTCCAAATAACTAAGTGATTAATCAAGAAAATAATCATTAGATTGATAGGCAATGTAAATGATTGTTAGTTGCAGCCCTAAAACTTTTTACATAAAGCTCCATGCACTGATGTCCTTATTAGAGTTATTTACCAGTGTGAAAATAACATATTTTTCTTTATTTTAAGTTTACAAAGTGTTAATTATATTATATTCAAAGTTGTACTCATTTTATTTTCATTCTAGCAGCCAATTTTTGCCCAGTCAGGGTTAAAAGATAGTGAAGAATTCCTCCTGAAGTTCCAACTGACGTCTCATTTTTTAAAAGTATTTTTTTGCATCTTTGGATTATTATGAAATAATCACTTAGACGTTTAACTTATTTAACATGATCAAATGGTAAGAAACGCTAAGTATAGTAAAACTAGTAAAGTATAATAATAGTCCAGTATACTGTCCTCAGGTCACCATCATAAATTGTACCTGACGAAATTAATAGTTGAGACAACAGACGCGGCAGCATTAAAGATTACAAAGAAATCTCTTGTTTAAATGTCTCTGTGATCTCCACCTTTGGAAATTTTACTCCACCTCTCCCCTTGGTGCCTGCTTCCTCTGCCGTGGTTTCCCTCCCACTCCTCCCTCAGTGACAGTTCAAAGTCTGGCAGCAACAGCCATCAGCACTGAAATGCACCTTACAATTTAAACCAGCCCACCAATCACGAGCCTGTTGGGCCGTAACAGTCGCTAGTAACATTTGCACAACAAAAGAGAGGCTAGCTGATTCATCAACACCCCCCCCGCCTCCTTCACTCCCCACTCCCTCCCTTTCCCTTCCACCGTGACTCCTCCTCTCCTGCCTTTGTGCTCGGACCCAAAATCCCCTTCTACCCCTGTGACCCTCCTCCCCTCTGCACTAATCTCCTTGCGCCCATTGGATTGAGTGCTTCAGTGCTACCTCTCAGTGCACCGAGACCCCCTTCACCCTGCACCCCACAGGACACACATCACAGGCTGGCCTCGTTTGCAGGCCCTCCTCCTCCTCTTCTTCTTCCTTTGCCTTGCTCGGATGAGGGTGGGGTAAGTTTGGCATTGGACTTGCTCTGCAAACTATATGACAGTCACATGAGCACAATCCTTCCTCTCCAGCCGTGGGTTGATGTGTCACCCATCGGAACCCAAACAACTGATAAAAATCTTAATTCATGCGTCTGTTTCCATTCATTTCGACGATAAAACAGCAAATCAAAGCCGGTTCACAGGCCCGGTCTCTTCTCTTCTTCTTCAGTGCCTAAATACTCGGATGTCCTGGTCACATTACAGCTGAGAGGGTCCTCTTTACGGGCACTTAAAGACCCCCACACATACACACAACATGCAAGGCTCCCGTGGGGTTTGGGGGCGGCCAATATAGAGTTTACCCTTTGCTTCGCTTTGTATTTCACATTTGGTGTTTCTATAGCAACAGTGATCTCAGGGAGGGACAAGCGGACCCCCCTCTCCATTTTGAACATCATTTACATACCCCGCCCCCGTCTTGTGTTCAGTGGGGCGTCCCGCACACACACACACACACACACACACACACACACACACACACACACACACACACACACACACACACACCGACAGAGGAGGCCGGGTTTAAGCTGTGGTTTAGTGGGGTAAGTGAAAGCCGAGGGATTAGAATCAGAGAGTCTTTAACAAGCTTTTTTTTTAATCATTTTAAACTTCTAAAGACAGTGAAAAACTGTCAAGATTAACCACGAGGCTTTGCAACAGGTGCGACAAGGAATGATAAACAGAAATTAAAGCATGTATTTTGTAATAACGGGGGAATGTGACTGTTTTCATCACACGTGACAGAACAGTAATGAATGACACTTTAAAAGACTTTTAGACTTCTTTTAAATGTGTCACAAAGTAATCTGGCAGCAACAGGTGTAACGTATGAACAACACAGGCTGTGTTGTCACATTTCGGAGCTCCATTTCGGAGCAGTCAGTCACTTAGTGCATCACGTCCTCTTAAAGATCCTCCTCATCAGTCTGAACACAGCGCTGTCCCTCACAGCCTTGGAGGCCCTCTCCCACAGGCTGTCCTCCTTCCACAGTCCCCGCCCCTTCCTCTCTGCCCTGACCTCTGCCCTGTGCAGCCGTTTGTGGAGACGCCAGTAGAGGCGAGAGTCAGGCAGGACTCCGACAATGGGCGCAGTGCGAGCCAGACCCAGTCTAAGGACCTCTTCGTTTATACAGTAGCTCCACATGGACCCCTGCTGGAGACATGAGGGAAGACAAGGGAATGATTCATGGAATATCAGGTCCCGTCGCATTTAGTGAACAATTCTGACAAATAAACGTATGAGAAATGCCTCACCCTGCTTTGAGACACCAGACAGTGCAGGGCATCGTCCTCTCTGCTGATAAGTTTTAGCCAGACTGTTTGGGCAGGAGTCAGGTTCTTCTGTAGCCAGACCCTGCCCTCTGGAGTTAACTCCACCCCGGCAAGATGCACCAGCATCGGGGACGTGAGCGCACCTGGGGAGGGGGGAAACAAGTTCAACTTCCATCCATGTTACAGTAAAGATTACAGCTTTTTGTAAACTTAGTTTGAGAAATACAAACCTGTTTTTTCGGCTATCCCTTCATGCTAATTTTAACAAAAGGAGCGACACTTTTCAACAGTCAAATATTGTCTAAACACGAGCAGCTGTACAGGAACTTTGCCCACATAAAGATTGTCTTAAGCTAGCACATATTAAGCTTTAAAGGAACAGTTCACCCCTTATTCAAAAATACATATTTTCCTCTTATCTGTAGGGCTCTTGTCCATAATGTAATGGATGTATATGGCGCTCGGCTTGTTCAAGTTCAAACCGCCAAAACAACTCAACAGCAGTGTCTCTTTCCAGAAATCATGATGTTGTTATTCAAGATAACCCACAGAGCTTGTTGTGAACAGTTTCATGAATTAAATTCCTCCACGCAGAACGGAGCTCCATCTACTGATAGACGAGAGGCCAGCTAATGTCATTAATGTTCACATCCAGTGTTGTTATGAACATAAGCCTCCCGTCCACGAGCAGATGCAGGCTTCCTCCTGCATGGCAAGGACGCTTAAAAAAGAAAGAAGGGTTAGGGTTAGGGTCAGGGTTAGGATTGTTACGTCACTTAATAGTATAACAACTTTAGAGCCAGATTGTGGTGACAGCTGTATTGGGGTTCATGGAGGAACACACTGAAATCCAACATATCCATGTCATCTGACTCCTGATGAAGAAAGACCTCCAGAAAATTTAAGAAGAACACACTTCAGAGACTAGGTTCAGCATTGATTCACCCTGTAAATGTAAACCCCTTCCCACCCCTGCCTATTTGGTCGGATCTGCCTCATTTGTTCACGATATTATCAGCCCTGTCAATCATACGATCTAGTTTTGTGGGAAAAAAAAATGTTTCTCCATGAAACTGTTAACAACAAGGTTATCTTGAGTAGCCAAGTCATGACTTCTGGAAAAAAATAGCTATCTATCGCTAGCTAGGTGTGTTTTTCAAATGTATATTTTGGTGCTTTGAGCATCACAAGTGCCGTCTAGTCCCACTATATCTAAGAGAAGGCAGGCATCTCTACCACCGCTCTCTCCAAAGCTCAGCGACTCACATCAAATATTTCTACATGGATAAAGTCTTAAAGTCTACATGGATTTGGGGTGAACTGTCCCTTTAAATCAGTGCCTATCTACCTGTATAATACTACAAATTTGACCAGACATTTGGTTCCAGCTGCAATTACAATATGGGCGCATTTTAATCGGTGCAAGGTATTGAAATTAAACATTAAGGCCTAATTATGATCGACTTAGACTTCATATGAAAATGGCCAAACTCAGACCAATCACATCTATGAAACAAACTCCAGTAAGTTATCTTTCCGCCACAGCCTCAGAGCTGACGAGTCTGACCAGCTTTCAAATGTTGGAGGTCGAGTGGGACGAAGGTAATATTTGAAACCGCTGCACATGGGAGTCCTTCACACTGACGCTGCTGAAGGAGCACTTTATATGAAGCATACACTGCTTGATTTTATAGCTCAGTGAAGAGCCTGATTTGATATCACAGCTAACAAGCTTACCCGTCACTCTCACTCATGAAAAGGTAATCAAATGCAACGAGAGTCTGACGATACAAAGTAAAAATGTTACAATGACAATTTTGGTGTAACAAGATTCAGACTCTCAGCCGGTTATTGTTGTGTCGGCAGGCGTTCCGGCTGATTCCCATTTATATGTGTGTGTGTGTGTGTGTGTGTGTGTGTGTGTGTGTGTGTGTGTGTGTGTGTGTGTGTGTGTGTGTGTGTGTGTGTGTGTGTGTGCATGCCTTCATGCTTTCACTCAAAGGACACCCCAGCTCTACCTTTGTGTTTGGACAGTAACGGAGAGATGACCGGCAGGTAAATCGGAACATGCTCCACCTCGACTCCTCTCTCCGTGACCGAGTGAACTTTCCCACGAAGGCTGACGTTCCTCTCGATGAATCGAGCGGGGATCTCTGACACGGCTCGAAATCTGGTGATCTGAGGAGTCAAATCAATGAATCATGTGGGTAAAATACATAAAAGTCCATTTCATTCACATCTTAAAAGTGTATTAACAGTGATGGAAAGTATAACTTATGTACAATTTTTACGTACTTGAATTTTACTTGAACATTTTCATTGTGTTGTACTTTGTTCAATTATATGATGCAGCGCCATACTACTAATCTTTCCAGCCATATACCAAATATCTTACATTGTGTCCACCTTAATGAACGACAATCAGGGACACACATTTTAAGTGATAGTCGCCTGTTATTAGCTGCCTTAACAACAAATTACAGATTTATCATCAGTAATACGACATTTGTTGAACAGTTAGAAAACAGTTTTAACCACTGACGTGATCTTTGTTCGATGCAGAGTCAGAGGAGGCTGCATTAAGATTTTAAAGAACAATTACAAGTAAACAGCAAGTTATCTGAAGGATAAACTAAATAACGACCTCCCGTCTGTTCAACAATTGGCCGACAAAATCAAACCCATACTGAGGCTAATAAAATAAAGAAATGCGTTGTTTGGTTTATTAAATGTCTCGCTATGTCCACAACCTCACATTCAAGAAGCCAGAATTAGAGAATTTAGACTTTTTTTCACCTTGAAATTAAACTCAAACTGATTGACTATCAAAATAGTTAATTCAATAGCTGACAAATAGTGGATTAAATGTTGCAGCCCTATTGTGAAATCAGTACTTGGTCTATTTTTGGATCATGGTATTTCTACTTTAACTTAAAGGAAAAGTTCACCCAAAAATTAAAAAATGTAGTCATTACCTCAGTGACAGAAAGTCAGCAGACATTTCGTAGTCTACAAAACATTTCTGGAGCTTCATGGCAGAACCGTGCTGACGGTACATTCTCCTGACGGGGACTTGTTTTAAAACTTAAAGTAACAACCAAAAAAGAATAACATAAAATGCTCCACACAGCTCAGCAAAATCCAAGTTCCCCCTAAGATCCCAAATTGATGTGAAAAGACGTTATTTACACCCTTTCGGACAGGGTGCGTGCCAACACTTTTTGTGTAAATAATGTCTTTTTCGAATCTATTTGAGATCTCTGGACTCCCTGCAGCTTGGATTAGGCCGGACGAGCTGTACGGAGACATTTTAATGTTTTCTTTCAGTCATTTTGTTCACATTTTAAAACAAGTCCCCTTCTGATTCAGCTGTTCGGAGGAACGCTGCAACAGTTTCGCTGCAAAGCTCCAGAAAGCTCACGTGGGGAAACTTCACCCGACTTTCCATCCGCACAACGACTGCATTTTCATCCCTGAATTAACATTTCCTTTAAATCCACAAAGGTCCCTGAGTGTGTGTGTGTGTGTGTGTCTTGCCTCTCACCAGTCTGATACTCCTCGCTATCACAACAACACCGACCACCGCCAGCCCGGTGCTTATGTTCTGTGCCAGAGACAAGACAGTGGGTGTTAAAGGGGTTAAAGAGCTGACAGACAGGAAGACCAGGTTGTACCAGCAGTGACACCACTGAGGTAGACTTTGACAGATGTAATGGTGACACATGGAGGTGCATCAAGAAACCCCTTTGAGGAGGGGGGGGGGGACAACTGGTGAGGCCTGACAGGATGTTTACTTGACACCATAAGGCACAAAGGGGATGAAAGTCCAGATTTATGACACCTTCTTATACCAAATACAAAACTATAAGATGCAGGAAGGCACGGAAGTGATCCATAACGCACATCCATGTCCCCCAACATGCATCAGCAAGCCACACAGGGAGCCTCCTACCCGCACGAGTGTCAGATTATCATCTGCCAGCTGAGATATCAGAGACACGACGTTGCGGGATGACGCGGTGCCTCGATCTCTTTGTTGTCTGTCGCTGCTGCCCGCTTCGGTTTCTGTTTCCGAGGAACGCTCCGGCATGTTGTTGACATTTTCTCGACGCTCATCCGACGCTCCGCCCGTCTGGGAGGGACCTGCGAGGGGAGCCGTTGTGTAAAGTCTCCGCCCTGTGGTTCACTGTGGACATGACAGGAGGGCTGCTGGAGTGCGTCCTCAAATATGTGCTATAATAAAATACATTTAAAAAAAGATTTATTGATTTATTTATTTTTAAAAGCACCACAACATATTGCAACACGTTGCATTCTTTTGTATAGGAAAGCTGATTTATTTTGTTGTTTGTTTTTTTGCACAAAAGGAGAAAAGTTGTTCATGCACATTGCACCTGAGGGACGGAATCAATCTACTAACCCAGTAGCGTGTTTACTGGGTTAATAGATTTACTGGGATCATCTTTGTCTGCGCAGGTTGACCCAGATAACTTCATATCTGCAGTGGAAGTGCATGGGAAAAAAAAAGCTCAGACAGACAATACAACCAGGCTCTTATTTATATCCACGATGCAAAAAGAATTATTTTTTTTCCCAACTAAATTATAAAAGTATTATAATTTTTCTTGCCATGTAGTAGATGTTGCGCTACAGAAATATGTTTAGTAACAGGCACCCGTGATGGAGCGACCACTGACTGTATGACAGATGCACCGGAGCTCTCATCTTGTAAACTGTGAAGTCATGGAGCTACTTGAAGACGGATGACGCCCCCATTACCACAAATTGGCCAATAGGAGTTGAGAGGCAGAGTTGTCCTCCTGGCCGCCATTAAAGAATTCAATCCATGAACTGAAATAATGGAAATCTGCAGGACCCATGGATCAGGCAGAGGAAAAGTAGCCGATGAGTAGCCTCGCTGATTTGGCATTTTGTCCGTGTTGAGAGTAGTTTTACTATGACGGAGCGCTGTGATGGTTTTAGCGGAAAGGAGGGCGGTGTAGCTAATTGTTTTATTTAGCTAGCAAGCTAGCGTTGGTTGGAGCTCTGGTATGTTAGCTTTTGTGCTAGCAGGCTAGGAGAGATCAGGGGGAGGGGAGAGTTCCTTTGCTTTGAAATTGTTTCAGATCAGCTAGCTGGCATTAGCATTAGCACACCAGGGACTAAGCTTTCGGGGTGAAGTTTTTTTTTAGTTTTCGAGCTCGTATTTGTTTTTTATTGCGCATCCAACTTTTCTGCTGTTTGATCCAGCGTTAGTCCAGGTCATGTTAACGTTGACTATTAGACGTTGAGGTAATGTAGTAGCAAGCTTGCGGCTAACCAGATCAGACAATACATTTCAAATAGGATTGATGAATCGAATAGCTAGAAGCTTACAGTTGACGCTATCTGGCTGCCTGTCTAACGTTAGCATAGCTACCTGGCTAGCGGCGGCTAGCGCCGGTTAGAAGTTGTCTGGTTGACTAGCGGTGGTAGCTAGCTGTAGCTAGCAAGTTGGTCAGCGCTTTAACGGGATAATTACAACTGAACATCGCTTCGCCAGCGAGTTAAGAAGATCAGCTATTGCCCCCGATGGTGATTGAGACAATGGACTTTAACGTTACAACCACGCAGTGAAAGGATGAGTTCGTGCTTTGTACCAAACGGGGCCAGTTTGGAGGATTGCCACTCCAACCTCTTCTGCCTGGTAAGTCTCTGTGCTCTCTGCGCTAGCTAGCGTTAGCTTTGATACTGAGAGGCCAGAAAGCCATTTTGGCTAATCAGGCAACAAGCTTTGTAACGTCAGTTGCAGACTGGCGTGAAGGCATCGGGCCTGCAACTTGCACATCGTTATCTAACGTTAGCTAACTTTCACAACATAGACAACACACACTGCAGGTTTATTTTATTCAAAGGTTTCTCACGAATATGGCGTAATTGTGTGTTTACACTGCTTTGGTGACAGAAATGTACTGCTAGCATTAACGTTAGTTACATGATGGTAACAGGTCAGGCTAACGGGGATTTCTGGAAACATGTCACAAACATCCTGTTTTACTTCGGTTAAAGTGACACTTCAGTAATAAAAGCTAAACAGAATGCAAGCCAAGTCTGATAGTTGGTGTTTTAAATTCTGCCAACTACTCTACTACTACTGTGTTTAGACTGACTTGCAGTGGTGCGTCACTAGTTGTTAATGACTGGTGAGTAAATGACTGCATGACAGTTATTTTCAGGCACGATTGTGGTGTCACATGTACAACAAAGTGCTGCTAAAACTTTCCAAGATGTCAGCACATCTCAGATGTCAACTTTTCTTATTGAAAGTGATTCTCTGTATGACGGGACATGCATTACTTTCTGTGTGGAGGGAGAAAGCCCCTCAACCACTGAGTTCTGCAGCCAACAACAGATGATCGGTGATGGTGATTGATGATTAAATTCTCATATTGTTTTTTTTTTTTTCTCCTCCTCTTTCAGGCCGATTTGACTGGAATTAAATGGCGGCGTTTTGTGTGGCAAGGACCCACCTCTTCGCCCATCCTATTCCCTGTGACTGAGGAGGACCCTATCCTGTGTAGTTTCAGCCGATGCCTGGCGGCAGATGTGCTGAGTGTGTGGAGGAGGCACCACACCCCGGGTCGCAGAGAGCTCTGGCTTTTCTGGTGGGGGGACGACCCCAGTTTCGCCGAGCTTATCCACAATGAACTCTCCAGTAAGTGCAGTCAACATCATCTCGAAAATCAACATTTCTCCCGCAGGCTCAAAATGAAACATTTAAATTCTCACAATATCACAGTAGGTTAAACTAAGTTACAATTCTCTACCCAGTATGAATAACAACACTATTCGTGTGCCTTGTATACAATCTTATCAGGTGGTTCAGTGCTTTGGAATAATCACTATTCTAGATGTTGAAATCAGATAAAAACGCCTGTAATTGCTGCTGTTATTACTTTCTAGACCTGCTGCGCTGACAGAGAGTTTCAGGCAAAATTGGTCCATTTGTGGAAACTCAGTTCATGTTTAAACACGTTGGATGTTAGTTGCCAACCATTTTAACTGCGGCAAAGAGTTTCTAATGCAGTTTTAATGATACAAAGTCTGATGATAATAACTTATGATAGACCGACCGATTTGTGGCTAACGGGTCTTTTTAAAGTCTGTAAAGCCTTGTGGAATCTATTGGCTCACAGCCACTGAGGTACAGACTTGTGTGGCAGCATAAGAACAAGCTGTTGTGCATCACAGTCACCTGAAAAAGTCCTGACTGTGGAGGAAGGGTTCATTCAAGCTTTGTTGAAGGTGTACGACACAGGATTTTCCTGAAGAAAAAAAATGTGTAGACTCGGACGAACATGATTCTTCAAGATGTGGTGTCTCTATCTGCAGAGGCCTTTCACTTGTCCCGTATTCTGTCAGTATTTTGCTGTGCTCGGGTGTAGGAACATGATTGATTGTTGAGTCTCATACCCGGGTCTTCAAAGACCGATGCTTGTAAACCAAAGCGCTGTTGAATGAGACTCAAGAATCAACCATCTTTTTCTAGAATCGCCTGTTTGTAGTCAGTGGCCGACAAATCCTGCAAAGCATGCCTTTTAATAACCATGTGTGTGAAAAAATTTGCCATAAAAAAGCACCAAAAATGTCCATAAGTAGACTTGACCTGCAGAACACATTTAGAACTGATCACAATGTTTCACTTTATTTGTAAATTTTCTATTAATCGTAACAGTTTCCGGGACTATTTCTATCTTGTTATTGCATTATAACTAATAAGACAGATGAACTCAAATGTTTGTCATATGTTTTAAACGGGTTATTTAAATTACTACTGTGCTCAGTTGTTTACAAAGTCTGGTGCGTCTCCCTACAGTACGGTCAATAAGTCTGAGACCACTAGACGAAATATTTCTGAAATCCCCTTTTTTTTATTTCAAGCTGAAATGGGCTCCACAAGTTTGTCAAATCATGCCAGAATAAACTTGTGGGGTCCATGCTAGCTCAAATACATGCTGTCATTAAAGCAAAAGGGGCACATCGCAAATATATTCTGAAATATATTTTCAAATATCCAACTTTTCTCTCAAATTGGTAAAATGATATTATCATTTGTAATGAGAAAATAGTTTTAAATCCAAGTGTCAGGTTTGTTTGTTGAAAGCATGTGGTTTAATGATGTCTGCCTTGTTTCCAGGTGAGGAGGATGGCGAGTGGGAGAGCGGCCTGTCCTACGAGTGTCGAACGCTCCTGTTCAAGGCCATCCACAACCTGCTGGAGCGCTGCCTCATGAACCGCGGCTTCGTCCGCATCGGCAAGTGGTTCGTCAAGCCATACCAAAAGGAGGAGAAGACCATCAATAAGAGGTACGTCCGGCTTCAGCAAAGTTATATGACATGCTGTAAATTGTCAAATTAAAGCCCACACTCAGCTAATGGTCAGGTCAGAAGTTATACTTTGGGTGCCTTTTGTTTGAATGCTCTGGAATTGCCTGAGACTCCACCTGTTGTATTAGAACAACACAGTCCGGCTATACTCAGCTGTCTTCTTACTCACTGCTCACTGACGCTGCTTGTGTTAAGCGACTGTTAATAAATCTCAACCTCTTCCAGTAAAAATGAAGAGATTATGCTTCCTGGAAAGCCTGAAACGTTTCAATACGACCATTGCTTTTACTAGATGTCTTGAATTGTACTCATGCTGCTCAGGCTTTGAAACATGTGGAGATTGGCTATTACAGTTGTCTTTATAAAGAGATGGATTACAGTGTATTACAGTGACATATTTGTTGCGTGAAACATTGTGCTTGTTCAAGACCGATGATTATGTGTGTTGTACATGCGTGTTCTGCCTCATCGGGCAGATGTCCACACTGTTAAACTAGTCATAACAATTCCTGCCCTCTGACAGCCTTTAATAGTTTGAAAAATTCCCATTTGGGATTCAACTGGAGAAATTCTGCTCGCAGCTGTATTGTTTCAACTCTGTTGTTCCAAGATGATGCCTGTTTCTGGGAATGAGGCATCGTCTTCTAAAGAGGAAAAATGGCTTGAACAGACACACACTAGGCTTGGTTTCAGCGGTGTAACAATATCACAAGACCATTTACTACCTGATGCGCTGATTTAACTACTGTTACGGTTTTTTATTTGTTGAGTATTCTTGAGTTAGTTTGAACTCACAGATAAGGTTTACCATCTTCGTACCTAAAGCGTTGGGGAACTGTTGTTCTTCTTACTTTGCATGTTGCAGGCATCAAATTCATAAGTAGAGCAGCGCTCCGTACGTTGTACATGACCCAACAGTCCCCTTTAATTCAATCAAGCCTAATCCAATATCAAATCATTTCAATACACTGCATCCAGATTTTTATTTGGATGCATATCAGTTTGTACTCATTCATTGATACCAGCCACCTGTTTTATTTCCCACTAGATCCATGGGTTATTTCCTGAGAAATAAGGGGATTACATTTTTTCTTTTCTTTTTAACAGCCCTGTTTCACAATGTTAAAGCTAGTGAGAAAAAATTCCCGGATATGCTCTAAAAAATTAATGGGGTCTATTCTGTTTTGAAACCCATCCTTTATCCAAGTTTCGTGGAAATCCGTTTGGTAGTTTTTGTGTAATCATGAGGGATTTTGTTCACCAGCAAACAAACAATCGGACACAGGCGAAAGTTTTGCAGTTTGAACTTTAAATAAGTTTCCTTGCACTGTATTCATTTGAAATTAATCATTGCATCCTGTTCTTATTCATGGAATTAGGGTTGTACAACTAGATCCAAGTAGCTTTGACTCACCAAAGTTCCTGCAGTTCCCAGAGAACGTGTTGATTCCTGGAATCAAATCAGATAATGCTGCGCTGGAGCATGACAGGATTATTACTGTTTTAATGTAATGGCATAATCAGCCTGACACATTCTCACCTGTTTTAATAGCAGCATGTTGCATAATTGTAACATCAGTTTAGACAGTTCCAAGGCTATTAATAGAGCACCACTTCCAGGGTAATGTTTAATGTCCACCTCCACTTTCCACAACTGCACGGTAGAGCTGCTCTGTGTTGTTGTTGTAGAAATACAAGCTTGAGGTGAACCAGCGGCGGCACATAAATAACTGTCTGGTTCAGAGAGGGGTTCTGTGCAGCTGCGTTTCCTTACCTCTCGCACATAACATAACGGCGGTGACATAGATTTAGCGTTGCCCTTGCCCTTGAGTGAGGGGGGCTGCCGGTGTATCCTGGAGTTCCCTAACAAGCTAATTCAAGCCTCTGCTTTTTGGCTGCGTTGATCCAAGCTGACTTGTGCTTGATGCACAGCCCCTTGGCTCGGCTCCCTCTGGCAGCTTCGCCCAATGCTTTCAGAGAGTTTTAGCAGCTATATAAAAGAGTTGTTGCATGGTGCAGGAGGGGGATTTTCTTGCTCACTGGTGTCGAGCTTCTGTTTTTGCATAAAGATGTCTACAAGTGTGTGTTGAGGCAGCACCTCTGACAGAAGAGTCTGGCAGCCTCACTGTCGCCCGCCTGCCCTCTCTGGCTGGTAAACAGGGCAGTCTTTGGAAAACGCTGAGTGTGCACTGTGGTTTTACAGCAACCATGTCAACAACTACTATTTTAGTGCGTTTAGCTGCCTGGCCTTCCAGAAGTAGTTAGAAAATAAATGTGAATATTGTTTTAACAACGCAGGACTATAATAATCTCCAGGCGTATTTTTGACTCGTTTTTTTTTTTTTTTGCCTGTGCGTTGCGAGATGGTTTGATAAAGATTCAGACTGTGGTGAAGCACAGCGTGTGTTATGTGTTACATCTGATATGAGGTGTCAACGGGATGTCATGTCTCAGTGAAAGCAACAGTTGTGACCTGAAAGCTTGATGGATCAAATATGCAAGGAAGTGCTCTTCTCGCATCGTCTCTACCAGTTTTCAATCCTCTCTTTCCCTTACACTGATAACCTCACTAGTCAGCTTGGGTACAAATGTCTCTAAACATTACAATGCCTCTTTTTGCAGCGAGCACCTGTCCTGTGCGTTCACCTTCTTCGTGCACGGCGACAGCAACGTGTGCACGAGCGTGGAGATCGCTCAACATCAGCCTCTCCAGCGACTGAGCGAGGAGCACCTGAGCCTCGCCCAGCAGAGCTCCAGCCCCTTGCAAGGTAGGTCCAAGTGTTTTCATAACGCGGTGTCCTTTGGGTTTATTAATGGTGTTATCCTACATAAGTATCCTCTCTGCCCTGCAGTCATTCTGAGCCCGTACGGCTTGAACGGGACCCTCACCGGGCAGGCTTTTAAGATGTCAGACCACCCAACTCAGAAGCTCATAGAGGAGTGGAGGCAGTTTTATCCCATTAGCCCCAACCCCAAGGAGGTCAAGGAGGAAGACAAGATGGAGGATTCGGACTGGGAGGACGACTCACTGGCAGCTGTGGAGGTCCTTGTCGGTAAGAGACCATAACATGTAAACAACTCTTTGATGATTGTTGTGTCAGGCTTTGTATGTTTGATACATTTTAAAGAATAATTTCAGTGATGACATCATTTTCACTGGGTTTGAGTGATACAGGGCTGGAAACTCAGAAAGTTTGAGAAACTGACATCGTGGGAATTGTTGACTAGTGATACGTGGTATCTTGCAATAGGTTGTAGGATGTAAAAAAAAATGTTCTGAGATCAACATATAGCTGCATACAGATGTAGGAAAGTCTCAGTCTCTGAGTTTTCTTGTGCACTATTGATATGGATATGTATAGACTTTTAAAAAAAACGCGTCAAACCAACTGAATTTTCGTCGAGACAATGCTCTTCATCTTAAAATTGTTGATGCATTTTTTAATATATATTTGCCTGTTTGGTTGCAGCGGGAGTGAGGATGGTTTACCCCTCCTGCCTGGTGCTTCTCCCCCTGTCGGATCTGCCTGCTGTGGTCCCTCAGGGCTCAGCCAACACTTCAGGAAGCCTGTGTGGTGCTCAGCAGGGCCAGGCGGCCCACAGAGATCCTGCCATGTCCTCTGTCACTCTGACTCCTCCGACGTCACCGGAGGAGGCTCAGACTGGTGAGACTTGGAGCTGCACGATGAGGAGACGTACACATTTTTCAGCCTGAAATGCTGCATACCAAGTGTGTTGCACTTTCTTTGTCTTGCAGATTATCAGCCTGCCCAGAGGTGGCTCAAGTTGTCCTCTGCATCCGACGGCTACAGCTCTAACAACACTCTTCATGGGGGTAAAATCCCTCGCAGGCTGGCCAGCCAGATGGTGGAGTCTGTGTGGCAGGAGTATAATATTAACCGTACAGGGCACAAGTATGTTTAGCATCATTTCTTCCTCAAAATTAGCATTGCCAGTCAAAGAAGTGCCTCCATGCTGACTGAAATGTGAATGTTCCCTTTTTAATAGGAGGAAGTTTACAACCTTGACCAATGGCACCTGTGAGGATGAGTCCGACAAGACTGGGCTTTGGGAGTTTGTGGAGCCCACTCACAGGCCGCATTGCAACTGCTCACGGTAAGTTGAATGATGCATTCCCGTGGGATTTTTGTTTATAGTAAAGAAAGTATCTTATTAGTATTGTTTCTGTTTTC
Source organism: Diplodus puntazzo (assembly GCA_963678695.2). Taxonomy (NCBI): domain Eukaryota; kingdom Metazoa; phylum Chordata; class Actinopteri; order Spariformes; family Sparidae; genus Diplodus; species Diplodus puntazzo. The sequence goes on along the minus strand of OZ023162.1, from coordinate 11,444,928 downwards.
ACATAGACATAAGAATCAGAAGCAGCGATCCAACAGCACCTCAGGACACCTGCCTTCATCCGGCCAGCCCGCCCAGCCGGCCCCCAAGCACAAGCTGGGCGAGAAGCTGGAGAAGGGCGAGAAGCAGCAGAAGAGGCCGCAGACGCCGTTTCACCACCGCAACTCTGTGAGCGAGGAGCAGTCGCTGGAGCCGCAGACTCAGAGGCTTTGTTTAAGATCGCAGGAGGAGGGCTCGTATCCCAGCCTGCACCACGTCGACACGGTGCCCTCCAAAGCCCCCACGCTGCACACGCACGGCCCCCCCGCCGACCTTGTCGGATCCCCGCCCCCACCTCCTCTCAGCCCACACCCCTGTGACCACGTAGAGGGTGACATGACTCCAGGTGGCATGAAGAACTCATCCACGCCCATCCACCAACCGTTCTACCCGCCGTCAGTGGAGCCCTGTCTGCTGCCACAGAAGGGCTCCTCTGAGGAGACTCCGCTGGAGAACATGCCCATGCCTCTGCCCTTCCCCCCAGCCTACAGTGAAACTTTGGAGCCCACCGTCTTTGTGGGCTCAGCCATCAACCCCAATGAAGACTCCACCCACAACCCTTGGAAGTATTTCAACCTGCCCAGGAAGAAGGCCACCAACTTCCTGACTCCAGCGCTACCTGTGGATAAAATCCGAAATGATGATTCTGGGGGAGGCGGAGGATCAGAAAGTGTCGTGTCCATCACAGAGTACGTATTTCATCACTCATCATCAGCTGCATTGAGACAAAGTGTAGCCCGTCTGCGTCTTTTTTTTAAGCATCTGTGTACAATCACTTTCCTCTCAGGGTGATGTCGGGCTCCACACATCCGCTGAAGGTGTCCCAGGAGCTGGTCAAGACTTACGCCCAGCGGAGAAACAGCCATCTTGTCTCCGCCACAGGAGACGGAGAACACAGCGAGGAGCCAGACCCTTACGCCTTTGTCGAGGGAGACGAGGAGTTTAGCTTCACCGAGAAGAAGGACAAGGCCGGAGCTGACAGAGAAGGCAACAAGAAACACAAGGTGGGTTGATTAAAGATTGTGGGAGTTCTCGCTGACATCTGCTTCTGCTTCCTGGTAAAGTATTTGTTGGTACCTAGGATTTTAAGCAAATGTGTGCATGGATGAGAAAAGTTGTGTGTTCCCGAGAAGTGATGATTTTTAAGTCTGATAACAGAGTCGGGTTTTGTTTTTAAAGTTTGTCCTCTCAGTCTTTTTGCTACATTGTGGCATCAGAGTGTGAACGGTAATAGTCAGGGCTGTTGAATGTGTTCGCTCTGACCAAAGTTTGCTTGTACCACACTTAAACAGATCAGTCAGTAATCCAAAAAATCAGCGAATAATTTTCTGAACCAAAATAACATTAAAATAACTTAATAACTAAACTTAATAAAAGCATTTTAGAAAGTTTGGTTTTTGGTTACGAGTAGTTTGGTGAAAAATGAAAAAGAATGAGAAAGTTCTGTTATTTTGGGATCAGTACTGAAACACGGGCATCTGCTCTTCCTCACTGGTAATGAAATGTTGTCAAACAGTTCTCAGCTGTGGCAGTCCTCCAGGGTGTTTCTTAGAGCTACAGTTTAACGCCAAAGTCCATGTCGGGATGTAGTGATCTGCAAACAGACAGAAGTTTATCACAGCAGATAAACTTTTGTTTGTTTAGGCCAATCCTTGTAATCACTTAACAGTGCCATGTGGAGTCTCATTGTAAACAAACAAATGTGTTTATACTCAGGTGGAGGTGTGACTGTGTGCATGTGCGTGGTGGCCCACTCATAAAAACTACCTGAAGTTTAACATGTTGAGATTTTCAGAACAAGTTGGATAACCAGAGCTTTATATGTCAGTAAAACTGGCGGCAGTTTTCTTCTGAGATTACAATAACTCCTGCAATTTTTTTCTTTTTTCAACCCAGGGGGACGAAGGAGCTGGATCTTCAGCAGACGGTGAGAACACCTTCCTTTTCTCTGTTTAGCACCTCAGTTTGACATTTAAGTAGATAAAAAGTTTGGAGATTGATGTCTTGTTCATGCTCTCCTCTGTACTTTGCTTTGCGGTGCAGACGGTCAGGGTCCATCCGGTAATAAACCTTTAGCCTCGACCAGCCTTATCCACGAGTTCGACTTGGCGGTTTCCTACAGCGACCTGGATAAAATCTTCAACTCGGATGAAGATGAGCTAACGGTGAGTGCATAAGTATGGTGAATGAAATTGTTGCTGCTGATATAAAGCCTGTTTAAAATTGACATTGAGGATGTGCTGAGTAGATTTATTTTCTCTGTGTCTGTTCAGCCTGGATCCAAAAGAGCTGGAGTTGGTGGAGAGGACAAGTTTGGCTGTAAAGACTCAAAAGCATCCACGTTGGACCCTCTTTCTTGCATAAGTAAGAAGACTAAGCATCAGTTAATCAATGTGCGTTGTCACATTTATACGCACGTTGTTTCAAGAGATTTAACAACCCCTTGTTTCTCCAGGCTCAGCAGATCTGCACCAGATGTTTCCCACTCCGCCCTCCCTGGAGCAGCAGGGATACTCTCCCATGAACTCCGGCAGCAAGGATAGCCTGGAAGCAGGGGCAGGCCTCACCCTGTTGGACGGCAGCCAGCTCAACAACCACTTCAAGATGGAGGTGGAGGAGGGATTCTGCAGCCCGAAGCCATCTGAAATAAAGGTACGACATGTCGCATACCTGCCAAGTGTGGAGCAAGCGGAAAAATGTTGCTACATCAGTGTTGCTCACCCTTCTCACTTTGCCTTCAGGACTTCTCCTTCGTGTACAAGACCGAGACAAGTCAGTTGTTCATCGGCTGTTCCATGTACGCCCCCCTGAAGACGCTACCCAGCCAGTGTCTGTTGCCTATCAAACTGCCAGAAGACTGTGTGTACACGCCCAGCTGGACCATGGGCAAAATGGAACTGATACCCCCGGCGACGAATGTCAACCTCCTCACCAAAGACAGGTTGGTGCATTAAGTGTCAACAGTGGGTCATAGCTGTCCTTCATTAGCAGATGGTGGTCCTCCAAAGATGGTCAGTTTATTTCAGAACAGTGTGAAAGGGACCGTTACGGGATGAACGCCAATTTATAGATGCCTGGGTTATTCAAGTAGATTTTCATTATGTTCATTCACATGTCGGGCTGCAACTAACTAAATCAGTGTTTCACAAAACCAAAGATGATGTCCTGCAATGTCTTCTTTTGTCCACCACCCTAAGATATATTTTGTTTATTGATTAATTGATTTATTAAAATAGTTGGTGATCGATTTTATAGTTATACTCTATTTTATTGTTTGAAAGCAACATATAACTTACTGTATAGATTCCTGTATGTTTTTACCTCAGGTCTGGATTATCACGTGGCATTCAGTTGTAGATGTTGCCATGAAACAACTAACACTAACAAAACAAAGAATTACAAGATGAGTAAGTTATTTTATCTCTGTCCATCTCTCCCAACAGTAATGTCCCAAGTGTGGAGCCAGACTACAGCCAGACCTACACCCCTCAGACCCATACCCCCTTCATGTCCAGCAGCGCCCCTCCCAGCAACAGCGGCACCGGCATCCTGCCCTCCCCGGCAACGCCGCGCTTCTCCGTGCCCACGCCTCGCACCCCACGCACTCCACGGACACCCCGCGGCCCTTCAAGCGTCCAGGGCTCCCTCAAGTACGACAACTCTGACCTTTACTCGCCCGCCTCCACTCCCTCCACCTGCCGACCGCTCAGCTCCGTTGAGCCAGCCACTGTGCCCTCCATCCCTGAGGCGCACAGCCTCTACGTCACCCTCATCCTCTCTGAGTCAGTCATGAACCTCTACAAGGACTGCAACTTTGAGAGCTGCTGCGTGTGCGTCTGTAACATGAACATCAGGGGTGCAGACGTGGGAGTGTACCTCAAGGACAACGGCGAGGCTCAGTACCCCTGCACTTGCGGCTTCAGCGCCGTCTCCAATCGACGCTTCGGCCAGTTGGCCGGGTTGTTTCTGGAAGACGAACTTGACGTGGTGGGACGGGGCTCAGACTCCAGTCGGGACACGGAGCGGTGTTTCGAAGAGCTGCGAGCGTCCACGGCGCACAAAGCTGGCGGCATGATGGAGAAACCTCCAGATGAGCTCATCCTGCTGCTGCAGGACCAGTGCACCAACCCGTTCGCCCCGATGGCAGGTGTGGAGTACACCAAGCCGAGCTCAGCCACCAGCTCATTTCTGAGAGTGGAGGAGAGAGACTGTTACAACGACTGCTACATGGCCCTCGAGCACGGCCGGCAGTTCATGGACAATATGTCAGGAGGCAAAGTAGATGAAACACTAGTGAAAAGCACCTGTCTTCATCAGTGGCCAAAATGCAAATGTAAGTATTTTTTATATCAGTATGTCTTCTAACTACAAGATTATATTCCTCACTTTTCATTCTTGACCTCAAGCATCTTCAAATTAAGACTTCTTTTTCTTTGTTGTTCCTCCTGCAGCAGCAGACATGAGCAAGCTGTTCTCTCAGGATGTCCTGCGGGTGTTGTTGTCCCTCCAGCCTGTGCTGCAGGACACCATTCAGAAGAAGAGGAGTGTGCGTTCGTGGGGCGTTCAGGGACCGCTCACCTGGCAACAGTTCCACAAGATGGCCGGGAGGGGATCATATGGTACGTTGAAATTGTTTGTGCCTCATCATACTTACCTCCAACAAATTTGGAGAGCAGTTTGTGGAATATTGATGAACCTTTGTCCTCTTCATCTCACCACAGGTACAGATGAGTCTCCCGAGCCTCTGCCCATCCCGACCTTTTTGGTCGGTTATGAATACGATTTTGTGGTGCTGTCTCCTTTCGGGTTGCCCTACTGGGAGAAGCTTCTCCTGGATCCTTTTGGATCCCAGAGAGATGTGGGATACGTTGTCATCTGCCCAGAAAACGAAGCTCTGCTCGGCAAAGCAAAGACATTCTTCAAAGATCTGAGTGCTATGTACGAGGTACGCACCTGGTGGATAAAACTCGTCCTTCCTGCCACGACATGCCCACGAAAACAGTTTCCCACTCTTGTGAAATGATTCACACTGTTTCATTGTCGCATTCACTCCCTATTTCTTGACAGGCATGCCAGCTGGGACAACACAGGCCCATCTGTAAGAGTCACCCAGAGGGCGTATTGAAGGTCGGCACCACAGAAGGAAGGAGCTTGACAGAGCAGCCCCTTAGTGACTGGTTCCTTAAGATGGCTGCCAGAGACGGAAACAATGAAGCCTTTAATAAGCTCAAACTCTTTGCTCAAGTGTGCCGCTATGATCTAGGTACCATTTTTAATTTTAAAACCCTTTGTTTGTAAGATTCATGTTGTTTGTAAAAATGATAATTGATCATTTTTTTCCCCTCTTTTTCAGCTCCATACCTGTCAGAGCAGTCTTTAGACGGCTCTCTATTGTCGCAGCGCAGCCCCGTCGTGGCCTCTTCCATCTCATCCCAGACCTCCAGCTCTTCCAGCACCACCTCAGGACCCCAGAGCACCAACACTACCAGCTCCAGCACCAGCTCTGCCCAGTTGTCCCAGGTCAACAGCACCCCTCCCTCGTCCTCCTCAGGCTCCCAGACTATCGGGGGAATGGCTTCAGCCAAGCCAAGCTCCTATTCGCCGTTTGGGACGGCAGGCTTGCAGGGCAACGCGTCTCAGAATGGACCGCAGTCAAACTCGCAGGGTGCCGGGGGGCTGGCGGAGAATGGACCCTCTGCCAACCAGCCTCCAGTGCCCACGGAGGCTCCAGAGAGGTGAGTGTCAATTAATCATCCCGACAGAGAGATTGTATGTCCTTTGTTTCACAGCTCTGAGAAGCATTTTGTTTTAAAACTATTTACTGACAAAGCCATCGCTCTGCTGATGGCTGATTTTCTTTTTGCTAATGAAACATTTGATATCTCAGTAAACACTGGTGTAAAAGTATAGTCACGCCAAGCCGACCCAGAGTCGGCGTGCATGTACTCGTACAGCGGAGTCTTTTAACACCATTAAAAACGGTGTGTCTGTGTTTAAGCTGCGACAGACGCTGTAGTCCACAACTGAGGGGATGCGAGATGTCTTACATGCCTGTCATCCAGTGGTGCACGTGGACATACAACACATGAGCAAAAGAGCAAAGCCAGTCACTGCTTTTTCATGGTGGCAGCGTTGTGAGGCAGCTCGCAGACAGCAAGGATGCAAAAGATGATTAACGATGTCGTTTTGATTGTTTTACTTACTTTTAAGTTGAAAAATATTCTCAACTTTAATTAAACTTAAAACATTTCTTAGCCAGTACACAATTTCCTCTGATTGGCTAATCTCCAGTATTTATGCTTTATACATCCATAATGTACTTATTGTTATTCTCCTGAGTAGGCGTGGGAATCAGAGTTGGGATAAAATTCACGGTACGCTGCCCACAATCCTGTGATTCAGCAATAATCAATACATAAGAGGATCATCTGTATAACTATGGAATACAGAATACTCCTAAAAAGGCACAGTGTAGGAATGATGTATTTATTCACTGCATTGTGGTCTCAGAGATTGTCACTGAGATGAAACAGATGTACAAAAAGCTCACTGCCTCTTTATCACACACAACAGCTGCAACTTGTGCATGTTGGTGTGTCCCATTAATCCAGTGTGTCACATGTTTAAATAAAAATATTGATATTTGACGCCAGCATAGCAATCTTTAGGAGTAACTGTGGTATGATTTTGATTGTGTGGTGACCTCTGGCTCATCTGTGTTGTATTCACGTAAAAATCTCTTGTCTTGTCTCATCAGCACAATGGAGAGAGACAAAGTGGGGAAGCCGACAGATGGGGAGTCCCACGCAGTGTCCTTCCCGCCTGCCATCGTGGTTTACATTGTCGACCCGTTCAGCTACGAGGACGCGGACAGAGAGGTCCACTCCAGCGCCTACACGCTGGGCCTACTGCGCTGCTACATGGAGATGCTCCAGTTCCTGCCCGCGCGCATCAGAAATGCAGTCTCAGTGCAAGTAAGGGCCAACGTGACAATCTCATTGTTGTTTACTTAATAAATGAGTCTACCACAGTATCAGTAGAGGGACCGGTTAAGATCACACAGTTGCTGATGAGCTGTGATTGTTGTCGTCTTTGCCAGCTTAGTTCCAGCAGAGCAGGTTAGCAGCAGCCACAAAGGGAGGTGAGAAAGAGCAGGGGACTCATTAGCAGCCACTAATAGAGGTGTTAACTTCCACACCTGTGATGTAGTGACACAAGATTGCATCAACATGCCAGAGGGAATATTTGAAGCAGTGGAGGTGTGAACGTGGTAACGATTCACTTAATACCCTTCTACTTATCTTGTGTTAATGTATTTTGTCTTTTTTCATATTAATACTTGATTTGATTTTTGATAGCCATTAATTAAAACATGCAAGCTGCGGCTGTAGAAGCAGTTCGTTTTTACATCGAATTCAGATTATTTTATGCATTATTTGTTTATTCAATTGCTCAAACATTGTGTTGAACTTAAAAAGCTAATATTTATGGTACACTTTAAATAAAACAAACAATAAAAACACTTTTTTCCCTCTAGGTTTTGTTCTCGTAAATTTTTGACTTTAATCTCAGAATATTTGACTTTTTTTTCTCACACATTTACAACATTAAACTCTTTGCTAATATTCTTGGAATATAAAATTAAATTAGATAATCATAATAATTGGTCCCATGACGGGGAAATTTGTATTGTTACAGCAGCAAATGGGATAGCAAAATATACATTAGCATTTATTTAAAAAAGAAAAGTAAAAAAAGCAAGACGTGAACAAGAGGAAATAAATTTAAAAATAAAAACAAGAAAACAAACTCAACTCAACTAAAGCCTTATATGCTGTCATACAAACAAGCCAATATTACTGAAACTAAAAGGTGTGAAACCATAGATGTGTACAAATGAAGATCAAACACAAACTGAGAGGCTTTCTGGATCAGAGCTTAACAAATGCGCAACCACAACCCTGCCTAAAGTTACACACTGTTGTCTGTTCTTCTCAGATTGTTCCCTGCCAGTATCTGCTGCAGCCGGTGCACAGCGGGGAGCGTCATGTCTACGGCCAGCACCTCAAGTCGCTGGCCTTCTCCGTGTTCACTCAGTGTCGTCGGCCTCTGCCCAACTCCACCAACTTCAAGGCTCTGACGGGCTTCGGCCCCGGTCTTGCCATCGACATGGCACTCAAGAACCCAGAGGTGACTGCTTGTAATTCTTGCAAAAAGGACAGACGTTGTGTTGTCTCTCTTTTTAAACTAACCAGTTTTCTCTCTGTGCAGAGGCCCGAGTGTCTGCGTTTGTACACGCCGCCCTTCATATTAGCTCCTGTGAAAGACAAGCAGACGGAGCTCGGGGAAACGTTCGGTGAGGCCTCGCAGAAGTACAACGTCCTCTTCGTCGGCTACTGTCTGTCCCACGACCAGCGCTGGCTGCTGGCCTCCTGCACCGACCAGCACGGAGAACTGTTGGAGACGTGCATCATCAGTATTGATGTCCCCAACAGGTAAGTGCACTCGTGTACAGAAACAAAAACAAAAGCATGCAGGAGCATTTGTTGATATTTAAAGTCCACGTGTTGTGTGTGTTTCAGGGCTCGCAGGAAAAAGGGCTCAGCCAGGCGAGTGGGTCTGCAGAAGCTGTGGGAGTGGTGTCTCGGCCTGGTGCAGGTGACATCTCTGCCGTGGAGGGTGGTCATTGGACGGCTCGGTAGAATGGGTCACGGCGAGCTGAGAGGTACACACACGCACACACACCTGCAAAACATGTAGATGTGTAGACATGCATGAACACACACACTGATGTGCTCTCATCTTCTTCCAGACTGGAGTATTCTGCTGAGCAGGAGGAACCTGCAGTCTCTCAGTAAACGTCTGAAGGAGACATGCAAGCTGTGCGGCATCTCTGCTGCTGACACTCCCAGCATCCTTAGCGCCTGTCTGGTCGCCATGGAGCCCCAGGGTTCCTTTGTCATCATGCCAGGTAAAAGGAAAAAAAAAGTAACATGGTTATTCTAAAGTTGTAACAGTAAAGTTTGCAAGATTCCAGATCTGATAGTTCCTCCGTCCTGTCCCTGCAGATTCTGTGTCAACGGGTTCAGTGTTTGGTCGCAGCACCACACTTAACATGCAGACATCGCAGCTGAACACACCTCAGGACACATCCTGCACACACATCCTGGTGTTTCCCACCTCAGCCATGGTGCAGGTCAACACTAACACCACAGAGCCCATCGACATCAACTTCAACCCCATAAATCCTGGTACGTCTCAAGATACTTCAGGGACTTTTTTCTGTGAGAGAGACGCTCAATCAAAGTCAAACCCTGAGCTCTCTGCGTGTTTTTCTCTCTGCAGACGGATCTGATGGAATGGGAATCTTTGACCTGTTTGACAACGACATGGTGGATCCTGACCTCATCAACATCCTTCCCAACTCCCCCACGACCTCCCCCGTTCACTCTCCTGGCTCCCACTACCACCAGGGGGGAGATGGAAGCAAGGTTGGTCATCTTTTAATAACCCAACGATTAAAAATGTAGTTAAAAACAGACAAAGCAGGTAAAATCAGAATAAAATCATGTCCCCTTTTTAATGTAAATAAAATGTATATCAAACATTCAAATCTTGCACAAAGAGAGAGATTTTCGGAAGAGATTTAAAAGAAAACCAGAGACTCAGTGTGTCTGAGTTCTATGAGAAAAGCCTGATCACACTTTGTCACTCATTGTAAACTGAGACCAAACCAGCACAACCCAAGTTCATTTAATTTACAGACTTCCTGCACAAAAGTATCAACCTGATGGCCATGCTCGGGTTAGGAAACACAAATGATTACAGATCCTACATATTAATAGAACATTTCTTTTCTTTGTTTTACTGTTTTTTTTTTTAAATTGAACCTCAGTGAGAGGCCCAAGTTGGCCCACAAGCCCCGTTTTGGGAAGCCCATGTCGATTGGGTACACAAGTTAATAAATTAAAAATGCACAGACCATAAAGACTAATCACCTGCATGTCTGCTATGACAAAGAACCGAGACAGTTTGACACTTCAGTTTTATGGAATTGTATTTTTTTTTACCCTCAAACTTGTAAATGCTGAAAATGCAAGGATCATACAAGCTGGCTTACATAACATTAATAACAATAATAACAGCTGTTTAAAGTTTTGTTCCGATTAATTCGGCGCTACCCAAGCCAGTCGTAGTAAGTAACGCACTTCTGGTCATTTTCACAAAAATAAAACACCCGTTGTCCTTTAATTATAAAGAAAACCATGAGGATAGAATTTGCGCTTTTATTTTATAAACAGGAAGCGAACCTCCCCTCGCTATGGCTAACTTGAAACCGCCGTAACTCTGTTTTAAATTCCGCTATAGCGCCAGTAACATCAGGTTTTAAAGCTTTTTCGTGTGACAAAGTCGCCGTTTAGTTCCCTGTTGTGCCGCCAGTTTATCCAAATAACGCTTGTTTGCACATTTGCTCCGACGTGGTGGGAGAGGTCCAGACCAGCCGCACCTGCAGCGGAGCCTAGATTTACACGTTTTTCAAGGGGGGCAGGGCGGCCCGCCTACAGAATGGTAGGGGAAACACTGCTCATGTTGAGGAAAAGAAGTCTTGTTCTGTTGATGAATTCCGTCGGTGTCGTCTTGCAGGGTCAGGGTGCAGACCGGATGGAGTCCCACGAGGAGGCTCTGAACATCCTTCAGCAGCCGATGGCCTTGGGCTACTTCGTCTCCACCGCCAAGGCTGGACCGCTGCCCGACTGGTTCTGGTCGGCCTGCCCTCAAGCTAAGAACCAGTGCCCGCTCTTCCTCAAGGTACACAGCACTAAAATATTTATTTTGCAATAGTTTGAGTCAGTCACATTCAATTAGGGTTTCAACTAATTTCTTATTTTCATCAGAGGTGCATTGGCTGATTATTTCTCTACTTCTGGTTCTTACATCTGAAGATTTCCTGCTAGTTTATTTGCAGATGGGAACCAGAAAATTTTATATTTCAGCTTGAAAAAACAGATTTAGACCAAATAAGTTTTTAATTTCTTAATTTGTATCTCCGTCTTTTCTCCATCTTTTCTTCCCCCAGGCCTCTCTGCACCTGCACGTGTCTTCTGTCCAGTCAGATGAGCTTCTCCACAGTAAGCACTCCCACCCCCTGGACTCCAACCACACCTCTGATGTGCTCAGGTAAGCTGCTCAGATCAGACGAGCCTGCATGATAAAAATAAATAGAACGACTTGTATCAACTCTGCCGTCTGTCTGCCGTCTACATGACAGATTCGTTCTGGAGCAGTACAACGCCCTCTCCTGGCTGACATGCGACCCTGCCACCCAGGACCGACGCTCCTGTCTGCCCGTTCACTTCGTGGTGCTCACCCAGATGTACAACTTTATCATGAACATGCTCTGAACTCTAAAAACGGGATCAAACTGCTGAGATCTGATCAGTCGGAGTCGTGGATTTCCTGCTGCGAAGGAATCCCCGGCGCTCGAAGGACCTCACACTCCATCAGGGCAAACGTGGAGGAAGCATCCCTCTTCCTAAATCCTCCCTGGTGTATCTCACACAACACTGACTGACTGACTGACTGGAAGTTTCCAATCAACCAATCAATCAATCAGATGCCAAGAATCCATTTTAAGCGTTTTGGAAGATCAAGGGACGTTTCATAAAGGAGAATAAATTGTCTTTTTAATGACTGTAGATTGCAATCTATGAAATTTTATCTTAATGAAATGCCTGCATATATTATTTATTGTAAGTTTTTAAATGTGGAATTTTTAATGCTTAATATCTTTTATATATTACAAATCCTAGAGGGTGTGTACATCTCACTGTAAAGGAATTGGTTTAAAAAGTGTAATTTTCTCAATTACAACACGGACAAACCTGTTCAAGTGAATTTGCTGTAGATTGCTTTTAGAATATTATTTTTTCAAAGGGTACAGACCTTTTTATTGCCATGCTGTAAAAATGAAGTAAAAAGCTGGCCTGGGCATTTGTGTCCCACCCAATGAGTGGATGAGACTTACCTCTCTGTCTGCTTTGGCTCCAGAGTCTCTCGCACAGTAACTCAATGAGCTCTGAAGAGGAATTAAAAGGTACATTGTCAGATTATATATTTTATATAACAGATTTAGGTAATTGTGTGTGTATATGTGTACATATAATTGTGTGCCGCTACTGATGGTGCAGCTTCTGTTTTAGGAATAAAGTGCGTCTACCTTATCCTCTTTTGTTCGGGTTGGCTTGTTTTTGACAGGTTTGAACAGCTTTGGGTAAATAAATATTTCTCATCTTAAAGAAAAAGAAGTACTCTGGTGATTTAATGTTGCACCTACATGAAGATGTTGATGAAGGTTCTCCGTCAACCAAGGTCTTGGTTATTCTAAGTGCTTTATCACAGAGGTGAAACATCTTCAAGAAACCGAAACAAGTCCAGTTGCCTACGATGCAGCACTTAAAACTTCCTAAAAGTGAAGTCACCCATAAGAATAGTACTTAATTAAAAGTCTTAAAGTAACTGATATTAAACCAAATTAAGTATCAAAAGTACACATAATCATATTTACAGAAATGTGGATAGGATTGAATAATATCAGATTTGATATTCAGCATTTTTCTGATATCGAATCAGTTTTTTAAAAAAAAAATAATTTGATTTGCTGATCTGAATTTAGTGACGTTAAAGTACCTCAAACCTGTACTAATGTACTTATTACTTGACTGTGTTGTAAAAAGTACCCGATGAGTATGTTCAACTAGTTCAGAGAGAAAGAGGCGTTACTTTTTCCCTTCACAGCTTCATTTCTTTCTTTACTACTTCTACTGTCTTCTTTGTTAAACAAACATTGATGGAAAAAAGAAAGGATAAAAAAAAAATATTTCTGATGTGACTCAGGAGATGGGGAAGAGTATTAGGGCCAGGGGTGAGAAAAACATTCTGCACTTCAAGAAAATAGTTGAATGTCGAGAGTAAAGTTGACGTTTCAAGATTGAAGTCGACCTATATGAGACGACATCAAACAGCGCATATGACTGCCTCAACAAAATGCCTTGTGTAGATGAGCTGTACTTTAGAATCAGCTTTAGTAACAAAGAAATTATTTCCATTTTTAGCTCATAGACAAAATGCAAAAAGTTTATGAGAATTTAGAAGTTGTCAGTATTAGGACTTTGAAGAGATTGTGCCAAAAATTTTGTCTGTCCAGAAGGAAAAACCACACGAGCATGGAAAAGGTGGCCGCATGCGTGCAAGCTAAAATTTGAAGGATGTAGTGATGGCAGAGCGCGGCTGCTCGGGCAGCTCGCACAGCTGTCAGTCACTCCCAGGTCAAACCCCTGACTGGATTTTAGGGACCAGAAGAGTCGACTTTATCCTGACATTTCAACTTTTTTCGTGCATAATGAAAAAAAAACTAAATGAAAGACACCGTTGTCTTGCTTTTATTTTTATCTTTTTTTTTTGGTTGCTTTTATTACCAAGTGAGTTTTCACAAACAAGGAATTTGCTGTGGTCTGTAAGTGCAAAAACAACAAACAATACTAAAATGAATTACGAGATGTACTAAAAATAGAAATAGAAAAATACGGATAGACAGTAAAACACAAATCTTCAAAATATCTAACAAAGGTTGAGTCATTTTTAGACATTTAAATGCAGAAATATTGCATATTATATCTTTAAGCTAAATAAACATTTTTATTTTCATACTTTGAATGATTTTTGCTGACAAAACCCAAACTGATATTTGAAAGTAAAAATATATCCCTACAGTTTGGTTTTAAATCATTTTCTGGCCAAGATATTTACTAAGAGGGACATTTCACAGTCGTCTCTGGTTGACATATTATCTGAATTACTGCAAATATCTTTGGCTAATCTCTAACACATCACCGAACAGATTTATTAGAGCAAGTCTACGGTCATTGATAAGTAGCTGAACAACGCTGTAATACAGTGAGTCTACAGTCGCGTCCATTGTTGAAGATGCTGCTCCAAGTTGTCTAATCGGTCCTGGCGCATGAGCGCACTGCGGGTTATAAAGGGTAATGGTTCGCGGCCGGAGTGAACACTGTTCCTCGACGGAGCAGCAGCGTTAACCCTGCCCATACTAACAGGATTTGGATGGTTAGTGAGAATGGAATTAGCTAATCAAGGACAACATGTCATCCCAAAGCCTCATCCAATCACCGTCTTATGTTCTGCTTAATGGGATCCAATTGAAGGGTAGCCTAATTTGTCTGGGGCCTTTTGGGACAGCGAGCTCGGGGGCCAGATTGCACAATTCAAACAATTCGTCTTGATAATAAGAGGCACTTCATCAGGAAACCCAAACACTGGAGCTATAGCGGGGGCCGATGTGATGGGAGCCAGCAGGCGGATTTACTTACTCTGATGGTGTTCGGTGCCATCTGTGCTTCTGGGTTGAGCTCCACGGTGACCTCACAGGCTGCTGAGTGGCTCCTGGTTGACAAAAAGAGCAGGATTTACAAGTGCTGACTAAATACTTACATCGTTTTCTTTGCATGAATTCACCAGACATACTACAGAGAGCACGACTGGAGAACTTGATCAACTGTCTCCAAACATCCTAAATGTGAAGCAGGAAAGTGACAAAGCCAAATGTTGTTTCTGCTCAAAAGCATTAACAGCATCTTTCTGCGTGCTATGACACAGGAACATGTGAAGGCTGTGGCGTTATCTCACCTTCAGATCATTTCTCAAATTATAACTCGGGTCATTTTTTATTCATAGTTTACCAACCTGTCCTTCATTCTTACACAGAAAACAAAATGTCAATGATTTAGGGTTTCAGTGTGATTTATAACTACGGTGTGCACAGACCAAACTTCACCTCTGCCACAGTTCTGAGCTGGTTTTGAACATGTGTAAAAAATTATTTGTTTCTGAGTGTATTTCTGACAGAGATGCTGGCATGTCCCATAGAGCAGTGCACAAAAGAAATGAAGGAGCTGATCAGTGCTCCAAAAATTATTTTTTCTTCTTTACAGAGTTTTTTCCGCTATTGTTTGCTGAGTTTAATCAGTGTTCTAAAGTCGCAGTCCGATGGGTGATCTTTAAATCAGGCGGTCACGATGTCAGATTTTCACTGGACGACTATCGCAACCAAAATAATAGACGGTAGTGATGTTATCGTGATATATTAAGACATTCTGGGTGAAAATGCTCTCAGTCAAATTCATTTTGACTTTGTTTATTATGTGTTTCGTCAGTTTTTGGTCAAATCATCTAAACTGTATGGAGGTGGAGAGAGAGTCTGTGCAAACATAAACGTCCGTCCTTTCAACACAAGGAGTGAATCGATAAGTTGCAGCCACACAGCAGATCCACAGATCCATGTGGCGGTTGGCAGCCAGTGTTTAAAGCACAGTGCTGTGACAAAGTGAGGACAGGATGAAACAGAAACGATTTAAGAGGTGCTGGATTATCGTATGACTATTACTAACATGTTATCAATATTTCTTTTTTTTTTAAATCATGGTTGTTGCCAATACTTTACTGATGGTATCACAGTATTTGCATGTTTTGCAAACACTTTCTATAAACAGTTGAAAATGTTGATTTCTTGTATGATAAACGCAAAAACTATGAAGTGTGTGATGAAAGGTTTGTATGTATGCAGAAGCTGGGACACAGTGATAGTTTTGTCGTCCCAAAACAGTAAAACTTTCTAAAAAACAATCTAAAAGTTTACATTATGAACTTGGCTTGATGAGCTCAGTGCAACAAGGGGCAGACTCTCACCAGAGAATAAAGTTAAAGCGATGTTATAAATAAAAACACTGAGTTCATAAAGTACCATAAATAGAAAAAAATTGTGGTAGAAAAAATAAATCCTACAGTGCAGACGGTATAATGTAAATAATGGATTATGGATGGATGGAAGTCAAATGAGCTCATCATATTAAAACACCTAAAAATACCAGAAATAACAACAAAGAAAACCTCATACCTTAAAAGCAAAATGAACTTTAAAGAGCCAGTGTCAAATATTTATTTATCTATTCGTACGTCTGACTGTGTCTCTCAACTTTCTACTTGAAAACCATCATAAGCTGTCTTTCTCTAAACTCACTCAGAAGGGTTTAGGGGGCTGATGGGATTACTTTAAGCCATTAGGAGTAGTTAATGGTCTTTCCCAGTGTCGGTAAGTAACACTGACTAATTGACCAGAGCCAGCAGACAGCTGACACTGGCTCGCAGCAACAGGTGGTCGCCGCTGCTCTGAAGCCACTCGTTCGGGATCTGAAGAGGGGATTCTCCTTCCTGTTAGCTGACCGCATCCACACAGTCCCTGTGGCCGATGATTAAATAACGGACAGGACGTTAAAGAAGTCTTCAGCAGGTGATGAACAGAAGCTGGAAGTTATTCAGTGGATAATAAGCCTCAAAACTTCAGGACGCTCCCACCGGTATGAAACATGATTATGGAGTTTGTCTTTTTTTCATTTTTAGTTTGTATTGTCGTTTGTTTAAGAAGAACATCCGATTTTAACTTCTTCTCCCCTGATTTTACGTCCGATATGCAAAAATGTATCAATTTAGGACTGTTTACGATGGTTTTCCGTCTGTTTCTGAGCTGCAAGTAATAATTCATCATCAATAATTTATCTGCAAAGTGATCTACCAAATTGTTTGATCTTAAAAGTGTAAAATATTAGAGAAAATGCTGTGACACAATTTGTTTCCAGAGGTCGAGGCAATGTCTCTAAATGTCTTGTTTTGTCTACAACCCAAAGATACTCAGTTTTAATCATTTGAGACTAAGAAAAATAGAAAACATCCAACCTTTGAGAAGCTGGAACCAGTGAATTTTTCAACACAATTCAATAAAAATGACAGTTTATCAGAACTGTTGGCTGCATTTTTAAGTTCTTGTTTTTTCTACTAATTGCAAGCGCTGAAGTTCAAATCTGTTGACATCTGACACCTGAGAACTACTGAGAATCTAAACAGCATCAACCCAAATTCTTAAAGGTGCAATATGTAGGTCAAACTCAGATTTTTTTTAAATAAGATAAAACAGTATGAAGTTGTGTTGTCCTTTAAGGTCAATTTTTTTTGTTCAGTTTATTGTAGTCATGAAAACAAAAAAGTAAAAAAAAAATGTAAAAAAAATAATTTAAAAATCAGTCAATAAAGATCTTTCCTCCTTTGATTAAAATCCTTTAAAACTACATAATGCACCTTTAAGTATTAAGAGTTAGCTGATGGATGATGGAGGCGAGTGACGGCGCTCTCCCTGTCCTGAGACGACCGCCCCCCCCCCCGAGCTGCCTCTGACGCCTCATTCACTCCGTCGTTTGCGCTCCTAACAGGCAGCTCCTTTATGAGATTAAGAGATTTCTTTGACACGCTGACATGGACGAAATTTAGAGAACATAGGATGTGTAACCTCCAGCTAATCTCGTCGCTATGAGAAAGGAGGGATCAGGCTATCGGATTGCTGAGACGTTAAAGGAGCTCTGACACAAACAGCCGGATGGAGGCGAATACTTGGAAACAGGAAAGAGATCCTTCAGAGAAACATGTGGTCCGTCACAAACAATCAACACCAGTCTGTTAATTGAAACTCAGGGGAGGATTTACAGTTATTATTTACTCTTAATGAACACAGACCTGTTATAAGTATTATGTTTGAGAAACTTCCAAAATGTTTAATTGTCAAAAGGTGTTGATTCAACAACATGCAAGAGGGTTTTTGTTTGTATTTGACTCCATTTTATTCATTTTATCCATCTTCAGAATGTGAAGATTTTTATTTCAGAAAGAAACAACATAACAACAGAGTTCAAAGCAATTAAAATATAAAAATATTGTGGCTGTGCATAATTATTATTATTGTCATTATTGACAATAACCTTCTGATTATTTATGAAACCAAAAGAAAAGCAGCAAAACCTCACATTTGTCACAATGTTGCTTGAAAAATGAAACAACTGCTCAATTATCTAAATAGGCGCCAATTCAGAATCTATTGATAAAACAATCTTTGACTTTTGACCCTCAAAAATCACAAAAAAGCACTTTTATTAATATTTTTTGTAACCTGTAGCACGAATGTTTATTTTATTTTCTTGCAGGCCAGATGCTTACATTCTCTCAAAGTGTCTCTGTTTCCTTCAGAAAAGTCCTGTTTTCTGTTTCCTAAAACGTGAATTAATTTAAAACACATTACAGTAAATCACAGCAGCCTCTTCTCTCTCCCCCTTTAGTTTTTATACCCAACACGGATATAAAGCACATCCCAGTGCTCCCCATTCACTGACAGCATTGCTAATCATGTGTCCTTGGAGCGGATGGATCCTAAATTAATTTAAATGGATTGGCGCACTGAATGCCTCAATTGGATTACAGTCTGTAATGCAGTCTAACAAGATGCTGTCATTTGCATGTGATTTGGAGGGCAAACTGCCCGGAAACAATTAAATGCCTTCACAATTTTACATTCTTAAAAAATGTTTATGTACTGGCATTGTTAGAAAAACAAAAGAAAAAATTAATAAAAACACATGAGTGTATTTCTAAGTGTTCGCTAATTGATGCTGTTGTGTCTCTGAACTGCGCCACGCGCGACTTCAGACAGTGTTTGGACTCATTCCAGCTTCATTTACGCCTGGAGCAAAGCCACTGATTCAAGTTTCTAGAGCTCAGAAAGACAGCAAGCAGGCCGGTACGACCAACTACACTCTCAGTTACATGGTAGCATTTTATCACTGCTAAAACTGAATGTTTGTTTCTATGAATGGTGAGGGGGAGACGCGAGGCTCGCTTTGGCCCCTTCAGTGCTAATCAGAAAGAAACGGTCATAAATCGGCTTTGAAATCACAAAGAAAGACTAAGATGCTGACTAAGATATATTTTATGATATATATTTATGTCATAGGCTATCAGCTGATAATGGGAAAAAAGCCGATAAATATGAATCCACAGGTGCATTCAGACATCTTTGCTCACTTCAGCCTGACCTTTTCTTTACCCTCTCTTGTGTGTATAAATGTAAGGTTCTGATCAGCTCTTTAAAAATGCAAGAATGTAAAGATATCTTATCGGTACTGGCCATAAGAAGCTTGTAGTTATCGGTTACTGTCTGATATCAGCTGATAAAAACTTATCACGCAACCCTGAAAAACAATGCTCCTTATAAGTGCAGAACTTGCTTGAGAATCATCACACTTTTAACGTTTCTTCAATATCAAGGTAATCTAGTGAGTTATGCTCAGACATCAATGGTTACATTGCAAACAGGAGCTGCTAATAGCTAATTCGGCATACTTTCAATGCTGCTAATTTGCAAAAATGTTTTTAAAAAAAACAACTAAAGGTTAAGACAACAGGACTGACAACCAGCTAGTATAAAAGACCCCTGCTTTACATTTTTAACCATCCAGCCTGCTTGGGAAACTAAAATAACACTGTCTCTTCTCCTGTCTCAGCAGTTTACTTCATAAGATTCACCGGCTGGTTCACCAACATCTTCACATGCATCAGCACGCTCACCAGCATGCCTTCACTCCCTACCTGCACCAGTCGCTGACCATCCTGCCCGCTCCAGCAGGAACACAGGACAGTGAAGTAAGGACATGTCACCTCTGACCTGAATGTTATCTCCTTTACGGTCTATATTAGTTCTCTCCTACTCCCATTTTTACCTAATTGCCTCTCAGCTTCCAAGAATAATCTAGTCGTAACCTTTTACTTCCTTCTACAGTTAAACATGCATCTTGTCAGAGGATCAGACAAGCCCTCTTTTGCTCCGGTCACTGCCTTCCACAGAACACAGAAGTCCGTCAGGCCAACAGTGAGTCCAACACGCATCAGTCAGAACTAATATGTTAAGACTACAGTTAGAATGCAGAAGGACAAAAGTGAAAATACTGTCTTTCTTCTGTGTCCCAATTAAACATGTTTAATTAATTAAAAAAATACAATTATGATTGATGCAAAGTGTAGTGAATTGGCTGACAGTTTTTTTATTTTTTTTTTGTTTTTATTTTTTTGTTTCAGAAACGAGGGAGATGGGGTTCCTTACATGTGTTCATAGCATGGA
Organism: Diplodus puntazzo; assembly: GCA_963678695.2. Classification (NCBI taxonomy): domain Eukaryota; kingdom Metazoa; phylum Chordata; class Actinopteri; order Spariformes; family Sparidae; genus Diplodus; species Diplodus puntazzo. The sequence goes on along the minus strand of OZ023162.1, from coordinate 11,424,823 downwards.
GGACTCATTACGACAAACAACTCAAGGTAATGTCGGCATCAAGCTTTTAGTGACAGAAACTTGTGAATTCAAAGAAGTATTCAGATTTAGTCTTTAGCATTTGAGCCATTTTATGTCAGAAACTGAAGTAATTTGAACTGGATCTGTGGATTTTTGTAGTTTATTTATAAAGAAGTCATAATGTGACAAATGTATTAAACCTATGATTGTATTCTTCGCGTATCCTCACGTTTTTTATCTGTTTGATAAGCACACAATATGTTATGTCAGACATGTTTGAATAATGTATTTGGTTGACAGACAACACTTACAATTGGCAGTTTTAAGGAGCAGCACATATGAGCTGCAAAGATTTATATGATTTTTACTTAAAATCTACGTAACTCTTTCTTTTAAAGGGTAACTCCACCAACTTGCCATGTAAAAGTGTGTTTACAGGTCTTTGGGAGTACGACTAAATATAGTGAAAAAAAGGAGTAAAAAAGTATTTTGTGGCTCCAGAGGAAGCTGCATGAAATCTGATAAACTGCCTCCAGTTGGGATAGAGTTTATCAGATTACATGAAGCTTCCTCTGGAGTCACAAAAGACTTCATAGTACTTTTTTTCCACATACGCAGTAGTATTCCCCAAAACAACACACCTTTATGTGTAAAATTTGAGGAATTAGCCTTTAGGACATTTTGTCCTTCTGAGTTGCACAATTCTGTGTCTGATTTCCAAACTACTTTGTGACTCGCAGACTGAATTTGATCCATATTTTAACAGAGAATACAGCAGAAACCCTGCAGTCTCCATCAAGAAGTGACACCTGAGAGTCCTGTCAGCAGTCCACCTGACTCAGTCCAACAAAAGGAGTCAGACCAGCGCTGCTGCAGACGCCCAGATCTGGGTGAGTTTCAGGCCGGAAGAGTTAGAAAAATACATTTAGCAACAGTAGGATATGTGTTATATTACTTTAAACCCAATTTTTTTTTTTTTTAGATTTTCCATGTGGACACTCAAGAAAACCATCTGAGACCTTCAGCCACTTAAACAGAACTTACCCCTCTGACCTTTACACATCCTCACCATGCTGCAGCTGTCCGACCCAGAGGGAGAAACCAGAGCAGCCCCCGAACCTGCACTGGAGAGAGAAACTCGCTGAGAAGGAGAAGCAACACAAGAGCCAAATAACCGCCACTGCGAAGGACTTACTTCTCAGAGACAAATCCTGGGACCAGGCGGTGACTCCTGAACTTGACGGCAGACAGGCAAGCGACTCGCTTGCCAGGAAGAGGTCACTTGAGGGCGACAGCTTCGTTACAGTAAAAAGGGCAAAGCAGGAATATATAAACGACCAGTACAATTCTTCACATCCACCCTCACAGCCCGTACCAGTGCAACACAGAAGTGATTTATCTGTGCTGTATCCTGTGTCCAATGTTACCAGAACTCCTTACCCAAGAGCTGAAATGCATCCTTACCACGCTGCTTCGTGGGAGCCAGTGTGGGATCTCCACTCCAGACAAATCGCCCTGAAAGACTGCTCAGCAAATACCTGCAAATCAATCAGGATTCCTCTTGGAGCACATAGGCAAAGAGAGACTCTTCATGGATTCTGTACGCCACCTCTTTACCTGCCTCTTTCTTTGAGGCAGCAGGAGACACTTTACCTCAGAGGGAGGGAGTTTCTACACTCACGTCATGAGAACTCTCAACTCCAACGCTGCAGATATCAACTCACTCATCCCGGCTTTCTGGCAACGTCCTACCTGGAGCCCTGAGTCTCCCCCGGAGGGTCTGCCTGACAGAAACAAGAGCAGCTGTTCATATTACATCGATCACTGATTTACAGGATGTCTGTTAGGTTCACTGGTGACTCTGGTCTGCGTATGAATTCAACAGAACTCTGTCCAACAAATAAAAAAAAAACAAAGATACTATTTGCACTAGAACAGCTTTCATTAGATCAATTTCTCAGATTGGTTTTGGCAACTGTGCAGTGAAGCCTACGCTGTAATGACTCCCTTGTTAAATCAGTTATTTGATTAAAAATATTAAGACGCGTGTGCTTGCTCATTTTTTAATGGTTGATGCTCATGTTCGGAGGAGTAACAAGTTTAAAAAAATCGAATGCAGCCGTGTTAGGCCCTGATGTGGTAAGGACCATACAGCCATGCCAGCAGAGGGTCGTGTTTAATGGCGGGTCAATTTCGACTTTCATGGTTTGGGCTTTTTTTAAGTTAATGAAGTCAAAAATATGAAACAGAAAGTCGAGATTAAAGAGATAAAAAGTCAAAAGTATAAAATAAAAAAGTAAAAACTGTGAGAAAACAGTCTAATTGTGTCTTAAAATTATGACTTTTTTTACACATAATTTCAACTTTTCATTCAACGAAATCCCACATAATGAGAGATCCCATATCTTTTATTTCACATAGACACTATATACATAGATGATCTCAGATGCAGGACTTACATGTTTGGCTGTAGAAGCCCGAGAGCGACAAGCACTCCAGCAACTCCCCCAATAAACCACAGTGTTAATTTAGGTCTAAAATTCTGGAGGAGAGCAAGCGGCGCCTGTTTTCTCTCTACAGAAAAAAAGGCATCACACAGTTCAGCAGTGTCTCCTGTTGCTCACTGTATAACTATTATTTTAAAAGCTTGCAGGAGTTTGGGAGGCGTTTTCCCATTTATTCTTATGGGGACATTTTCAACTTTGGTTCTTTGGTTGAATAATTTAGCTTTTGTAAAATTCTGCTTTTGAAGAATGCTTCTTTTTCAGTAAGATCTTGACCATTGATAATTATGGGGACATTTTCAACTTTGCCTCTGCTACTAGTTTAGCTAACTTTCAGCTAGAGAAACCATTCAGCTATCAACATCTTCAGCTTTTTGAGCCCATTCATCCTATTACTTTTCAGCTTTTCAGCCTTTTCAGCTTTTGAAAACTCAGCTTTTTCTGCAAAATCTCGACCATTCACTTTTATAGTTTAATGGATTTCAGGCAAGCATTTTCCAGTACATTCAGCAGTTTTTCCGAAATTAATTAAGTTTTCCTTTTTTTTCTTTAACTGGCAGGAATGGGCTTCCATAGGTTTTAGTTACAGTGGCACTTTGAGTGAAATGCTATAATCAGCATGCTAACATGCTCACAATGACAATGCTGCATGTTTAGCAGGTTTAATGTCTACTGAGTTCACCATCTTCTTTTAGCACATTAGCATGCTAACATTTGCCGGTTAGCAATGACCACTGAGTACATCTGAGGTTGAAAGAAATGCCATTCAGATAATCTCATCCTTAAACAAAATATGGGAAAAATAATTTTTTCAACCTGCTGGTGGCGCCTACCTGGGTACAGTTCTTAATTACTTTCCACTATTGCTGACTGACCAACCAACTGACCTTGCAACATTAAAATCCCTACAGCCACGCCACAAGTTCGACCGAATAAACAAACAAGAAAGCTTTGCTTTTGTATAAAAAATGTATTTAAAATGTATAACAATAAAATTAAGCAACATTCAAGGCTGCGATAAAAAATAATGTCTGATGAATAATGTGCCTGAATAATGTGCCTGATGAAATCCTTCATCAGGCACCATCAAGGAAAATATCACAGAAAATGGAACATGGTGTGTAAATCACAACATTTCACACATCTGGCTTTGTAGTGCTTGAGCTTAACTTTTGGTCAGAAACATGAACCTCTAAACCTTTCATACTGGAAGAAAAAAACAATTAACATCTGGCTTCTGTCTTCTGTTGGAAAGTGTACAATCAGCATTCATTTCCAGGTTAAATTACTCCACAGTATTCATATTTTTTTTTTTTATCAGAGATCTATCTAGTTCCAACCAGCAGTGATAGAAACGTGACAACTGGATGGAGACGCAAATCTCTGCCCGTTTTCCAGCGTGATGCTACGATGCAAGCTGGAGTTGGGGACATTGGTGCGTCAATGTTTTTTTTTATCCACCTCCATTCTTGCAGCGCTCGAATATCATTCAGTCGGCACAGAGTTTGAAAGAGACTGAAGTCAAAGACATTAAAAAGGCCTCCATGCTGCTTTCTACTGTATCCTGTTTTACGGCACATTTGTGTCGTCAAACTGGACACACCAGGAAAAGAAAAAACCGAGGTAAACCCGTCTACTAGCAATGGGAAAAAAGTCTATTGCCTTTTTTCAGCGTTTTTACCCGCATTTAAAAAAAAAAAAACACATCTAAGTGCTTACTCTGCTGTAAAAATGTTTTACAGGCAGTCTCTTTATCAAGATGCGTCACAAAGCTACGCTGAAGCATCGGAACTGCTAAAATGTTTAGCATGGTCTCTAAAACCGGTGAAGTGATCTCAGCGTAACACCACTCCAACAACACTGGAGACCAGGAGAAGGCTTAAGTTATTGACAGCGCCGCAGCAGAATGCGCTGCAACGGACAAACCAATGTAATTGCATAAGAGCTACAAGAGAGCCTGCAATGGATGCAGGGTGCAGTGTGGAGGAATCAAACCACGTCCATCCCAAGGCCCCTCGCAACCTCGGTTAGGGCCTGAACTGCCCCGGAAGTCCCACTAACATCACAGTCCTCCTGGGACAATCCTCCAGGCTCCTCCTCAATGTGAGGGATGGTGCTCATCACACAGTACACAGGAGAGTCACTGCCTCTGGGGCTGGGCTGAGACGAAACGTCCTCGCCTCCAGAGAGCTCCGAGGAATATGAGGAGGAGGAGCTGGACGAGGGCGAGGACGATCCCGCGGGGGAGCTTCGGCCGCTCTCTGGCGTGATCTCAGCCCTCTTATTCCGACTGCTCATTCTCTGACTTTTCCGAAGGCTCTGCGGCTTTTTGGCCATGTTCTTCATGATCTCCTTCGTCACCTCCACGGTCTCAAACCGCACCATGTTTACTTTGAGGAAGCCGTCTACATCCTTCCTGTATCTGTGAAGAAAGTCACAATGCATTAAATATTAATTTCGATTTACAGTATCTTTAATTACACCCGAATGAATTTATGATTTGGTATACAAACGGTTGTTTCGGTGGTGATTGGCTGTCGTGACAAACCTAAAGCGGGAGTGTCCAGACGGCCACTTCAGCTCATGCTTCTTGCGAAGGTGGAGTGTGAGAGTGTAACACCAGGAGAAGACCTTATCACAGAGATGGCATTTATATTTGGACTGCCCCCCGACCTGTAAAAAATATTATCTGATGTTGTTAACAACAAAAAAGGATCATCATCATAACTTTCACCAAGGTAACAGCAGGTTGTGGTGATGATTTAAAGAAGTAATACAATTTATGTTGGTGCTGACGAACCTCGTGCACCCTCTTGAAGTGGTGGCTCATAGTTTGGAATGTGTGACAGGAATATTCACAACCCTCCACTGTGCAGTGATACACGGTGCCCTCGTTGTGAACCTCTGTGTGCTTTTGTAGATCGCGCTGGTTTTTAAATCTGTAAAAAAAATAAATAAATAACAAGTGTTCAACAAAAAAAACATGATTTTATGATGATGATATGAGTCAACACATAAATATACTAGTTTATAAAATACTACTTACACACAAGTCTAGTGACCCTTAAAAGCACATGAAACTGACTACAAAAATGTTGAATTAATAAGTTTCCTTGGTAATCCGAAGGAAAAGGTTAAGATAAGGAGACTCCTCTATGAAGGCAGTTTAAAAGCACTTTAAAGATGGTTTACGGATAAAGTATTCCTCAGCCCCGATTTTGCCAATGCACAGATGTTGTCAACGGGACATCTAATCAGTAGTTTTGAAGGTCTACCTCTTGTCACAGAAGTCACATGGGTAGGGCCGCTCATCACAGTGGCGGAACCTGATGTGGATCTTCAGAGCTGCCAAAGTGGTGCAGGTCATGTCACAGAAGGGACACTTCACCTGATTCACTGAGAGTAAAAGACAAGAAGATGAGAAATAATCAAACATAGTGAGTGACAAATGGCTCATTACCAACTCAGGCCATCAATGATCCTACTTCTTGTTTGCAGATTACATTTAATACATTTATTATGTTTTTTTATTATTGCTGCATGTAAATTTGTCTGATCAATCCATAGAACAAGACATTGGAAATCAATATGATTAATATAATAACAAGATGATGAATACTTTCACATGATATAACCCTATACTTAACATAACATTTCTGTAAAACCAATAATTTATATGAGAATGACTGGAAATTACTTCATCGTCAAAAGAAAATCGATTACCGTGCTGACGAACGTGATCCCTCAAAAGTCTCTCGCTGGAAAAAGCTTTGCCACAGTGTTCACAAACCAGCGACTCTGTTCAAAGGAAACATGAATGTAACAAAGTCAGTATTTATGATAGACCTTCAACACAGAAATGATGCAAACCGAAGAGTTCGTCTCACCGACTGGCTCGGCCTGCCTGTGTAGGTGGTCAAACAGCTTTGTGTTGCTGGAGAACATGCTGCCACACGTGGGACAAGCGACGAGTCTCTCCTGAGTGTGGCTCCGCATGTGTTCTCTCAGACGATACCTGATCTTGAAGAAAGCATCGCAGCCTGTAACAGAAACATGAAATATAAATAACACTATAACAAAGAACATCTTTGAGCTCATCTTTGCTCAGTCATACCTGTCCAGTGGCAGAAGAGAGCCTGCTGTTGTTGTGGGAGAGACTGTGGCTCGGCACTTTCAACATGATTGTCAACATGTCGGTAGAACCACTCAGGATTGTTGAATGTACTCTGTGAAAAGAGAAAGAAATATTATGTTGATAAAAATGCTGCTGTGACTCATTTGATGACCAATGACTGATCTAAAAATACCTACATCACAGTGCTCCCACTGGCAAACGTATCCGTCTGATCCTTCAGGCACCAGGTTGTTGCTGTGGACGCCTTGGTTGCAGCTGGGCAGATCAGGACGTGACTTGAGCAGCTGTGACCCGACGAACTTGAGCTTACCGTGATAGTTGTGGAAGTAAGCATGGACCTCCAGCTCTGCAAGGCTTCCCATGGATAGAAATTCACATCCATTCCAGAGACAAGCAAACTCATCTAAACAAAGAGAAGGAAGAGTTGTTGCAATAAAGAAAGGACCGCAGGTTTTACACAGCTTTTTAAATAAAACTGAGGGACTTTTCAAGTACGTTGCCTTCAGCATGACATCTAAACTGTTACTGTAACACTTTACAACTGCACCCTGCTTTTCATTACATATTCTCTAAATTAAACAGTTCTGAGAAAAACACCATTAAGAGGAAAACTACACAGTTTCATCTCTTAAACGTCTCTTACTAAAAAGTGCAGCTGTGTGTCACATTTAAAAATGAGATCCCGCAATTAGACACATCTCAAAACCCCACATTTAACACTAGACATCTGAAGTTGTAGAGATGTCTGTGATTGTTTCTAATTGCTGTTGTCTTCTAGTGTAAGGTCTCCTGTGCAAAAGAGATCTTGATCTCATTGAGATGAACTGACAACATGAATGACCTTTCCTATTGCTTTCAGGAACATCTCCCAGCCTCCTCACTCACCCAGCTCCTCTAAGGCATCGTTGTCTCCCAGGTAGTCCTTTAGATGCAGGGACATGTGATCGCTCAGCTCCTCCATGGTGTGGCCCTTAAAGTCGCATGAATCCCACTCACAGGCCACCTCGAAGTTGTCCAGTCTTTTCGTTGTCATCATGGTGGAGAGCAGTGTGTGCTGCTCACACAATCCAGACCACCTGCACGTCAGCACATACAGAAACAGACATTTTAACAGAGAGATAAAATAAACTATGGGCAAAAAATACCTCAGCTAAGAAGCAGTTTCACTGAGTAGAAATTAAATGTTTTAACCGACGTTAGCTCAGGTTAGCTGATTATCTATGACAGACTACTAGTTTATATTTCTGTCTGAAAGTTAAATTACCAAGACAACATTTACAATCTTTTACTATATAACGAACCAAGAAACTAGTAAATAGGTGTTTATATGTAGCTTAGTGTGTTGTGTTCATAGAAAAGTTAGTATTTTGGCTAACAGTCTAGCTCCCGCTGAACCTGTCAAAGCTCTCTTTTTGTCCTAAACAGCAAACGTTTATTAACATTGTTTTAACCGTTGAACATGATAAATATTTAACATTTAAATAGAGAAGCTGTACAAACACAGTAATGTTTCAGACGCTTGTAAATGTTTCTTACGGGTCTTATTGTCACCTGCTGCAGCAGCTCTGTTATCTCTTCCCTCCTCTCAGCTTGTCTCGGTTTGTTTATTTCCGGTCAGTGAGAGCCCAAAGCGGAAGTCGTTCTTCTTCGTCTGTTATTTCAAAACACCGAGTGACAAGAAGAACATACCACCACCTGCTGTACAGGAGTGCATCAACAAGAAACTGGAGTACGTAAAATGTGTATTCAGGTTTTTTAGAGACAAATTTGAAACTGTGCGAACTGTTTACATTCAGTAGGATGATATTAAGTTGTTGTTATCATTAATAATTGGTGCGCAATAGACAATTTTTAGTCAAACACAGGTTTTCAAGCCTCATTTTACCTTTTTTCAATACACTAAATTTCCTATACGTACACTGTAAAATCTGACAAATTCCTACTTTGAGGAAACCGTTAATGTCAAAATTACCAAGTTAAGTGGGCTAATAAATTTAGTGTTAAAACTTTTTAGCTCATATAATTTAAATTTACTAAACTTAATGACTCTGTGGTAATCGGTTTCATGACCTTTATAAAGTAAAGTCAGCTTTTAAAATTTACAGTGTAGATTTGTTAGACCTATTATTAAAACATTTCTTGCATTGCTGAGTTCTGGAGAGAGAAACATAAGCTTACATAAAGACTTGAACATCTTACTTTATTTGGTTAAAAGCTATTCCATCAATTATCTTAATGTTTATTTGTATTCATATTAGACTTCTAACTTCAAGTGGCCTGAGGAGGGAGCCAAAATAAATGCCAAGATTGTGGTATAATGACATGGTTTACTCTATCGGTTCAATCATTGGTTTAACATAGTGTTGTGATTTGTATTATTTTGTTTGTTATATTTCCTTTTCATGTAGAAAACATCATCCATCCATGCATCCATCCCATCCTCGATGCAGACAGCAACACAACCATCCCCACTGTGGCTTCCTGCAGCCTCCTTACTTTTGATCCTTGATGCTATGGCAGCAGTGGATCTTCACCACTAGAGGTCCTCATATGCTGACTATCAGCACCACACTATACCATGTCCTGCCTGTCCAAAAAATATAATATTTTCATGAGGGTGCGTGCAAGTCCCACAATATTATGCACTGATATCGACAATGCAGGTTTTAAAAATAACCATTTATGTTGTTGTGGACCTTTTTAACCCAAATATCTATCAGGCTGGCACGTTTGTTTGTCCAAGGACAGTTTGATCAGACTCATAAACTGGGAACTCCTCTGTGGCCTCTCACAAAATAAATCGGAGACACATACAAAGGTAAACAACTGTAATCTTTGTGTTTATGACAGCTACATCCACAACGAGACAGAAATGGAAACTCATCTTTTCATAGTATATTTCACACAAAGTCAAAGTATATGAGATCTCAATTCTTCCTTTTCAACACAACATAATAAGCTTTGTAGGTGAGACTGTTAACAGCCAGACAAGTCTTTTAGAGAAGGGACAGCACTTCGGCAGCTCCAGTGCCATCGCTGATCTGTTATTCAATATTTCATGCCGCTCTGCAAACATAAGGGCCCATAACAACTGAATTATTCATGCAGTTTTATGTCAGGATGACTGATTCACAGGAAAATTTCCACCAGCATCCAAAAGCAGAAGCAAGTGAATGAACTGAAAAATTAGTAAATAATGTTTTCCTTGTCCGTTTGACCTTTGCTTCTTTGAGTATGAATGTTTGGTTTTGAGATGAGGCCATTTTGCATCTCTTAGTTTTGATCCCTGAACTGTAAAAAAAAAAAAACAAAAAAAACAAGGAGGGAACAATGCACTGATGACATCTCACATTAAGAGGAACCTGCTGTACAGGGCTCCAAATGTGTGCTGAGTTTTTTTAGGATTGAAACATTCAGGGCGCAACATGCACACTCCCTAAAACGCCTTTCATACTGCGCTTAGTTTGACCTCTAGGGGAGCTGTGGTCAGAATCCAGGCCTGGAAAATGACTTCCCAGAATTCACTAAGAATATAACAGATTTGTTACAAACCAGTGATGATTTAAGATAATAAAAAATAAGTAGATCAGTTTGCTTGACTAATGTAATCTAGAGCCAAATTTGCTTGGACACGATTTCCATATAGTAGAGTAGATTAAAGCAGATACATGCACGACACGTGTCCATCTATCTTTTAGAGTGACACCATCACAGTGAGCATGATGCTGCATTTGTACCAAATGTACTGAACACTCTAAGAAAGGGTTTGACTGGTGAATTCATATTCCCAACAAATGTGGGCAGGATTTCCAACAGAAACTGCTTTCTGCTGCTGACTGTGACCTGTTTCTACATCCATGTCTGTACTAGCTACTGTTAGCATGTTAGCTCAGTTAGCTAGATGACCAGGTGCATGTAGGTATTTACACCAGTAACACAGCAGTTTCAGACATCTGGGAGAAAGATATATTCAGGCCCGGGGCTAGCTGGTTAGCACGCTAACTGCAGTGGATATCTCATCACCAGGTCATGAATGTCTTTGACACAATGTCAAAACTAGGATTTCTTCACATTCTGTTCATGATTTTAAAGTACGAATGTTTTAAGCTTAAATTCACACATGTTGCACCCTTAAGTATCGGCTCATGTTGTGATATATTACTGATGCAAATGAATGTAGGTGGTCATAATACGGAAGCATATTGCTGCCAAGCCAGAAAAAGAAATGAGAAAGATATTTTAACATTACTAAGAAGTACAAACGTATCACCTTTATAACAAGAAACTATTATTATTTGATGTTATAATACAAAATGTTTCAAGTTATCGCAACATATTTTCATGTTTTTGAAGATATATTCAAATTACAAGTTAAAGTTATAAGTTATCACATTGTTACAGGAAATGTTTTAAGTTATAACGAGACAAATAGTATATACTTATAACAAGAAAAGATTCTTGTCATAATGTGAAGAATTTGTGTTATTATAACATGAAAAACATTGTTATAACAATTAACTTTTCAAGGGACACTGATGTGTTTTTCTTTTTTTGGTTGGGCAACAATAAACTACCATTTTTTTGTGTAAGTTTTGGAATTTAACGACAAAATTGTTGAAAATATCTAAAAAATATCCATTTATAAATGACATTTTGCAAATACAAACTTTTCACCTTTTCCTGTACATTTTATGTTAATTGCAATGTAGTTACTATGCTATCAATGTCATGCCTTGATATTTCAAGTGTTATCTCACTATTTACAAGAATATAGAAAATGTATCGAATAAAGGTAAATTCTATTACTGTGGTAGTCAAATGTTCTTATATGAAACAAAAATCAAATAAAATACAAATTGTTTTAAAAAAAAACTCATTTAACATTTTTTTAAACATTTCTACTACTAAAAAGTAATATTTTGTCAGAGTGTGGAGGTGAAATACTGTTACTCAGTTTACAAAATACACTTATGAAACACTAATGTCCAACACAAAGGATACAATAAGTCACGACACAAGATTCTGTATCATCATTTTAATCGGCGTTCATTCGGCACAAGCTGAGAATACAAGCACAATATCACAACATGTCTGCAGCGGTATGACACTGTCATATCATCATTTCACTCCGGTCTGACAACACACACGCGGTCCAAACCAGACGAGAGATATAGCACCAGGGTGTCGGAGTGCATAGCAGCACGTCTGGTGGTTGGGTCAGACTTGATGCTATAGCAGGCAGCAGGCTGTAGAGGTCAGACAAGGAAAAGTCGCTCTCACACTCACACACACACACACTGAAGCTAAAAGTGGAAGCAGACTCACGGTGGGTATAGTGCTCGACTCGGGCCCTCGCGCTCTGCAGCCATGTTTGGCGCTAAAGGGCATCACGGTGCATGACTGTGTTCACAACCAGAGAGGGAAGGGCGTGTGATGGCATTTTCAGTAGAAACATGTCACACTCACATTGAACAGAGGTGATTTGCGCATATATTTTTTTTTCAGACAGCAGCATTTTTTTTAAAGAGCTGAACTACAAGTCCTGGCCCATTCCTTGTCCTTCAACACCTGGAGAGATCAGAGTCAGTTCTCCTTTTTGCAGGCCTGTGTGCATCTTTTGTTTTAGCGTTACAGCGTCACAGCTCAGAGGGAGAGGATGGAGCACGATGTCACAAAACACTGAGTCATCGTTGAACTGCAGTATTCCTGTTAAATCAAAGGATCTCCATTTAGATTAGCAAGAAACATGTTTGTGGGTGAAACCATATTGCTGGTGTGTTTTATTTCGGAGCTTTAACAGCCACTAGACTATGATTTTTGTTACTGTGTGTACTTTTTCGGTGTGACCAGAATCTTTTTTCTACGCATGCATTATATTTCGAAAAAGGTTCTCGCCCCTATACATTTATCTTTATAATGGCTCGATTTACAAGCTAAAATGTGACTGTGACAATATAGTCTGCTAAAATGTTGCTACTCAACCGAAAAACAGGGGTCCTGCATGCAAGCCGTAGCAATTATATTACAGTTCATTTGGTTCCTTAGCAACCAAACTGATGAAACCAGATATCATCCAGAACAATGAAATGAAAACCAGGACCATACAGCGGAGGCACTGTAACTAGGAAACGCAACCGTAAAACAGATTTTGTACTTTCACAAAACCTCTCAGAGAAAAAGCATCCCCCCTCGACATTTGTTTTTCTACAATCATTTTAATATTGATCTGAATTGTCATCCATTCAGAAGGTAAAAATGCCCTTTCATACACGCATATGTGTACTGATGGCTCTTCTTTTTTCTTTTTTTTTCCATTATAGCTCGATGCCAAACAGAACTCATATAAATAATGTGCAAATTATGTGCTCAATAATATAAAGCGGTTCAGTGCACCAAAACACAAGGAATCACATCATACTGTACTTTCGCACATTGACATACACACAGTCGCACACACATGCGCACAGTGGAATCATTTGCATTAGTCTAAAAGCTCAACATTGGTGCCCATTCAGAGGTGAACGATATATGACAGGACGGCAAAAACAACAGGAAAAGAAACCAAAGGGAAGAAGTTTGCCTCATTCGTCGAGTCGCCTTTGGTCGAAGGTGCAGACGTGAACTACTTTTTACTGCTTTGCTTCGGCCAGTCTGTTGCTGATCTCTTTGCTCTTCTTTGTGGCGACGACTCCGCCCGGTTTGGGTTCTGCGGCGGCCGAAGACGGCTTCTTCTTGGCTGACTGGGAACTGGCAATCTGCTTCTCTTTAGTTTTTTTCACCATCTTCCCTGTTGTTGTTGTCGGTGTCTTTTTTGGTTTGGTGCGAGACACTGGTTTATCCACCTGGAAGAGAAGAGAGGTGAAAGTACTGAGATTGAATTCACAAAAACAGAAGTCAGTCGAGCTTAGATTGGCGTTAAAGCAATAGTTTAATATTCCGGGAAATGGACATATTTGCTTTCTTGCAACTTTCATGTTTGTCAGTAAAATATGAAAGCTACAGCCAGCAGCCTATTAGCTTAGCATAAAGAATGGAAACAGGGGGAAACAGCTAGTGACTTCCTGGAGCCTTCCCATGACAGCAAGACTTCAGAAATTTAAATATTTAAGATAATCAACTGCTGGGGTTGACTTGGTATTGAACAACACGTATCAATCAACATCGAACTCTCTGCAAAAAAGCAAATAGGCACATTTCAAAAGTGTGTAAAACTATTCCTTTAAATGTTTGCTTATTCATGGAGGCTTTAAATCATGTCAAGGTTCTATCTTATCATGCAATACATACCTTTTTTTTTGTCCTGTGACTTAATTTAATGACAGGCAAATGACACCATAAGATTTCGGTGATATTTGCTTATGTGGTTAGTGCAATGAAGAGAAAAGAAAAAAAATACAGCACAAAAGGTGTATTTGTGCCTTTCCTTTTATAGAACAGTGGTTCGTGCATTTTTTCCAAAAATCAACTTTAAAAGAACGCATAACATATATGGTTTACATTAGTACATGATGTTAGTCCTAGACTTTAAAGAACATTTTCCAACCATAAATATTGGGGCAAAACCTAAATGTTTGTAAAGCAGACATGTGACTGGAGGATTGCTGATTGAAATTCCTTTACCGACTGGGACAATGTAGGTGCTCTTTCTGCACAACAATGCAAGACTTCTTGATAAGTCCCCAAACGTTCAAGTTGTATAAATGAATTAGTGCACAGCAAAAAGTTGCAAACATGCTCAACTTTTGCTGAATAAATAAACCTTAAAAAACATGTATATTGTAAGTGATGACAAATGTTTGTGGGGAAAAAAAGGCTGTTTCTGACAGTAAACATGGAGGGCTCTATTTCTGTGAGTAAAAGGACTGTGGTGCAAAGTAAGTTAGCCCGGTAAAAATGAGGAGGAATGTAGAAGGGGACTGTGTTATTCAAGGCCATAAAAATGATAAAAGTGCAATCGAATCTATAAGTTTGGATTCAACCCGTGCTAATATTACTCAAAGAATGTAATAAAAACTTCACAGCTGCGTCATACAGAGCTGCAAACTGTGGTAACAGTGAGCATCAACAGCGTAAGGATCACATCATCTGCAAACAAGTGTTACTAATTCCTGATACCAAAGGTGTTCTAGACCACTTGCTGCTACCACTGGCACATACTCCACTGTGCCTCTCCACCCACTTGTATGCAGTCAAAATGATGGTGAACCAATTGTCTGCAGACATGTACAAAAAAAATAAAAAATCGATTTTGCCTCTTGTAATTTGCACCATGCCTCGTCACCAAAATAGAGCTCTAAACAGCACATATCTGTTTAAATGTAAACTAATCAAATGTGAAGAAGGTTTATCTTCTTGGCTTTCACTGATGCAATGAATCCGTCTCTATCTTTAGTTTTGATTCTTGGTAATATCATCTCAGATTCTTTGTTTCTTCCATTTATCAATGAATCCACCCTCTTGCATAAACCCACAGAATATGCACAGTCAGGTTTTTAAAACCACTAAGCTGCATAGAGAGTGGTGGGTGGTGCAGGCTGAGAGGTGGGCAGACAGTGAAGATGTGGCAGATACTTTTTGCAGGATTGCATCTGGCAGCTGGGTGATACATGTGACTGTGGCGCGTACTGATCAAGGCGCATACTGTGTGTGTGTGTGTGTGTGTGTGTGTGTGTGTGTGTGTGTGTGTGTGTGTGTGTACAGTATGCACGTTTGCGTCTGATCATTTTGAGGTCAGCCTCCATGCCTTCTAGAAGAAACAGAGAACACACCTGACTACAGCAGATTAAGAACAGAGCTGCTCTCAGTCTCTGAGACGTCCTACAAGAATGAGAGAGGGAGTGGCCATATGAACACACTACTGTAGACACAAGATTAACCATTTTCCTGTCTGAGCTGTCGATAACATGCACACACCAAACTATGTTAAAAATATCTTCAAATAAAGGATTTCTTTGATATAATAATCCAAAGTTGGGATACAAGTGTAACATTTTAAAATTATGCAGTAAATATTCTATATTGGTATGTAAAATTTGCACATCATAAAGTCGCCAGAATAATGTTGGCATTGTACTTTTCTGCAAACCACAGTAATGGATACTTGCCAGGCGAGAGACCACTGGGTATTTTTAGCTAGGCAAGTCGCAGTGTCGAGCGAGAGACCACCGTTCTAGACAGAGCTTCGATATTTGTAAGCGTGAAACCACTGGTAATCTTAAACTAGGCGAGAGACCAGTGTTTGAAAATGGCCGCTCAACATTTAGAAGTGTGAAGCCACTGGATGTTTTTAGCTTGGCCCTTAGTTCAGCTTCAGCACAACATAATTTTAAGATTGAACATCAAAAAATGGTTTGCAGAAATGTACATTAACAGCATTTATTCGGGCAATCAGGTCATTATTGTTTGTTGAGTAAAAATGTACACAGATTCGCTATTCAAACATTTTACAGACTGATTTATCTGCATGATGGACTGACATAACAATGATTGGTGTTTGTTGTGTGATTTAAAAAAATCTTAAAATTTAAATATGAAGCTGTATTTTTCTGAGCGTTCAATAAGTCAGAGAAACAAATCACCTGCCATCAGGCCACAACAATGGATGGCATGTGAAATAAAAAACATTTATGCAGGAGCGGGTCCGGTGAGTAAGAGCTCAATTTCAAAACAAAGTCAAACTGACAAACAGTGCGTTAATCACAAAGCACTAAACCTCGGCTATAACAGGGCTGATTAAGTTTGAGACACGGCTATAATTCACTGTTCTTAAAGGAAACTCATGGTGTTAGCAGCAGTTCACAGACCTGCGCTAACATAGTGGATCTGTGTGTTGACCTCTCACCTTGGCAGGCTCCTTGCCGGGCTCGCTGTACAGGCTGCGTATCCTCCTGCGCTCCACCACCTTGTTGTCGGTGGGGTTGACCTTCACCTGCTCCCCCTTGTATGTGGCGCTATAACTGGTTTCTAGGCTGGTCTCCTCCGCCGGGGGTTTATACTGAGATGGAGCTTTGATGGGCTTCACTGGTTTCACATCCTTATACGCCTTGAACTCAGTCCTAGGAAAAAGCAAACAGAAAGGGATTGTACAGCTGCAAGTTAGGATGACTTTCATTACCAATTTACCTGGAACTTTCATAACAATGTGGTCCCAATTATGATCTGACACATCATGAAATGACATATCAGATCATGAGCCAACCAGTTTGGCCGTGCAATGAAAAATCGCAACTTGACTTGTTTTGCTAGTTATGTCTTGTCTCATGTTAAATGTCATATGCACATCAGCATCAGCAGGGATCTGAGTGCAGTTTATTATAATCTGTTGTCCACTTACAAACCTGGAAAGACTAAATTGGACCGGACATATATGGACAATAAGAAGACACTTTTTTTTTTTGCTCTGGCATTTATAATGTCTCATGTTGGCTGTAGCTCAGCACCAGACAATGCAGAGCTGCCAGTTTATTGCTGAGTGCATGATTTATATCACAGGATCCTGTTGGCCTATTAATTTCTCCATATTGGCAAAATGTTATTTTTAGCACTGATCTTTTAGATTTACTTCCCAAGCTCTGTGAGCTTTAACATGGCAGCATGGAGTGTTTTTAAACCCACTTAAGGATTAAAAGGAAGTAACGCTTTTCTTGGTGTTAAACATCAAATTAGACATATTCTGCTCATTTTCTGATTCATAATTTTGTTTTGGGTTACTACTAGAATAGGTTTAGATGCTTTAGTGCTCCAAAAACACATCAGTTGTCTCATACTGCCCAGGGCTGCAGCTCTGATACACTCTGTTTTAGCCAGTGTTTTTATAAGGCCACGCCTCCTGAATACCCAGTCTGCTCTGATTGGTCAGCTGACACACGTCTGACTCAACAGCGCTAATAAAATAAAAGAGCAGCTATGTTAAATTGATTCTTATATGCAAAACCAAAAAAAAATAAAAAATCATTTTATAAATGTGTGACATGGTGAGGTAGTGTGATGTCACAATGTCACAGAGTTAAAGGCGAGGCGTTTTAGGAGCAGCGTATTCTGTGGGACAGAGGAGCTTCTGTTGGTGCGGACTTTATGCTTTCTAACTTTCAAGATCTTTTACATGCACAAGAAACAAATATAAACTGCTGAAGGAAAGGAAAAATGAAAACACATAATCAGTCTCCTGTAAAAGATTTTTCTTATGGTTATATATCGAAATGCGTAATGTGTAATCAATTTTGTTTTGTTTCTTCTTAATTGAAATCAAACATAGTTTTGTATTGACAATTATTTGGTTGCCTAAATGTAACAAGGACGCTTGTTTTTATATCAAACATATAAACCAAGTCTCATTCAAAGATAAAGGTCATGAACATCTCTTATTTGTTTCATGTCTGGGTTTTTTCCTCTGTAAAACTTCCTAATTTTATTTATCCAGCATTTCATTAAGTATGTCACAAAAATGTGGTTTCATTGCGTACAAATTAGGTTAAACATTAAATTTATGTCGGTCAAGTTCATCTGTAATAAGTTTATCTTTAACAAATTAAAAAATAGAGAATAATTAGGGCACTGGTACACTGTATGTCAACTTGAATATTTCATCGGGGGCAGACTGAAGAAGCCAGTGAGTCTTGTTAACTGGCATGCATAATGCATCCTTAATCCAATTCGGAGGAAGCCTGTGCAGAGACACAGGCACGTCAAGACATATGATTACACTGAGAACCCTTTTTACTGGCTGTACTCATTCATGGCCTGCTGCATTGATTCGGTAGTACTCTTAGGGAGGATAAAGCAGAAAATCAATACTGCAACCTTTATCTGTTTGCTTTGGAAATCACTGGAGATTGTAACCAGAGATACCAAATATCCTCTGATGGTTCTGGAAATGGCATCATTGGACAGACCAGGGTGGCACTTTAGAGTTCAAATGTTAACAGAGGGCACTTGAATGCAGCACTGGGAGGAATTATAAAAGTCACAGAACTGTTATTCCAGTGGTCTTAGAATAAATGAACAGCACACGTGTCCCCCCCGGCTGCTGTTGCTGCAGGATGCGTCCCTCTCTTACCTGTAGCTGCTGGAAGTCGACATCACCTCCTTTATCTGTCTGTTCAGCGCGTCTGCAGCTGCTCTGCCTTTCCTCTGCTCGGCGCTCGCATCTGCGCCCATCTGCGCCTCCGTCTTCTCACCCGCTTTCCTCTCCGCCGACTTTTCCCTCTTCACCGCGCTCTTCTTCGCCACCTCCTTGGTCTCCTTCTCCTGTAGCTTCTCCTCGATCTCGCTCTTCTCCACGCCGCTCTCGGCCTCGGCGGCAGCGTGCTCCAGCTTGCCGCCGCCCGCGCTGCGCTCCGGCCCGCCGGTGGGGCTCGGTTTGGGGATCCAGGGGTGGTCGTGCTTCTTCGGTATAGGCCAGGGCTTGTAGTCCTTCTGATACTGAGTTTCGTTGTTGAACGGGGCCGCGGAGCGCTGGTACTCGTCCCTTGGCTTGCAGCTGGGCTCGGGGCGCACTCTCCACGCCTTGAAGTCTTGGCGCATGACGGACGCAGTAGAGCCATCTTTGCCCGCTGCGGCACCCGTCGCGGGCGGTGCCTTCCCTGCCTCCTGCTCGCCGGGATGCGGCTGGGTTTCTATGGCGATGGCGCCGGCCCTCTTCTGCCTGGGCTGCGGGTGATGCGGGAGGTGCTGCACGTCGGTCACATCCGAGTATTTGGTGAAAACCAAAGGCACCGCGATGTCCGCTTTGTCCAGCTCGGTCCAGAAGCGGTTGATGCAGCAGGCACGCGTAATGCAGGGCCATGCCATGACGGCAGGGTAGCGGGATGCTGCGAGGGAAGGAAAGGTGCACAGAAAGACTAGATGAACGTGCGAACAAACGTCCTACTCACGACTCGAAGACTTGCGAGCGCTCCTCGCCCTGTACCCTCTGAGTTTCTGTCCAGTCAGGGTTATCCCTCCTTCTAGCTTTTATGCAATATCTCACCAGTCTTTTGCCCGTGAGACTATAAGGAAGTAGAGCCCCCACACCTCCCCCCCCCTCTTCTTCTCCTCCCGCAGGCTATTTGTTCTCCTCACTGGAAGTTTACGCGGACTTTGGGCATTCGCCGTGGAGCGCACATTGCTGTCTGGTTTGCGCATCAAAGCGACCCCACCCACATTTGTGTGATGCTGGGTGATACCCGGGGTCTGCACCGTGAGTTGCGCACGGTGAACTATCACCTGAGCTCGTCACCGTCTGGCCAGCAGAGGGAGGGAGGAGACACGGTTAACCCCTGCGCCGCCACGGCCGAGAGGACAGAGGACAGCCAGGTTCACAGCGCAGAGGATGGAGCCGCAGGCCTGCTGGTGCTGCATGTGGGGAGGAAATGGCCGAGTATGTTGCAGAAAACACACATGAAATAAAGTTTAATCTCTCCTTCATTCTCAGGTGTACACTTACATGTTTCCCATGCATTTTTTTAAAATTCTAAGCTGGTAACTACATGGATCAGACAGATGAAAAAAAGGGGGAAAAACATCCATGTGCTTTACAAACAAAAGTTTTTATTACACCAAACTGTAAACAGGATTTAAAGGTGTGTGTAAAATCTCACAGAGGAACAATGTTGGCATAAATAACGACCACAATATAACAGGACACGAGGCAAACACGCTAAACATCAGGATTTGTATTCTCATCTGGAAAGAAGAAGTGCATCACAAGCTTTTTTTTACTTATTTAAAAAAACAAAACAAAAACAAACATGGCCTCCCAGTGAGCGTGATACAGGCGTGCTGCTGCTGATGTCGGTGTAACTGCTCCCTCTTGTGCTGCTCCTGCCGCACAGTCGGCGGAGAGGAATCCAGATCCAACTCTGCCGTCACGTTTAAAATAAAAGATGACGGTAAAAGAGGCGTTTATGGCCGTCAGAGGTTACTACGTTTAACACAAACGAAAGCGAAGGAATATAAAAAGGTTACAAAATACTTACAGAGGAGATTCATTTAATCAGAAAACAGCCTGACAATGAATCAGAACTTTGTATTTACAGATTATGCTCTCAGCACTGGTTTACATTTCTGGACATTTTGTGGTGATGCAATTTCTATTGAGTCTCCATGAGGTATTGAGTATCTGTCTTAACGTGTTTCTTCCTTCTCTCACTTATTAACATATGCCAGATTGACCTGTGATGCTCTTAAATCAGGGCTGCACAATGTTTAGCTTCAGCAATGACATCAGTGTCAAGCAAGGCAATCTGACTCAAACGCGTCGTGCTGCAACTCTCGCTGCTCGATCCAAAAGCAAAACTCGCACAGTTCTCGTTTCCAACGACTAATCAACAGATGACTTTATCATTTAGTCCGATTTAAGGGTTCTTGGATCGATGGGGAGTGTGTTGCATGTGAGTGACATGCAAGCCACCGTTCACAATCATTCTTGATCAATTTACAAAAAACTGGGCCTACGTTGGTCGTGTGGATAAAATGTACTCACCTTCCAAAGACCCCAATCATTCTAGAAATATTATGTATAACAGGCCTGCACGAAACGAATTGAAAGGAGAATATCCCAAAGCACAACAAGCTGCAATGTTTGGATGAAGTTAACTGAACTGTGGTGCTGCAGAGATGTCCTCGTCTACAAATCTTGTTCTCCAGACGTAAGAAGACATGTTGGTTTGGTGAAGAGCCAAATAAATGTCTCATTATTCTGAAAGTATTTGGGTTTTTTTTCAGTGAAAAGGAAATCTGTGATGCAAAATAGGATCAGTCCCACCAAACGTGCTTTTTCGATATCGCAATGTGTATTGACGGAGAACCAAACCATGGCAATATCAGTTTTTTTTGTTTTTTTTTACCACATCAACCTCGAGGAGAGAATACAAATGACATCCATTACTTTCTTTACATCAGCATTAAAATGAGCAGTCCTTGTATCCAGGTATCGAAAACATAAATGAGTGACTAAAGTCGGATGTGTTAATGTCTGACATCATATCTGTCTCATTCATTTTGTTCCAGATCGGCGATGCTTAGTGTCTGTGTCAGATCATTTCATCACCTCTTCCTCAGCTTCGGGATCAGGATCGTCCTCTGGATACAGTCTGCAGTATTTGTCCACCATGACGTCCAAGTCGTGTTTCACGTGAGTGTTAATGTTGAGCATGGCGAGGCTTTTGTTCCACAGCTTGGTGGGCGTGCGGTCAAGATACGCCAGCAGTCGCTCGCTCGCCGTCTCACTTTTGTTCTCCTCTAACTTCAGCACTGGCAGCGTGGAGAGCACCTTGAGGAAGGAGTTCACGTTCGGGAAGAACTTGACGTCCGGTAGCTGGAGGGTTTCGTGGATGGTGGTGGGCAAACGCACCTCTTTGCCTCGGTGCTTCCACTTGATCCTCCAGCAGTGAAGCTCCGCTGCGAGCGTGTCAGGGCTGGGGAGGTCGTTGCGGTAGACGTCGGCGTAGTTCTCCTCGGTGGTGTTGAACTTCATTTGGCCCATGACGGCTGGGACGAGCGACAGGCACTTGAGAGCTTTGAGGTTGGACTCGGAGAACATGTCCTCCACCTCCTGCATGACGCCGTGAATAACCGGGACCGTAACATACTCCTTAAAGTACGCCTCTGCTTGGATTTCGCCCACATCTGCTGCGCGCTGTTTACGGAGAAACAGCCTCGGAATCGTCACGGGAATCTCCATCACGTTGGCCACGTTCACCGCCTCCTCGTACCAGAACTCATGGTAGACATCTATGTTGTCATTGACCTCGTTGAGTGAGTGCAGGACGGCGGTTAGACTGTTGGCAGCAAAAAACACCTCAAGCGTCTCCCCTTGGAGATTCCTCCCGAAGGCTCTGGTGAATACGAGAACGTTCTTTAAGATGACGACGGTGACAATGACTTCAAAGTCAGCGAGAGTTTCTGCGATTGCATACGCGTCCGCTGTGGTCGCCTCAGCAAATTTCCCGTCAGCATTCTCCCGAATGTTGTCCATGCACAGCAGCAGGGGCGGCAACATGTCGAGCAGCACGTCAAAGACATTGTGCTGCTCCGTCCATCCCGGACCGCAGGCTTGTTTCAGAACACTTCCCTTCTCTTCATTCTTCTGGTAGTGAGCAAAGATTGCCATCTCCAGCTCGTCCTGAGTGAGCGGGGTTCTGAAGAAAGCACCGATCCTCCTCACAGTCTCCATGACGACCTGGACGTTGGGAAAAGGCAGATTGTTGGCCAGGTGGATGTTAAGCGCCATGTGAGAGCACGACATGTGCAATGCCAGGGGATACTTCTCCATCAGGAGTACCGCCACAGCTTTCATCTTGGTGGTGGTAGTACCGGTGGCCTTGTGGGCCTGACCACGACAGTCCTCCATGCTGAGCCCCCAGCGGTCGGTCAGCTGGGCCTCCAGCCTCTCCACCAGCGCAGTCTCGTCCCCATCAAACAGCAAGAAGTCCACAAACTCCTCTCGGAGGGTGTTCTGCTGATTCACGAAGCGTAAAAATAGAGGCAGGTGTTTCTCACTGGCGAATTCAACGAGGTCACCCGTCACTAAGGAGAAGAAGCGACTCTCCCTCACCTCCATCAGGATCTCCTCCCTCACCGTGTTCTCGCAGATGTCCAGGAGCTGGCTCTGCTGGGTGGCAGAGCAGTATTCTGTGTTCACAGCAGTCGCCTCAAACCGCTTCTTCAAGGCTTCATCTCCGGCATTCATGCGGTAATCCAGAAGGGCCTGGAAGTTGTTGGACATGCGTTCAACTTCAGACGTTTTTTCAGCCGGGAATGGGATGCTCTGTTTTCCTAACAGGACCAAAACCTCAAACAAGGACCTCAGGTATTCACGAAAAGCCCTCTCCTCTGTGGACAGCTGAGGTTCATCGTCATTGGTGCTTGTGCTGTCCTCAGCCGCAGCGTCTTTTTTGGAGTTAAGCTGCTCAATAGAGGAAGCCACTGAGGGAGAAAATCAAGAAAGAAAGCGCGATCATGTTCAGTTAAATGATACTGAACATGCAAATATATAACATTTATGACCAAAATGAAAACTTGTAGTTACTTACATCTCCTTTCTTTAATCTTCTTTAAGTCTTCTTCAGTCTGAGATTTAAAAAAAAGATAACCAGACAACAGTTTGTCAGACTATTATGCTTAAAATGTGTACTTGATCAATTAGCTAATGAACATTTTTCTCACCAGTTCTTTAATCCTCTTGCGATGTCTCGTATGAGGATTTTTCAGATGGCTCGTCAGGTCAAATATAGTTGGAATGGCTGTATCCTTCAACACAGTCCTATAAGGGCTCTGAAAAACAAGAATTTCATATAGGCCATTTTTGGGAAATAAGTGGAAACATGCTGAACTGGCTGTTGGCTCGAGTCGTGTGGAATACTCACTGTTTTGCACACCATAGCTGGGTCAAAGTGTTTGGCACATAATCTGTAGTGCTTGTTCAACTGGTCTGCTGTTTTGGCCTCTAGATCTGCTCTGCGGCAGTTCTCTACCCAGATTCTGCATCTATAGAAAAGGAACCAGCAGCGTTATTCGACATCTGAAAAGCAGTTATGTGCTGACACAGCAACCGTATCTGTATAAACATCCGACGCATCGTGTTTACATGGATCAAATGACAAGTCAAGATATCGCAGAGCTGATTACAGCTATGGAGACAAATCTCACACTGTGGTGGGGAATGGTTCTTGCACCAGCTTAGCGATACATTGTTAATAACATATTTGTCATGCTTTATGTTGAATATTAAAATATGAAAACGGTCATCTGTAGCTTGCATGTTGAAGCTTACTCAAGGGTCTAAGTTTCCCATCAAGGTAAGATAACTTTAAGAGGAAGTATGTAGTTTTAGAGAAATATTCACAATATTAGGGAGTTACAAATACAAGAAAGGTAAATAAACAAGCTGTTCTCTGAGGAAAATAATGTCCCAAGAACACTGTCTGCAGCTAGAAAGGTGGCAGGGTCCGCCACATATAAACACAGTAAAAACAGTATGAAAATGTATTGTCCTTTAAGGTCAGAGAGAGTTAGTTGATTTAGTTTGTTAGGACCTCACAGGGGTATAATTCTCTGATGAGTCAATAAAGATCTTTCTCTTCTGATTAAAATGTCTTCTCTACAACTGCATAGTGCACCTTTAACCCTGATATGCAACATAAACACTCAAGTTGAAACAGACGTATGTGACTTGGCATATACATCCATTGCTAAATAATAAAGAAACAGTCATTTGCTTCAGTTTGTTTGCACATTGGAATTGGAAAATGAAAGACACTCCTGAAAACATATTGGGTTTTAATACTAGGCAATGCTTTGGTTCGTAGCCAACCTTACATGAGATATGTTTTCAGAACACAAGTCAGACTGGTTAAACAGTAGTTACATTAAGTTGGTCAACG
This sequence comes from Diplodus puntazzo, assembly GCA_963678695.2. NCBI lineage: Eukaryota > Metazoa > Chordata > Actinopteri > Spariformes > Sparidae > Diplodus > Diplodus puntazzo. The sequence continues at coordinate 11,399,822 of OZ023162.1, read as the reverse complement.
ATGCCTTACCTCTCTGGGTCCCGTGGAAACCGAAAAAAAGCCAAATCTGACTGTGTGCTCTTCCGTGTACAGTTTGGGGCCGCGCAAAAATTCGGCATGCTTCAGGCTAGGTAGTTAGCTTAGCTAACTTTCCCGACTATTACCATCTGCTGATTTATCGCTTTCGCTAACGAGCTTGGTGAATGCAGAAGCTTTTTTAACACAGACGGACAACTTAAATGACCTCAAACTGTGTCCGGTGAGCGTTTTCCGTCAACAACTATCAAACAGCACCGACTTGATATACGACACATTCAAATCGGTTGAATTTAGAGTTGATCGTTGTGCTGGACTATCTCCCGCCCACACGGCACCTGATTGGACAAACCTAAACTATGAGGGGTTACTATTGGTTGTTCGTGTGATACGATTAGACCTATCGACCAATTACAAGACAGCCAATCGAGTTCGTTCTTCTTCTTCTTCGTCTTTCTCTTCTTCTTCGATGCTACACTACTGCCACCTACCGGCTGCTGGTTAACTTACTACATGGGGGGAGCTAGGCTAGCTAGATACAAGGGTAAGAATACCAAGTAGATTGTTATTGTATTTACTTCGCTGGGCGATTCACAGTCGCTATCATGCGATTAAGCATTTTTGATTAAGCCATTTAACTGTCTGTATGTAGAAAAAGCGGGTGGCTAGCTATCTGGAAAAATAATAATCGGCAACGCTAGCTAACGTCATTATGCATTTCCACCCGTCCGTCTTGCTTGTCTCCTTCGGTCAGTAGCTACTTGACTATGAATGCGTTCATTCCAGTAAATGCTGTCGTTCTAAACGCCTATTTTCAAGATGAATTAATAGAAGAAATCGTAATGAAACGATGATGTAGGTGTATCTAGTCTAGTTGGAAAAAGCAGCGAATGACGTATATTTGTCATGTGGCTCGTTGGTCTAGGGGTATGATTCTCGCTTAGGGTGCGAGAGGTCCCGGGTTCAAATCCCGGACGAGCCCTCACTTTTGCTATTTGATCCGAGTAAGCACCGGAAACATCACATTAACATAACACACCTCATCTTTGGACAAAGCACTCGACATGAGACGAACCAGTATCTGAAAACCTTACACCATTACATGTAATAACATGAGGCATAAAATAAAAGCACTCAAAGGGAAAAACAGTGTCATCATAACATTTGAAAGTGCGTCAAATACTACATTTACAGTCAAAGTATTTATGAGTCAATGTCAGTCAGCATTTTACAGATTTCTTACCGTCGGCAAAAGGTACAGGGCTCGTCCGGGATTTGAACCCGGGACCTCTCGCACCCGAAGCGAGAATCATACCCCTAGACCAACGAGCCAGACCGCTTACTCGGAGCGTCTCTCAGTTTATAAAATTCAATCCTGACACATGGCTTCTTCTTTCCATGTCTTTTGTTTCTGTTGTGTCCATTCATGTAGTCATGGCAATGTTAAGTATAGCAAATGCACAGCATGATCATGCCTTCATGGGGATTATGTATGATTATGTTGCCAGGGGTGAAAAGTGAACACTTCTTGTAAAGTAGTTAATGCAGACAGGAGTTTGTCAGAGCACAATAAAGACACACAGAGCAATTCAATTAACTTCTTTTTATATATCATACATAAGACTGTCTTAATATAATACAAAGGGCATTGTCATAAACACAGCAAAGTCTTGACTAGATCTTACAATCTGTGGATACATGGACTTATCCTTTCCCCCATGCTGTTCAATTCTATAGTGCATGTTGCATGTACAAAAAAAGTGAAAAAATGTGAAATCAAAAATGAAAAGGATAAATCCAAATTAAATAAGAGGATTTCAACTTCTGTTGGGTGTTCAGATATGTCAACAAGTATACGTGTTTGTGTATAACCCACAAACTCAACAGGCTTATGAAAGATGGAACCTTTTTTTCAACCATGTGCTTCTCATATAACCAAAAAGTAAGGTTTGTGATGTACATGCACTTACAATATACCCTGTGAAAATTATTAAGGTTTGAAGATCTAGCTTTCCCTGTTTGATTCAAACCCTACCTCATAGTGTTGTCCTGATGTAGTCAAGTACCTTTGCCAAAAGGCAAGGTTTTGCCACTAAGAAAACAGGAGTTCCTGCCCACTGAATGGTCACCAAATTGACAAACATAATCAACATACCAGCAGGAGCAAGGTAGTGAGTTCTATACTTCCTTTATTAAAAAAATATAAATATATACATAAATTCTATTTCAACTATTAAAAAGGGGCTGCATTTCATGACAACTGCTCTAAATAAGAGGTCAATCAGCATGATCTGAAATAGGCGCACACTTACGAGTCACTGCAGTCAATTTTTTTTATTTTTCAGTCTTTATTTTTGGAATGTTTAGTACCAGTATGAGTGCCAGCAATAAAACCACTGGCAATTTCTAAATGTCTCAAATTCTGCGGGGTATGAAAAATGATTGCAAATTTGCAATTAACCTTGACATCCAGATAAAACCCCAATCTCAATATAGGTAGCTTTACATTTGTGTTTGTGGAAATACCAAGCATGATCTCTTTATGATGGTTTCTCCTTTAAAATGGCAACAGCATGACCTGTGGCCTGCCCTTAAATTTTGAAAGGTGGCTGTGGGCAGGGTTTTTTCTGTCTAATTTTCAAAGCTGGTAAAATGAGCAACAGAAGAAAGAAAGCACTTCAAAATCCCTGATATAAAAAAAAATCTGGTTATTGACTGTAATGTTTTGAGGACATGCATGTCTGCTTAGGCAAAGCATGTGACTGTGGGCTGACGGACACCCTTTCCCTTTGAATAGGACAACAATCATGGGGGATCTGCCCTACCAAATCAGAAAAATACCATTCAACACAAACTGATTTGCCACTATTATCCTTACCCTGCCAAGACAATGACATAAAGTCTTGCTTCATGGCAGAAACTAGCCAAGTTGACCAAATGATGTATGAAAGGCAGCAAAACCCTTTGAAATAGTATGATGGGGGCAAAAGAAAAAACGACGACACAGAAATAGAACGCATTAGTCTCCTTTTTTTTTTAAACCATCAGCTTCTATCTTGCTACTCCGGAGCCTGCAGAGTAACTACCAAATTCTCTAACATACCAAAGTTTTAAAAGACTCCCAAAATAATCTACCAATTAATATGGAAACAGTTTTGGTAAAACGTTGCAAACAAATCTGGCCAGAATACACAATAGCCAACGGTCTCAACAACGGTCTCCAGTTTTGCTAAAGTAATATATTGCAGCTGTTTGTATTGACGTTAAAATAAGATCTTGATAAACTTTGCGTCAAAGTGGTGAACTGCTACATTATTGGTTACAGACACCTATATGCTATAAAACAACTGCTTTGGTATAAAAACATATCCAAAGGGAAAATAAATTCTTGTAAAATTCACAGCATAATTTGAGGAGAAAAAAGGCAGTCACTTAACTCATTTTTTTCTTCAGTTTCCATGTTTTGGATGGAGAGACTTGTGCAGGTGGTTTTGATGAGGAACTACATGCAAAGGGGAAAAATAACAAAACATAAAAGGGTAGACTCTGGAATAGATAGTTCTTTCCACTGCAAAATCCTTAACCATTGAATAAGATTTTCAAGGAAGTAATGTTTAGGAGGTTGTTGTGTACAATAAGACCCTGTTATGTGGGGCCCTGCTGAAGAAGAAATCTTTGTCGAGAAAGGCCTCAAATTACCATTCTTATTTACCTTTTTCTAAGTTGTTTTAATTTCCTTAAAGAATTAAGGGCTGTCTAGAGAGAAAAATAGAGAAAAGCCATCTTAATTCAAATGATAATGTCCAGCTCCATCCCATTTCCAAGTCCATGAGTCATAAGGCCAAAGGGTTATCTAGAACCAGCCACTGACTGTCTTCCTTTCACTGGGCTGGATCCTTTCGTCTCCCGTGCCCATCGCTGCTCTCATCTGTGCCGGGCCCGGTTGCAGCTTGCAGGACTACAGGGGCCTCTAGGCCTGAGGGGTGGTGCTTCCCTCTCCTTTGACCCAGTTGGTGTCAGTATCCACCTGCAGGGTCCCCTCTCCACCCGGCCAGCACACGCTATAGGGACTCCACTGCTATGTGCTCCCCTTTAACAAGAGTTACACAATACCGACCAACAACAAGAAATATCACCGCAAACACTTCCCCTCATTGTCAAGCTACAGGATTTACAAGCAGCTTTTTACGAGAAATTTCACTTAAAAAGGGCAAAATAATTAAGAACCAGTGGAACAGTAATGTCAGGCAGTCCACGGTTTGAACCGAAAGAGGACGCCAAGCATTTCATCACCAACAGCTACCTGCAAAACAGCTTCAAACTTCGCTCTGAAATGCTCCTTAGAAGATTTTGCCACATAATACCATATGGTGATTACTTGGTGGTTACATGAAACTGGTGAAATGGTAAGATGGATGTCTCAATCTCACTATGGTTATTCCGCAGTATTATTTTGTGCCTAATGATTGCAAAAGAAAAACTGATGAAAATTACATATATACTTTTTAACAAAGGTTTTTCTCTGTAGTAGCGGTTCAGTGATATCTCCCTTCTGACGTGAGCAGCTTTTGTTCTCAACACACCTTGTAGTAAAAAACACCACCTTAAAAATGACGCACAGGGGGAACACACAGCCAAATGTCAGTGCAGTCACGAGCTGGCCATAGAACTCTGCTGCACACACACTCCAGTCATTGGAGACTCCTCCCGGTCCATGCCCTGCCTCATGCCCAGGTGGCCTTCCGCTAGGTAGTGGGCAGGCCCTGTGTTCGTGCCCATGGAGAATGCAGGGTGCGCTGCCATGCCAGTCTCCTGCCGTGGGTTCGAGAAGGCACCTAGCCCCATGCTCAGCCCACCATTCTGACCAAAGTCAAGGGCTCCGGCAGGCAAATGGCGGAGCTGGTAGGCCTGGTTGCCATGGTTCCCAGTGGAAGAGGACGATGTAGAGGAAGAGGAGGCAGAGGAAGACAGGGAGGTCATGGACAGATGGCCATGAACCACCTCCATGGAGTCCTGTGTCGAGGAGCTGTGTGTCGGGGAGGTGTAGTGGCGTGGGCGTGGCCGCGTAGCCATCATCTGCCCGTGGTGGTGATGAGTATGTGAGTGGGGATGCAGGGCCTTAGGGTGCTGAGGGGGAACATGGAAGGTGGTCTCCTGGACTGGGTGGGTCTCTCCAGTGACTGACTCTGGTCCAACGCCACCTCCCCACACCAGCGGGGGTGGGTAAGGCTGTCTTGCCTGTTGATGTCAAGCAAATAACAAAGCGAAGGGTCAGTTGTTGGAAAAGGACATAAACTTTTACAGTTTTACACTTTGTTATGTTATATTTTGCAAGATCATACAGAGGTTTTCTTTTCTTTAGCATTTGACACTTTAGTTACAGTATACTTAATGACATAAGGTAAAAAAGTTGACATAATTCTCAATATAGGAAGCACAGGTTTGATAAAATTGGATTTAAAGACCACAATATTTTAATCAATCAAGCAATTTAGAAAAAAAAAAAATCTATATATTTATAAAAAGATTTGTTTAGTAGACAAATTTTTACCATTCTGTTTGAAACCACCTCAAGAACTCCACTCCTGCAGATCCTTCCTGGTGACTTACTGACCTGTGGGCAGAGGCTGTCACCATCCATGGCAGGCAGGGCCGTGCCAAAGTGTCCTCCACTGTGCAAGTGGTGATGGGTAGGGTCTGATCTTGCTCTGCCACTAGTACTTGTCCCAGATGATCCTCCTAGGGGTAGAACGAACATGTCACCAGTGCAGCTTAAACAGCTTCACACAAAATACATAAAATGCTACAAAACGATTAGATAGCGTTATTTAAATCACATGTTAGCATTGTCTGAAGAGTCTAAGGCTTTAGTCTTCAGTATTGAAGTTCCACAACATCAATGCCCCCTATCAAATAGACAGTTGTAGGGAAGTGATATGACACCTTTCTCATGTTGTCTTATAAAACAACTGGCAAATGAATGGAGTACATGAAATGAACACCTCAGAGTTTACCACTGACAGTTACCTGAACTAGAGGAGGTGCTGGAGGTGGTTCCTGAAGACTGGGACTGCTCTAACGCGGGGCTTGTAGACACGCTGCTGCTTGTATTGGTCCCCTCGTCCGCAGTCTTCTTGAAGAAGCTGTGCTGCAGGGCATAGTAGGGCTGGATGCGGCTCTTAGGGTCATAGTCCAACATCCGCAGGATCAGGTCCTTGAACTTCAAGTAGTCAGCAACAGCATGGCCAGACTCCCCCGCCCGCCGGCCACCTGGACCCCCTGTCTCCACACCCAGGATGGAGTGGAGCTTCCGCGAGGCTGGAGGCTTATACTGTTTAAGGCAGAGTGCACAAAGATTAAGAGATTTGCTCAGCTGTGACTTGTTTATATCTTAACACAATCAGGCTTGGTTTTGACAATAAAGAGAACACAAGCTTAAGTCAAGCCAAATCGCAGCCCAAAAAAAAAACTCACCCTTTTGCCATCTTTGGTCTTCTTAACACTCCATGTACCATCCGAAAGCTTCTCAAAGAACTTCCTGGCTTTTGGGGCTAGGTCCATAATGTGATTAGGCGGGATACCAAGAACCTCGACTATTTTGTTCATCTGGTCCACCTGGAGGAAAATGAATCAATCAAGTTACTGTATCGTCTGCAATTAAATGTCATCAAATGTTATCCTGAGATGACTTCACTGTCCAAATGTTTCGGCTCAGGCATGTGGCCAACTACTGAAGGTTACAATTTCAAGTTTGACAACTGAGTGTTGAATGACATGTTTAGGTTTGAGGTCTACATGAGATTATCTGTAAGATAAACATCAGGTGAAAACTGAACTTTCAATGCCATTCGAGTCATGTTACAAAACACAACACAGAACAAATCAGTAATATTTCAGTTCCTCATACCTCGTTGGCTCCGCTGAAGAGAGGTTCTCCAGTGTGCATCTCTACCAAGATGCAACCCAGGGACCACATGTCGATGGCCAGGTCATAGGGCATTCCCAGCAGCACCTCTGGGGAACGGTAGAAGCGACTCTGGATATACTGGTATATCTACAAAAAGACAGCATGGCCAGTCAGACTCTGTATACGTTGTAAACTATGAATCATCTATCAATTCCACTTAATGTTTAGAAGCAACAACTATCAGCTTCTCAGGGCCATTCTTGCAGATATTCATTGTATTGCTGATAAGGACAACTGAAAGCTAGATACCCTTTGTCCCAGTTGGCATGAGCTGCCAAAGTCCACTATTTTGATGGCACTCCTCTTGGGGTTACAGAGGAGGATGTTCTCAGGCTTCAGGTCACAGTGGATGATGCTGAGCTCAGGCGTGGCCAGGAAGAGCAGCGCCGTGCATAGCTGCTGGGCAAACTTCCGGGTTAGGTTGAGTGAGACGCCGCGGAAGTTGGTATTTCGGAGTAGGTCATACAGATTATATGAAAGCATCTCAAACACGAGGCAGAGGTGGTTCCGAAACATGAAGTGACGCTTTAGGTGAACTGTGGAAAAACAAATAGTCATGATGTTAGTAAATGCAGGACAAGTCTTTTAATTTATCTTTTATGTCTTGTCAGATCAGAGGCAAATTTCACGAGTGATTTTACCGATGTAGTATTTCATCTCGGTATCATGTTTGTTCATGAGCTCTAGGAGGCGCACTTCAATCTGGGCTTGATTGAGGAAAGCTTTCTTGTTCTTGATGATCTTAATGGCAACCCATTCCTGCTCCGCACGGTCATATGCTTTCACAACCTAAAGATGCAAACAAGAGCTTATTTTAATGTCCCCAAAATTAAAAGCAGAGTTGTTTCTTTAATAATAAACACGAACACTTCAAATGTTAACTGCACATAAAAAATCTTCAAATAGGTGCATCAAATATGCTGCAGTTATTTATACACAATGAAATTAACCATTTGTTTCTTCAAAAGCAAGACAATTTTCTCTGTCACATGTACTCAAAAGTGTGTGTGTATGTGTGTAGTGTATAGTTAAGCACCTGTCCAAATGATCCTTTTCCTATCAAGGAATCAATCTCATAGCGGTCCATCCACTTCTCCCCATTCTTGACGATGTAGTCATAGTTATCATCGTCATAGCCATCATTAAAGACTTTCCTCTCTTTTTTGTGACTGGAGTCTTCACCTTGACCCTGTTGGTGCCGTCGCTTCTTTTTTGCATAATACACCTAAAAAATTAACAATGAAACAATTCACATGATCACACATGAGAAAATGTTATATTACTTATAAATGTTCAAAGTTTTGCAGTGTAACAAACAGATGATATAGATAGATGCATCTAATGAAAATCAAAACTAACCTCATTGATGTGTTTGTATGTTTTGATAAGGTCAATGGAGAGCTTCCTCAGGGGAGCTGAAGTTGGGTCACGAAAGCACTGGGGCATGTGCCTCTGTATATTATGAAAAGGGAAAATCACAACATTTAATAAACAAACAATATGCACAGTACTTTTGTAAGAAATAGGGCCTAATCTAAATTCCTAATGTTAAATATCATAGGCATCATTTATTATATCTAATAATACAGAAAATGTTGCACTGGCTACACTGAGAGAGCATCTGACAAGGAGCTACTCTGCCTAGTGACAGCAGCAAAAAAGGGAAGTAGAATTTCATATCACATTAAGTATTGCAATTCATGTAACATTACACATTCAGACTAAAAGAAATGCAAGAGCTGGGGTAGGGTAGGGTTAGTGTACCTGATTGGCAGTGAGCTGTGGTGTCTGGTCGCTGTACGGTAAGACCGTAACAGATTGGTCAGTGCTTGGCTGGTGGCGGTCACTGTACTGCTGGTGCGTATGGGGCATTGGAGCAGCCATCTGAAGACCAGCAGTGTGTAAAGAAAAAGAGGGCGCAAGCCGGACGGACGAAGGTTTGCATGCTGAAGTCTCTCCTCCTGGAAGGAATGAAGACTGCTATGAGTTGCATATTTCCTTAATTCAACATTACATGTAAGAAAACACACAAAGAAGGGAAAGGGGTAACGCTGTATATATGTAGAGCAACTGTGTTTCCTCTTTATAACATGAGATTTCAGGCTCTACAATAAAATGGGCAAAGATACTTGCTTCTTATTGTACAGATCTAATATAAAAAGGCATTATTAGATGCTTAATGCAAACAGTGAGCATTTCTTTAAAACTAAACTGTCTAAATCTACCTTAGGGAATTCAAAATATATGCAAAATTCAAATTATGCATCTGTAATATTTACATGTACGTTGAAATGACCAAGCTCACAGCTTAACACAGACAAAAATGAGCATAAAATGTTGAGAACAATATAAAATGATTAATTCATCATTTAAATAAATGTCAGGTTAATACAGTGTCTTTTCTAAAACATGTAAAGTCGCAAAAATGCATCAAAGGATAACCACAAAATAAAATGTAACAGTAATATATCAACCTTTGTGAAGAAAAAGGAGCAAAACAGCAGCTTTAACAGTGAAAAGGGGTGAAAAGAAAGCATCTCCACACTATACAGTGAATCATCCTTCATTTTAAGCCAGAAGGAATCAAAAAATTATCAAATAGCATGTTCAGCTATCAGCATCTCTCACCAGACAACACAATTCACCAGTGCTACACAGTAACCACTATTCAGAATCCCAGCAACAGCACCTAATTAGCATAGCCTATCACCACAGAGATACAGCGTGATTTGGCAAGCCCATCAATGCACAGACCAATCACAACGCAGTATGCAAATAGCCTACTTTTGTTGCCAGGGCAGAGCTGCTCCCATTTTCCAATGAGAAAACAAGAAATAAACAAGAAATAAAATTGAACTTTGGCACACTTAGACGCTGCTTTCAACACAAGAGCCTGACAGCAAAATAGCTGCACAGCCCAAAACCTGCACTCCATCTGAGAGCATTAGAAAGCTGACCCAGCTTTGGAAAAAGGAAAAAATACACATCCACTGACAGAAATAAGAGGAACTGTAAGATGATAGAGCACAGGCAAAGACTGTATTTTAAGAAACTAAGATATATTTTATTTTGTGTGTGTGTTTGCATTATATATACACTTATATATAGATATAGATATATATAAATATATATATATTTATAAAAATATAAATTAAAAATGTTTTATCTATTTAATTTTTTTTATATACATTTTTGTTTTCACTGTTGAAGTAAAATCATTTCTATATTTACTCCAAGAAATTTTATTTAAATCTTTTTATACACATTACATTTAAAGCACTTAAAAAGACTGATTTGTCATGATGACTAGTGTATATTTTCCTGCTTGTTCAGCTGAGACCTGAAAATATTTATGTCAAACATTTTTTAATCACTTTGAACTATGTCATAAAGTAAAAAAGAATCTGCATTAATCTCTTAATAACCCATCTTAATAATGATTATTGTTATTATTATTCTTTTTAAAAAAACATTTTGTTAATACTTTTTCCTACTTCAGAATGTGTTATACTTGAGAGTCTGGATGTCAAATTCAAAAGAGTAAAATAAGTGAAAGAGAAGAAGATTTTAGGTGCACCACTTCCCACCAAAGGGTTAAGACTTAATATATAGCAGCTAACCTGGATGCATCATCTCCTGTACAATTTCATATCATCCTGGGAGGAGAGTCCAGCAGCAAACCACAACCCACTACAAAGAATAAAAACAGATCATTATCATTGTGCATCTTTGGTTGGGAATTAACTTTGTGGTTTAAGTTTTGTTAGAAAGGGGGGACAGAGGACTCCTAAGAACAGAGGACACCCCAAAACTTTATAAAGTGTGCTTTGAGTAAATGTATCAACTATAGGGGAATTTAGCTTGACTTATAGAAAGCAATGGCCTTATGGGGCGACAATTAAAATCAATTAATGTACAGATGAGGATTTTTATTTATTTTTCCTCACTCAAAATAGCTGAAGCTCTTGTGAAAGTGTAAAAAGATAAACTGTTCACTCAGAGAGGCCCAGACCACATCACACTTAACAAAACAAATCAGGATTAATATTGTTTTGGCCTCATCTCCTCTCAGCACGTCCATAGTCGAAATACCTTTAAATTATTGTGAATTTTATGACCTGAAATATACTTTTTAAAAACAGGTAGCCCAACTAAAATTACTGTAGGATTATGCAAATAGACAAAGAACTGAAAAAGTTTGGTTTGAGCCCATTTTACAAACAATACCTGATATCATACCTACATAACTATAGGTTGCATTTGACGTTTTAAAAAAATCGCTACCCTTACTGTGGAAAATAAAGCTCTATTTGACCACAAGGCCATTTTGCAAGCGCACTTGTGGCTCTTTACTCTCTCCTAAACGTTTGATTATTCTTCATTTTCAGTACCGACATATGAACAGTTCCTTTCCTGGCTCGACTCATCACGGCATCAACGGGCCTATTTAGGTGTAAATATAACGACAGCTAGCTTGCTATTAGTAGCCGTATCATATCATAAGTGATAGTTTAAGACCTCTGTAACAACCCTGTGTGTCATCTTCTCACGCCCAACTGATTAGATCCATTCCGAAGCTGAATCAAATGTAACCCATCCAAAACAATTAAAAGCCTTACGTCCGTGTATAAAGACGATGCCCGAGTGGCTCTGTACTTACAGATGATGGGGTAGATCTCGTCATGGTTGGAATTTAGAAAGCATATTCAGTGTTAATTTGCGTCCTCTCTTGCTACATATCGTCCGTGTATGCCTCCAAATCCTCGTATAAATGGCAAACGTATTCGGTCTCACGTTACCGTTAGCAGTCTAACTAGCTAACGTTGTCGTCGTTAACGTTACCCTGAAAACTGCGGGACAAGCAAGCATATCTCTCACCAATCCAACGTTAACGTTAGCTAGTGACGCTGTGTTCAGCCAGCGGGTTGTGGGGCCCATTCAGCTGGTTCGTCAACAAGTCAACGTTAACCATTAGCCAGGTTAGCCGAATTAGCTATCAGGCGTTAGCCAGGTTAGCAAGGTGAGCTTCCGTGCTGTTTAAGTCTAAAAGCCAAACTGCACATCTAATCTAAATACAGTTTGATATTACATTGACAGTAAATCAAACGGGGCTTTTAGCTAGCACGGCAACATTTGCTTAAATCATACAATGACAGTGTCTAATATGGCAGGGTTAACGCTAGCCGTAACGTTAACACCGTGCCAGCATGACTCTCCGTCCAAGCCCACACAATCCGTTGCACCCTCTAGCTCACAACAACATGGAAAACTGTTCCCGTCTATCGTTAAATTTAGTCCGTTGACCTACTGACTGAAAGCAAATGTTACCGCTGGCTTCAGCGCAGTCGGCACCGCCACAAAATGTTAGCTAGCCGCCATACCATAAGCTACCGTTCTCAACTTCACTGTCGCGTCCATCATTGTTAACCATTGCCGTTACATATAATATACATCTGCGAAAACGTTAACGTGAAATGATAAGCCAGCGAAGCCCTGTGTCAAAGATAACATTTTACAATTGCTCACCTCTGATGGCACGATCTTCATTTAAAGTCCAATAACCTGTATGATGAGGAAACTTATCCAGCTTGAGATTCTCCCCTCCCTGCACGGTTAGCGAGTAATGTTAACGTTAAATCCAATCCCCGTCCTCTGATGGGCACACTCTAAAATTATTCGCCAGCCAGATTAAATACGCGTTTCATCTCCCAATCTTTGATGAACAACATCGACGATCGAAGCAACTTTGACTAACGTTACTATCAGCTGATGACTAGCATGCTAACGTTAACTAGCACGCATAACTTACTAGCTAACCTTAGCGAACTGGCTAGCTAGTTGACAAAATGAACGCAGCTAGCATTAGCTACCTGCCCTGGCTAGCTGTAGCTTCTTTGGCTAGCCTCAAGCTAACAATTCTAGCTACCGCTAAATAAACGTTATGCCAAATTCTGATTTCACGTTGTCTTTGCAAATTTAGCGTCGGCCACTTCGATAAATACGACAGTAGAGTTAAATCCAGACTGTTTTAAACATGAAACAGAAACCGTGTCCTCTGATAATTTTGGTTAGGAATTTTGTGTCAATTTTCACAAAATGGCGCGCGGTCCAAACCTGCGCAGTGAACCGGCCCGGTGGACCAGAGACACGGACAACTGAGTTAGTGCGGCGCCGCCTAATTATTTCAACTATGTTAAAACGTCGGCCTCTTGATCTTCTTAATCCGATCCACTAGACGCATTTCGATATCCAAAAACGGCAAATATATATCCACTGACAGCATTATTCCGGCGGGAAGGGAGAACATTTGAAAAGACTGAGCTGGGAAAAAAACCCTCCTGACAAAATGGCGATGCTCTAGCTTGTTGCCATGGCAACTGTCAATCAAAAAATAAAGTACCCGGATGTACCAATGACGAATAAAATCTAACTGGCCAGAGTTACAGGACACATATAACTCCAGTGGTGTCCCTGTCTGCCTTTTTAACCGTGCTCGGCCTGTTGCTACCATCCGGCAGACATGTATGTATCAGACTGGGTTCATTTTTTTACAATTTGTAACCACCCTTGCCTTTTGTAACTGTAGCTTTGTGGTGCCTTGCTCCTCACACAGTTGGTTGGCCTGTGTCTTTTCTTATTTTTCTTCCTTACTGTTGGTGAGTTAAAGAATAACATAACATAACGTAACACAACATAACATAACATAACATAACATAACATAACATAACATAACAATAGGCTATCACTGACAGCTAGGCCATAGCAAGGATTTTAGAAATACTGGGATCGTATAAGCCCTCCCCAAATAACCACTTCTCCACCCTCAAATTATTTTGGCCAGAAAGCAAAAAAAAGGTTTCTGATTTTTGGTAAAATAAATAAATAATAATAATAATAAAATCATGCTAAATAATAATAATAGTAATAATAATAATAATAATAACAACAATAATGATAATAATAATAATAATAATAATAATGATGATGGAAAAATACACTAAAAACACTGTAACGTTGGAAGAAATGGAGTGGCGTAGTTTGTAGTCCTAAATCCCAGACATTGGTGAACAAACCTCTTTCAATATTTTTTAATGTTTGCTAAGACACATCTCAGATTGAAAGATGTGCTAAAAAGTATAAAAATGGGACCGTTGTTTGTCCCTATTATTTTGTCACCTATAAGCTAATTGTATTTTTTCTTTTTTTCTAAGTACAAAAGAAAATACAGTTTTCAACCTTTCAGGCTTTCGTCCGTTAGATTAAGGGTTTCATCAATGCTACAACAAGAATAAATGTTGGCGCTGTTATTTAAGGCCAATGGTTAAAGAGTACAGTGAATGAAATGTTTAGAGAGTAAACCATGAATTAATTGACTGATAAAGACACATTTGTTGCTATTTGTCACAAGCATTCTTAAAATGAAGGTTGTTGCTCTCTCAGAACGCTCTTTATTTCATCTCTAACCGTATTGACAGTAAACCAGTGCATATATTAATGGATGTCTATTCCATGAGCCTTTCAAGCACAAGAGGTTCAAGTTACACATGATAGCCGATCTGTGATGTTGTCAACTTGTAATATTTGCTGGTTGTACGCAAACCCCATAGAGAGATTTTATTTTGTTAAATAATCAAAAGCTGCTTTACATGCCTTAATAAAATGTTAAGACAGCATTACTTTACACAAGGCCTGTCGCTGCAAAATATAGTCCTAGTTGCTCCCAAAGATGTGATATTCCTTGAGAGAGCTATCCATCCTGATTGATTTGTAATCAGAAGATGTGTTATTGATTACTTTAGGTCTCTAAGAGGTGACAAGTATTTAAAATGTATCTATTGCATCAGACAGGTTTTAAATAATGTGTTCTTTCATCTTGGTGATTGTCTTTGCTTCTGTCTTTAAATTATTCCATCAAATAATTGGTGTCCATAAAACATCCTAATCAATAGTCAAGCTTAAGAGGTTTTAAGTTAACGTTGAAAGATATCAAGACGTTCAGCTGATCCTTAGGATGCCTGTTCCAATGGCTGCAAGCATAAAATCGAAAAGCTACCGCACCAGAAGTTTTTTGTTCTTCACTTTAAAACAACTAAAAGACTCAGAGGACCAGAGGGGCCACCCTGGTTCATACATTACAAACATGTCAGACAAGTCGGCTGGGGTAAGACCATGAAGTGCTTTAATGACAGGTAAAAGAATTTTAAAATCACTACAAAAACTGACAAGCAACCAATGTAAGGACTTTAAAATGGGCGTAATGTGTTCTCTCCTTCTGGTCCTCGTCAGCACTCAGGCAGCCGAAGTTCTGAATCAATTGTAACTGATTTATGACTTTTTTTGGGGGTAGACCAGATAGGAGAGCGAGAATGCAACAGTCTGGCCGGCTGGGTTGGGTATGAAAGTGTGCATTAGCCACACAGAGAAGTGGCCACACCGGAGATATATTTTTGAGATGATAAGAAGCCGATTTGGTGACACGGAGGCCGAAGGTTTTTGACTCAAAGACGACACCAAACTTTCTTAGCACTCAGCTTACATTAAGTCCCAGAGAATTAGATTTTGTGGCTGGTTTCTTTTTCTTTTATATTCACAACAGCAACACGTCCAGTTGCCTACGATATAGCATTTAGAATTGCCATCATGCTGCACCAGTTCCTCTCCTCCAGAAGAAAGCGGTAGCCTTCAACAGTTGTGGGAAATTCAGGTAAATGATGCACCCATCCACAGATTCATGCATTTACTCTTTAAGCAAGTTTTTTTTTAATCCTGTTGGTGTCTTGGTGTGCCTACCCATGAGCTCTTTGGTCAAGAGGTTGGATGCACATTGTTGGCAGTCTATCACAAGGCAATGGGCAATTCACTTAACCTGTGTCCTTTAACTAAGCAAAGGAAACTCTTGGTAACCACCACGATGCCTAAATAAAGACTGTCTAGTCCTTGAGCTCCCAGACTGAGCAAGACACGGATGTGGATGCCACTGACCATGTGGCACAAGTACTCAGATCTTTTATTTAAAGCAATGACTAACGTCCTTTCATTTCTTTGATTCTGGCGGCCCCTTAGATAAATATATGGATGGGGAAAACAGTGAACTTTGTTTTCAGTGCCGTACCACCAGACAACAGACCAGCTTCTTTCTACTCAAGCTGCAAGTTCATCCCTAGCACTCCGATATAAAAAAGTTTTAATTTTAATACTTATCCAACCCAGAATAAGTCTCAATCCAACCCGTTGACAGGCATTAAGAATAACTGTAATAACTATGCAGATATAACCAATCATTTCGCTGGTTATCTTGTTTTAATGCATGTTTAGCATTAAAACATAGAGGATTTAAAAATATCAAAAGTTAAAGTACTCATTATGCAGAATGGCCCATTTTAGAATAATATTTATTATGTTACAGGACTATAATTACTAATGTGTTTATAGTTTTAATATTGCAGCTGAAGGTGTAGCTAACTTTAATTGCTATATATACTGCTGGCTGGACTGTAAATTGTCCCCTGAGGATCAGAACAGTCTTATATAAAGTCTTACTAGTGAAGTTGCACTTAAGTTCAGTCGTACTTAAATGTGCATGTAGTAAATGTACTTAGTTGCTTTCCAGTCCTGGACAGAAACTCACATCAAGGCACATGTCCTTGGGCAGAACAGGATTGGGCAGCCTAATCCTAAATCCTAAATTTATGGTATTTTTAATTAAGAAACCCATGACCCATTAGCGACTGTATAAAACTTATGCCTGAGTTGGAGATGTCAGTGTGAAGTGAAGGAAAACAGTAAAAAATTATAGCATCTTGCCATCTTTTCCTCCACCGTTCCATCACTTCTCCTTATTACATATCATTATTATGTAATGTTGTTTGTTTCCTTTGTTTTATTCTTCTTTTTCTTATATCCCTCCTTCTGTTTCACAGCACTGTCAGACCAGCCTGATTATGATGATTTGCAGGTGAAACGATTTCTATCGAACCTCAACCTTGGTTGAAGAGTTAGATTTCAGATGTTAGATGTCTATCTTCAAGTAGTAAGCTTTGTTTCAATATCCTCTTTCATTGTTTCAGTTTTCTATGTCCAGATTCTTTGAAAAGATTTCATGGCAAAGTTGAAAAAAAGGTTTTGTAAACAGTCTAATTTAACATGTATATCCCTCACGGTGTTGTCGAGCAGGCTTTCAAGTGAGGTGCACTTAAGTAACTTCTGAATACCAGTCAAGTTAATCACACTTGCTTCCGAGCCAATAAATTAATTGAAAAGAATACTTAATTAATTCCTCGACACTTTTTTAAAGCAAGGACTGTTGTACAAAGAATAGTTTGTATTCTGATTCTTCAGAAAAAAGTGCCTGACATTTGACCGAACAGCACAGCAATACCGAAAGCTCGTCAAATTACCAGTGAAGCACAGGCTGTCTGTGCTCTTCCTATCGGCTGCAGAGTGTCTTTGAGTGATCGCTATCAGTGAACAGGTGACCACAAATTGTTACTTCTAACCCACAGCAGCAGTTGGCATCGCATGCAGCGTGCAACCGCGGCACACAATGCAGGCACCTCGGAGACGCTAATGCACGTGGAGAAATGGAAAACAATGTTTGCAAGATGAATACATGACTTCTGCGAAACCGCACCTAATGTTCAAAGACCACAGATAGAAAATACTAGTTAGATATAGAATTAATGCATGTTCCTGAAAGATCCTTCCTGCAAACGGCATGTAGGTTCCGGTGGGTTGAGATGTTTTCATGCGTCTGTGTGAAACGGAAGGATTAGGATGTCAGAGAATCAGCAAACGTTGAAAGCGATCTTGTTGTTGAAGGGTTGGATGAGTACGCAGCCTCTTTCCTGGTTCACATTACAGAGAACATCCAGCTGCCCACCAACCCTCACCTGTCTAACCTGTCTTTATATCATTCCACCTATTGTGTGACTTAAATCCTACTTATGCCCTTGTTATCATGAGTTGTCATAGAGCATATGTTCACAAGGTGGCCATTTTCCTCTGACATCACGCTCAGGGTGGGATGCTCGAGCGTGGTACTGCTGTGTTCCAGCTGTATTTTGTATTAATCTGAATCTGTAGAAGAGCTAATGGCTAACAATAGGATTCCAGTTGCTAGCTGACGTTATCGTTCATCCAGTGCATTTCAGTCCCAGGCTAAATGAATGTGTCCAAGATGTGGCCTGATGTCTTTAGGATACATTTACAGCTTTCCTGTTTGACTGTGCAACACTGTCAAACAGTAATGCTAGCTATAAGTGTTTGAAGCAATGGATCATCAAATATGTCATATCACCTGGAAATAGAGGCCGACGTCCCTCCGAATTGTCAGTAGTCTTTCAGTAGCTGATCAATACAGAAGTGGTGAAGTGATTACGACTCAAAGCTTCCCACCCTGACAGTGGCATTACAGGAAAATGGCCACTGTGTGTGTAGGGCCTATTGCCTACAACTTTAACCACCATTTAATTATATATCCATTTAGTTAAGTAACCAGCTGTGACGGCGTCGACTAGTAACATTTTCATGTTAGTCCGTGTAGTGTAATCGTGGCGAGATGTGGTTCTGGAGACACCGACTGTAGCAGGAACTACCACAGAAGCAGTTCTGAGAATGTTGTCAAGTGTTGGTATGTCCTTCTGTTGAAATCCAAAAGAGGGCCGAGTCCAGAATGCCTGTGGTCCGAGAGGGGGGCCAAAATTAGAAGGGTGTCCAGCTCATGTTTTACACCCCTGGCCCACATTCACTTCAATGCAGTAATGAAACTTCACAGATTGTGTATCTGAGAGGGAAACAAAGGCAGAATTTATATAGTATAATGTAGTAAGGACCACAGAGTGCTCACAGGTGCCGCAGCAGGTGTGATCCCATCACAAGATGGTCTCTTTTATTTATTTGCAGGCATTTTTTTCCACATGCGTCTCTATCTTTTGTAAACCTACTTCAGTGTCATGTGCTTAATGTTAATATGTGTTGTTTTTCCTAGAGTCAATAAAAGAGTTTTACAAAAGAAATGATTTTGTGATTAGAATTAGGATAAAGAATTTATGCGGGTCCTCCGAGCAGGATTTACTGGGGGGGTTTCCCACTGTAGGCGCCTTTAAAAAGAAGCTCAAGACCTTCATTTGTTCAGATGTGCCATTGTGTAATTTTTCTTTTTCTTTTTTATCTCTGCTTTTTTTTTTTTTTTACCTGTATAACATAGATTATTGCCTCTGTGAAGCACTTTGACATCCCTGCTCTCAAAATGTGCTATGCAAATAAAGTTACTTACTGTTGATTATTTCAGTCTGTCAATGGAAATATGCATAGCACAAAATAACAATAGTAATAATAATTTGTATCATTTACTTCTTGATCATGAAGGTAAATAATGTTGGCAACCTTTATGTGACTGTATGTGTGCTTATAAAAGGTGAGGAGATCACGGAAAGCCCACACTTTGGTGAAATTGAGGGTTTATAACAACAAAAGCACATAGAAGATCGTGTTCAAGGAAAACAATTCCGCAAACCCAAAATCTGATCTGTACGTGGAGCGAAGGGGATATAGGGTTTCCCCATTGTGAAAGAATGGTACAGTGTGTGCGGTTTCAGTGAAATTATCACCGCTACATGGGAGACCAACTTCATTAAAAGTTTGGAGTCAGTTTGTTTGCAGTGTGTCAGAAAGTGCTGCTCTTGTCTGGCCGGTGGTGCCTGCTGGGCCTCATTGTCTCCCCTCTGATGGACGACATTATTTTGAAGTTAAACCAGCTCGACCCCCTTAGAAGATGATTCTAAGCCTCCATTTAAGTCCTTGTTCTTTAAGGAGATTGGTTTTGGTAACTCAAGCCTGTTAAGTCTCAGACTCCTCTTCAACTTGTCCAGGAAAAATCATTTTTTGGCTTTGAAGGATATTAAAGTCTAGAACTTATTGATTATTCAATATTTCTTTTTTAAAAAAAGGAAAAAGAAAATAACATCAAATCATGAAATCATTAGTGTCCCAGTCACTGTAAAGGTTACTAGCTGAAAAAAGACTGTAATCATTGTGTTGTGTTGAGACATGTTGATGAAACACTTATTAAGTCATTATTATTGTGTTTCAAGATCGGAAAATGCTGTTAAAAATATAACGAAAACATGTATTGTGAAAATTTGAATATTAGACTCTTATGTGGTTGTATTCTGTAACTGACAGTTGACTAAACTAGGGAGTTAAAAGCTAAAACAAATGCTCCAAATGTTTTAAATCCTTTAAGCCTCCTTTCTACTTTATCTGTTGTCATTTACCTGTGAACCAACTTTCTTACCGTCCTTCACTGCTCTTATTTGTTATCTTTCATCTATTTATTGTTCTTTCTTCTAATCACTGCATCTTTTTACCTGCTCTTAATTCCTTTGATTTGATGTCAAATCATTTCTCATCGTCCTTTACTGATTTATTCATTTATTGATTTTAACCTGTTTTATTGCTTTTGTTCCCTTTACACGTTCTTAATCATATTGACTATTTGTTTTCTCACAATTTTTTTGTGTTCTCTTATTTCTTGTTTTAACTCACCTTACTCGGCTTCCTCGTCTTTGGCTTGATTGTTGTTTATTCTGTGATATTGTCTTCCTGAGTTTCCTGCTTGATTGTCAAAGCACTTAAGCACTGTAAATTAAATGTGCCATATGAATACAATTTATTGTTTTTATTATATTACTGTCTCAATGTTCCCATTCATTGTGCACACCAGTAACTGATAATGCTGATAAATAAATACCACAAATGTAACTACTTTTCTGAAAGTGTAATGTTTTAAATCTAAATGAAGCACTTAAAGCACCTAAAAACAGATCCTAACAGTCCTCTGTGCAGCTGATCAGCCATGTGAGTACAGTCTCTGTTCCCATCCAACAGATTTTTCCTTGATTCCAACACCGCTTGTTGAGTTTATTGTTAGACCACAGGATGGCAGCAGAAGCTCATTTTGTTGCTCTCAGGCAGACCAGCTGGTGATGACGTCCATGACTTCTGAGTGCACACTTTATTTGGAGATGGGTGTAGTGACACAGCTACTGACTGCCTGAGGAGAAGCTGGTTGAAGGTAATGGCTAATTATATGCAGTGGCTATCAGGGTTGAGGGACTTAACGTGCATGTAAATTACCTTGCATTTCATGATTAACAAAACACAATGTGCTTTAACACAATGCAGAAAAGCACATTTATCATTTCTTACTCAGATGTTCAGGCCTAAATGAGCGGGACCATGCAGAATCAATCAGATCAAACATTGCTGTCTTATCTTTTCACAATGTGCTCTCAGGCCTTTTCCACATCAGCCAGCGGATACTCGCTTAATGTAATGGTGTTTCCATGATGTTGTCCACTCTGACATAATGGCCCCGCAGAGATGGAGTAGATTGAAAATAGATTGAAAACAAAATGTTTTGCCATTGCACAGTATATACTATGTTATTGATAAGAGGTGGAAGATGTAATCAGATCATTTACCTAAGTAAAAAAAAGCAACACATCAGTGTAAAAGACACTGCGTTCAAAAATATTAAAGGGCGGCTCCACCAGTTTTACACATTTAGGTGTATCCATAGGTCTTAGGGAGTACGACTGCATATGTTTAAAAAAAAAAAAAAGAAGACGTATAAAGCTTTTTGTGGCTCCAGAGGAAACTGCATGTAATCTGAAACAATTCTCCCAGTGACATCGCTCAGGGGCTAAGTTGCATTGTGGGTAATGTACAAGGTTATGAAAAGGAACAAGAATGCATGGAATTAAAAAGGCGATATATCTGGTTATGTTGTATCGATCATTTGTGTTTTAAACTGTCCATAATGATTCTAACAGTCTTACAGGAGTGTAATGCTAGACCAGGACTGCTTTTCAAAACTTGGAGCCTACATTACCCACAATGCAACTTAGAAGCAACAAGCAACTTCCTATAAAGCCACAAAAGGCTCAATACTGCTTTTGTTTTGTATATGCAGTAGTACTTCCCAAGACCTGTAAACACACTTTAATGTGTTTAACTGGCGGAATAAGTAAAAGTGCAGAAGCATTATCAACAAAACACACTGAGAATCAAATGTAAAAGCCCTTCATTACACAGAATCAGTTACTGTGCTATATTTGAATATATTGTATTATTTGATCACTATTATTGATGCATTAATATGTCAGCAGCATTATAACGTTGCACTACTACTTTATACCTGGTTGGCTAGTTTACAGTATAAAAATACATATATTTATTGATCACACATTTTGAATACAAAATATTAACTAGAGCAAAATTTCATCTATAGATAGTGGAGTAAAAATATACATCCAGCACCTATTAATTGGACTTAAACAGTAGATTAGTAGTATTAAAAAGTTTAAATGGCTTTGAATCTGATGTGATCACAAGCAGCATATACACATCTCATACACATCCATCAGTCTATTTGATTCACAGATGTTTTTTGGGTGCACTACTGGCAACAGGGTGAAGACTCAGGCTTCTTGACACACCTCACTATAAATGGGGATTTTTAAAAAAATATTCTTTTGGCCTTTTTATTGATAGCACAGCTGAAGACGTGACAGGAACAGGTTGAGAGAGAGGGGGAGTTACATGCAGCAAAGCGCCCCAGGCCGGGACTCGAACCCAGATCCGCTGCAGCGAGGACAAAGCCTCTGTACATGGGACGCTCGCTCTACCCCGTGAGCTAAACAGCACCCCTAAATGGGGAAAATTTGAAACGGATGATTGCAGGTTTCTTGTAAAGGAAACAATTTCTACTTGGAGATTGTAGACTAAAAACGCGTTACTGCAGTAATAATCAAAAATCCCTGATCAGGTTCGATATGGATTTATGATCAAATTCAATACCTTGATCAGTCTGGTGCACAGTTGATGATTATCACATGTTGCCCTCTTGATGAAATGTAAGTGGCCAACATTCAGTATACATTATTGACAACAGATTCTACTACAGATAAATGAAAATATGGAAAATCACTTTGACTTTTATATTTTTGTACCTCTGATGCAGAAACATTTGTACATTAACTCCTGTTGAATTCATTACTGATTTCATACATGGAAATAGCATTTTTTTTCCCATTTACAACTCTTTCCTGCTCTGTTATAATATATTTGCTACTATATTATTAGAATTGTAAAACTATCGTCATCTACAGTCAGCAGCCATTGTCAACCCAGAAGTTCTCTGCATGTATTCAAGCAAAAAACGTTTCTGAACCGTGTTGCTCTTTATTTCAAAAGATGATCAGATGAAAAAAAAAAGCGAAAACAACATAATCAATATCCAGTGGACATGACTTTTCCAAATGTACACTTTATTTTAAACAAAAGTACAAAAACAAACATCAGGTATTTACAATACTTGCATGGCAATGTTCACTTTTCTTTGGTCATTCTTCCAATTTGATGGTTTGAAAACAAGGTAGGCAACAAAACAGCAGCTCGGAGGTCTGAATTTTTATAACATGCTGAATCTACAGTATATTCAACCAGACGCTACTGATGACTCAGAACTTAATTTCATTTCTTTAAAGTCTGCAAGCAATTCTTCAACTATTTAAATCCATGTTATGAATAATGTAACAATTACTGAATCGGCCTACCAGGTCATTTTAATCTTGAACAATATAAATAGCAAAAAAGAAAACTTAAAACCACATACTTCACAATTAACATCCTGGTCTTTGACAAATGTTAATTTTTTTCTGTAAATGCTCTTGAAGGACCAAAATTGTGACATGTAGCCAACAGCTGCGTGTATTCCATTGTATTCTACACAGATCTGACATGAAGACATGAACCCTAGTGCACATCACAAACTTAAGCAAATACAGGTAGATTTTCAAAAGAAGGCAAACATATCAGGATGGCTCAAAAGTGATGCCATACAGTAGCTACACGAAAAACAAAACAATCATACCTCAACACTGATGGAGCACAAATGGAGAATTTACAGCCTTGACGGGTCAACTAAAACAATCCGCTCACTACTCAACGATGGCTTTATGTGAAAACAATCTGTGCAGCCAGTAAAAATGAGTTATGCTTTACATTCTCTCAATAAATCTACCTGCGTGTGTTATAACATAGTGGTTATGTTGAATGTACAGTACATTTGAAAAAAAGAGGCAAAAAAAATGAGCTTTTGTTTTTCTGTCATTTTTCTCTCCTGCAAAGAGGTACACAGTCAAAGAACGAAACAAACAAAAAAAAAAATCATGTAACGCCAAAGAACTCTGTGGCACATCACCTACTTCCTGCAATGCAACATGAAAATCATATCACCATCTATAACTAATGCCGAGTATAACAGTATACCCTTAGCCCTTTCAGGAAGTTCATCTCAAATTCCGCCTGAATGAAAAAAAGAGGACATTTAAAAACAGATTTTACACTGATGTTGAAGGCAGAGATTTGTTTCGACTGTGATGAAACTAAGAAGCGATGGCGGCGGTGATGATGACGCGGCCCCTCGGTTCCTGCTCCGAGGGAGTCAAACACAGACTAATGCGGGCCTACACATCCTTACAGCAAAGGCAACTGGTCTAGTAGTAATTTTTTATCAGCTAACGAAACCCAAAAAAAAGGGAAGATCTGCATTTTCTCCCAAATGTCATTCTAACAAACATGAATCCTAATAGTAGACGAGTTTACACAAGTATCAGTAGTGCAGACAAGTTATGTATATCACATACAGAATCCATTCTTTTTGTTTTTTTTAAGGGAATGGAGGGGGAGTGAAGGTCTGAGGGGACTCGGGGGTGTGTTTGGATATGCTTTTTTTTAGTAAAATTCTCCCTGAAACCAAATCGTCTTCATCCCAATGTACACTCTTGTTTCTTTTTTTCTTGTTTCCCAAAAGACAGAGGTGAAGAGAAATGTGCAAAAGTTCCATGTTCTCACTTTCTGGAAAGAGAAGATTGTGAGAAAACACCGTTACTTGAAAGAGAATGACTTTTTGAATCTTTATTTGGGCATAAGGGGGTTTTTGTTTCTACCTTCCACATTCCCAAAGGATGGTTTGCCGTTTCTTTACACCTCAGCTTTTTGGCTGTTCTCCTCCACTTTCTCCTCCAGCTTTTTCTCCTCCTCAGAGGAGCCGCACTCCTTTTCACCAGTCTTCCAGCTTCCTTGCCTGTTTAGAATAAAACATTTTTTTTTTACCTGACATGTTGACACCTTGCTTTTACTGGTATTTGTATCAAAGTAAACTGTGTATCTAATATCTGATAATATGTAATACACAGTTTCCACTTAAATGGAGGCTGCATTAATCCCTCTACTGTTGCTTTGTTCATCTATTAACCAGTTGTGTGTTGACGATCAGTCAAGAGCAAATTCCCTTAATTTGGCAAATGTAAGGGTGATCACCACAATCAGACTACTGCCCCGGTGCCAAAGACCCCAATTGGCCTTAAAAGCCCCACATTCACTAAGGAGAATTGATTTTCTGATTTTCTGTTAATTCATTTAAGAGGGGAGCCAAAAGTTAGATGAAAGGATCAATACCACTCTCATATCCAACTGTCAAATTTGAAGCTGGAGCCAACAGCCAATTAGCTTAGCTTAGCATAATGACTGAAAGCGGAGGGGAATGGAAACAGCCCCTCTAAAGCTCAGTGATCAACGCGTTATATGTTGTTTGCTGTGTAAAATAGATGAGTTATGGTTTAATGAGGGGGTCTTGTCAGGAGCAGATACTTCCTGACATGTAAACCCCTGCAACACAACAACCTCGACCAAAAGGTTGAAAAAAATATTTGACTGTGTGTTGATTAACTAGACTAAAACTATGAAGGATAGAATGACTAAAATTCGACTAGTTCATCTAAAACAGCTGACAAAATTAAGACTGCTTACATTTGCAATCTAATAACGTAGCCATGCACTTCAAATTCAATAATAAGGCATGAAAACCTAAACTTCACCAGAATAAAAAAGATAAGGAAAGAATAAACTGAGTAAAAGCTGTGCACCACGTACTGGCTGCAGCAGTTAGCGGTTACTCTGGCGACATGCTGCTCTTTATTTGTTATGAGGATGAATTCAACAGGCGGTCGATTCTCACACATTGCACCTTTATGATTAGGGCACTTGAAAGTGTCATTGTTGATTTTCTTACTTGGATTTCTTCATGTAGACAAAGTACGCCAGGCCGATAACCATGGTGGCGACGAGGAGACCGACCACAACTCCGACCACCAACTTGGTCTGGTCCCCGTCCTCTAATGTGTCTGTAACAAAGACGCAAACAGGAACATCAGAGACGCAGAAGAGGAACTTTCAGTATGAAACTCCAGCCAGAATGCATACGAATAAAGGGAGGGGGGAGAAGCCATTATGTGCAATACAGGCATTGATGAGTGGACACATCCGCACTGTACATGGTTATGACTCATTGAGTTAAATGTTAATGACAGATTTTCTCATTTTATGACTCATTTCATCAGCCAATGAGATCATGGACAATGTTGACATTTTGTCAGGATGCTGGTGGCTCCATTCCTCTTATTTTCTTCACATCAGTGTTTTATTAATGTGAACACACTGTTCAAACATTGATTCTTTTCCAGTTCTAGTTGTGAAGTCCCAGACAAGGTGATGATAAAGGTAAATATTTGATCAAGAAGCCTTCTTTCAGTAAACAACATTTGATTCCCCCATAGTCTTTAACTAACCCCCACCCCTCCCACAGTTTCTTACAAGCAAGAAGACTGCTACAACTTACCTTGTTTATCCACTCTCACATCCTCAAATACTGAAATCAGATATAAAATAAAATTAACGTCCAACCAAAAGGAGAAAAATAAAACAAGTTTGAAAAAATGACTACTCTACTTCTATTCTACTGCATGCAAGTAGTCCAAAGAGGGAACAGATTAAGTCCAGCATCCCAACATACACACACTGAGCGAGGAGGAGGAAAAAGAAAGAGGTGAAATGCCGTCTCAAACACGCAGGAATGAGTAAGCAGCAGAGCGCAAAGAATGGTTTTAACACGGCACGGTTTTACGACAACAGTGTGGACAAAGTGTCAAGTGCATGCGAGTCGATCAGATGTCGACTGTGATGTTGCGATGGTAAAAAGTTCGATCACCAAGAGGCAAACCACCACCGACAGAACAGAAATCTGTTAAAACCTCCAAAGCAGCATTTAGTTTTGCTTCTAATGTACATATCATGTATCTGTTAATGTTCTCACTCTCATCTGTTGTTCATTTTTAGATTAAAGGGACAGTTCTCCCCAAACCCTAACCCTAACCCTTCCCAAAATAAAGGAAACGCTTTTCCTCCTTCCTGTAGTGCATTTTATCCATTTAGGTGGGTGCCCAGGCATTTACCCTCAAATGTACTGGTAGGCTATGAGGCAAAATCAAATCAAACGCCTAATGTATAATATTGTTCAAGTGCAAATTGGTGGCCTACAGGGATCCCAAGTGTCCTTAATTGACTGACTTCCTGCAAGTGCTATTGTTAAAACTATTGATAATTAGGAATCCTATATAGTATTCAAAGAACGTTTTCACCTGTTTGTTTTTTACCCATTTTTTTGTTTTGTTTTTCATGGGAGACATATCTGGCAGGCCAAATCTAGTCTTACTGCAGGCCAAATTTTGCAGATTTATATTGTTTAGTTGTAACTTGCCAGGTTTTATACAAGGACAGACCAATTTTGGGCTTGGCTGATTATAGTGGCCAATAGTCAGCATTTTCCCGATTACTGTTTTTTTTGTCATATTGTCGATAAAACAAATTAATTGAAAAAAGCCAGATAGGTCAACCCCTAGTTTTAGAGATGTTTACAGATAAACAGTAAGTAGATGAGAAGATGAACGCTTTCTTCTGCTCAGTGATATCTTGGCGTTTGTGGTTTGGTAAAAAAAAAATGGATAGAAAATTCCTACATGAAACTAATCACAACACCGTCTGTGGATTATCTTGCAGTTAACTGGTCATGATTTCTGCTTTCTGAGTCTTTCAAATGTGTTTTTTCAATGCATCTAGTTCCATTAAATGAAACAGAAGGACAAACTTGGCAGATCACACGAAAACAATCAGGAAGGACAAACTGCACAATGGCTAAGAGGAAAAGATGCACTTTCGTTTTAAGAGTGAACTGTCCCTTTAAAGTAAACTGACTGAGTGAAAACAAAATATATGTCAGTAAGGTTGGAGCGCACACAAAAAATGTGAATTTTTGTCAACACAAAGAAAAAAACATCCTACATTTGGTGATTTTACCTGCTAAATTACTTTAGATTTACTTAAACATCTCGACGTGATATAAAGTTAACATGCAGACAGAAAGCGTTAGCAATCAGAGTAAGAAAACATCCACAAGGGCAGGTCACTGTGTTAGACTTTAAGAAGCGGAGGGAGACGAGAGGCCTACCACTTTGTACTTACAGGACGACACATTTATAACTTTAGAGTCCGCGCCAAACTCATTGGACACCGTACAAGAGACAGTCAGATTTGCGGTAGGCACGACTGTGATCTTGTGTGTTATCTTTCCGTTGACGAAGGGACTCTCATCAAGCTGAACAATGAGAGAAAAAAAACACCCACAAACGTTAGTATGTACATATCTGACACTGCTGGATTTATAAATCTGCCCCAGCATGTGAAAAGTGCAGATTTTGGACCACTAGGGGGGGATGTTGGATTGAATTGTGACTCTGCCTTTCCATGACAAAGACGCTGCGTGTGCCTGTGGGATATAGACACTTGAGTCTCCGAGGAGAACCTCAGACACAAAGACTAACTGCCAACACCCTTTTCACATCCTCTACACACACAAGAGGATGTGGCAGTTTTGTAAATACCCATTACCGAGCCCATATTCAAGCCCTCACATTATTTCCCCTGAATAGGCTTTAAAGGATGGAATGAGAGAAAAAAAAAAATAAGAGAAAACTTTGGATGAAATGTAGAAACGTGTGCTATCTCAAAAATGCATTGTGCTCTGGTGAAAGAGTTCTGCGCACCTTTGTAGCTGATTAATTATTGCACACAGGTTCAGGTTTTTGAGTTATTTTGGAGGTTAGACACTGACTGAAAGGGCTGAAAGGAACTGCAACCATCCCACACACACACCCTCAGGTTCATACGATATTCAAACTGCTTCACTGACTGCCTCTGCTATCAGTGTGCACACAGGTACGCCGCAGAAACAATAGAGGGGGAAAAAAAGGTCCATTTAATACAATAGTCTGTGTGACAGTCGGGTGTAAAATACTGTGTTTGAGCCCGGAGGAAATTTTACTCAGCCACCCAGAAATGTTTGGACTAGATAAGTTCAAAAGTGTGACAGCTGGGGAAAATACTAACAGTGCAAACCTCTATGCACATAACTGGGAGTATTCAGCCACTCTGCAGAGCGTGGTGAGTGGCAAAAGCAAAGCATGAACTGTCTCCGGATCAAGACACAGGCAGACCTTGGACTGTTTGGTTTAATGAACAGACAGCCTCTGTTTAGTCACACCTGCATATCTCTGTGATGCATTGGTTTGTTTAGAGGAAAACAGCAGCATTATATTTAAACAACCATACGAGCGTCTCAGCGGTTTGTCTTCGCTGATTATAGTGCCTAGAATGTAAAGTGTACATTTCCATTCACCTGCTCTTGTCTACTCTGTTGACAACATTCAGATGCTGTTGCCTAAGGATGCCACTGCAGTCGTTACTGAAGGACAAACCTCCCGCCATCTCACATAGGAAGAGCTCTGGCAGAAGATGAATGTCTACGACAAACAGTTTTGATTAATCAGCCTAAGAATGACTGCTTTAAGGGGGGGACTGACAGAAACATTTATAGCATTCAGAATGATTTCTCTCTTTAGGTGTGTTTGTTGGTGGTCAGGATGTGAGGTGTGGCTATTTGTTTAAGCTGATATCCATCTTGTTCGGCTGCAACTGTCACTGACGGCACTGATGATAGATTCTGTTGTGTTTGTTAAGTTCTGTCAACCTTCACCTGCGGGCTCATTTCTCCAAAGGCTGAGTCAAGCAAGAGGAAGACGACGTTCCACAGAAACTCTGCCATTATTGCTGTCGTTAGTATCAACAGATTATAGTTTTAAAGTTAAAATCCTTAAGATTTTCATGAAAACACTGATTGATTTATAGTAATTTAAGGCGCAATATGTAAGACTTTTGGTTTAAAATATCTAAACAAAATGTGAACAACAGTTTTGTTTAAATCGACAGGTGGGCAATTCTTACATACTGCACCTTTAGTTACCCCTCTATAACATATTATTCATTGTCAGTGGCGGGTCCGCCATTCCTATGCTGGATTTGAAACTTCTTGCCAACACAAAAGGGAAATCTGCTGGGAAATCAAGCATCATGTAATCCAGCTTTACTGTGAATTACTCAAATATGACTGGAGTACTCCTTTATTAACACAACGATGTAACACACAGTTTGTATACAGTATCTTTCCCGTGAGGGTGGAATGAATCTGGTGTGGTTACTTTTTCCTTTTCTCTTCCTCTTTTGTCTGTGAATACTTTACTTTCCCAGTGGCTGCAAACATTTTGGTGATACAAACAATAAAAAGCATGATTGAAATATAGTTTGCTTGGTTCTGCTGTAAACGGATACACCAGCTGCTCTCCAGTTGTTTTTCTGACACAGTAGAGGCTCAAGAGGCGCTTGCTGTAAATAAAACCCCACCACAACTGAAATCTCGAGGTTTATAATTTCAAACTGTGCATGTAGAAAATGCCCCTTTGCATGTGTATAGCTAATATGCATTCACATTCAATTACCACAGGGTGGCCAATTAAATCCACAACTCGCCTACACACCATCCTCCTCAACGCTAGTCAAAAGATCAGGGTGTTTGTTTAACCTATTGCTTCATTCCATGTTATTTTTTATTTCAAGGAAGTTATTGAAAGGTGTATCCACTAAATCTCAAACTAAAAACATTCCGTGAATACTAGGATATACACTGGGCGGTTGGCATTGAGCCTGGCACCAAATTCAATTTTTTTTTAATCAGTGTCTATCGATCTAGAAATTCTTGCCTGGAACTGCACTTTGTAAAGCCCGAGTAACGTGTGATACCTCCAACCATGCAGCCAAATTTAAAGTATCACAACCCAACATTTGACTGTTTATCATTTATCATTTGTGATATTTTTTCACTAAGTTCCTACTTGACAATGAGCTAAAGAATGACTGCATTTACATTTACAATTACAGTGCTACTGTACTTACTACTATGTATACAGCACATTTCCCTCTTGGGTTTCTTCAAGCTTGGAGAAACGTGCACAATTATCTGTGTGCTGAGTGCACGTGGAAGAAAACAAAACCTCACGAGGTAATGTAAAAGAATCCATAGATACTCTAGGACCTTGAGAAATGGCAACAAGTATGGATGATAGAAATGTCTTATAATCAGGATTACTAATGCAGGAGTGTGAGCGAGCATACCGAGGTGCCGTTGATGCTCCAGGAAACAGCTGGCTTCGGAGAACCTTCGGCCTCACAAATCAGGACTTCATGCTTGCCGTCTTCGCCGCGTTTTTTGTCCAGCTTATTGATAACTGGAGCACCTGCAACAGGACGTAACTCTTCAGATACATCTGAATGAGAAGATGGGTTTGACGTGGCTGTATTTCATTCATGAAGCATTTGTGGTTTGACATTCTGGGAAACACCCTTATTACCCTCATTTGCTTTCTTGCTTAGAGTGAGAGGTGAAAACACATACCACTCTGACGTCTGTACATGAGTTATAGAGCGACAGCAAGCAGCAACGTATCTTAGCTTATACAGACAGGACACAGCTAGCCTAAAGGTAACAAAATCTGCCAACCAGCAATTCCACTCTACACTAATTAATAGGTTATTTATCGATTGATTGATTCTTTTTTTTATATTAATTAAACAAACAAAATAAAACATCCTAATTTTTTACTTAAGTTTAGATCTGCACCTGCCTGTTTCAAGTCTCTAGGCTAAGCTAAGCTAAGCAGCTGGTGGGTGCTGTGCAAACACGAGAGTGTATATATATGTATATATGTACATTTTTGCTAAATCTAAGATCTAAACCTTTCTCCTAACTCTCAGGAACAGAACAAATACTTCCAAACATTTCTGAGTTTTCTTTTTTGCCCTTACCTTCAACAACCAGCTCGAAAGAAGCTTTTCGGCTGAGGAGCCCCATTGTCACCTTGCACTCGTAGCGGCCGGACTCCGAGAAAATCAACTTTGTGAATTTGGGCTCTTTGTCCAGTTTTAGATTATCCTGATTTGATTGAAAAAGAATATCAGCACTGAGAACAACAAGCACTCACTTGTCATTATTTATTTCGGCTTTGTTGTTTAAACAGATTGCTTTTACCTTTGTCCAAGAGACCTTTGAGTCTTCAGAGGCGTCAATCTGGAGAGTCAGATCCAAGGTCTCCCCGGCTTTTTTGACAATAGTTCCAGAGGGGCTTAAATTGATGTCTAGGTCTAAAAAGAGAGGCGAGGACGGTGAAAAGATGGTTCAGAGGGCTGACAAGGGTCGAAACATTCCTGTTGTTAACCATGCAACCCTGCATTTGGCTCACAGCCCTGCAATGGCAGCTTATTAGAGGTAGCGTAGGTTGACACTTGACAACACTTTTCTCCACAAAGCAAACCTAGACAGGCAGGCTGGCAAGAAAAACATTTAACTTTCTTTTTTCCAGCAAACACTTTAATAACAAATGCGATTACAATGACACTGTTATGTGGCAAAATTGCAGAAATATAACATGTTTTGGTCTCTTACATTTGACAGAGATTTCCTTGGTTGCTTCCATTGTTGGGTCATCGACGAGAGAGCATTTGTATTCGCCAGAGTTGTCACGAGAGACGTTGGTGATGGTGTAAGTGTCTGAGTTTTCGACTTTCACCACCTCTCCCTTCAGATACAATCAGACGATGGCAGTCGGTCAGTTTACAATCCTTTATTCCCCAGTGTGACGTATATCTGTTTTACAACTGCCTGTCAAATCTACAGGAACGTTTCCTCAGTCTCCAAGCTTTGTGATCACAGTGCTTTTTTTATTTTAGGATTAGTCGCTTCACTTTTCACAGCTAGCTTAGTCCACTGTGTCACTTACGTAACATAATGCCAAACTCACATGTTGCTCTACAACCCTGGTGCTTCAAAATGATTATTAAAATGGACTTTTGACCTTTGTAGTAGGTTAGCCAGTCAGCTAGCCTAGTCGGCTACAAAAACTAAAAATTGTCAAAATGATTAGCAATGAGGTCGGAGCTTAACTGCTTGCTATAACAAGAAAGTGTATGTCAGTCATTTTATTGTATGGCAGCTCTTCCTAGCACTGAATGTAAAGAAGGAGCCAAAGCGACCTTGTGTTAGCTACGCTGAGCGACTGGCTAATGTTGCTAATGGTTATCTCATTTAATTGCAAGTTAGGCTAGCTGACCTGCTAACCTCCTATTAAGGGTGTCCTGTTATCACGATAGTCATGATAGAATTTTAAAAAATAAATAATATCTTGGTGATAACCCAGTGGATGTTAGGACCTTGTGCATCTTTTGTGTTTAGCTCATTTAGTTGCCTTTTCAAAAGTAACAACTAGTAATTGTTCTGTTTTGTACTCTTATTTCACAGTTATGGCTGATTTATTTTCCAGAAAATGAGAAAAAACACACAGTTAACGAATTTATTTGAGTGCTAGCATTATTTTTCCCAAATTTCTCATAAATTTAACATTTAACATTTAACATTATGCACAAAGCTAACCTAAGAATGAAAAAGCCCCGATCACAATGGTGAAGGCATCGTTACTGTAGAGTTGACAGGAAGTAACAAGACGTGCAGTTCTTAAACAGGACAAGCACATAATACATTTTCAGATCTAATGTTAGGCGGCAGATGAACAGGAGAATTTGACGAGCTATTAATGAGCATTTGTACCTTAAGGTTGAACATGAAGCTGGTAGGAGCTGGGTTACCATCCGCCTCACACTTCAGAGTCACGTTGTCTCCCTCTACCAGAGGGTCCTGAGCGATGACCTGAAGGACGATGTTCTCTGTGGAGTCTTTGCAGAAGATAAGAGGTAGAAAGTCAGAGATGGGGATGTGTATTAAGGTGTATTAAGTGGAGCGTATGCCCCCAACAGCTCACCGCAGGCACTGCAGAGACAGACCGTGTCAGTACTCTGCAGAGAGCTGTAACTTTGTG
This sequence comes from Diplodus puntazzo, assembly GCA_963678695.2. Classification (NCBI taxonomy): domain Eukaryota; kingdom Metazoa; phylum Chordata; class Actinopteri; order Spariformes; family Sparidae; genus Diplodus; species Diplodus puntazzo. Next base: position 11,365,622 of record OZ023162.1, on the reverse strand, counting down.
CCTCAGTACTGGCTATGACCAACTTCAAAATCAAGCTGAGGAGCTGGTTGAATTGCAGTCATATTCTCAGGCACTCGACCAAACAATCCTTTTAAGTTTCAATGTTTCTGCTCCATCTGAGACAAACTTTTCACATTTCTTCTGTTCCCGCACTGATAAGTTCGACTTTAAAGGCCCTGTTGAGCAGGTAACTTCAATATTTCATGCTGCGTTTGGTATAAATCCCAGTGCAGAGTCACAAGATCCACACCCGATATTTCCGTCACCATTAAAGGTGTCTCAACTGTTGTCTTTCCAGAATGGAAGCAAAAAGAACTGTTAATATATTCAGAAATAACATAGGTGGCAGTCAGTCTCCACTGGCTTCAGTTGAGGTTTTGAAAGAGTTTCTCTTGGTCTTCGTTGAGAGCTTGTGGTTCAGGAGCTGCAGCTAGTGTGGTCTAGACAAGCCCAGCGGAACCCTGCATTGGACTTGGAAATACCTTTGACTGTATTTTCATACTCATGTCGTATTAAACAAGATTTTGCATTATTCCATTACAGCCAATAGAAACTTACCCACTTTAATAATTGAGGCTCGATATTAGAAACAGCACCACTCTTTCACTTCTGTCAATACTTTCAAACCATGTTTTAAATGAGAAAATAACGATGCTTACCGGGGTACTAAAGCACAGAATCAAGAAGAACATTTTTCAACAGATCAAGCTGGTGTAACACAGCATGTCCACAAGTGCCAGACTGCTGCAGTGTTGTTGTTGTTTTTCTATCCAGACAGAACCTTCTCCCTTTTATACTGCACGACTGTCTGATTTTTTTCCTGCCACCAGCTCGCAGGAAAGTCGTGATCTACATACAGTGAACTGGAAAAGTACCCTAAAGGCCACTTGTTTTATCTACCACAGGAGCTTCCAAGAGGCTGATTTCGCTGTGTTATTTCGAGAAAAAAAAAAGGTTTTAGTTTTTTTTAGGCAGTCACTTAAAAAAAAGACGGTTATACTAAAGGTTGCTTCATAGAATTGTATGACGGATGGCTGAATGAGCCTTCTTTTTTTTTTCCTTTCACAATTGCTGCCACCCTCTGTTTAAATATGTCTAAATCTCAGTAACAGAAACTTTACAAAACGTTATTTCTTGGCCGTCTAGCTGTTCCTAGTGTTTATGCTAAACTAAGCTGAGTTAACCTGATGACTGTAGCTTCATATTTTCAGTGGTATCAGTCTCATTACTTGGCAAGGAAATAAGTGCATTTCTCAAAATGTGGTGCTATTCCTTTGAGAACTCCTGTAAAAAACATTACATTAAATATCATAGAAGTCTGCTAACATAAAAATAAAAACGACTTCCTTTGGAGAGGCAAAATGTGGGACAGAGTATAAACTTTTCATATTCTGTGATGGTGAAAAAAAGACACCATCAACCAGCATTTTAGTGTCATTTTCTGTGGATGTTACTCTGACAGCAGCTCGTCTGTAGACAGCAGTAAGTGCTGTTTAGAAAGTTTGTCCAGTGAAAGTTGTTTGCAGGGCTCGCTGACTCACAGGTGATGTTGAAGCTCACTGGAGAGGACGTCAGTCCCTTGTGCTGAGTGATGCAGGTGAACTTGGCATTCGTGTCCTCTTTCTCAGCTGAGTACTCCAGTATGGATGAAGTGGTCGAAAGGCCAGTAACAGGGTCCACCTGCACCGAGGCCTGGATGGAAATCCCTGGACAGAAAACAAACAACTCAGCCTGAAAACTCTACGAGGGAAGAAAGTGACCAAAACACTGCGTTCACACTGTTGGTGGGTGCACAACAAGTCATCACTGAAGAGTAATTCACAATAATGGTCCCAGCCAGAGAGAATAAACACATTCACGATTGTAATATTTATAAATGTCAGAGCCACTCTGGAGGCTGTTTTGTTAGCACTTACAGTCATGGAGGATGAAGAAAACATACCTTTCTCATCAGCCACCAGACGCTCATTGTTCTTTAACCATGTGATTTCTGCTGCTGGGTTGGCATCATGCGCAACACATGTTCCTAGCTGTGAACAAAACAATATCAAAACCTTAGAAAAAACAGCAAAAACCTGCACTTGAGGACAAAAATATTAGTGGAATTAGAATAAATCTGCATCTTTTTCAAATGACCGAACATCAGAGCAAATTAGTTTTTTTAGCGCCTCTCCGGCACTTTGACGACTGAGTAGTTTTCTATGCAGCAGACCATGAAATGCCCAGAGCATTTCTAAAGCCCCTCAGATCCTTTGGGTATTTTAATTGCAGTAGGGACAGAGAAGGGAGGGTTCTGCTTGTTACTAATTCATGAGAATCACTTGAAAGGACTCATTACTGTAGTAACGTGGTCTCTGCCATGCCTCGAGATACCTGAGCTCAAGTGACGGGTTTCCCTTGATGTTTCACTGTCTAAAATACCGTACGCATAAGCAATGTTTATCATTAAAAAAACCAACCTTAGTGCGTTTGCCAATCTCCAGTTCCTCCGCTTTGTCAGAAATCTCCAGGCGTGCAGGTGTTTCTAGAAAAAAAACATGAAAACTGTGTTAATGAATGGGTTTGTAATTACAGGTGACTGGTGTTTGCAGTCATTCCGGCACTTAAAGGATAAGTTCACCCCCTAAAAAAAGAAAATTCAGTCACCATCTACCCATCCCCATGCTGATTTAAAGTCGGGTGAAGTTTTGTAGTTCACAAAGCATTTCTGGATGCTGCACGCGTTTTTTGGGGGGTTGATTTTTTTTTGGGGTCGTTTCAAAGCAAATCCCATCTACAGGAGAATTTGAAATATTTAGTGCTGTGTCGCTCCAGAAATGTTTTGCGGACAATGAAACTTCACCTGACTTTCCGTCGACATGAGGCGTTTAGTCGATAATGACTAAAATGTTCATTTTGGGGTGAATTTATCCTTCAAAATAGAGAGCTATTTTAGGCTTATGGCTGCTTGTACTCACTGTAGATTTCCACAATAACAGGGAACTCTTTGATATCAAAAGACGCCACCATCATGCAGGTGAAAGTCCGCTGGTCGGTCAGCTTGGCCGCAGAGAGCAGCAGGCTGTAGTTCGCAGCCAAGCTAACGCGGCCCTTGTACTCATCAGTGGCGGTGATTGAGACGTTCTGGTCCGCGTTCTTGACCAGCAGGTCTCCTCCGTCCTGGAGAGCAGAGCACAAGGCATTATTTTTTTTTTCCATGTCTGTCACATATGGCATTGGCTTCCAGTTCAAATAAAAGCACACAGTGTTTTGGACCACACCCTCTCTGTTCATACGGTGTCATATGGAGGGACAGATGCACGGTCTAATGCACGGCCTGTGCACTCAGACTGGGCGTGGTTCAGACATGATAAGTGGGTGCCAGACGGATGTCACCATTGTGAATCTATTGACCTCTGCTGTGACTTACATATTTCCATTTAGTGAGTGTGACGTCTTCTGCTTTTATGGCTCCATTGTTGCACGGGATCTCGAGTGTCTCCCCATAAAGGCCGACGACCATCTCCGAACCGCTGACTGCAGAAGAGAGAAGCAAAGGCACATTTTTCTCAATTACTTTTTCAAGGTGGGGGGGCTAATCTGGTCAGTGTCAAGACAGCGCACATTTTTTTTGACGGGAAATTGAAATCCGTTATTACTCTGAATGCATCAGAGACCGTCCTTTATGTTCATATTTGACTGGCGTTTATCAATACCACTTTGTGCTTGCTTACAGACGCCAGGGACTGCAGTTTCTATAGAGTTCTGCTAATTTTACAGCTCCCTGGCCTAAATTTTCACTCAAAACATCGCCATGGAGACAAAGTGCTCGAGATGGGGTGGGGGGGATGGGAGGAGGGTGCAAGCAGAAGCGTCTCAATGGGCTGCGATGAGGGGTTTAGAGCCAGAGGGCCGCAGGGGAAGAAGAGGCGACTGGAAATGATGTGTTGCTCTGTTTTTTGGTATTCAGATTCACATTTCAGACCTCTCAGAGTTCAGGCTAAGGTAAACGCATGAGTGGGAGTACGGGGAATCTGACAGTTAAACTCCACAACAGCTCATCAGCAGTTCAGTAAAGTGTGAGGGGAACAAAGCAGTGGCCGACCACTCTCTATCTGTTGAATCAGTGACAAACAATGTTCAAGTATTTACAGGAAAAAGCGCAAAACAATGAAGATGCTTGAATATGCTGCTGTGTGCATTCAGGCCTGAAATTGCTTGATTATATTCATGCAAACTGCTGCAAAATTGTAATGCCATTTTCTGCACCGCAACAAAAGTTTGATTCTCACTCTAACTTATCTTTCTAAGGTTTCCTCAGAGTGGTGCAAAGACGGGGCGGTTCATTCATTTGCTTTGTGCGTGATACTCATTTGAATCCTGTTTGAATGAAAGTAAATACTTTTACTATGGTTACCATTGTCTACATTAGAGGCAGAGTAACAAGAGGGACCCTGGAGGCATATTTGCACAGTTGCTCGTGATGTCAGGATGAGCGGGCATGTTCGGAGGTGCACAGATGTCTGGTCTATGTTTAATGTTAAACCTGCTTTTGTCAAATGACTTTTACACATCAAGATGATTAAAACAAGGCCATAAATCTGTTATGCAATCCTGTAATGCCTGACTACTACTAAAGATTCACTGTTGTGGAAGTGTCGCTAATAAAGTGGATCCAACAAAGCAGTTCTTTCAGAGTTTATTACTATATTCAGTCAATCATTTGCAAAAGGATTCCCGTGTTTGTCACACTGAGAGATGGCCCGAGTGAAGTCCAGCAACTATATTTTCTTCACACAGGTCACACACACCAACAAACGTCCTGTGATTATTATACAGATGCTTATTGTCTTCTCACAACTCGTGAGTTTCTTCATCAGCCTCTTTCTGCTGAGAAAAAGCTGAAGGGGAAGTCTCGTACAGCTCTGCGTCTGATAACGCTTAACACCTGCTGGGAACTGAAGCTGGAACAGGTCCATCTTAAAAAGCAGGGAAGACAAAGCGCCACAATGTGGACTGAGCCAAAAAACAGTGCACACAATAGAAAATAAAAAAAGAACATGATCTTCTAATAAGAGTATACATTTCCGTTTTAGACACAATGTCACAGTTTAGCTCAAGTAAACACAGTCGGCTGTTAATGGTGTCCTCTTGACACTGAGCTGAACGAGCTCACACCACAACACTTGTCACTCATCTTTATGAACCTGTCAGCTCTGGAGCAACATTGAGTCCTAAGCTGAATCGAACCAGTAAAAACATGTCAGTAAGGAAGCTACAGCAAGCTGTTGACAAACAACAGACAAAACAGTAATATGATTTTAAACAGGACGTGTTGTGACTAATCTCTGGCTCTGCTATGCTCTGTTTTTAAATTGTTTCCTGCAATTGCTGTTACTGTTATGACCATCCTGCCCTGTGGCCACCAGTCTCGCTATAAAAAAAATGTTTGACATTTAGAAAAAGAGGACAAGATCGATACAAATTGTGTCTGTTAAATTCTGAAGCTACTGCTGGCAGCTGGTTAGCTTCGTCTAGCATAAAGGCTATCCTGGCTCTGTCCAGAGCTGACAACCAGCTGGAAAATTACCATGTTATACTTGTATTTTTACACCTCAGTTTTGAACAGATTAAACAAACAAGTGTACATGGCTAGAGCAAGGGTAGTTGCCCCAGTTTTAGTCTTTGTGCTAAGCTAGGCTAGCAATCACCTGGCTTTAGCTACATATTAATTGGGCATATGAGTGTGTGGGGTATCAATCTTCCTGTCCAACGCTCGGCAAAACAGCCAATAAGTGTACTTCACAAGATGTATAACTGCATCATTATTAGTCACATTTATAGCTAATTAAGTGTAAACATACCATGATGTCACCTGTTAGTTTGTAGACTACTACAACTGCTGCCATGCCCAAAAGTATACCCTTCTTTATCGTCTAATTTACTCTATATGTGACCATAATGTACAAAGAGGACATCATGGTGTATTGAAGAAGACTTGAAGCTAGAGATTGAGACCACAAACTAATTTTGGAACTGTTAACTGAGGTAATAAATCAAGTGAGACTGTGACAATGAAGCTGACATGCAATCAGACTTCTTTTTAAAACCAATGGAGTCACGTCCTTCTGGCCATTAGACAGAATGCAGGTTTAAGCACCTCAGCATTGGCTTCACTTTTCAAACTCTTCATAGAGTCAATGAACATCTGGCACAGCCTGCTTTACGCATAACATCATAGTGTGATTTATTTAGAGCTGAACTTGATAACTGTGTAAAGTAAGACAGATTGGTGGAGGTAAAAACAACAAGAATTACCAGGACGGACACAGGAGACAAAAAATAGACACAGAGGAGAACAATAAGGGCTTTAGAAAGGTTTGAGGTATAACTGTGATGATGCTTATGATCGGTGTTTAAAGCTGTTGAGCAGATGCTGCTTATGTGAGCATCAAAGGATTGTAACCCACCCAATAACAACTATTTGAGAAACACAGACACCACAGCGCTGCACCCACACAGATACAATCCATGCATTTAAATAAGGCTCGGCGACATTTAAACGTGACAGCACAGGACAAAACAAACCTCGACACATTTCAGCCGCTGACAGTTTCACCAGGAACACTTCAGCAAGGGATAACTGCCAAATACGACACAATTAAAACCATTTCCGGCATTGATTCCTCTTATTGTGTCTGATTTGCCACACCTGTAATCTGCTCCTCTCGCATTATGGAGTGAATTAAAAGGACGAAAAGCTTATTTATGCATTGATCGGTCCCAATAATGATTTTCGCTTGGTTTAAATGCCACCTTACTTCAGGTATTCGAGCATTTTCCGCATCCCTGTACTCGTGAAAAAGTCTACATGCAGCAAATGGGCCGTTTGCTGGACTGTAAATGTGTGTCTGCATTTCACAGAGGCTTGTTCACATCCCCGATTTTTGGCAACTGGGCGTACATCAGTCCTGTCCACCTGAAATGGTAATGCAGATTGCTGGTGCGAGCACAGCACACTCATGTAGCCATCCCACACTCCCTTGTTTTTGTCTTTCTGATGTAAATCTAATGAAACTGCCTCTCATGCTTGAACGGGCTTCAGCTCAGACATGCAGGTTTTCTGGTCCAGGCAGAAAAGATTGCACACGGCGGGCGGAAAACGGAGACATTGTGAATCTATTAAGGGGAGGCAGTTAATGAGCTCTCTGCGCAAGGCATGGGGACATGTTTTGCATTTGTGTCAAATTTGATGATATCCTGCTGCAATTCGTTTTTTTGAGTTATTTAGGGTGTCAGAGATAATCTGTCACTACCCAGATTAAGTGCTACACCTGGGCGTGTTGGTGTCTGGAAACACTAATGGTCGAGGAAACATCCTAATGTTATTCAGAATCGAGTTGGCAACCAGGTCCACGTATGTTTTCCTGGCGTTGAGATTTTCTCAGGAGACAGTGCTGCACAACCTCCTCTGCCGAATCTTACAATTGTTCGGTAACAAGAGTCAGTCATATTCAGGTTACGCTGCAAGTGCTGCAGTGTTGGAAAAGGTTATCGCACTTCCTGTATAATAGACTCCTTACATTTCAAATTCAAATGGGCATTTTTTGAATATTCAAATAAAGCTATGTTCAGCCTCTCTGAGAACTTTAAAAGAGACTGCATTAAGGGAAAGGCTTTATCTGTGCAGATTACACTGTTACACAATGAGAACTAATCGCACATGTTGAGTTACAGAAGACAAAGCTCCTGCTGCTTACTGAGATAAGGTAATCCTTCACAACAAAAGTAGGTGAACAGTGTGACTTCGCGTTGACAAACACATGCACACACATTGTGCACAGAGAAATTATCACTTCTAACAGTTGTCTGTATGAATAGAAAGTGGCAACAGGCAGGTTAACCCTGTTGTCTTATTGCCGTACTTTATTATTCTAATTGTTTGTTTTGTGAGGAAATAATTATAAAAAACACATTTTATCTGAATTTTTCCCCTTTTTTTCAGACCCTGTTCAAACCACATTTAGAGACAGAACTGCAGAGGCATTACACCAAATAAGTACAGCGGAAACACCGTTTACACAGTGTACCAACTCAAGAGAATACAACTCTATTCAGTGTACCTGTTTTGCGCTGTCTGCCGCTAACGGTCGCAGATGCTTCGGGCGCTGCTCAAGAAGTCAGTGAGCGAGTGCCGGGCTTTGAAGCCAACTTTTGTAGTGGCGAAACTGTGTAATTACAACGTTGCGAAATGCTTTTTCCAATAAGCTTACCTTGTGAAGGGCAGGTTGTAAAATGGTGGATAGGTTGAAAAGCTCCCCAAAGATACCCAGCTCTAAAAGTAGGTGGCGCAATATGCATGAACGTGACTACGTATCAGGCTAAAACAAAAACATTATAGGAAGGACTAAACTTATTTTAAATATACAGTCTACTTCAGATTTTCGCAATATTTTGATAGTATTAATATTTTCTTGGACGCCATGCCACAAGAGGGAGCTCGTGTACCTCCAGCGGTACTCATACAAACATTTTGAGAATAGTCGGCTTATGGTGATCACATCTGTCTCTGTCAAATTAAAGTAAAAAAAAAAAGTAATCAAATGGAAGGCTTAGTTATTTACTTAATTTTATTGACTGTTTCAAAATACAGCTCAGGTTATTCCACACCAAGGGCCCGCTGAAGAAGGCAATGTGTGCATAGATGAGGGCAGCTAGGACTGCAGGCGCTTCCCCTATGAATCACTGTTTCTGACTGTCTGAGTGGCCTGAGGACGCCAAGTTTTCGCTGCTGCATCTCGTTTGCAAATTTTTGGCAGTTTGTCAAAAGCTTCGAGGGGACTATGTTTTTCATTGAGAGATAATTACTTTCTTTTTCCCATCACGCGGCCCCTCTTGTAACTAGCTGGAATAAGACGGGTTACCATTAGGAAGTTAAGTTAAAAAAAAAAATAAATAAATAAACAAAGTATTTTCAATTGTGGGCATGGATCCAAAAATCCAAACTGAACACTGTAGATCGACTACTTGATTGCTATACGCCAATTACTTGAAAAGCACCATATATATAGGAATGAGTCTGTCCAAGGCTTTAGGAATCACACACAAGGGTGATCACACTTTTTTGCTTGCGAGAACGTAATTCAAAGACACACTATTGTAACATTACTAATATATGGCGAGAGATGAAGAATATAAGTGGTCTAAAAATCTAAAAACAGACAGAATTAGACTTGTTTGGGATTTGGGGAGGAATGGTGCTTTGTAAAAAAATTTAAAAAAAAAACTTCTGTCAACACCAATCACAAATATAGAGCATATGAAAATTCACTGCTGGGGTGTCTGAGACTTCAAACAGGAGCAACGCGTCAGACTTCTGAAAACATGTCATCAGATCATAATCGTGTCTGTGAGCACTACTTATAAAATTAAAGTCACGAAGCACCGGGCTGATGAAACTATGTTTAGTCTGTTTTCAAGCTGTTACAGCAAAAGATCTATATCCCGATGCACTGCACTTTATCGTCATCCAAAATAGCCTGGCATGCCGGGGTTCATGTGGATTTCAGATCTCTCATACTGGACACACAAAAAAAATTAGCGGATGCTCTGGCGATGGTAAATCAAGTAATAGACAGGCGAGTGACAGAGACAGGAGGCAGCACCACAGGAGACACTTTCATGTTCCTGATTAAGGCGCCTCTATCCCGCAGAAGAGACAGGTGACGACAGCTCAGATATAAGCTCACCAGGGAAATCAGCTACCTCCCTACACTAGTCTCTATATCCCTGTTTTGCTGCCTTATGCCCTCCCATTATAGTGTGTGTGTGTGTGTGTGTGTGTGTGCACGCCTTCGAGCTGCTACATCAACAAGAAGACGGAGGCCCAAACTTATTAAGTACTGAAAATGAGGATTGTGCAGTGAAAGGAGATCCCATGGCGCAAGTCCACAAAGACTTGATGGCAAATAGCCCTCGCTTCAGAAGCAGTTCAGTGGTGAGGAGGGCAGACAGAACCACTTCAGCTAGATCAATAATACTTGAGGAAAGTGCTGGATTCTCATACTGAACGGCGCTTGCCTAAGAAGCGGGGAATCAAAGAAAAGCTAACCTTGTGTGACATTTCTGCTTCTCGTCCTTGTCTCTTCTTTAATAATTTAACGAGTTCTGCATTTTGATTAGCCATATGAAGCATCTGAAACGAGAAGCTCGATCTGTCATTACTTGAAAATGGAGGGACCCCCGTCGTCCAGGAGCTCTACATGCCGCTGTCAGCTCTTTTGCTCCGCTCACGCCCATCAGCCCCTACTTTACTAGCTATGACAAGCACATGACTGTATTTTGAATTCTGATACAGTATCACTTCACGCTGAGAAAGTGTTCCAGGCCAGCTAGCTTGAAGGGGGATTTGAAAAAAAAAAAAAAAATTATGAAACACACAAGCTAGATCCTCGCTATCTCTGTCTGTCTCTCCCTCTCGAGGGAAGGGGTGTAATCATGTCACTGATGGATAACTGACAGCGGACTTGCACAACATCCCTCTCACACAGCTTCTCTCTTTGTTGCGGGGCTGAACCATGGAGGCATCGTTCCAAACGTCAACATCATGTGCTCTATAATTTAGCTTTTTCCTGCCTACTATAATTGCCTGTCAGGGTCTTTTTGGCATAAAACTAAGGGCATAAGCTTGTATTTTTGTATCGGACTGCAGAGAGCTAGACAGCAAAAAAATTATTAATGTCCACAGCTGAATGACTCTCCTCCCCTGTATGTTTTGGTCGGTATTTCTCCAAAAGATTATGCCTCAAAACAAAAGTCTGCAGCCCACCTTTAAGGGTGGGCTAGTGGCAGTGTGATGGCAACGTCGGTCTGTCAGTAAATCATAGTCACCACCGGAACTGGTGGATGGATGAAATTTGATGGCACCATTCATGGTCCCCGGGGATAAATCCTACACACATTGGTGATCCTGTGACGTTTCCTCTAGCGCTACCATGAGCTTGACATTTGTGATTCTGAGTGGGTCTCAACTGTTATCACGTTCCCCTCAGGATGAACTTTAAATACATGGTTGATCACTGAACTTTCCATCTTCAGGGATTCTGGTTCTGGTCTGGTTGCTGGTGCTGTTCTGGAGTTCAACCTGAGAACCATTTAAGAAAGTTTGCTTCTACACGGGCACGAGAGCCACCGCAGAGTCACATCATTCCGTAAACGTCCCTTTTTTCCGATCATTGCTAGGAGACAGATCACGCACTTATAGTTTATCCTTGGTCCTTGGTCCCTACCAAAGCCTAAAGAGGCTCTTTCTAGACCAGCAAAGCTTCCTGATTCCAGATTGGGCACTGGCTCAGAACCAGCACCTGAATCGTCTTGGTTGAAAAGCGGTATCTGATTCCTGCTCAATTCTCTCTGTGAATAAAGTAATGCCTTCCCAGATGTTCAGCTTTAAGGCAACTCTTTTATTAACTTTCTCTGAAGCTGGAGCAACTGTCTGTCTGTAATCATCTAAAATGAATGAAATGAGAATATTTACACAGCATAAATTTGAACTGAGTCGGAGAAAGCAGATTTTTTTTCCTTCATCAACGAAAGCAGCAGTGGCACAAGTAAACAAATACACAGCATTTCTGGAATTTAAGGCCGTGCTGTCTAGAAATGTGGTTAAACGTATTTCTGTTTTTTCCGCCCTGACTAAAAATGTCTCCTGTCATCCTTCTTTGCGAAATGTTTTTTTTCCCATCTTCTTTTTGACGACATATCTCCATTTTGAAATAAATCTATCAATGCAGAGGTAAAACGTGTGAGGACGACTACTCTTCTTTGCTGGAATTAGATTTTGGGTGGAGATTTGATCCCCCAAACCAACAAAACAAAAGGATAAAGCTGGTGCTGTGCGTTCTGTGCTCTTCCTCTCCACCAATACTTCTTCTTTTTGCAAGTTTCAAACAGCGTAGACATGTGAATTTGGCGTTACACCGCCGTTGATTTATAAACTTAGATTTATTTAATTCTGATGAAATCGACCAGTTTGAAACTTCTCAATATCGTTCTTCTTCTCCGTTCTAAGGCTGTCATCAGGTTCCAATTATAATATGCCAAGCTGTATTTTTATATTATTCATAGATCTGATTATTTTCTGATCTCATCTCTTGATTTCATCTCCATGTTTTATGCAATCGACACTCAGTTAACTATATGACAAAGAAAAAGCAGCAAATCATCACATTTGAGAAGCTGTGACTAGTGAATATTCTGCATTTGTGCTTTATAACTACCTGTAAGGAATTTTTTAAAATAATAGTCCTTTCAGCTCTAGTGCTGTTGTTGACAAGCTGCCTAATTTCATCTATTTTGCAGAAATCACAAGTACTTTGTCGTTGACAAAAGCCACATTGTGTGAAATGAACTCGCTGACATTAGATTTTTCATTTTGTGAGCCCCATTTTATGTCACACCATCTGTCGCAGGCCACAGGAAAGCTACCCTAATACCCTGAAGATGTTGCCCTGCATCTCTTTGACCTTCGGAAGGGTGTTAAGGTCTTTTAGAGGGAACCAATCGGCTAAAAGGGTCCATTTACAGACAGGACAACTGAGGATAAAGGTTTCATTTTCTGACAGTGTCCCCCACAGGCTCTATATCTGCAGTCCAGAAGAACTAGGCCTGTGTCTTTTTTTTTTTTTTTTTTCTTTTAATAAGTGATCCTCTCTCTACGGAGTCTTATCTATAAGTTCCATGAGAAACGTTGTTACAAGCCTAACATTTATTAGTCTTATGACTGAAAAGAGAGTGTGATATTTTCTGACATTAATATAACGCTGAATTGATGCACAGACACGCGATGAAAAAAATATCAGAGTGGGAAATTAATCTCAAGAAAAGCAGAGCCATTTATTTTCCCGTATATTATATTTCATTCTCTATGCGACATAAAGGCAAGATATCTCTTTTCAAAGCATGAGTGCTCAAACTTTGAATGAACTCATTCGCTTCCGGCGTTCAACACTTGTTTGGTTATAAGACATATTTAAGAGATGAAACAATTTGTGATCATTTTAATTTTTTAAAGCAAAAATGCTAAACACTTGGTGGTTCAAACTTGTCAAAAGATTTGCTGTTTTTCTTTGTTTTCTTTGATTGCAAAGTCAATATTTTGGGTTCCAGAGAAAAAATGCTAAATGGAGCATGTCTCGTATGAGTGCATTTGTTCTCTCATAGTCAGCCTCCAAAGAATTAACTCAATAATTCAACAAATAACTAAAATAATTCAACTGAATAAAATTTGATTATTGATGATCGGAATCAGTATTTTTTTTGTCCATTTGCCCAGAGAGTCCGGTGCAGAGGCAGATCTACTGGAGGAATAATCACCTCTGACTCCTCTGATGCCGTTTACTGACAGGAGGGGAGCTCAGAGATTTGCCCTTATATTTTTGGGATCATAAAGTGGTTTTAACTTCACTCCTGTTTATAAACCAGACTGCCTCTCTGGTGAGTGCTGAGTTCAGTCATTGACTTGAATCCCAAACAGAGATGCACACATACTCTATCTATCATACGACTATGGCACAGTAAACTAATGTGGCTGCAAATAAATACTCACAGGGTGTGAAACGCCGCTTAACAGCCACCATAGCTGATGGAAACTCTACTTGACGTGACCCAGGCACAAATATTCATGGACGATGTAATGTTACAGCGACAGGTTACCATGTGAATCAAACGTTACCTTGAATAATCTTGTTGATTTGAACACCTAACAATGTTGGTAAACATTTGGGATAATGTAAGTACATGACGGAAGATCTGAGGGTTGTTTTAATGCAGAATTCTTGCACACAGTATTGTCACAAAAAGCTAGATTAAAATAAGATAAATAAAAACCCTGTGATATGTCCGCAACCTGTGCTGAGCAGAACCACCGCGGGGCACAGCAAGCCTGTGTTCTGCTAAGGATCAGGATGGACAGCGAATGGGGAAGTATGCAGAGTATACAACACACATTATTATTAGTCTGAGTCTGTTAGGCATAATGGCTCCCCTCCTTCACCCCAACATGCATGGACATATTTTTAGGCTACTGAGAACCGAAACAACAATAGTGTTCATGCTTGGCAAACAACATACCCAATCTCAGAGCTGCATGTTATTCAGGAAAATACACCAAACAACTCTCATGTGCATGTAAGAGGTTTTACAAAGTGAAAGACTGAAAAGCAACAGAGGAGTGAAAGCCACCGAAATAAGACATTGGTGCTCTTCATGCATCTTTCCTCTTCAACGTTCCTGAGAAATAAGTAGCCAAACCTGCTTTACACTCCCCACCAGCTAAATATAAAGAGTAGTTTGAAACCTATCTTGGAGGGAGACATATAGGTGGTTCTCTCCCCCTCAGGGAAAGAAAACATTGTGCATTTGCTGCATCATGTGTGGTCAACAACAGACACCTCCAGACAACAGCAGGCAGGAACAGGGCTAATGCATCGCCTGCAGTCCCACCTGTCGGGCTCCCATTGTTGCCTTGTGACTGCAAAGGCTGGCTCCATTTCCCTCTGATTTCAGACGCGTCCCAAGCAGGGCTCAGTACCTGTGCAGACCTGCCGCTGAGGGATCAGGTTGCTGCTTCCGCCTCTCGTCAGAGATTGAGACAAGAGGACAAAGAAAGAAGGGGGGGCGGCTCAAGGAGGAGGGGAAGATTTATTTTTTTGCCTCCAGGTGTGTTCGAGCCACTCGTGTAATGAAAGGCTGGAACCCTTAAGAAATGTTAAGAAAAGCCTTTCATACAATAAATCTGAGATACAGGTTTTAAAGGCCCCCAAAACATATTCTTTAATCAACTCTTCGCTGTGACCGATGGAAACAATATTTTCTGTCCGAGTTAGATCAGATTTGGTTATTTCACATGAGAGATTTCTGTATTTGTTTTTTTTGTATTTGTTTTTCTGTTGCTGATTTGAACCGGGTGGGACTTTCTTTGAAACAAACTTTCTTCATATCTGTTCCCTTCCCACCTTGTTAATCTAAGAGTGAGACTTTCCAGGTTCAAAGCTCTTGTGCTGTATCGCGCCTTGTTTGCTTCTGCTTCTGTGATTTTCCTACGATTCCCAGAATACCCACTGACAATCCCCAGAGGACGAGGTGCAAACACTTTGCATCATCTGTGGGTTAAGACTGTAGTTGAAGAGAATAATAAGCCCCTAGGAAGAAGATGTGAGGCCGGCTATGTAGCTCAAAAGACAGGAAATCTTGTGGCCGCATTGCATCCTAGTCCATTAAGGAGACAGTCGGTGTAGCTTATCGTTTTATTGCCTGTATTGGTTTTCAATCTGTTTAGGTAATGAGGAAAGTATGTGGCATCAAAAACTGATATTCTCTGTTGATGTTTTTTAGATTGGTAAAGTTTATCACACAATTTCAATGAGGCCGCTGTGGAAATATCTCAACGTGGTGTCACATTGTCTGCGTTTGACAAATTATCCGAGGTAATAAGAAAAACACAGAGCCAAACAGCAAAATAGATCTCAGACTGCCAGGTAGACTGCACAAAAGCCTTTTTTCCCCATTCCGAGCGACATACGTCCAAAAATACACAGAACACAAGCGAGTCTCTGCATCATCATTTATTGATTAACATACAAGCTTTGAAGTTGTTTCCTCAGAAACACAACATAAAGATTCACAGATTATCCAAAAAGAACCTGCAGTAGATTAAAGAATCTCTTTTTTTCCCTTTTATGAGCAAAAAACACGTTTAATATGAGATTTTTTAAAAGGGAGCCATTGTCAGGCGTTTCTTAATTAATGATACTCAAGCTCGTTTTAAATTACCGTCTCACTGCAATCAAAGCGGCTTCCATTTGATAAGTTTCAGCAGAAGAAAGCTGATATCTGAGAGGGGGAAGGCTTGTTGTTGGCGCAGGAATAAATGGAAGGCTGGAGAACATATGTATATACACAATTAAGAACGAAAACTCCTCTGTAGATGGAATATGTGTGAGAAAGTGTCCAGTATTGTGTATATGCCACGCCACATCATTGGCGGCATCACGGAGGCATTTTGCTTCATTTTTCTTTGGGCGAGACAGATGGGAAAGATAAAAGCATATTAGAAGAAGGGTGATTATCACTCTAAATGACTTGCCATAAGGTTTCCTAGAAATTGATCTTGTGGCACGATCATTAGTCTCTGAAATGCTTCTCTCTATACACTCAACCACACGAGCGTCCGTAAAAAAAAAAAAAAAAAAACCTTTTTAAAAATGTCATAAATTGCATCCGCAGATGAGCTGCACGCGTGCGGCGTGTTCTGCTCTTAAGACAGTGGCCGTCTGGAGCGATCGGGTGGTAAGTGCACTCAGAGATCATGTCCATTATATGCTGAATTATGTATTGGAGGGGAGCGCGGGGCCACGGGACCCGAGGGTGGAAGTGGTTCTGAGATGCCTGTGGGCTGATCATGAAGTCCTGACTCTAAATATCCACAAAGAACTCCCATTAACGTCGTGCCATTAAAGGCAACATTAGGCCATTAACAAAGCACAGCCACGGTGCTTCCTACTTGTCCATTAACCCTTCCTAATGCAACTCCTAACGGTTTGCCGATGACTTCATCCTTCTGTTTCTGCTCACATTACCTCACCCAAGTCTCTTGGTTATGAATGAAGACAGATTTTTAAATTCATTGTCAGTAGCTGTGACTATTTGGAAGCTAATGGATTTGGACCGTGTCACCATGACTGTGCTACTCAGGTAGGAATTGGAAAAAAAAAACACTCCATCCATCGCTGGCAAGAGTTAACAAACCACCCATCCCTTTTCTGCTCCCTCTGATCAAAGTAATATCCTAAAAATAGACGCAGCCTGTGAGCAAATCATTAGTTTACGGGGCAAATGGGATTATCAGATACTTTCTAGCAATTAAAACAGTAGGAATAGCTGGGCATCGCCAACATGAATCACTCTGCTGCACTGATAAATCTTAATTAGGGTTGTGACATGTGCAAATGATCGCACAACACCTGTCTGAGTTAACTGTCTGTTGAGGCCACCTGTAGCCACTGACAGGTCAATCAGCAGTTACGTTCAATATGGGCAGAATTAATAATATACTGCATCTTTATATTAATAATTAAAAAAGGCATTTAACTCCATGCCCTTGTCTATAAAAGCGAACTGCCTCAATGCTCAACATTTTCACTTCATTACCTAAACGCACCAAAAGAAAGGACAGCTATTAAATTTGCTTTAAGTTTATTTCAGATGTTGCTTTTGTGCTGGAGGATAGCGAGGCCGGGCCTTATTAACACCCTATCCAGTTAATTCAGACGTGTGATTAGAAACCACTCATTCATTCTCAATTATTTCTGAGTAATTTAAATGTGATAACTTTTTCATACGCCAAGGAGCCTTCAACCTTTATTATACTCGAGGATCCTTCGAGTGTTATTGAATTGGTGCTGCTCGCTCAACCCTAATGGAGAGGCGGCATCCACACGCAACCACTCTGCTTCTAATCACCGCGGCTTTGAACTTAAGTTAGTTAATCTCGCAGTTACTGAAACACTTCTTAGAGTCTTACTCGGGTGCTCAAGTTGAGCTCAATCTCACATCGAAAGATTTGTCTTTTTTTTTTATCTCTTGACCGGTGCTCACACTTTGCTCGTTTTTAGCACGAGAATACCGAACGTGATCTGAGTTTCACAGTGGGGTGTGTGCATGAAAGGCGAAAAATGTCCTGGAAATACCTCCTGCAGCTCTGATTCATGTTCTTAGTCTGCATTCTAGGGATTTCCAACACAACACTTTCAGAGGAGCTTTGATAACAGGTATCTGATCACATGCTTCTCTGGTGATTTTAATGTTTGATATTACGAGGCGCAGATAAATGCAGTTTCTCAGAGGGCAGGACTTGCTGTTTGGAAAAAACGCTTTATTTGGCACATGTAATTAAAATTACAGACCCATCTCCCGCAGCAATCACGGTGAAGTATAATCAGCGCAATTAAGGCTTCAAAAACACAGCCGCACAGATAATAAAGTAAATGTTTAGAGCCTAATAAAATAAATGTGAGGGTTAAAGAGGAGCAGCAGATGGTGTGAGGCTCCAGATGGAGACTCCAACACTCAGCAATGCTTCTCGCTAATGAAGAAAGTGCCCTTTGAATTACCGAAGAGTTGGAATCCATAAATCTGAGTGCAAGGAGTGAATCCTCAAGTTGTCAGAACGTTTTTCTCTCTCTCTCCTCAAACCCCCGACCCCCTCCGTTCAGCCAGATGTGTTAATAGGCAGCTCTAAAATATTCCTGACACATTCAAAACAACCTCCTCGACATCAAAGTGCTCGTCGTTTCACCGGGTCTCTTCAAGAGGTATCACATCATACAGCAGGTATCGGGTTTTTTTTTTTTTTCCTGCATACAGGCCGTAAACCTGCAAGCCTCTCTCGCCCGGAGCAACTGAGCCAACTCGAGCAGGACTGACTCCTGGGTTAAGTGTCTCCTCTCTTGATTATAGACGGAGCGTCCCGTGTAATCAGTTTTAACATTAGCCTTAAGGGCGCTTGGCATGACGGGCTGGGATAATTAGTCGATTAATTGATTAAGCAATCGTCGGATAATGAACAGTCAACACATTTCAGAATCAATTCACTGTTTATGTCATTTAACAAGGAGCAAACGTCGAACATGAAGCTGCTTTAGTAGAGTTAACTGTAAATTGAATATCTTTGGACTGTTTGTCAGACTAAACAACAATTTGAAGAAGCTACTCTCCAGAAACAGATGATCTCTGTAACTGATTGATCAATATTTCTTTGATTATTGGAGCGAGGGCTGGGCAACATATCAAAGTGTTGTCTCGTCCTGGATTTAAAGGCTTCATTACAGTAGAGTGATGTCAAAGGCAGCAAATCCTCAGTTGAGGAGCTTGAACTGGAGACAGGCTGCCTTTTCTGCTTGAAACATGAAATGTATTATCGATTATCAAAGCTGCTGGTGATATACGATTACTTAGCAAGCTGTTTCAGCCACTAGTTTCTTTTTTTAAGTAATTTACACTAAATACCTTTGACCAGACGACCAATTTAAACACATCTCTGGGCACATGTGACAGGCACATTCCTTTTATTTTCTGACAGAAGCGACAGCTGAATCGGTAATGAAAATAATTGTTAGCTGCAGCTGGAGCAGAACCCTTGACAAACACTTATGCTCACCATATTTTATATGCGAACAAACATCCTCTGAACCATCAGACTTTAAGCATCTTCCTACTGGTGGTTAGATTTTATATTTCTATTTTGAAATACTAGCGCAGCTGGCAGCTACAGATTCCTCTTTACGTTCAAGTACCTGCCTGTCTGTCGGCACCACAACTGCTCACTTTCCTGTAAAGGCTGCCACGCCCCGTCCCTGCCCCCCACTCTCGCCTCGATAGGAAATTCTTTGAACATCTGTATCTCATTGCTCCTGGGGGAGCAGTTGTGTTTACTATAATATAATATTCTGTATGACAACATTGCAGTTGCAGGTGGTGCCTGAGGATACCAATCAGACCTACTGCCACAACACACCCCCTGTGAAGGTAAAATGAGCCTTTTCTATACCGCAGAGCAGGCAACAAACCCACGCACGGCCCTGACCGGAGCAGAGGAGGAAGAGGGAGATGATTCAGCCCCGACCGTGTCGCCTCCCTACGTGGGGAAACACGAATGCATCCACTTATCGATCTTAAAGTGCTTCATTAGTAGCTGCATGAGGCATGGGCACAAAATGGATGATTAATGGCAAAATGTGGACTAGTTTTGGTATAGTCCCTCCTTCATTTCAATCACGCATGCCCTGTTAGGCTGTAAACAAGAGAAAATATCAGAACAGGAAGATATTTTTATTTGTTTAGCAGATGGCTCGTGTAGCTTTCATCTGTGGTAATTGCCGTGGCGAGACTGATAGTTTCACATTAGTTGAGCAAAGAGTCATGTATGCTGTTGTCCACTCGTAATGACAGACCTGACCTTCTAACCCTTCACTGTGAAACAGTGAAGGCACTGCTCCCCATTCCAATAAGCCAAACAGCCTGGTTGGTATTAAGAGGGCATGACGGTTTCAAATTGTGTCCTGCATTAGCTCCTGGCTCCGGGGGGGTCCTAAAGCCGCTGCTGGCTAAACAGAGCAGAGAGCGGTGGGAGGAATACATGGAATGCAGATAATACATACAAAGGATTATGTACCTGCTTGCACATCAAATCTGTGTGGTTTCACGTTTAATACCCGCGGACCGACGTCTGCTTTGATGGAGCACTGTGAAAGGTTGGAGATTAACATGCGCTGTCACACCACTGAGTCTTCTCGCGACTTCAGGACTTTCAGATTTGCGCGGCGGGATAACCTGCTAACATGATTTGGCTGAAAGGTTTCTACTAGTGTGACTGCAATGGCGCCGAGCTGGTTTTTGTGCATGATTTGTAGGGGGGGGGGGGGATTGTTTGCTTATGTGAAATGAATTTTGTCCAAAAGACGATTTATCTCATGTCAAAGCAAGGTCGCTAAATGTGCTCCTGTTTCCAAAAGACACACACGAGATAAAACTGTCACAACAAACCAAATCTTGCCGTTTTGTTTGGGTCCCTTGTTTCTGCGAGATGAGATAACCACTCTCAGTTTGTGTCATTCAGCGTATGTCACTGTCGTCTTGGGAACATGGCTCCTTTAAGGCATAATAATTTCATTAGTAGTGGCTATTACATTTTCCTCTCCCATCATGGCATGAGGGGAAGCCATACATCAAGGTAAGTGCTTTTAACTATCCACTTTGGCGTTGCATTGCTCCCATTCTGCTTCTTGTCCTGCCTGCTACACCCAGAACAAGAGCAGAAGAAGCCCTGCAGATGTAACTGAGAGTGAACAGCCGAGAAACACCCCACTTCATACAAAGCCTGTCAATAAGAAAAGGAATTGTGCCAACATCTCTTCATACCAAGATACCCACAAAATACAAAAATATCTGCAACGTGGCCTCGAGTGCTCGGGAGTTAAAATCTCCACGGGACTGTTCTGCACAGACTTTCCCACCTTCGAGCAAACTGAGTCAACGCGCTGCTCTGAAAGTCCTCCGAAGCAATGAGCTGCTTCTGCTGCTGGGTCAGACAAAAAGACACTGGCTCGAGGCGGAGGCTCCCCTGAAAGACCAGAAAAAGCTAAAAATTGTAACACAACAAGACATTCCTGATAACAAGGAGTGCCTCGCTGTGGTTTAAAAAAACATGCACGTATTCACAAAATATGAAACAGGAATGCCAATGATGGTCTGAAATATCACAACAACTACTGGACAAAAGGATAAAAGGAGACATATTCTGCTCATTTTCAGGCTCATAATCTTATTTTGGGTTACTACTTAAATATGTGTTTATGCCTTAATACTAAAAAAAAACATTAATGTTCTCATACTGTCCAGTGCTGCAGCTCTGTATTCCCCCTGTTTGAAACGCCCTGTTTTAGCTCCTGTGTCTTTAAGGCCGCCCTCCTGAATACCCAATCTGCTCTGATTGGTCAGCGCACACGCGCCTGAGTCAGCACCGCTAACAACAACAACAGAGCAGCTGTGCTGAACCAATTCTTGCATGCCACATATACACACTAGTTACGCAAATGTGTGACATGGTGACGTAGTGCGATGTCAAGATGTCACAGAATGGAAGACTACTGACGAGGCGTTTCAGGAGCAGTGTTTTCTGTGGGAGAGAGGAGCTTCTGTTTGTGCAGACTCTGACCTTTTTAACTTTCAAGATCAAAAGGAAAGGAAAAAAAAATCATAGGTTTCAATCATTTAGTCTAATAAATGTCCCAAAACAATGAAAAACACTCATCCCCGCTCATGTGTCAATCCAAAATGATGTCTTCAAATGGCTTCTTTTATCCAACCAACCATTCAAAACCAAAATACTCTTCACTTACTATAACAAAAGACAAACAAAAGCAGCAAATCCGGACATTTAAGAAGCTAGAACAAGCCAATGGTTTATATTTTTGCTTGAAAAATAGGGACTGCATGTTCGGAAATTAAACATAATAGGGTTCAAGTAAAGCTATCTAATCGATTAATTAAATTTTAAAAAAGTAAATAACCTTCAGATTAATCAATGATGAAAATAATTAGTATTATAATAATATTAGTTGGAACCTGAGGAGAGCCTTTGTGTTCCCTGTAGGACAAAATGTTGTAGCTTCGGCTTAGTTTAACGTGTATTGTATGAATTAGCAAACGTTAGCGTGCTACTGCATTAAGATGGTGAAACCAACAACGTTTATACCTGCTAAACATCAGCATTTTAGCATTAGCTCGCTGATTTTAGCATTTAGCTCAAAGCATTGGTGTGTCTAGAAACACCTCAGAGAGCTGCTAGTGAGATCACATCTAAAAAACATACTTCTTGCCCAGCCTCACTCCACTTCAGGTGTCATCAATACAAAGACTCACATTTGCAGATGAAATGACCTGAGATAAAGTGAACACAGGGCATTACTGAGGAGGACAATAAGAAATATAATCATTCAAGTGTGATACGTGAAGAACTGCCACCCTGAGCAGAAAGGTAACAGAGTTGTTCAATTATTGGAAACCCACTGGGGGATAATATCTGATATTGTCTGAACAAATATTCTCATAATGGCAAAATGTGGCTGTGATGTTGTCTGGTTTGGACTATCTGCTCCCGTTGGCGCTGCTTATAGATGAGCATGCTGTGGCAAGCCCTCCACAATAAGACAGGTAATCCAGAGATTTCCTCGGAAAAGAGGAGAAAATCCGCTTTACCCAACGCAGGGGGAAAACAAAGAAAAAGAAATGACATGTCATTTTTCAGTGTCAAACTTCGTGCTGTCTGACCCAGCAAGTTCGAATGAAATCACTATCATTAAATCTGGAAATTACGTGTCATCTCCCCTGTATCTACTGCTTGAATGGGGCGAAAATAAATTGTAACATAATGGGTTATGGCATCTTCATTACTCAGAATTAAACACTGCAAAGTTCTTTTAATAACGACCTCACTCTGTAGAATAGCCACACACCGCAATGAAGCAACTTTTGAATGACCCGGTCCGTGGGTAGACAGGCTGCTTCTGAGTTTAGCTCTGAAACATTCCTGCTTTTTTTTTTTTTTTTCATGACCACCCTGCAGCCGAGCTCGAGTCGAATCAGAGTCACACACGCAGATTCTTTTGTGCTAAGAGGATAAGTCAGTCCAAAAGTCAGTATTTAAATTGCACCGGAGGGATGTGTAATGCTTAGAAAGTCTCCCCGGGAACTCGCAGCTACTTGACCTCTTAAGATGTCCCGTTAGAAAATTAAGTATTGCATCCAATTACCCGACAAGCATCTCTTCACCTTCCGTGTAAGGTCTGGCAGTGGAACAGCTGAATACTTAACAGCAAAGCAGAGCGTCTTATCCGAAAACATCTAACACATCCACAAGTCGTGCATCAGCCAAAGCATCGCTAGTGGGGTAATTGCCAAGCAAAAAGCCACCACTTGACGTCTTTGAACAGAAAACGATGTCGGGTTTAAGGACACAGCGCTGTTACCGCTGCTGCATTTTTACGTGCAACAACATCATTTTGGATACAGTAATCTATCCTGTGTATTACATTTCTTCTCACTTAATCACGGTTCTTGAAAGAAAGTTGCTCATTAGGAAGGACATGCCCTGAGGCCAAGCATTCATGGACTGGAATGTGAAAATGTCTTGCTGCCAGAAGGGAATGGGGGATTAATGATTTATGTAAAGTTAAGAGCAAGGAACAGTTCCCAGCAGGGTCAAATAATAAACTCTTTTTCAATAAACTTGTCCTCTGAAATATACGATTATCATTGGATAATTACAACAACATCCAAAGAATACTGGTTCCCAACCGGTCTGGCGTTTCAAATAGGACTACCTGAGCCAGAGGCAGAAGGTGGACATTTCAACACCGTATTTCACCTGATTGAACAAACTATTTCAACTGTTCCGTTTTAGCCTACCATTTCAATTGTTTACATATTACTTAAAGCTAGGCTAACTATTTCAACTGAACCCTTTTAACAAAGTATTACAATTATTTACCTATCACTTTAAGCTAGGGAAACTATTTCAACTGTTTACTTTAAGCTCACTATTCAAATTGTTAACCTTTAGCAACATATTTCAATTGATTCATCACCTATTACTTTATGCTAGGCTGGCAATTTCAACTGTTTACTTTTTGGCAACTATTTCAATTGGAAATTCAATACTTCGAGCCAGTAATAGCTACTTTTAGCTATTTCAACCGATTGCTTTTAACCAGCTACTTCAAATCTTTAACCTACTTTTAGCATATCTTCTAATGTTTACTTCAGGATAAACAAACTGTTTACTATAAGCAAACTATTTCAGATGTTTAGCCTATTTTTAGCTAACTTTAGCTAAACTCACTATTTCAACTCATTACTTTTGCTTACTTTTGGCTTAATATTTCAACTCTTGACTTCTGGCTTACTATTTCTACTCTTTAATTTTAGCTAACTTTTCTAAATGTTGACTTTTAGCTTTGTACTTCAAACTGTAATTCATGACTTTTGGTCAACTATTTAATATACTTACCCTTTACTTTTCTGCTATTTAAACTGTTCTCCTCTCCTAAATAACTATTCTTATAACGTATCCAATATTTTCAACATGTGGTGTGTTGAGACTTACTCAGGTCGGAGGGAGGTGTGGACTTGGCAGTCAGCCTGCTGCAGCTGGTAGCTTGCTGGTTTTGTGACAACAAATTCACTGAAGATCAGCATCATACCAATTTGTGATCCAATTTGGGTGTTTTCTTTAAAATGTATAATTCCTGCTTTTTCAAATGAATTGAGCTTATCCTTTATATTTCCACATGCTCCGTGGCATCTTCAGCAGTACCCCCAGCGGTGAATCTTATCAAACAGCTTGAAATCCACTTAATGACAGTTTTGAAAAAAAAAGAGACCTTCCATTGTCAGAAAAACACCCTCAAATGCATCCAGCATTTGAGAGCAGGTTTGGCCTTTATATTCCCTATGGGTGCATTTAAGACCTCTATAAATCTCAGGGCTATTCCAGAGTGTCATGATACAATCTTAACCCAGAGAGATGGGCCAACCATTTAATCTCCTATCTTGATTTCTATTTAGGCACTAACGGAATGACAAGCTTTTAATTCCAATCAGAGATGTACTCTCGCTATCCCCCTGTGTGAGAGACACACTCTGAATGAGAACTCCTGTCTCCTGCAAGTTCAACTGAAGCAGCATGTAATCAAAGATAGCTTCAGGCGCCGCAGACTGCTGCGGCAGTCTATGAGAGAAGGATAGTGGACATCATCGCAACACAAAGGAACGGCTTTTAAAAAGGCGAGAATGTGAATACCGAGGTCATATGCAGACACAAGGACTCTGTTGAGTCCCAAAGGCGTAACAGGGACCAGCGCGACATTTCATGAATGAAAGATTGCTAAACAGCGTCTGAGTGAATAGAGTGACTTCTCAGTATTGCAAAAGAGCTAAGGACCTAACAGGGGATGATTCAGAAATGAATGGGAAGACAAAACTCCATGTCATTTTATTAGTTGGCCCCAGGCTTGAAATGAATGTTTCACCTTTTGCACAAAGGCTGTGTCAACCCGGCTGACTTCCCTAAACCTCAGACAGAGTGAAAACACAGGTTTAATACAATAGCAACCTCCCGCCTTTCTGCTTGACTCTCATAAATAGAGAGAAATAATGACTTTATGGGAGTGCAGGCATAAATATCAGAGTTCATCACTGACCCCTCCCCCCCACACTCTGCTGTCAGTGGTGCGAACACTGTTGCTCCTTTGTCTTTGCTTAATCTATAATATACATTTTAATGACAAAAAGAACTTCATTAAATGTAATTCACAAAACAAAAGGCACATGAGCACCCATCCTCTGGCTTTCCATACATAGGTTATGCGCCCCTTTATGGTATTCCTTAAATGCTCTCTGAGGTCGGATGATTACCATCACAGTTAATGGAGGCCTCTCAAAGAATTCATTAAGGCAGAGCAATGACTCTGACAGAGAATCTGAACAAAGATCCAGGCCCCGGTAAAAAATCTGGGTGTGGCCACTGGCTTTTCATATGGAGCAGAGACGCTCCCCCCCTCCACCAGGTTGCACATGTGAAGTGCAGCGACAGGCAGCAGCTACTCTGTGCCCTCTCCGAGGGGTGTGTGCTGTTCCATATTAATGACAAAGAGAGGAGCGGGAGCAAGAAGTCGCTATCATACACTCATTTGTTTAAAAAGAGCCAGCCTCACAATACAGTCGGCGGGAGTCCGCAGGAATCCAGTGAAAGCTGGGGGCTGCGTCAATGACAAAGGACAGAAACAACCTCACTTTTTGTCCCTGAAACAAGGGCCGCCCAATTTCAGAGTGCTGTTGGGCTTTCACCAAAACCAAGGATACCTCCATGCATTTCAATGGGGTAGTCCTGCATAAAGACAGAGGCACTACTGCATAGCACAGTCATCTCTCTCCTGTTGTTAAGCCTTTCTTTATAGCTGAAACAATAGATCCCTGGTCCCTCCCCTTGGATAACAAATAAACCATTATTTTGCACGGCAGAGCGAGAAAACCTGTGTAAGGAAAGTGAAAAAACTGCCAGGAGCAGACTGAGACACTGGTCTTGTGTTTACCTTAAAACGATCCCGCCCCAGTCTAAAACATGCATGTGTTGAAAGTCAACAAAGTGCTAAGTTCAACTTCTTAACCTGGCAGGCAAATTACATCACAGAAAGGATTGCTGGAGAGGCCATTTTCACAGAGAGTTTCTAAAAATTGAATATATCTCTCATTCTGGCCCCAAAAGTGGGGCAAGCCAATCATCAGTGTAATTAAGATTCACTTGCTGTTGTTTTACTGATAATCCCGTGTGTAAAACTGTCACAGGCGGACAAAAGACCTTTTTCTCATTGAGTCATTGCCTCAGAGTGATTACTTTTGCCACACAACTCCTTTCATTTTCCCAAGGCAAGGCCACTCATACATCTTCCTGCTCGCAGGGGCCAGCTGAGAGCGAATTGCTCTCTCTGACGTGTAGGAAACTCAGCATGTTCATGTGGTAACTCATATTTCTTTCACCGCCGCCCCGCTACATCTAATCTAAAAAGGTGGAGTTTGGATTTTGGAGCAAACGCACAAACAGTTCTTGAGCCTGTAAAAAGTTCCAAACAAGTGAATGATGAGGCAAAAAAACCCCCACCTCATTTTTAAAGTTAATCATTTAGCTCAAAGTGAGTGATGGCGACAAAAAGCTTTTCTTTCAACAACTGCGCACACAAACAGGAATCATAAAGAGACACTCGCTCCCTTCATGGCCCTGAAAACAAATCAACACTGCTGCTCCACCTGTTCAGTGTCCTGCTGGGGGTGGAAAAAAAGAGTGTGTGTGTGTGTGTGTGAGTGAGTGTGTGGATGTGTTGGTGTGCACCACTCCAAACCCACTGTGTGAGGGGTGCAGGGCAGACAAAAGGCCAAAAGAAAGCAGCAGCTGTGTTACATCAGAATTACACTTTCCTACACTTAGTTGTCGATATTTCAATTTCAGGTCTACTGTACGTCAAACCGCACCATATGGCCCGCGAGCATATGTTGAAAAGCATCATTTCCTCAGGGGACGGGCTGATGTTCTGGCCCTAATTGCTTGGAAAGCAGCATTCACAGCTCCACAGAAGTAGAGCAGGTTAATGATCAACCCCTTATCGGAGACTCCCACAGTTTTTAGCTGTGCACTAAAACCCGCTCATTGCTCTCTTTCGTATTTAACGCTGCATCGAAGATTATGTAACAGCGGCGCTTTCATTTCATCATAACTTCAGGTTATTTATAGTTCCAGCCCATAACTTCATCTTGATTTGTTTTTAGTTATTTAGCAATTCAAAGCTAACGTTGCCCCTGTGAGTGGTTAATTAAGCTTGATCCTCACATCCAGGATGTGAAGCGCTGCTGCTGCCAGGGGCGCTGGCAGGAATCCCACACCCCCCTACTGAGAGGTGACTCGGGCTCCAGAACCCTAAAGGCTGCTTTAATTTACAGTACGGCCTCGGCTGTCTGTCTTCTTCGAGGAACCCATGAAAGTGTCCTCCCCCTCACTTTTTCTCTCAATGTGAGCAACACCTCTGTTTTTCTTCTGCTCACATTTCCACTTATCTATTATTCCTATCGAGGACATAATGCACCCAATCAAGCACACAAAAGACATAGTTCTCTCGTTGAACATGTATTTCACTCACGTTGAATGAGTCTCACTTTTTTACTTGATCTGAAGGTCTTTTTTTAAAGTATAGTAAGTGTGTGACACTGGGAAAAGATTCCACTTCACACTTGTGTTCGAACACAGGAGAGTCCTACAGAGCCCTTTGAGAGACATTACGAGCTGCTATAATGGGTTAAGCATCGGCAGGATAATGAGTTGTGAAGATATCCCATTACAGGTCCATTTTAAGCGTTCCTATTCCAATAAGTGCGAAGAACTATGAATTAATAGGATGGTTTTGCTCCCTGACTTTAAATTCCACAGATTCTCCTGTTTCCTCGTGTCTTTAATCAGGTATTCACATGGTCAGGATTGATTTCATAATTTGATTTTCTTCTGTTGCTAGGGAGCGAGTGTTTTAGCACAATTGGATCAACAGACAAGCAAACTATTCTAAGAGGGAGGAAGTGTTAAAGCGATAACATAAAAGTGAAGTACAGATGCAGCATTTCTATTCAAATCCGTGATTCGGCTGAGTTGCCATACTTTTCATGGCTGCATCTGAATTTTGCATGAAGGGATACAATACTTTCCAAGTCACAAAGAAAAATCTCTTTCTCAAAGAAAAAACAACCACAAGCAGAGTCTTCAAACATCAAGAGGGGAAAACTGCCTAGAAAAAATGAGACGTGCACAAGCACACAAATATACGCAGTTGTGCAGAATCTCACATGCCAGACAAGTGTACTTCTTTTTTTTTTTTTCCCTGTCCTGTGCATTAGTATCACGGCATTCATGAGACAGGTCTGGACATAACCTAGTTAAAGATGAAAGAAAGGAGAGTGAATCTATCTCAGGTGAAATTGGGTGACCCCCGCAAGAGATTAGTCCATTAGCAGGAGGGAGAGCCCCGCTCGCTCGACAAGTAATACCAGCTGTGACACCGAGCGCTGTCTGTCTGCTCAGGGAGGGGGCGAGGGTGGTGGTGGTGGTGGTGGGGGAAGGGTGGAGACGGGGAGCGAACAAAAAAACAGATGCATCTCTCTACAGTGTTTGTTCTAGGAGTAATTCAGGAGCTCTGTTTCTGATTCTGGATTTAGCCGAGCCTCGGCCTTGACTGCAGGAAGCCCCCCACCCCCCCAGAGCTGCTGCTTTTTTTTTCTTCTTCTCATCTGTTCAAATATAATAAACACAGGCCTGTTTTTTTATTACAAGTATCGATGCCGGTTTTATTGCAAATCCCAAACTCAATAAAACCCCTCAGTCAGATTTTGAGCCCAGATTGAGCAAAAAACCCCAAAGAAACATGAATATTTCTGTTTAAAGAAACCTCGCAGGGGTCACTTTCTCCGAGGCGGCACCGGCCATCTGTTGTGTCAGCAAACACACACATGTTTTGACCATCCCGTCTGCTAAAACACACATCGGGGTGGACGGGGGCCATAAAAAGTCTAACCTGATTACCAACCCAGTGCACTCTCCTCCAGTCTCAAGCACACGGCACTGCAGTGGCACAGCGGTGTTAAAAAAAAACACACATCTAAAAAGGGACCATTCGTTTCCTCTCAAACAAACCACCTGAGCCTCGACTGATAGGTGCTGCGTGGTGTTAATTTACAACAACAGGCGTCACCGTGGTGTGACGAGGTCGAAGGGAGTACAGCGGGATCCTCCTCTCCGCCCCTTCCCTTATCCAGGGGAGTGCTCTGAGCTCCTTGTGCAGCCCTCTGCTCAATGGCCCTGGCTGAGTGATATGAGCACATGGTGCTGCTACCTGTTGGCCCGAAAGAGCAGACAACAAGGAAGTCTGGAGACGGCAACACAAAAAAAGAGAAGAAAACCAGCCCTTATTTCATCAAATTACTCTATTTTTCAAAGCCGGCACTTAATGCCAAGTCTTTGCACCCAAGAGACCTGAATTCAACTTGGAAGCACTCACTTGTGCAACCCATTTTACAACTGCCCACATCCAAAAGAAAAAAAAAGTGTTCTATCCTGCGTGTAATTACCAGAGGGAGCCTGTCAGGAGCGCTTTCCCTCCACCCAACAAGGCAACCCATAATTACAACACATCAGACGGGATATGAACGCACCATCATTCGGCTCAACAGCCTGCGAAAGCACATACAACTCACACAATAAAAAAAAAATGAGGCATCACGATGACATCATGCCAGGAGCACATGTGAAGAATGGGTGATGATGATGAAGATGATGCCCGCCTCTCCCATCATGGGGAGGAGGGAGTGTGAGGGGGGGGAGGGAAAACAGGGTGGCACAATGGATTTCATGTCTCATAAGCAGTTTATACACAGGAAAGTCACTTTTTATATACTTGTATAAGCAGGGAATGCAGAACAATGAGGAATTTGATGGAGTTGGGTTAAAAAAAACACACATTATAGATATTTAGATAAGGAGTTTTCTCATGTGACAGAGGGATTTCTGCATTATGTTGTTTATAAGATGCCAAAACAACAAAAATAGAACTGTTTTGTTTTTGTTTTTGTTTTGTAGTAAAAGCCACATTCATAAATGTCTAGACTATAGACTATAGACTAAATACTTCCAAATGCTGAACTATAACACCGCTCACTAACTTAAAAGCAAGGGGACCCACCCGCGTGCCCGCCGCCTCTTCCCCCCGGAAATGTGATCGATAAGCCGGGGCTGAAGTTTTCACAGGCACCTGCCGGGACCTTCCCGTCATACCTGCGGCGCCGCGTGAGCAGCGAGCACCCGCCGGCCGGTTAATGAGACAATGGCTTACCTCGGCGGAGGAGCGCGGCGGTGATGAGGAGGGCGCACACGCAGCTGGCGGACAACAAGTGCATCCTCGCGGGTATCTCGGATCCTTCCTGCGGCTCGGTTCGTGTCAGAGGTTTTGTTAGGACCACTTGGTCGAGTTGTACTCTTGCAGGCCGGTGGGTGAGGTTTTGAAAAGACAAACGCTCCCGTGTCTCACTTCAGGTTCAGGCTCCTCTCCCAACGTGGCATGTGCTCGCCAACACGCGCTCGCATCAGTTCTGGTAGAACAGGTAACTGCGAGGAGCTCACAGACGGAGCGCGAGGGCGGGGAGGAGGAGAGGGGAGGGGAGGAGAGGTGGGGGGGGGGGGGGGGGGGGGGGGGGGGTGCTTGTGGGCAGCTCCGCCCCTGATACCCCCCCTCCATCTTCCTCCCCACCCACCACCACCTTCCTCTCCCCTCCAGCAGCACCTCCCCCCCTCCTCCCACACACAAGTGTACCCCACCCCTTTCCTTAAGATGCCCCCCCACTCCAAACACACACACACACTCCACTCACCCTCCTCCTCTCACCCACTTTCCTCTCATCTCTCCCCCTTCTCTATCCAACATGCACACACATTCTGCACACACACAGAAAGAGGGAAACCTTCAATCACGCCCCACCTCAGACTTGTCTCA
The DNA here is from genome assembly GCA_963678695.2 of Diplodus puntazzo. Lineage (NCBI taxonomy): Eukaryota > Metazoa > Chordata > Actinopteri > Spariformes > Sparidae > Diplodus > Diplodus puntazzo. The sequence continues at coordinate 11,333,949 of OZ023162.1, read as the reverse complement.
TGCACAAAACCCATTGGTGGAACGCGTACCCTCACCCTGACCCTACAATTAGAGTTAAACTTGGTTTAAAAGTACATGTTAGTGAGCGTCTGCACGAAAGCAGCAGACTCTGCCAGGGATATTCTCAAATAACTGATTAATCAAAGAAGTAGTGGAAAACGCCCAAGGTCATGTTTTTAATCAACAGTCGAAGAAAAGCTAAAAATATCCAGTCTACGGCGATTCAAGAGGAGAAGAAGAAGAAGAAGAAGAAAAAGCAGCCAATAAGACACATTTGAGAGGCTGGAAAACAGCCTTCAACATTTCTGCTCTCAAAATCAATCAACATAGCGTACACTGTTGTGGCTTGATTTTCTGTCCACCAGCTACTTGATCAATCGGCTAATCTTTTCAGTCACGTATCAAAGAAATGATCCACATCTCAAAGTTTGAGATTCAAGATTCCGTACTTTATTGCCACATCAGTGTAATTGAATGGAATTTATCTGGGCGAGCTCACCCAAACACAGACAAGGGAACCATTCACTCGTAAAATGAAATACATAAAAAAGCTCTTTGTTAGGGTTAGGAGAACATTGTGGTTTGGCTTAAAATGTCCACTTTTATCAACACAAACACAGAAAGGAAGTCCCATGGTATCCCTTCAAAATAGGGGAATAGGGAAATATCAACCTGATCACCAGAATACGTCAGTTACATTTTTGTAATACCACAGAAAAGTCGAAAGATTACGTCTCTTAATGTCGCACCTTTACGTTTCTTCAGGTTCAACTTCTATGTCTCTCTTGTCATGTCGCTGTGCTTATGCTCTCGTAAGGTTTAGGCACAAGAACCACGTGGTTGGGGTTGGGAGAACATCCTTGTTTGGCTTAAAATACCTGCTGGAAATGGCCTGTGCTCCTGTCAAAAATATCCGCTTTTGACGCCACAAACCTAAAAACCAACAGCCTCGGCAGAATAAATGTCACCTATGTAGGCTACGTTTCTGCAAAACCAAAGACAGCTTTATTTTACTTAATGGTATTATTTCCCTCGTGTCTTGTTTAGGTTCAATTATTAATTTGATCTTGTCACAATTTTCAATTTGATCTTGTTACAATGCTCTGGTTAGGTCCAGACACTAAAAACACTTAGTTTGGGTTAGAAGAACATCATGGTTTGTCTTAAAATACCTGCATTGGTCACCACTAACACATCTAGAAATTCTCCTGATGTCTCCTAAAAAACCCAGTTTTGTCGCCATAAACATGTTCAGACTTCCCGTCAAAAATTCCCACTTTTGTGTCACACACATGGTCGAAAATTGTGCTGAGATGTCCTTGAAAGGAAGCATCTAGTTCCCTTATGCCTATAAAAGCTAAAAATGCAGCCTTGAACTGGGATCACCAGTTTGGCCGCCTCTTCGCCTGTAATAACATATGAACATACAGATGTCAATACGGAAAAATAGCGTATGTATGGACACAATTTGTTGTTTGCTACATGTAAACTGCTGAAATGTTTCGCTGGTGACTCATGTCAATGTCAGGTCAATGTCAGAAACGTATTGTGTCATCAAGATACGATAGGCTGGAGTTTCTGAAAAACTGACATTTAGATTTTCTTATTTATTTATTTATGTGTTTATTTATAACTGACAACAGTGACATTTTATGAGCTTATCACGGCGAGAATCCACAATCCACGAAGTAAATTGTAACTGCAGCCATCGCACGAGGGCTGTGAAGTAGAAAAAAATACAGCATCTGAATGTGAAGTGGAGTAACAGTAGATGTCTGCCAAGATGGAAAGAGCCAGGAGCTCAGAATTGTACTTAACTGCGGCTGCACTCGGTTAAATGTACATGTACACTCTGCTGCCTCCAACATGTCCTCTCACACACACACACACACGCTCTCGCAGACACACATCGCGGTGCTTTCAATCAACTGGCTCCCTTTTTTCATGCAGGAAGCGACAGGACAGGCGGCCCGTGGTAAAGCGAGCTATAGGATGTAGGTCCAAGGTTAATTATAATAGAAGAAAAGTCCATGTAAATAATTAATCCCTAATTAATTATTAAAATCCTTGCTCATATCTCCTTACTTTTCAATTATTTCCTTGAGCACATTCAAGAGCAGCACCACAATAATTAATATCCATCTAATGACTATGCTAATAATTGGAATTAATGTGGAGGTTTTGGCATGGACAGAGCTGTTCTTTCTCCCTACACGTGCAGTCTTGCACTCGTTATTTTGGCTCTGCGCGACGTCAGTAGTTATCTATATTTACTCGTCGTGGTTTCAAGTCAGGTTTCCTGTGATGACGAATAGATCGTGACTACAGATGAAGAGGGAAAAAAACCACGGCTCTGAAACAGGTACAACAGTGACAGTTCCCACCGAGTCCATTTCAGAAGTTGGTAAAAAATAACATCAGAGCATGTAAAATGTCATTAAAACCACACTTGGTGCAAATAAAATGGTTTACCACTGCGCTGTAACTGCATGATCATGCTTGTCTGATCACAACGTGTGTGTGACTGCGTGTGCGCACAGTGTGTGCTGGGCTGTGGAGGGGGGGATCTATCGGGGGGAAGAAGTAAGTATTCCTCACCCTGGGTGTGAAATTCATGTAGGTCTGTGATGGTTTGTGCAAATGGAGCGAGGGCACAGGCTGTGAAAACCTAATGCAATTTGATTAGAAGTTAACCGCAAAGCAATATTTTTCCTGCCTCAGTGCGCAGAGTGAAAAAAAAGAACAATTTGCTTCTTTTTTTTTTTTTTCCCCTCTCTCCATGTGGCTGAGAGTGAATGAGACTGACTGATGACCAAGCATGTAGCGCAGCATTCAATTACCAAACAATAACATCTAGGTAGTAATTGGGCTTTCGGATGAGACTGGTCAAGGTCTAAATATTGAAAAAAAAAAATAAATAAATAAAACAAACAACAATGACGCACAACCTCAATTTTCATGTCAGAACCCTAAAAGACATCTACAGTAAACCAGCGAGCAGGCTGCTGGATCTCAATGTCAGGCCTTTTTTTTCTTTTCAGAGGTATAAAGACAGCTGTAGTTAAATTTGTATTCACGGGAGAACATTTTCAGTCAGTCCCCATGACTGGAGAGAGAGATTACACACAGACTAATGAATTACAATATATCATGTCATATTGGGGGAACTGCACCGGCGCCTGCTGTCTTTTATTTGATGAAAGAATGAACGCTCTGGTGTTGACATCTTGTGAGACATCTCGTGACACTTCTCTTGCTATGAGCATGGAAACAAACAACCCTGCGTTGCCATGGACGCGGGCCATGAAAATACACATTTTTGACAGTCAGGGACAGATCCCCCCCCCCTTCCCTCACTGGCTCGTGTAGCAGGTCTACACTAATTACCATAGGTGTGTGTTGTGTATCAAAATAATGAAATTCAGCAACAACAGCAGCCAGACAGAAAACAGGCTCATCTGCAGCCCTGCAGTGGTCACTTCTCCTTCGCATTCCCGCATGAGGCTCTTCCAAATGTCCCCCCCCCATCCTGCTGAGGTGTTCACCAACTTTTCCTGGGAGGCAGACGGGTGATCGGTGTTCGACAGATTGGGCGTCAGTAAACTGTGTCAAGCAGCGAACACAGTGACCCTGACATTTGCAGCATGGCCAAGGGAAGGCGAGATCCACTTAATGGCCAGTCCTGTGCCGGCCAGCAGCCCCACTTTGGATCGATAATTGCTTCATTAGTTAATCTGATTGAGTGTGTGAGCAGCCTGCAGTCGATGCAGAGTTACCTCTCTTTCTGCGAGGAGTCTCTGTTTTATTGATTTAATTGTTCCCCGTAGAGCCTAACTTTTCCCCCCAACTAATCCTCACATTTACACAAAGAAAAGGAGAATGGATCTCTTTGTTTGAGCTCCTCATACCAGCCATACCTCACTTCTATTATAACCGATCAATAGAAAGTGCTTCTCGATAGCAACAGTAAAACAAACGAGGAGACCAAATGGCATGTGTTGTTTTGCCGGGGTTGCTACGTTTCCATGAGGCTTAAAATGGCAACTGTGCCAATAATATTTAGCATGCACATAATGTTATGCATCTTTTCCAGACTGGGGACTGGTGTTTAATTTGAGTGTGAGATAATGAGAAATGTGCATGTGTGTGTGTGTGTGTGTGTGTGTTTGTTAACTTATGTCATTCACCCAGCATAGCTTCTTGTGCATCTTATCAGCAGGGACTTTAAAGCTGCACTATCTGATGCTTTATGGTCACTTGAGAGCAAGTTCGGATTACATGTGAGCTGACTGTCACGTCAGGAGGCGGATGGGGTGCTGGTGGTTGTGACGGCTAAAAGGCCGCTGTCACAAGGTGCGGTTTCAATGTTTGCCAGCCATTTTGGCGTTCGGCCATTTCCAGCTGTGGTAGCGGCAACAAAACTGGGTATTCTTGACAGGAGGTTGGAACAATTTATAGCAAAAAACTGTATATTTGTCAACTGAGACGTCAGGACAATTTTCGGCCGTGTTTGTAGAGACTGAACCAAGTGAACAGATCTTTCCCTTAACCTAAGGATTACAAAATATATTTACAATGTCTACACAGCTGTAGATTTATGTTGACACAATTATTATTTGCATATTCACATTCAGTTACAATAACCTGTTGACTATGCCTCTCTGATTATCTCACATTCACCATAATTGTAATCCTGCAAGCTCCTGATTGGTCTGTTCTGTGTTGTGAAACTGCTCGTGCACAGAGGATATTAAAACACATCAAGAAGTTTTCCGTCTCTATCCTGCTGTTCTTTTTTCATAAAGTGTAGTCCACTCACCCCCAACATAACTCATGTTACAAATATAAGTCAACTATTCAATTTCATTTTTGCTCCATTTTTGGTCCCCACCAACTCCCAAAATATATATCGGACTTTTCACTGTTCACCCCTAATTTTGTCTTTTTGGCGTTAGATACTGGGCAGGTAGCTTAACATGGTTCTTTTGTTGTTGTTGTGTTTTTTTTTTAGCTTTTTTATTGACCAATTTGTTTTGTTAAGCCAAAACAATCAGCTGAAAGACGCTAAAGATATCCAAATAATTGTTTATGGGCTTGTCACTATGAGCGACTCCTTTCACATTACATCTAGTCATGTGAAGATCATATCAACTTTATTTTATTTTGACAGGTTCAAATCTGATGTTCTAAGGAGTTTAAAATGGGGGAAAACATTTTATTTGCTTTACGCTCACATGACGCCTGTCATAACTGACAGAATAACACTTAATGACAACTGTAACAATCATTAATAAAGACTCTTTGAACTCAGCCTTCAAATGAAATGTTACGTTGTTATGTTAAATGTTATGTTAAGTGTTTGGACACTTTGCTTTGTAGGCTGACACTTTAATGCCACTTGGCTGGCATTTTGGTTCATATAATCCATTCTTTTGTCATTTCATGGTTCTTTAATATTTTTTTATTGGTCAAATTTATGAATAGAAGAACAGTTTGACTGAAGAAGGAAGCAGTGGGTGGCAGTAAGAGCCTGTTTTGTTTTTTCATAACACAATAATTAGTAAAGAAAGTGGTTATGCTACACTGGTCTTCTACTGACTTAGAGGGAAAGTGCTTTTGGATGGATGTAAACACAGAAGATTTGACAGGTTAGGACATAAAAAGTTAGCGTGCAAAGACGCAAAGATATTTCAAATTACACACATGAGAGACGATGTTATTTTGCCCTCTGGGCGTGTGATACTTCTTCCATAAAGGGTCAAGAACATCTTGTTTGTTGGTGCATATTTAAGCATTAACCTGCCGTCACACTGTTCTGCACATGTACTGGTGCTTCTTTTTTTATGGTCTAATATTGTACTGCATTTCTTTTCACCATGTGTGCCTTTTTTTTATCCTGCGTGCCGTCAGTTAATCCTGTCTTGTGGAACTGTGTTGCAGCATGTCAGCGTAAATTCACCGAGACAAATTCCCTGCGCAGGCATTGTGCTCCGTGAAAGAAAGTGATTCCTCCAGGCCTGCGACCTGTTGGGAAGATGCCGCAGAGAAACCACCGCAGTTTTTCATAAGATTTTAGAAGAAGGTTGAAGGAGTGTTGAATACAAAAAAACACTTTGAGGAGATTCTGCTGTCTGACATCAATGTGTTTAGCGATCATACGACACATCTTCTACAGAGGGAATTACAGAAAAAAATATTTCTAAGAGAGACGTGAACAAGGCGCTTTGCTATGTTTGAAACGTTCGCTTTATCTTTTATGACTTCAAAGATCAACAGTGACAATTCTGATGGTGATTTCTTTGTCTCAACACTTTTCTCAGCCTTGTTTGAGGAGTTCATATAAAAGACAAGGAAACCTGCCCAAATGAATTTGGATTTTTTTTTTCTTTTATCTTGTGATGGAAAATCAATTACACTGAGGGGCTGAGGAGTTCAGATGTATTACAGGTGAAAAGTTCCGGCCTGCACTGGATGCAGCTGTTGCAGTGCGATACATTCGACCTAGTCTGGCTGCTGGTTGTGTCTGTTTTCCCAAATTACCTGGTTGGGAAATGCATAAATGTAATTCATTGGCAACATGAAAGGCAGAGAAATTATTCATGAAGATGTAGACCGGTCTGCTACAACTCAGGCATCTGTCAGCTGTCAGTATTGTTTATTTCCCACCTCAGCCTGAAACTATTTGTTGGTTTGTCAGCTAATGGCGGCGTCGTTGCAAGCGGATTTTTCGGCAGGTACTTAAATGCCGCCTGCTGCAGGCTGACGCTTTGAGCAACAACCCAGAATAAACACGAATGGCAGATTCTTGTTATCCCTTTTTAATATGGCAGCGAACGTATCCGCCATTTTCTCATAATGACGTGCAACACCCAAATGTTCCATGAAATTAACTCTTAAACAAAAGATAAGTCGTGTTATGCCAATTCCGTAACTAGAATTAAAAAAGTTGGAGCTCCTCGCCGTGCCGGGATTTCAAAGGGAAAGTTTGGGGAATAATTTGTCTCTGCGCTATCATTTGCAGCTTCGTATTCCTCCTCTTTTTTTCTTTTTTTCTTTTTTACAATACAGTGGTGAAAGCAGGTTGACATTCAGTTCCCGGGATAATCTTTAAAGCAGAAGGAGAAGATACCAGCTGAAGTGAGATACAATCTCATGATATATTGGAGTGAAAAGGGCATGTCGAGAATATCAAACAGACGACAAAGTAATCAACTATCGAGATAAACTTTTTTATTTTTTTACCTCCCACAACAGCCGAATCAGGTGGTGCCATTTATGGTCTGCTGGGATTTCATGGAAATGTAGTTTGTACAGTGCAGAAGAAGAAGAAGAAGAAGAAGAAGCGGAAGCCGCTGTCTGTATGGTCTGCTCCTCAGCTTTGCATTCATTACAGTAATCCTGCTCTCGTTTAGCTTTTCGAAAATGTGTCATCAGAAAAGATTTGGAGAGTTGTGGAGGTGTTTGTTGATATGGAACACGAGCATCGATGTAACTTGGTCATTGTACGTAATATATTTTAGTTACAAACTGGCACGGTAAGATAACATAATCAATCAATCAATCAATCAATCAATCTGTATTTATTTTATTGATTGATTTTGTCATCGTAATGTGCCGGTTTGTAAGTGAAATTACACTTACTTATTACAAAAAATGCTGTTTAAAAAAAACTGGTTTAAAGCAGCTCATCATCCATGAATACATAAACTGTTCAAGTGAAGTTTTAGGAGTTCCACAAACAAAGAGAAGATTTTTTTTTTTTTACAAAACTTCACCTCGCAATTCCCCGCAGACGCCTCTGAGTGACTGTGACATAAACCCCCCCGAGAGGTTTCACCGTGTCACTGAGCGCCTGAGGAGACTCCTTATGTTGGCGTTTATAGGTACGTTTTTTATAAGCAAATTTGAAATGGTGACGTGTGACAATATCAGCTACGTATTCCACATTTTTTTAAATGCACAAATATAAAGTAAATCAGTTTAAGATGCTTCGCTTAGAAGTCGAACAGTCACTGAAACCTGCATTGATCGTGTTTTGACATATTATCCATCACCTTTTAAGTTGACATGTCAATCCAACAATTACGGAGCAGGATTATAATTTAGTTGCAGTCGTGTTTTCGGTCACTCGACGACTGTAAGTCCCATATTCAACCCTTTTGGCTCTGTTTTTAGTCTCCTCCACCTCCTTAGAGTAATATCTGTCTCTGTAGCAGCTAAATGTTCTAATATGTTCACCAGCTAGCTGCTATCTTTGTCTGTCAGGCTGTTTGGTGCTGGGCAGGAAGAAGCCCATGTGTGTGAAAACAACTATCTGCTGAAAGCAAGTTGATGAGAGCGGTGCGAGTGAAGCAAATCAGAAAATTTGCTGACTGTTCAGGTCAAAACAGTGCACTAAAAACACCAGTGTTCTTCACAATATTTGATCGATTGTACAAGTAATGAGCCCAAACAAACACACCATAAACCAGAGTAGCAGCACATAAACTAGGGGTAAATCAAATCAAATAATCAAATAAATGTTATTTATATAGCCCCTCGATTCGAGTGAGGGATAACTTGCCATATTGAGAAAAAAAACCTTTTAACAGGAAAAAAATAGATGGAAGAAACCTCAGGACGAGCCACAGAGGAGAACAACATCACAGTTTACAAACTGCACTGACAGAATATCTGATACAAACTATAATATATGAAAAGTGGACTGATCATCAGCCTGGACGATTATTAAGACCGATATTTAGCATTTTACTAATTATTGGTATTTGTGTTTTTTGTATCTGATTGCAAATAAATTACATGTATTTAAAAAAAAGTAGAAAGTAGAAAGAAGCAGAAAATGGAAATATTAGTAACTCGAAATTGTGCGTAAGCACAGTACTTATTACATCACCCTCAACTTGTGACATAAATGTTCTTATTTTTACTGAACAAAATGACACATCCTGACGTTTTTACCAAGAAACAAAGGCAGCCAGCTTTAAGTGATGAAATTCAAATCTGTCATCGTCGGTGCACCAGAACATTTCTGCTCTGTTCTCTCAACACATCATAATGAGAACAAAACAGAAGAAAATTGTGACTAATCCTCAATTTCTTTTATTTGGCATAATTCACACAACCAGGTGTCCTCTGGGATATTTTTTCCTTTTCACATCACACATGAAGCCTTTGCTAATAGACTGTGCTGAAGAAGTATTCAGACTCTTTACTTTAGTTAAATGACTCAACTCTAAGTAGGCTACGGGTCTTCCATTCAAGACCGCACCAAGGTAAGATTATTCAGCATCAGCAACATGTAATGAAAGTATCAAATGTAGAGCACTCACTGTGCAGTAAAAGCTTCCCTGTCAGCGTTTCACCATTACATATATATTACTGCTGCATTAATGTGTACGTTACAGTTTATCAATGCAGATGTTTAAGGTCGAGCTCATTTTAACCGCATTACACGCTAATGTCTAGTTTAATCAGCGGCAATCCATGAAATGCTCTAAGATCATCATGTATTTGCAGCGTCGCTGTCCCGTGAGAACAAAACGTCGCGGTGACGTCAGGATAAACTGCCAGCTCTCAGCTTTGAGACGATACATCTTTTCAGCTAATCCGAGAGGGTTTGCACCCAAGAACAAGTACTTCAGATGTGAGTCAAGACATTCCAACACGGCTCACAGAGAAAAAAAAAATGTGATTGTCAGCAGCTTTAAGCGTGACAGAAGTAATGCAATGCATAAAACTGTAATGCGTCAGTGAGACAGTCTGCCTCTCTGTGTGCAAAGACTTGTTTCTGCAGCCCCTGCTCAACATTTCCCTCTTTTAGTCAACCGTTAGATGAGAATATCACATATAACACAAGACCGACATATTTAATGTATGAAAATAAAACTTCTGATGAATGATGTAAAATTTTGACTGTCGTGGAGAACTGCTGGCAATAGAAAGCAAATTGAAAACTTTATGAGTCTGACCAGTGACCGGGCTGCTGATGTCTTGAAGCCAGTTTCTCTCCTTTTTTATTCGTTTAAATCCGCTAAAAACATGGAATTTGACGCTTTTTCATCTTATTTCCACTATAATCCATACTCTCTCTTTACTTTTTTCCAGTTTGGCATGACATAAATACGGGGCCATGTCCAAAATATCTAGTTTGCAGTGAAGGAAATAAACATCTGCAGCTCCTCTTCTGAATTCACGCTCGTCTCCAGCAGAGAATAGGGCTTGTCTTTTATTCTGAGGGAGTGTCAGATTTCTGAATGCACTACTGCTCACGAGCCCGCTGCAGGTCCCAATTGGTGACAGTCGCACGCACACGAATACATAACAACATGCTGCATGTTGCATTTCTCTCTCGCTGAATTCATTAACTGCTTCAAGTTGACTCAAAGTTTGACTGCTCTTTGTATTTCGCCGCAATTAAGCAGATTCGCCTGATTCCAAAACGTCTCCTCCGTCAGGTGCTGCTTGATTTCCCACTCTGACTGCTCGATATTTGCTGGATGTCTTAAGTGAATCCCTCGCAAAACAATTAGAGACGAGGCATCTCCCATATCCTGTGGTGATCAATTCAGTCAGCTTGAAATGCCAGGGACAGAAGCCAAATAACAAACCAATCATTTTACAGGCAGTTATAGCATTCCGCATTATATTTAACCTGTAACAACGGCAACAAATTAAACTTAATGGGAGATTCAAGTGGACTAAATGATTTTCAAATTAAAAAAAGCATTTTACAGTAATCACTTGAGCTTTTTACTGTGATTAAACCTTTACTTAAAGCTCCCTTTCCATCTATCTTGATGTCCTCTCTGTGGCCTCAGTCTTGAATTACGCCACGTAAATGAAGTTTGCTCACTAACTGACTTCCTAATACCTTGTTTGCAGGGTGTGAAAGAAGCACCTTTACAGGTGTCACCTCACACCGCTGCCAGAGAGCCTGTCATTGTCTGAGGCAACAATGCAGATCCAGCCCTTCCCTCAACACTCCAAAACACAGATCTGATTAAGGTTGTTTAAACACAGGCGGTTGCGCTGCAGAAGAGGGACGAGTAAAGCCCCCTGACTCTGGAATGTGGAGCGTCTTTGCCCTGAAGGTTTAATACCCGGTCTGGGACAGGAGCGGCGGGCTGACATTATCTCCACAACGCCCTCGGGCTCTGGATAACAAGTCACAGAGTTTATACTCGCCCTCAGCGGCCTACAAGAACACAGTGCAATTAGCCACACCTACATTGACACCACACCTCCAAACAAACGGATGTTACCATAACAATCGGCTCTGTCTCAAGCCGTGTCCATGACAATGCACCTTCAGCTGCGGAGGGAGACAGCTGGGTGGTGCAGAGCTGGCTGCGGTTGGAGCTCGCAGCCGAGGAAGGCGCATTGTTTCATTCTGGGAATGTTTGAAAGAATGCAAATGACACTGAAACCTGCCCGGGGCTGTGTCATGGATCACAAACACAGCCCATATCTAAAATCTGGCCTTGTGTACATTGCATCTGTTTAGTGTTTTTGGCTCTGTTGTGCAGGTTCATGTTTAAATAACCGAGTTGAGCCTTCGGCAACACTGACTTGTTGTGTTTTTGTTCATCGTTTCTCGATTTATTTGCTCCGACATGATAAAAACATTCATTCATCAAATGATTCCAATAACAAGAAGCCGCTTCTCCTTGCTTGATTGTGCATTTCTGCTTCTATTTAGGGAGTCGGCGTAGAATTGACTCTCGCCGAGGACTGACTGTACATTCTTTTTACATAACTCTGGAGACAAACAGCTTCTTTGTGTGAACTCGTGGGACATTTACAGGGCAGTTCAAGACTTTACTAATGCTGACGTGTCCCATTCACTCCCCGCGCTTTACTTTCTCTGTGCCTCATTCCAAACAATTACTCTTTGCAGCTAATTTTCCCCTTTGTTGTTTGCATTTCATATGGAGATTAGCTAGCTGTGCCATTCACTCCAGACCTGCTCTGGTGAGACGGCTCTGAATTTCATGACTTTTTATTACAGAGGCTGATTGACTCTAAATAACCTTTTACAAAGTAAAGCAAGTAGCAGAGAAACCTGATAATTCTCGACACAGACGGTGTTTATTAAGAACGCTGGGAGAGTTTTTGATGCATGCCGTAATTTGCAAGCAGATCGTTTAGCCCGTAGTTACAAGTATAGATTGCAAAATATTGTATTTGATGAGCATCGATTGGATACCCACTCACCAAGAGTGTGGTAAGTAACACAGAGTTTAAAAAGTGGAAACTTTTTAATGGATGTACTGTCACCAACTAAGACTGACCTCCTCACCCCATCTTTAATTGAAATGCCCAGCACTCCTGCCTGAGTGCGAGGTGAGGACATCAGACTTTCTGGTCTTTGAAGGGCAAATCTATCTTCTTCCTTCACAATCAAAAAGTGCAGCTCAATCCGAAAAAATACAGGCTACCAATGCAATATCCAGGGTGACTCTCTACCACTTTTAAGCTGAAATGATCTTGTATATGCAAATGATTTCAATGTGTCTGCATGAGAAGAAGTGAGTAAGAGCAGCGTTAACTGATTGTTCTGACATTGAAATATTATCACTGTATTAAGGAAGATGTGATAACCTTGTCACTAAACAGTTGGTCTTTTTTTTTTTAGCTTAACTGCTAACTTCTGTTCTGGTCTGTTTGCCATTTGTTATTTAGCAGGTAGTGTTACGATGAGAGCTGAGATGATGGATCAGTGGCTGGAGCCGGCAAACATGACAGGAATAGGCCAACAAGACAGGGATGGGCAAAAACAACAGGAAGAGGCAAAAACAGCAGGAAGAGGCAAAAACAGCAGGAACAGGCAAATACAACAGGAAGAGGCAAAAACAACAGGAAGAAGCAAAAACAACAGGAAGAGGCAAACAGGGCTGAAACAGGCAAATATGGTAGGATCAGAAAAACGTGACAGGAGCAGGATAAACAAAAGGAAGAAGCAAAAACAACAGGAACAGGCAAACATGACAGGAACAGGCAAAAACAACAGGAACAGGCAAATACAACAGGAACAGGCAAAAACAGCAGGAAGAGGCAAAAACAGCAGGAACAGGCAAATACAACAGGAAGAGGCAAAAACAACAGGAAGAACCAAAAACAGCAGGAACAGACAAACATAACAGGAAGAGGCAAAAACAACAGGAACAGGCAAATACAACAGGAAGAGGCGAACACAGCAGGAATAGTCAAACATAACAGGAAGAGGCAAAAACAACAGGAACAGGCAAATACAACAGGAAGAGGCAAAAACAACAGGAAGAGGCAAAAACAGCAGAAACAGACAAACATGACAGGAACAGGCAAAAACAACAGGAACAGGCAAATACAACAGGAGGCAAAAACAACAGCAAGAGGCAAAAACAGCAGGAACAGACAAACATAACAGGAAGAGGAAAAAACAACAGGAAGAGAAAACATGACAGGAACAGGTAAAAAACAACAGGAAGAGGCAAACATGACAGGAACAGGAAAAAACAACAGGAAGAGGCAAACATGATAGGAACAGGCTAAAACAACAGGAACAGGCAAACAGGGCTGAAACAGGCAAACATGGCAAGGTCAGAAAAACATGACAGGAAGTTCAGGAACAGACAATTATGACCGGAAGAGGCAAAGACAACAGGAAGAGGCAAACAAGACAAGATCAGGCAAACACGACAGCCGGATCACGGGCACTCAACAGATAACCCAACAATGACTGAAAAAAAGACTGAACTTAGATAAAAACTAGCCCAACTTAACGAGTGGAGGAGGTGCAGGTGAAGTCAATCGAGAAACACAGGTGATGAACACAGGTGATGAATGGCAAAACACAAGAAACAGGGAGGAGTCGACAGGCTGCAAAAACACTGGAACAATGGAGGCTAATGTAGGAGAGGTGTGTGGAGGGACAGCAGACTGGAGAAGAACTCAGGCTCGGTTCAGGGCTCGGTTAATTAAGAGATCCAAGACACGTGTGGAGGGAAGATGGATTAAGGTTCAGGTTTAAGAGACGCCAAAATGCTCTGCAGTCGGGTGATAATCATGGGTCAGCGGCATCCATTTTTATAACATGAATATCTTGATTAATGCAGATTTTATTCTGTTTAAAAAGCCCTGTCATCTCCACAGTGTAAAGACATCCGACGCTCATTAAATAAACATTTACGTCAATCTGACGTATCTTGCACGTGGCGTTCAAAGACAGGCCTTACGTTGCTGAAATGGGAAACATTAAGGGGAACCTAAGTGCCTCAGTGAACCATTATACGCTCGTCGGGCTGCTGTCAGGCTGAATCAGGAGGTGCAGCTTATCATCCACTGCAGAGAGAGTTTCTGCAGTGTCTGAGTCAACCATGCAAATATCAGTCATCGTAGGTAAACTCAGATCTAAAAACAGACTGAACAGTCCTATTTTTGAACATCTTCGGCGTGAGGAAGAATCGCTTCTACGAGTAATCCATTAAAACCTCTACGTGCCTTTTTACTGCCCATTACAGCTGCTAAGTGTGACACTTCTCCAGTTTTGTCTCTGACTTACATCACTGGTGTTTCTGTGCTAACCACATTTTCAAAATTGAATTTATTAGTCAGTAATTTAACCAGCTTAAGCTCTAAATTTATTAGAGGTCAACAGCAGCCCAAACAATTGCTCAGATTTTGTATTTTGATCCACTCAGAGACTGCTTGCTGCTGCAATTAAGTGTAAGCAAATGCATTTGCAAAGAAAAACAAGATTAGCTGTCTCTAGTGAGGCCTGGACGCTCTTATGGTTAATGGGCTGCTTACACCTCCTGTGAACCCGCCACGCCTCCGAGCACGAAAATATTTAACATCAGGGCTGAATGGGTTTCTCCTGCACATACGGTATTATTATAGAGGCCTTTAAAGAATCCTAATGGCAGCTGGGCATCTTCCATCTCATTAGCTACAAATCATCTATACTTTGCTATAATTTACTGGCTATTTTCCAGAGCAAACCATAAGATTTCAGATTGATTTCCGGTCTCCCAGTCAGACATTATTTCTAGTTCATTTCTGTGCGCTATTAAAATCATCTTACAAGGATTTGAATATTGCTCAAGACAGGTAATCCACCACGGTGAATGACTTCATGCCACTGATTTTGTAAATGATTTGTTTATATTATGTGCTGCCCAGGACTGTCATGACAACTAGCCGCTGGTGCGTTCAAGGACACACCGAGATCTGGCACTTGTCATGTTGGTAGGTGAACTCGGACTTCTGTCTGAAAACCAGTTAAAAAAGCTCATAGTCTTTGAGACGAAGGAGCCAGATGATTATCAAAAATGATGATCGAGTTCCAGACTTTAGGTCTACAAACCCTTCTATTGCAGACTTTATACTAACAGTCAACATCCAGTGAGTCAGACTAGCAAAACATCAACCACAGCTGAACTTGATGTGTTGTGTCAATTAACAAAATTAGCAATCATGCTAAGATAAAACTGTGAACATGTTGAATTAAGTTCTAAACGTCGAAATGTGTCATTGTCATCATGTTAGCATGCTAGCAGTAGCATTCATCCCAAACCGCTGCTTTGATTGAGTACATTCTTTTAGAGCTGCTAGCATAGACTAGCGTAAACGGAAACGTTTGAGGCTTTCTGCGGCTGTTCCACCTTGTCTCGCTCCGTGGTGTGATCGAGCAGTACTTGCTCAGAAAACCTTCAGTAAATCAGGTGACATAGTTAAAGAATGACAATGTCAATGAAGGCAGGAAGGAGGTTGTGGTGGATGACAGGTCAAACATACAACTTTCACCAAACATACCGGGATTTGTCACCTGTTTCAAACCAAATGTTGGCATATCATTTTCAAACTTAGAGGAACCTGAGTCATAAAACAAGCAATTTTAGGACATAACCGTCAAGCTTTAGTAGATTGACTGATATCGGAAAACGATCATTTGCTGCCCCAGAGCTGAACGTTTTACAAAATTCACATCACATTCTCATCATATTCTGACAACACAGTTCAACAGTTCATCACTGCAGTTGTTTACACCAGAAGACATATCAGAAATCAACTCACCTGACACAGTGTATCACAAATGTAAACCAAACATCGCCTGAAAAGTAATAAAAGCATATTCAGACATCCAAAACACTGCTTTGAAAAATTGTCAGCAGCAATCCAAGATATACACGACAATCAGACGCCTTCAAAAATATTTTCCTTTAAACGTGTCGCCGTCACACTGAAGCAGCATCTTACTTTCTGCTCATGTGGGGGAAATCAGTACACCTATTGCATACTGTCGATGTGCTGAGGTGTGATAAAGGTGAGGAGTGAAGCAATTACTCATCGATGTCAAACCTTTTCTCACATCGGGTGTCTGTATGTATTGATAATGAGTAGGACCGCCTTTATCTATCTCAAATTAGACAACCTCGTTAAATCTCCTTCTTTGTGTATCCCGGTGTCCCTTTTCTACAGGAACAAGTCACATTTCATTCATCTTCCAGCAGCCTTGGTAACTGCGACAAGGACAACAAACCATTAATCTGGACTGATACGTGGACAGCATAATGGCCTGTTCGCATTCCTGAAAACTAACGTGCGATATTAGGCAGCACACCGACGCTAATCCTTGCTCTGTATCTGTCCTCTTACTAATAGAGTTCGGGGGGGGGGTTCTCTGAGTTATACTACAATTCCTCAGTATGCAGCACCTGCCACAGGTTTAAACATCATAACGTTGCTTTGAGCGATTGCTTTGATCTTAAATCTGCTTTGAGTTTTCCTTGCTCAAAATCTTACATGAGTGCATTAAGAATGCATCATTTTTCACAGCCGGAGTTCTGGCCATCATTCATACTAGTTATGAAACATTTCACTCATCAACTTTGTTGCTGATTAGAAGGCCTATCGCGTCACCAAAGTACATCAGACATGTTGTAAAACCCAACCCCTAGTCTTGTATCACTTTTAAAGAGGCATTTCGCTGATCAATTTATTTGTCACAGACAAAAACACAGACCAAGAAAGCAGCACAATGCATCTCATGAAAGATGCATACTGAGGAATAAAAGTCAAGCTGTCTTAGCCTCAAATGCATCTATTCTTTTTCAAACCTTCTCCTCGCATTAAGGGTAGAGAAGGGGAATCAAGAGTTAGATGATTGTTGAGTGCCAGGCCGTCAAACAGCTACACTTTGAGTTGATACTGGGCCTGAATTCTCACGCAAAGCATTGGTATTCAGTGACCTCTGAATGATGGTCAACAGTCAACGGTCTTTCTCCGGAATCACCTTCCCCAAACTTTGAGGGAAGTGATGGAGTAATCAATGTAGTTGCCAAGTTGCAAAATATTTCACTCGATGTAACTGAAGCGTGACTAATGTTTTACGGGAACTCGAAGTGCATGGTTGGCGTTGTAGTCTCACAGCAAGAAAGTCCTTGCTTCCACTTCTGGTTGGCGCATGGCCTTTCCGTGAGGAGTTTGCATGTTCTCTCCAGGCTTGACTGGGATTTCTACAGGTGCTCCAGTTTCCCCACCTTCAAAATGTGTATATCATATCCTCTCCGAGCCCCTGACCAAGGCTCGCCAATGACTAGAGGCCAGTCTGGAACTTACTCTCATCAGACTTCTTTCTAGCTTCCTCTGTTAACGCCCTCTTAAAGTGAAACTCTCGCCAAAAAGCAACCGAGGCTTTATTTGTGATTGAATATGAGTCAAACCTTCATGTAAATGCATAGAGGCACTTTTAAGATTTATCGTAGTTTCGTTTTCGGGCAAGCTAATTTTCAATGGAGTGCAGGGGCACTCTTATGCTAGCATCAAAATCGCTATTTTTAAAACACTAAGAAGGCTCGGCACAACATGAAACTTTGCTCGTAGTATCACCAGGGTCTCTACACATGAACACAAGCATTGAGAACATTATTTGTGTACACAGAGTTTACTAAAAAGAAGGTTTTTGAACAACTAACCGTAGGAGCTGGATCTCCGGCGCGTCAACGTCATGGCAGACAAAAAGTGTTGATCCCGAGTGCACCGCGAGGAGCGGTCCACCATTACTCTCCTGTCTGTTCGGTCGCACTCGGGGATCAACACTTTTTGTGTGTCGAGCCCTCTTAGTGTTTTAAAAATAGCAATTTTGATGCTAGCATAAGAGTGCCCCTGCACCCCATTGAAAATTAGCTTGCCCGAAAACCAAGCTTTGGTAAATCTTAAAAGTGCCTCTTTCGTCGAAATTATGCATTTACACGAAGGTTTGACTCATATTCAATCACAAATAAAGCCTTGGTTGCTTTTTGGGCGAGAGTTTCACTTTAAGCCTCTTCATCTTTCACCTCTGTCATGATGTCCATAGAGGCTGCTGAACCTGGTTCCATTGCCCATCTTAACACCTCTTCCTGCTAGCTGACAGGTTTGGGTAAAACAGCTTGCTCCAAGGCTAACAGAGCTTACTCCTGTATCTAACAAGGACAATTTGGACACAGCTTCTATAAAAGCTGCGCATGAAGCTAAAAATGGTCGACTTCCTGTGTCACCCAAGTTACACAGTGTCATAAAACTCCATATTTTGTTGCTTAAACTTTGACAATCAGGAGTCCTTGAACTTCAAAACACCCACCATCCACCAAGAAACATCGTCTCCCACAGCTTCTGTGGCGTACAAGAACATTTGAATGGAAGAAATGTTGCCCGTGAACTTCCTTTTTTACAAAACAAATTAGGAATATATCAATTTTAAGAGCATACAGTTGTTAGAAATGTTTTTTGAAGGTGAAAAGAGACGAGAACTTTCGTCAAACTGTTGGTTGTTTGAGCCTTTCATTTCTACAGAACTGCTCTCCGGATCAAGTTTCATTAGACGTAATTTTCTAGCGACATTCACAGTGTGTCGCTTTCGTGTGAAACCGGTCATGACTCATGTTTCTTGTCGCCATTGACTCTATTGTAGTGTTGTGCAAGACGCTGCCTGGCCCCTATTTTAGTAGTGTAAGAGTAAAATGTTATCGTAACCTTGTAAGACTCTTTGCCAAAACCACAAAAATAAAACAGGTTGTAACAGAGCACAATTTCCTTGAAAGTCACATTATATTATCTCCAGTAAACGATCCCCTGGGTGGTGTCTCTGCTTCCAGGGGATGGTTTAACTACCGAGGCCCCCGCACAGCCTCATGGCTCTGTTTCTCCCTTCAAACAGGGCGTCCTTGCCGACACCAGCCACATTCCTCTCACAGGGGTCAGAGGTCGGCTCCCCAGTCTCCCCTGAATCCTGACAGCCGGTAGCCTCTGTGATTCAGAGAGGAGACCTCTATTTCCGGAGGCTTTAGAGCAATAATGATGTGCTTGTGAGCAACTCCATCAAGTTTCATGAGTAATGAATCACCGTCCACATTAATCCTTTGCTGGTGAGACGTCTACTGAAAAACAACACACCTTATAAAAAATGAACAGTATCAGTCCGAGGTTGACCCTCAGGCCAGCTCGAGTGACTTTATTCAATATTTCATCTCTTTTTATTTCACTTTGTTGAGATGATCTAATGGTGTCCGTGTGAAATATTCAACAAAGTAATTAACAAAACCAATTAATTAAGGTGCTAATTCCAAACGTCCCTCCGCGGAAAACAATTCTTCATCTACTATGGAAATGTTTGCGATGACACGCTCATCCTGCAGCTCGCTCATTTGCATCTCGCGACTTTAAAGGAGAAAAAAGAAAAGTGCAACTTCTTTAAGCTTTCGCTCCGGCAAATCAGCGGAGAATTAAAGGGCTGAGAGAAGGCTTTGCATTTTGATTCTCTGACAGAGAGACCAATTAAAATCACTGGTGTTGTCCAAGGCTGCAGGGCACAGCCAGACTGACACCCTCGGTAGAAAACAACCCGCTCAGGTGGATGTGAACCAACAGCCGTTAAAGCAGAAATAACTCCTCTCATATATCATTAGTGTGTGATGTTCACTGCTTTTCTAGGAGGTCATTTGTGATCCACAGCTATGATTT
Source organism: Diplodus puntazzo (assembly GCA_963678695.2). Lineage (NCBI taxonomy): Eukaryota > Metazoa > Chordata > Actinopteri > Spariformes > Sparidae > Diplodus > Diplodus puntazzo. The sequence continues at coordinate 11,313,969 of OZ023162.1, read as the reverse complement.
ATGCTGTTTTTTTTTACCTCAGCCTGCGTGTCTTATTTTAACCTCAGTTAATGGTTTCCATTTCCACATCTATTTTCAACATTCCCCAGCAGAATTGGCCCGAACTTGTTGCATGAATCCTGCAGACGGAGAGCGACAACAACAGGGGAAGTTGTAGTGAAATCAATAGCGAGGGGGGAACGGGTTTTTCCGGTTGAGCAAAAATGAGCCGTCCTATTTCACAACACATGATGGCGAGTGTTCGCGGAGTTTCCTGTTACACTGAATCACAGCCTGCAAAACCACAGTGTAATTATTTTGTACATGGTGGAAGCATTTTTCAGGACAGATAGGACAAAGACGACAGGTTAGGAAATAAGAGGGTATAACTCTGTGATTAAGAAAGCAGGGAAAAAAACAGAGGGTTTTTTTATTGGGCTGTTTGCTACTACTTTCAGAGTTCATGATTGTTTCCAGTTTTTCAGCTAGCTCTCTGCGTGTCTATGGCAACTGCAGCATCAACAGCGGGGGAAATGATAAGAGCTGAAGTATCTGAGTGCCCTGAATGATTCACTGTTCAAAAGCAGGGAGCAGATGGATCAATGTAGTGGAACTGCAGCGGTATGAGTTTGAAGGTCTGATTATTAGATCCAGACAACAAACAATCATGATCCTAGTTTGCAAAACTCTGTATTACCCGCGTCATGGCGCTCTCGTAAGCTGTGTGACGGGCCTCTACTGGGTTGATAAGAGGTAGCAAGAAGTTGCTGCCAATTCACAACACAGAATATCAATGCTGAGACCGCTCGCTGGCTGACAGCACCAGTCATTTAGATCATTTATCAGCCGAAGAGTCAGAACAGTGTGAAGCTGCACTCAGGCACTGCAGCACTTTGAGCTAAATGCTAACAGCAATGTGGCAACAAGCTCTTAAGGTCGATGCTAAAATGGTGATGTTTAGCAGGTATGATTTATACCTACACCATCTTAGTTTAGCATAGCAAGCTAATATTTGCTCATAAGCACTCGACGGCTGAATGGTATCGTCTTTAGCTTTGCAGGGATTTAGTCGAAACATCGGACGCTAGAAAAACAGTCGGCAGGATTCATCCTCTGGGCACCATGAATGTATGACACATTCTCACTCCCAACACGTCAGTTACAGTAGCATGGTCAGCGGCCGTACACTTCGGAGTTTAACACTGGATAATCACTTGGCTAATTTGAATGAGGATAAACCAATTTAGTTGTTTGTCTCTTTTAGACTTTCAAGAGGTTATTGGAATAGATGGATCTGAATCTGAAAGGAACCGTTTCGAGAAGTATTTCTGGGCCTCAGTGCAACACTTGGCCTTGTAATGAAACGGTTTGGCTGCTGCGAAAACTAGCTTCAAAGCCTGGCGCTCTTCCTGAGGGCTTGCTCTAGCGTCAACTCTTGAATCGCCCCTCTCATGCAGTAATAGTAGACTTTCCTGTTTGACCAAGAGTCAAATGTGATTTGATTAGACGTATCGTGTTAACGTCTGTAGATGACTATGTGGAAACTGAATGCAGTTATTTCATTCAAAGGTACAGTATGATCTTTCCTAATCCTAACCTAGTTGTTTTTGTGCTTTAACCAAACGAAACCAGGTCCATCTGACAACAATGATAACAGCCCAAAAGTAAATTGTTTATCGGCAAGCTCTGGCCCGACCAAGCATGCTACATATTACTGCAGAGTCCCTCATGTGCAAACCACCTGTTAAATGTCCGAGGACTAATTTAAAAACATTTTAAAAACAATTGAACATAAACATAAAATGTCTCCACGAAGCTCGTCAGGCATAATCCAAGTCTTTCGGAAGCATAATGATCCCATACTGACTTGAGGAGACCCCAACCACATTTTTAAAGCTGAAATCTTCACAAGCTAAAAGTGTTAGTGATACCCTCTCTGACGTGGGTTCACGAAATTGACAATGTGTCGAGGTTGTAAATAACAACTCTTCAAATCATTATAGGATTTCAGGGCCTCCAGCCCCTTGGATGAGCCGCATGGAGACATTTGTATGGTTGCTGTTTATGATCCCCAATCTACTTCAGTTGAGAACGCTGCAACACTGTTTTGCTGTGGAGCTCCAGAATTGTTCTGTGGATGATGAAACTTCACCTGACTTTCCATCAGTATTACGAGTGTGTGAGAGTAGATATATACCAGAATTTAAAACATTTGACATTTAGCACGGTGTCCCATTAGACTGTGTCAGAGCTGGGCTAAATCATCTGCATCTAACATCAGCCGGCCAACCTTTACTCTGTTAACCGAGGTAATCAGATAGAATATACAACAAAATGGAGCCAGGGATGCAGGCTGCATCCTCAAATGTACCTTTAATGTTTGTGATTTTGCTTGTTAAGGGTTATATTATTCACCCTCCATTCAAATGCACTGCCATCTGTTAGAATATAATATTGTGCTTCGGGATGTTTTTCACATAAAAATGGCTTGATTAAAAGTGGATATTTATTGAATGAATTTCAGAAAAATCAACACGGACAAGAGCTAAAACAGTGGAACACGGAGAGTGCAGAGCCATCCCCAATTCAAATGCAAATCTGCTGAATAGAGGCTTTTTACACTTTCGTCCGGGGAAGAGAGTGAACGGAGTTCAAATCCTGTCCACTCGTGCATTGACTGGAGATTAACCAAATCTGAAAATCAATAGAGATTTTAAAATGTGATGATTTTCTTTTCTCTGTTTTATTGTGAGAAAATGGAAATGCCTCCAATATTGGCCCCATTAATCCCCGTTATTGCTGCATATTTTACTCAACATGTATTAAAAATCCACGCCGTAGATGCTTCGGATTCTAGACGCCGAAAAACAACTGAGACAGGAGCCACTCCCTCACCTCAAAAAGCGCTCAGCAAAACGCAGGAGATATGGGTTTGCTAAAAATGAGAGAAAACATGTCTGAAAGGGTATAAATCTTTAATCAAACGGCGGTGATGTGCCTTGCCTCCAGCACTCACTGTGCCAAGCTGGAGAGCAGATGCTGAGATCTCAGATCTTGCTTCCCCCAAAACAGGATAAATCCCCCACTCCAGTACAAATGTGTCATGGGAGCGGCTCTCTGTGCACCGAAGCTGCTGTGTTTTGGGTTCCCTCCTCAGAAACTCCCACAGGGACCCTGCACTATTTCAGCATTTTAAAAAGGCTAAGGAACAAGAGGTAGTGAAGCACATACTTAATCATTTTGCCTCCGGTTAAAGATCTAAAACAGTCCTCATATAAACATGCACAAGTGAGATTGTTTATTCATTTGAGGGCAGATTGAGCACTAGCCAAATAGGAAAAATGACAACGGAAAAATGTATGAAATGTGGATTTAGTTTAGTCAAGTTTAGCTCTGCAAATAGAGATGATTCTTCCAGGCCGAGGTCTTATTTCACACAATTTTAAAAAGCAGTTTCCATACATTTTAATATCATAAATCCACGTCGCTCATCGATTACTTCCTGAGTTGCCTGAGTGTCTCTCTCCTGCAGTAGTTTACATTACAGGCGTCTTGACAGTGTATAGATTTTATGATAAGTGCTGCTTGAAAACCATGCACTACAGCTGTGGTAAAAAGCGGAAGTGATTATTTATGAATGAAACAGATTAATGGCGGCATGAGATGGAAATCTCAGCAAGATAACTATGTGGTACATTAGGGTGTAGACGTGATTTCAAACAATACCGGTGAGGTGAACGCTATTTTTTTATCACGGTATTCATGTAAAGTGAGATGATAGACGGGCGGTGCACTCGTCATCGGAAAGTATTTAAAGTAATTAGGCACTTAGTTGCTTTATGATGGCTTCATTCAGCAAAAATTTGCAAAAAGAATTGAAAGGCAGAGATTTCTGATTTTTTTTTTAAATTCTTCCTTGATGTAACTGCCTGTGCTGCCTTTAAAAAAACTGAACTCACACTGGTAGAAAATCTCTGTGAAGTGAACAGTGACTTCAAAGAGATTACGTTGAGTCGCTCACTTCAGAATCATATGCACATGCACCCGAGGGAGAAGCACATATACATATAAGGAAGATGAAAAGAAGAGAAAATATAAAACAAACAAAGGCAGTTCCATTTCCATGTTGATACAAACACGCATACAAAATGTGCGCACGATTGAAATGCACAGATAGTGCGTGAGGGAGGGGGCGGGAGTGTGGAAGTCGTATACATGACCCGAGTCAAAACAACCTCAGCACCGGCATGCGTAATAATTTCAAAAGTCTTCCCCTAAAAATATCAAACTACGCAGGAAACAGATGGAGACAGTCCGACCGAGACAAAAGGAGACAGATGCTGCAGGTGAAGGGAGAAAAGGGAGAGAGACAAACCACTGAATGGTTCTGCACCTTTATAAAGTGAGAAATCAGTCTTTCACAGTCTAACAGAGAGAAAAATGAGAGAATGTTTTACAAAATGCTGATGAAGACAGAAGAGGCAAATGAAGAGCATAAAATGCAATTCATCACTCTGCTCGACTAAAGGTGGAGAGTTAAGGAGGGCGTTAGTGCTGTACAGGCAAACATTCCTACTTTGTGAGTCTATCAACCATATTAGCTATTATGTCTGATGGTTTTAACTCCATTGTTAACAGTGACGGACACGTTGCATTAAAAGCTTTATGTGTTTGTCATTCCAACTATAGTATAAGATGCTTTACTCATATTAAATCAGCGAATGAATATCAAATGCCAACTGGATACAAACAGCTTTACATCACATTCAATTATTTAAAGCACCGGGGTGGCGCCCTTACAGCTGGCAGAGTCAATGTCTTGTTTCAAGGACACTCCGGCCGGTGCCGACGTGAGATCCTCTGGTTGTCAGGTTGATCTTTTTTTGAGTCTTTAAACCTGCAACAAGTGCTTTTGATCGCTTGGAGGTCAGGCAACCAGCTGTGAAGACCACATTGACGTATAATTTTCTTATGAAGCTGAACAGTGGCTTATTTATTTATACATCCAGCAGAGATGGCTGTCATTTATTTGGAGCGGGTATGACATCACCCATTTTCTTTCTGGACCACTGTTAGGAAGCCTTGAGTTTGGTGTTATGGCTGTCACTGTCCCTGTAGCTGTCGTTAGCTGCATTATTAGTGTTGACGCCGCTAGTGCAGGAGCTTTGGGCCCGACTGCGGCTAACTGGTTAGCACGCTTACGTCAGTAAAAATCTCTGCAACACAAAATATAGTTGTCATAACATCTAAACTGTTATCTCTTCACATTCTGTTGATCATTTCAGAAAATGTTTAATGTTTTTTGAAAAACATTTTTTACGTACTCCACCTTTAAATGGGTCAATAATTTACAAAATGGACATAATGTTGTATTGAAGAAGACCGGAAACTAACAATTGAGATCATAAAGTCCCTAAAGCTCAAATTTTAAACTAAGGCAAAAAATTAATTAAAGGTAATTTTCTCATAAGCTTACATACAATTGGACCTCTTTTTGGAACCAGTTCCCCCCCTGCTGGTAATTAGGAAGAATGCAGACATGAGGCACTTCCATGTTGGCTTCAATTTTCAAACCCAGAAGCTACAGCCATATTTTAAACAGTCACTGATTTGGAGTCACCAGCTTGTGACGTTACGTTTGTTTTTGTTGAAAAATTAAAACTGATGAGAGTGTTGAAAGAGAACCGAGAACACTAAAGTTACATGTCGTGAAAAAATCACTCAGTGGGGTTTGTCACGGCAAGCGACAACAATTTGATCCATTGTTGACTTAAAGATACACATCAGACCCGTACAACTCAGCCCAACTTGTGCTGCCAAAGCTATAACTTTCCTTTATTTCATCCACAACTGACTGTGAGCTCACCGGGCGAATGCAACGTGCTGGCTACACTGTCTTTATTCCCGTTCCCGCTGGGCTTTGTGTATCCACTCGCACCACATGATGCACATAGACAGACAACTGCCGCAGTCAGAAGGAGAGAGAGAGAGAAATTTCTCAATGAATTACGTTTGAAAATGACTGAACCTGCCAGAGCCTTAAGCTTCACTCAACAAATTGGCCCCAAACCAAAAAAGGAGACCCACTGGCTTGTGGTGGGGCTGCAGAGCTCTGGACCTCATTTGCTCTGTTATTACACCACCTTCACTCTGCTGCATGGATGAAGAGAGAAAATACAACTCTGTTGTCCATGCGTCTTTGGCTACACCTCAGTGGCATGAAACACAGAGCTGTTTAATTCCGGCTTTAGCTTTCTATTAGCATTTTCTCATCTCCCTTAACTTAAGAATGCAGTGCTGCAGGATTTAATGGAGAAGTGGGAGCCTGACTTCACGAAGGGGATTTATCAAAACCTTTAGCCCGGCTTTGTTTGTCACTGCTTTACATCCCAGGAGCTCTCCAGCTCATCCAGCTTAATCACTGACCTATGCAAACACGGCGCAGACTCCACTTCACACTGGAACTCATGCAATTACTACATGTTCTGTATATCCCGGAGAAGGTTAAGCGTGTGTCACATCTGACTCTGCTAATAACCCACACTCACAGATCTCAAGAAATCACAGAGCATCCGGTGTTTTGCCATCTGAGTCTCAGAGTCAGCGATGCAATGCATAATGAAAAGGGGATGGTTCATCTTGGCAACCCCCCCCCAGCCTGGGGTTGTCTCTCTCTCTCTCTCCCTGGATGTCTGGTTTCTTCTATGAATTATGAACCATGATCCTCACAGGCTCCCCAGTGACCGCAGATGGATTGGGGGCAAAGCTGCCCATCTCAGTTGTGGTGTCGAAGGGCATTCGCATTGTGCGAGCGGATGCAGTTGTTTGCGTAAAGTGCTGCGTGTCCTCTTACCCTCTGTGCAACGTGCCGGTGTCGGGTTAAAAGCGGGACTAAAGGGGCAGAAGATTCCTACACGTGAACAGGTGTGACTGCTGGGAAAACATCGGAGGATTACTTAAAAAAAACATTTTGCCGTTCTTTGATAGCGACACGGGAAACATGATGAAAGAAGTGATGTACTGGCATGCAACAAAGATGCCCTGCTGCTTTCGGCCACCAGGACACCTATTATAGGGGTTTATTCCAGGTCAATACTCAAATCTCAGACCATCGTGAAGCTCTTCATCCCGTCTTTGGGGAGACAGACAGTCAGCTTCTCTTATGGTCCTTGAAATGTTAATTGCTAATCAGCTGATTGCATTCAGGATAAGAAATTATCTTTTGAAGAAGTTTCAGTCTGGCTTTTAAAGCAGTAAATGGCTGTCTTTTTAGCAGCAGGCGGAAGGAAAATATCTCCGTTTTGATCCTTTCAGACCTTTCGGCGGCTTTTGACACCACTGATCATGTGATTCCGCCTGACAAGCTCAAACACGGCACTTTAAAGTAGTTCAACTTTCTCTGTTGGTACTGGAACTTGTAGACCCTGTTCTGAAAAAAAAGAAGCACTGCAGGGTTCCCCTTTAGGTCAATGTCTGTTTTCCTGTGATAGGTTACCCCTGGGCAACAAGACTCAAAGACATAACCTCACCTTTGACTCCTACGCTGGCTGTCTCTTCTGATCCACAGTTTAAACTGTTCTTCATGACATTAAATGTTGCAGCGGAATACAGACAGATGTGTCCTCACTGTCAGACCCGAACAGATGTCACATATTGTCTCCCATTAGCCACACTCATTATAGAGCTCTAGGACTGACAGTCATGGCTGGCCGGTCCACCGCTTTGCTTCAGACTAAAATATCTCTGCAAATATTGGATGACTTGCCATGAAATTTGGTTCAGATGTTCCCGGGGGGATGAAGCTCACTGACTTTCCTCTTGTGATGTTTGTGATTCGTAATGAAAAATCTCAACAACTAATTGATGGATGGATTCCTAAGATATCTGGTGCTGGTGTTCATGGTGCTTTGGTGAAAAATGTTAGCGAAGTGCATTTCTGCAAAATCACAGATAAGTCTAAACTGTTTCTTTCTTTATGTCAGCCACAGTAGCGGTTACTCTGTTGATATATTGCCCTGAATTTACTTTGAGTATGAATGTGGCCAGTTCTTACATATTGCACTGATAATTCAGTTAGTTTAATCCTCTCATTTTATGACCAAACAACAGAATTTATCAACTCACCCTGCAGCTCAGCAAGAACAAGAGTAGCCAGCGAATTGTTGTGCAAACTGTAATGCGAGGTCCGAGGCTCGTTACCCTTTGAGCAGGAGACGAGCTCAACAGGCATTTTACAGAGATGGTATAAATGACTGTTTCTTTTGCAATGTTATGCCGTTGTTTAGAAAGCACGTCCAGACGCTTATGTAAAATGTCACACTGGATGCAGAAGCTGTTGTGTTTCACATGGACTGGCATGTGATTTGAAATCACACACTGAGGCGCCATTATGCTGCTGATATTTTGATCAGTGTGCAAAAACAAAAGTGGCAAAAAGAAGGGTCTTCATAGCGGCAGTATTGAGCAATCACTGTGCAAAAAAAAGGTCTGTTGTGAGCATGCTGATGTTAGCATTTAGCTCAAAGCACCCCATGTCGGCCACACAGACTCTTTAGTCTTTTTTAAAATCTGTGACCGCAACAGTAAATCATTTTTATTGACCATAAACTTGGAAAGCGTTCGCCCTGCTTTCATGCGATTTACATCCCAGCAGCTTTCTGTTCCCTTTCTGTTGCACATGATGTTTACACATGGATTTTTAACTGCTACAAATCTGATAACATAATGCCCGAGCAGTGCAGCGTGGGCACTGTGTCTGTTTCCATTTTAGGGCGGGTATTGATTACTTTTTTACAGCACGTCTGAGTTTATCCCCAAGCTATGACCCTGACCTTTAAACTGCCCATTAGATATTGTATATTGCCTGGAACCCTCACATGGGACGTATCCAGCCGCCCTAAAATCTTAAAGTGCACTTTCGTACTTTTATATTCCTCAACTCTGTAAAGATCAAAGATTCCATCTCCCTTTGTCATGTCTGAGGTTTATATTTAAAGCCTTGTGTTCCTGTGATGTAGTCGTTGCTGCGTTTTCCTTTATTATCCCACCCTCTCGCTTATCATGCTGCCTTTTAAGTGTTTTTATATAAATATATATTCTTTAAAAAGTAACTCTCAAAATGTCAGATTTCATTCACAGTCCAGCTTCTGCTTAAAGCAGGAATATTTCCGTTTTTAAAGACAGCGTGTGCAAATGTGTGACATGGGTGATAAATCATAAAAGTATGCGGTTCGTCTTATCTTGCGTTTGACATATTCTCCAGCGCTCGGGCTGCATCCTCCAGAGAAACAAAAGCAGCTCGAGAGGGCTCTCAGACATCATAGTGCCATGCAACAATAAATGAAACAATGACGCCCTACATGACTCTGTGTACACGACCGGAGATAATAAACCAGTCAGAAACCATTGGTAGACCTCAACAATGCCCCGGCTTTTTACATGGCTCCTTTAGCAAAAGGCCTCCTCAGCTGTACATTATTGATGGGGCTTAAATTGAATGTGGCTTTGTTCCTCCACCGACGGACACAAGGCGTGTGTCCCCCCCTTACACGAAGAGCAGTGGTGAGTAGGTGGGGGAGGGGAGCCGGGGTGGGTGACTCACCCCCCAGTCCCATGATGCAGCTGGGCGATTCATCCATCACATTAAGAGGTGCCGCATCAATCATTAACAAGTAGCCTCCTGTTGAAAGGATGATGGACAGCTTGACAAATAAGTTAAGATGAAGTGGGACAAGGTGATGCTGGCCTTTTTCACTTTTCCGGCAATTTATTCAAGACACAACAATGGAAGATCCAAATGCAGGCAATGAAACGATCCTGAATAGAAATTGCTATAATTCTGAGCGAAAGAAAATAATGGGTAATGGGTTCCCCCTCAGAGAGCTTTAAACTCCACTAAACTGAACTCGCGGAGAGAAATTTGCAGATGCTTTCAGGGCTTCTGAAGTGCTGGGCACAGACGACACTTAATACTTTTCTCATGGGTGGCCAGCTCTTCTTAGAGCTCATCCAGGTGGAGGGGATGCAGACTCTGATAATCTAGAAGCCCTGAAAAAAGCCTTTGAGAGGATTGTAGCTGCAGGTACAGAGAACAACTGGAGCCGTCTGTCCAGAATAGGATAATCCCCCACTTTTGGAGGGATTTGACATTTTAGCTGTATTTATTCTGACTGACGTTTGCATGAGGTCAACAGACCTGAGACCTGCACAAACTTGTAATGTTACCTGACGAGTTCTGTAATCTGGTGCTGAGAAACACAAACAGGTGTTAGAAGTTTAATAGATGAAACTAAACTTTCATCTAGCGGCAGGCAGCTATTCAGAAAAAAAGTTCTGATCAACCCACTGTTCACCAACTATCAACAACTATCTAGTAAACATGTGAAGCATTTAGCGGCTAAATAGTGAAAAAGAGAGCTGGTGGAAACCAAAAACAGAGTTTAAAGGAAAGTGAATGCTGGATTTACATCAGTCATTTGGACACATGAGTACAAATGCTGAATATCTGTTGAATGTGTAATTAAACTACGGTTTGCTAATACAACTCCTTGGAGTACCCACAGTGACCATACAAATGTAACTGCAGGTTTAAATGTTAAATATTCTGTTAATATTCAAGATTTTCTATTGGGAGCAAATTCCAAGAAAAGAGAGCGAAACCAACACTCAGTCAGTCCGTCTCTGAATACCTCCTGGAGCTGCTCTGTGAATTTTTAAAAGCTGACTTTTACTTTTAAAAAGTCATAAAAGCATCTTGTGTCATGACCTTTTTCTGTTGCCAAGTTTTCCAGCTCATTTTGTCAATCAGACTTCCAGATCGCACCCAAATCCAGCAAATTGAAGCACACATCTCGGTTCTACTTTTAATAAGAGTGACTCACTCTCGTCTTTCACTGGTGGCATTTAACTGAGCTGAACTCACTATAAACTGGTTTGTGTAAGTTGACTCTCTGACCCTTAAATTAAATCAGTCAAGTTTTTCTCTCCACCCAGAGTTAAAAGTCTAATTTTGAATCTCCATAGAAACTGATTCTCTTAAAAAAAAAGAGAGAAGAAAAGGTAATTAAAGGGTTGAAGCTTATTCACACATTACACACAAAACGCTTCAAGCTACGTGCCAATCACGCGTTAGCCTCAATAAGCTCAGACTTTCTTCCCGTCCACCGGTTCCTCTTTCTGTTCCACAGTTTGCGACGGTGATTAATGATTGGAAATAATCTCCTCTTGTGAGACATTTACACTCAAGTGGGCACCGACATTAAGAAAAGTTATTTGGATTTACCCCACAACAACCCCTGAAGGCTTTAACAGTGTGTTCTGGTGTTGTACACACAACCGAGTTCTCTGCTCTCCAATCAACACTAATTGGACCAGCACTAACACACGATCCACACGGACCGACTGCACTGATGCTGCACCTACACTTGGGCATATGCTGCATTCATATTGTATCACACAAACAACAGATGCTGACGGGGGGGAAACCGTGTCAAGTTCCTGTTGAAAGATCTTTGGGGTTTTTTTTTTCTGCAGGCATCAGAATCCTCCACTTTGAATTTTCTAATGTGTGCAAATTAGGAATAGTTTGACATTTTGACAAATATGCTGTACTGTAATGAGACAGTTAACTCAGCTCGGAGACTTGGGAAGAAGGGAAACATCTACCTTGCTTGCCATGCTCATTGACGTCACCAACCATTTAAATACAATTATAGGATTACACAGATGTTCAGGATAACCTGTACCGTAACGATAACTGTATCTATTAAATTCGGTATACATAACATTACAGAACATTTTGGCTGACATACGTCAATGTTTGCTTGGTTTACAGGCTCTAGATTAGCCGACATTCAATTAAGAAGCAATTTTTCAGAAAACCTGATTTTCCGGGGCACAATCTCAGTGGAATGATGACGTTAATGGTTTGGCATTTGGGGAAACAGGCCTACATTTGTTGGCTTTCTTACTCGGAGCTACATGAGAAGGTCATAATGGTTCGCAAAACTTTCCACAGGTTACAAACTCTTCCTACCAACATCTCAAAAGCTCACTGATAGAGCTGCTGAGTCATTTGCTGTTGACTATTCTTGTATTCCCTTACATTGAGCACAATGGAAAAAAAAGAAAAGGCCCGCTAGTTTTCTTGTGATATCAACAATCTATTATTATATTGTCAAATAAAATCAATCAATCAATGAAGCCAAAACTAATTGGTAAGCCAAGTCAAGTCAATTTTATTTATATATTGCCAATTCACAGCAAAAGCTATGTCATAAAACTTTTCAAAGACCTACTTTTTTAATCAAGTAGAGTCCAAAGCTAGTCACCCTCTAAAGCTATTTGTTGTCTTGCCCCAAAGCGAGAGTTAGGAGACAATTAGCTTAGCTTAGCAAAAGAGTGATAATGTGGAAACGGTTAGCTTGGCTCTGTCCAAAGGCTAAAAAAGACCAGAGCATCTCTAAAGCTCACTGACTTAGTTGTTTTCTTTTAGAGAGTTGGATAAGACAATATGGAGGCTTTTAAAGGTCGCCAATTGATTAATTTGCCTTCTTGCTACTGTCATCTTGTCCAATGGATAGCTGAGGCTAACTGCTAGGCTAGAGTCAAGAAAGGGTTAGCTTAACGCTAGCTCGGCATCAAGTCTTGAAATGGGAGCTAGATTGGTCTGAAGTGGACAAAATTCACCTGGACCTAAAGCTCACAAATGCTTTATTTCTTAGGGTTAGGTTGGATGGTGGTTAGCTTAGCTTAGCATAGAGAGTGGAAAAGGGAAAACAGCTAGCCTGGCCCAGTCCAAAGTTAAAAAAAACATCAGACTAACAGCGCCTCAAAAACTTAGCCTAGCCTACTGTACACTTTAAATCTCATTAATTTAAATGTGAAACAAGTTTTTACAGAAGAAATGGATTGAATCATGACCTTCAGAGGCGCTAGTCAGACAGAGCCAGGCTAGCTGTTTCCAGTCTTTAAACTAAGCTAAGCTGAGCCAACAGTAGCTCCAGCTTTAGCGCGTGTTTAGCTAACAAACAGATATAAGAGCTGTAGGTCTATTGATCATGTCGTTGACATTAACTCTCTGCATGAAACTAAATAATTTCATAAAATGTTGGACTATTCCCTTAAATATGAGCAGGATGTAGCAAGGAAATGGTGTCTTGTTCGTTCTTCCGCTGTTTCCTCTGATATGACGTGAACATGACATTAGACTTTGCCCACAGTTTCCCAGCTTCACTGTCTCATTATCAAAGGTTAATGGAACAGCTGGACCTTCCAGCGTTGGCTTCGCCTGCTCAGCAGTCCGACTCAGTCCAACCTTTGTAAAGTTTTTCACATTTACCTGCTTTGAACCCATCCCTGCTTGATTTTATATTTTTTTTCATTAGCGCATTAGCACATCACATCATCCCATTAGCGGGAGTCTGACACTGTTTGTAAAGAGTCATCATATTCCAAGAGTCTTCATGTTCACATGCCTGCCCTGAATTACAACGACTCCATCAATTCTTCCTGATTGTGCTGTCTGCTGAGCTTAATGTATAGCCCACAGACAGACTCATATGCATATTAATTAGAATGGAAATGACAGGACAATTATTCTTTCAGCTGAGGACAAAAACGCCGCCCCGAAATATTAGGAACACAGCTGCATCCTCGCTGAGATTTCATGTCTCCTAAAGATTATAAGGAAAAACTTTTTAATGGCAGCAAAACAAATAGTGCTTACAAAGACGCAACATAACTTTAGATATGCTAAAATATAATAAAATATGCGCTGTCAAGAGCTACATAAGCAGTATTGCAAATTTGTAAATCACGGCTACTTCACTCCGGCTCCCCCACAGCTATTATCATTATGGAGGGCAAAGCAGCAGGATCCAAAGGTTAATGTCCACACCATTAGAGAGTGACAGAGCATGCGTTTATCCCTGTTGGTTTAATTAAATTACAGGGAACTCATAAAAAAGGGCATTTATCCCGAACAAACAGTTGCTGCAGTCCTAATGGGGCACTACCTTCCAGCTCAGCTGATTTATCCCCATCACGTTTCAAAGTGGGTCGTCTTGTCACGGAGTTTGTCATGGCCTACTTAACAGTACAAGAACTCGTAATTAGATCATTTGTCAAGCAAGCTGATTGCTTTGCTTGTTCTTTTTCATGGTGTACCGACGAGGAAGACATCCCGCTTCTAGCTCAGAAAGTCATCGATCTTACCTCCCATGATACAGTAACCTGTAAAATATATAGGCGGCGTGTGAGCCTCCCTGCCCTTCATAAAGCTGACATGAGGGGAAACAAGCTCATGCTGGAGCTGGTGAGCAATAAAAAAAAACCAATCCTGGCAAGAGCTACTGGCACACACTGGACAGGTGGGCTTGGAGATGCAGTAGGAGACTTCAGAAAATGAGATAAAAAAAAAAATGGTGATTAGACACCCTCTAGTGGAGGATCATTACAAAAACATCACAGCCATCGACACACAAAACTCACTTTCATCCCCTGAGGTCCCACATCAGTCCTCAAAACTGACAGAAACTCCCGAGTGTGTGAATTTGAAATACCAATATTCATATTGAACAGCTCCACTTTTTGTACGGTCTACATCCCCTCCAGTTATGAAACAGCATAAATGTGTGTGTGCCAGTTACAGTACACGCGGTCTGATGAATTAATCCGTTTCATTTCTTTGCAATTTCCACATCACGCTGGAGATAACCAAAGTGTCCTTCAGTTTCATGTGGACTGGATGGCCACGCAGAGGATGCCCTGAGCTGCAGGCGAGTGTCTGCTGTTGGAAGACACGACCTCTCGTTCTCTGGTTTTCATATCTTACAAGCTTTAATAGTCACAATAAATGCATGCGTGACATAAAAAAAGAAAAATGGCACAAATATACACAGCAGCAATCATTCTCCTCCTCGTGGAAATGTACAAACTTTCTCAGAACAGTTGCCACAGTAGATTTAACATGGTTACATGTATTAAAGCTAAATAAACTCCCCTGACATCAACAAGCAAACAATGCAGAGAAGTTACAAGATTCATCCGCTCATTCTCTCGGCATCATTTGCATTTCGCACTCGTACCTTCAGAGCGCAGGACTCGTTTCGCAGCTAGAATTTAATCACATACACATGTGCTTCTACATAAAACATGCAACATTTATCACATCTGCTGCTTGTAAAATCGTTACAAAAAGTGCAATCCACTGTCTGTGTCATGCATGTTCATGATTCATACAGAGATGTAGGTGTATTTCTGTTATGGACTGTGGATAAAATAAACAATATGCACTTGAATCAAAGAAGATTTACTCCCTGACAATGAGACACACAAATGTAAGAGTTCAAATGTGTTGCCACCGTGAATTTTCTCTGCTCACGGCTGCAGGCTAAAGAAAAAGTTTGACATTTTGGGAAAAATACGCTTATTCGGTGTCTTGCAGAGAGTTAGATGAGAATGTTGATGCCAATGTCACGTCCAAACATGTAGGCAGGTTAGCTTAGCTTCGCTTAAATACTTGAAAAAAAGAGGGGAAACAGCGAGCCTAGCTCCGTCCAGTGGTAAGTTTACTTAGCAACATTTCTAAAGCTCAATAATTAACACTCTTCTCTTGTTTGTTTAATATAAACAAATGCGAAATTGAGAATTTATCATTAATAGAAGTTCTTTTCTAGACAATTTAGTTGCAAGTACCGAGTATTATACAACTGTATTTCCCAAAATGTCAAGGTATTCTTTTAAAATGACAACTGAGCATCCTTCTTTCTTTTAGAGCTGCAACAATTTCCACTATTAAATTGATCTTTTGTGATAACCAATTTAATCGGTTTGAGTACATTGAACACACAGGGGAAAAAAGTCACAATTCTCTGATTCCAACATCTTAAATGCGACTATCTTCTGACACCTTTGACGATTTTTTTGTCACACACAACCCAAAAATTCTGCCTAAACATTTTCATTGGTCGCAACAGTGCAGCTGATAGTCAGCAGGTCAGATTGAAAATGTATAAAACGTTGCCTGTGCTATAATTAAACCAAGTTAAATGTTAAAATGGGTGCACCTAAATTATGTGCATCCAGTGTGAATAGTGTAGACCTGCATCTGAGGACAACATCCTGGGCTTTGGGATTCACTGACCAATTTCTTTGCACCATATAAAGGTAGAGGAAATAATTGACAGATTAATCAATAAAGCAAATAATAATTAGTTGCAGCTCTACTTTCTTAAGTGCATTATTCAGACTTCACCTTCCATATCTGCTAACAGTCCGTGAAGGATTGGAAAGAAACATTAAGTGCTTCAATCGATAGTTTGATTCAGTACAGCAGAGTCCTACATATGTACATTATGCACCTCCACCAGTATGTCAATGCCCCCCCGTCAAACTCATTTATTCAGTCAACATTAACGGCTGCTGCTAGCTTAGCCGCTTCAGTTTCCGATAAAAGGTTGCCGCCATCAAAATGGCTGCCACCCCTATCACAATGAGGACAGCCACAGCAATCCCGAGGCCAACAGACGCGCCCTTGCCATCAGACTGGCCAGCAGACAGTGCTGTGCACAAATGAGAGTGACACCATTACGACATGTTTAATTCCAGCAGACAACAGAAGACATAATGACTCGCTGCAGATAAGAAGTGCTTTTCATTTCTGGAGGAATCTAATTAGTAAAAAAAAAAAAACTTTGTGAGTGGCAGTCAAGCTAATAAATAACATACTCACCCTCTTCTTTGGAGACAATGGCTGCAAGAAAGACAAGAAGAAGAGTCCGGATTTCAATATGAGAGATATTATATCCAAAAATGTTATATTTGACCAAATGAATTGAATCATAGGGAGAAAGAGAGAAAAAAGCTGAGGATGAAAGTCAGAAAAGTGTGATGAGTGGTGTTAACATGTATTAACTACATGTGGGCGGGAGTTTTACAACCTGTCTGGATCATTTATGTGATCTTATGTATTATAATGTTGTGTAGACATGTGCTATGACTGGACTGGACTTTTATTTTGTATTTTAATCTATATTTTTGCTTCTCTATTTGAAGGAAAAGTTCACTAAAATTAAGAATTTTGTCAGATTTTTGGCTGAATTTGAATTTTTGGGTGAACTGTTCCTTTAAGCCCTTTTTTACAGAGGCATACTCTGTCTTCTTTTAACAAAGTAGTAGACAGTGTTGGTTATTCACCCGATTGCAGAGAGTTAGATACAAAAGGTATCCTTAATATATAGCTACAGCCATCACCTCGTTAGCTTCGCTTAGCATAAACACTGAAAACAGGTGGGAACAGCTAGCCTGCCTCTGTCCCAGAACAATCCATAGAAGTAACCCTGACATCTACTCCTGAACATATTATCTCTGTCAGGTAGGCGTACAGTTTCTGCCCATTTTCAGTCTTTATGCTAAGCTAAGCTAATTGGCTGTCGCTTCATATTTATCTTACAGACATCAGAGGGATACCAATCGTCTCATCAAACTCTAAACAAGAAAGTGGATAAGTGTATTTATTTTATTTAACTGTCAAACTATTCCTTTAATGACTCATATCAGGACCCCATGAGATGCGTGTGTTTCTCTACATGGCTTGTTCTGCTCTGTGGTTTATTGGACGATGTCTGACACAGATACAAGTCTTGCTTTATTAAATCTACTGGTTTCTTTCATTACAGTGTGCTTATCTTTTGTCATTAACTACTCATTTGCAAGAAAAAGGGGACATACGGGTTTCTGTCTTGGTCCTTATAGCCACCGTGAGCACAGACGGCTCAGTGATGCTCTCCTGGACGACCGTGGACTCCACGCCCCTCCTCCTCCTCCTGTTGTTGCATTGCTGTGGATCAAACCAGATGGAGGGACACACCAGAGTTGATCATCTGGTTGGGGGTAACTGGAGCTTTCTGCTTGACATGCATGTGCGGCCTTCCTACCTTGAAGGTGCTGCAGGTGCTGCGCTCGCAGAGTCGGGTGATGCAGTGCAGATAGTAGGTGGAGAGGGTCTCATTCTGCTGCTCGATGAAGCGAAACGCCGGGAAGTGGAAGCGTGCCTTTTGGCTGTCCCCGTTCTCCAGCATGGTGGTGAGTTGATCTATGGAGCACCTTTCAATAGAAGGCGAACCTCACAAGTGCCCCGTTTGCACATCACATACAGGCAGTGTATTAATGAAAGAAACGTGGGGAGATGAAATCAAGACTCCCTTTGGATTTAGAGTTAGCTGAGCTGCGCTTATTGCAAGAGAGGAAAACCTGTAGATACGTGTAAAGGTTTAAATTTGAAGCAGGACTGCTGAAGCGAGAGACAGAACCCATTATCAATCCTGGAAAGACTGGGTGAAATCCAAGTGGTACCATTAGCAGGCAGCTCATGCTGTTTTTTGACAGAACTTCGTGAGGTGTTTTTGTGACTTACGAGACAAAGAGATTAAAGAAGGTGGAGTTGGTGGGCTGCGGATTCACCGAGGCGTAGCACCGGTCCAGAAGAACGAGGTACCTGTGGAGAAAGAATGAGGTCCCCAGCACCGAGTCAGAGACTCCGGGTCACAGGTGGAATCCTCAAATTTACAATCTATCAAGACACAGTAGTGTTTGGAGACTACGAGAGCTGGAACACATCTTTTTTTAATTTAGACAAGTGGTTTTCAAAGCCTGAGACCGTGGCAACCTCCTCCAAGCTTACATGTTTAATTTTGCTCAATTCCTGGATGCTTATGGGGTGACAAGTATGTTGTCTGACCCTCTAAACACTCAACAATGGAGCTACGATGGCCTGATATCGATGTTTGACCACAGCGAATACTTTACAAAGGTCTGTCCTCAAAACTACTATCACTCTGAAATGTCTTTTAACCAAATCACACACATCGAGGCTTTTCTCTGCGATCTCTCCCTCTTCCCCTCCATTCACCGATCCTCCCCTGAAACTATCTGGAGCCCATCTCCCACTTTGAAAACCTCTGATCTAAACGTTCACTCAGCCGTCCGTACATGACAGACATCCCGGACCTGTTTCTTTTTTTCTTTTTTCTTTTTTTTTTCTTCTCAAACTGCTGAAAGTCAACCTGCTCACAAGCTGTTTTATCTGTTTTCTTACAGTGAAAGCAACTTTTTGTTAGGTTGGTTTTGAAGTAGATCCTTGATGACTGCAGCGCGGACACAGAAGCGAGCGCACACCTGCTGAGAGCCAACGCGTAAAATCACAACAGGCTGGTTTCAGTCTATTATTTTTTTGTTAGATTTTATTTTCCTTCAAGTGTCCCATCGATTTTGTTTACAATGATTTTCCTCCATTGCCTGCAGTTGTGAATGTGAAACCAAACTGTCTTCTCTAACATTTCTTCCCGCTCCACTTCGGGCTTTTAAAAAAAAAAAAAAAAGTTTTCCATCTTAGCCAGGCTGCTACTTTTTCATCCATATGTTGTTAATTTGACTTCCTGGTTGATTCTGGAGATTTCAAAGATTTTTGAAATTCAAAAGTATGCTCTGAAGTAAAATCTAAGGTTGTTTCTTTGTGAGAAAATGGTAGATGGATCAATACTCTGATTGGCTCTCTGCACTCACAAGGTTTTTTCCCTTTCGTTATAATTATTGCATCACTCAAGCTCTTTTGGCCACCACCTCAGCAAAAGAGCCCATTTTTGGTACACGGGTATTATAATGGTCCACAATTAGGTGAACCTTCGACTAACCTGTGAAATAAAACTGACTCTGTTGTAAGTAGGAGTGAGTTGTAAAGCAAAAACTGCTGAATATTGAATTGGTTTCTCTAATCTTTGTTTTAGTTATTAAATATTAGATCATTAGACCTCTCTGGGCCTCTTGCAGTTGTTTAAACAAAATCGCGTGAGTGCAAAATAAAACATTTCCCCTGAGATGTAGTGGAGTATAAAGTAAAGTAGCCTTAAATGAAAATACTCGAGTAAAGTACAAGTATTTGTTTGATAAAAACAGGTCCAGGTCAGAACCACACAAAGAAAAGGCAGCAGGCGTCAGATAACGGCAACGGTTCTTACTGGGATGTCAGGTTTGATGCGACCACCTGAACGTAGATGTCTGTTCTCAGCTCGAGGCCCAGAGGTGGCATGGACAGGGGCCTGGTGTAATTTATATCCTGGCAAAGGAAGAGAAGTTGAACGGTTATGCAAGCTATAAAATCTTCTGGAGTTACAGTTTTATGTCAGTGCCAGGGCGGAAATGAGGGTGTGATGTGAGAAAAGGTGTAAGGTGGCACCTGGTACAAGGACATGCTGAGGGTGCTGATGAAGCTCCCATTGTTGTCCTTCAAAGCAATGGAGGAGGATGACCTGCGAGGAAGAAAGGGGTGAGATCACACTTGGCCATGCTGGTGAAACTTGAGTCTTAATGTATTTTTTAACCCAAATGTCAGAACTTACACGTCCACCTGGGTGTTGTTGATCAGATACTCCAGAGGGTAAGCGCATGAGTAGTAATACTTGAGCTCTGCGTTGTAGGTGATCGTCCCGATGGTGGGGTCGAAGGATCGGATCACCCCGCTGACGTTGACCGTCTGGATGTTGGAGAAGTCGGAGAATATTCCCGTCCCCGGCGCGCTCGTGGTCTGAGGAATTATTAAAACAGAGACATGATTATTTAAGAAATGGTTAAAAATCAATGTCCGCAAAGGCCTCTGACACAGCAGGCAGCGGTGATGAAATCACAGCCAGAAAAGTGGAGCAACTTTGAGGCTGGTGGGGTTGCATGTGTCTGTGTAACATTAAGTCAAGAGCAGACTGATTCTCCTCATGCATGTCTCCTCATGCAAGTCTGGCAGATAATCTCTCTCTTCTTCTTCTTCTTCTTCTTCTTCTTACCTAGCCCAGAAACACTGCACTCAATTTCCTGCATCTGCTCTCACTCTCCTCAGCTAAAGGTCAACAAGTCCCTTCTCTCATGGCTTCAAATCAGGACACTTCATTGACGCAACACTCACCAAGAAGTTGCTCCCGCAGGCGTTTCCCTCTCTGATTGGGAAGGTGAATCTCACCACAGGGGGAGTCACCGAGGTGTCCAGCGTCCCCCGACAGTCTTCATCATCGAAGATGCGGTTGAGGATCAGCAGGCTCTTGTTGTAGCCGGTGTAGATAACCGGGCAGACTTGGATCGCGAGGTTGATGGCAGACGTGCCACAAACCACAGAGATATCAGTGGGTTCTGATGATAAGATCAAATTGTTATTGATATTTTATATACATTTCTCTAATCCAAACTAATGCATAGGAACAATCAGATTGTTGAATATTGTGTAATTTCATATGAAAATACATTCAAATTGATCAGCAACTCTGTCTCCTATGTTTACACATATCTAACAGTGTAATTAAGTGTGTTAATTATATTTCTGACGTAAACTAAAATCAATACGCCTCCCTAAAGGTCTGAACTAAAATCAATTTGGCCTCTTTAACACAAAACAAAAAGTGTGAGCACAAAGGTCGCGGCCGTCTCACCTGGTCGTCTGGCGTACGCTCCGCAGTCCGATAAGTTGAGGGCCTCTCGGCCCGCAATACAAAGGGTGGTCAGGATGAGGAAGCTGAATAAAGCCATCTCACTGCTCTGCCCTGTGTGAGAAAGCTGAGGCAAACACACAGATGTCAGATACAGAAAATAAATCTAAAGTAGAAATCTATAAATCCAGTCAGAAAGGTCCACATTTAGATGCTTAATCCAGAGCTGTCAATCATGAAACAGTTTGCATCCTAGCCTGGATCTTACCTCCTACGTCTCTTTGCTGGTTTATGATAAGAGAGCAGGCGGCTGTTTTATATATGGTGAACCTGACCGCCGTGTGGTCACGACGCTGCCGTAGGATTGGATGGAAACAGGGTCAGTGTTTCCGTAAACAATTCACTTTTTGTGGTCGTGGTACTCTCCTGGAGGCGAATTGATGAAACCCAACACAGCCCCCTTCAAAGCCACATGCTTTAACAATGTCCATATGGCTTTGTGACTTTGTGTGTGAAATGCCTTTGCCTGCTAATATGAAACTTAATAAAGTAAGAGCATGTATGGTTTCTATTCAGCTCACGCATAATAGAGGAAAGAGGACCTGTTGTCTTGTGAGGTGTTCAGTGGTTTAGTGGGACCTGGGACCCTTATTTTGACAAATTGGCACAGAAGACATTTGATATGATGCCTTTTTTGACGCTCATAATTTCATGTCATACTTAAATCGACAAATATGTTTGTCAGACTGACATGTTTCAGGTTTTAAACCTTGTGAGTTTTTTTTTATTTTTGAAGCATAAATAGCACAAGAACAGAATATTTCTCTTTGTGCTTGTGAGTCAAAGCACAGCTGCCCAGATGTTTGGAGCATCTTTTGAAATGAGGTTAATGTCCAGATTGAAGGACAGTCAGAAACCTGATCTTGTCAGGTGAGCCACCTGGGAAGAGAAAGCTCTGATCGGGGTCAAGTTGAAGGATGGGCGTCTCCTTCAATCTTTTGTCGAATGCAGGGCACGTTATTATTGTTCATGACGCGTGCACTTAAACATGCTAAGAGTCCGTCTTCGCACAACCTCATATTTACTCCTCAGGTCTTTAAAAAAAATAAATATTTTTCCGCGGTCTTGACTCACCTGAACTTGGCCTCAACATTCAAAACCAAATCCAAGCCTCCATTTCCATTTTGGGAGAAGGGTTTAATCAATTACTGCTGATCGTAAACTGAGAGGGTGGACGATAACATTAATTCCTCTCATTTCAGTTTATCTGTGGTCATTGTGGACGCTGAATACATCACAAGATGGCTGTTGAAATGAGGGATTAGAGTGATAAAGAGCGATGAATGCAGCAGAGCCGTGCGGGTCACAAAAACAGCCTCAGAGTTTGGACACGTGAGACGCAGCTGACGCCAACAGACATTTATATAGGTCATCGGAAAAGAAAATCAATACGGGAAAAATTGAAAGATTAATTCTGGCAGTCATCAAATGAGCTCTGGCAGCGGCTGGTATTTTGTTCATTTTCCTGGAGACTGAACACCCGTGAGGCCATGACATTTGGGAAACTTTCAAAGATGTGTGCCAGTATTGAAAAAGAGCAAACTTTTGTGATCTTAGAGGAAATTACATGAAATATATTGAAAATATTATTATACGCAAGATTAAAAAAAGGGTTCACGGGGCAACCACCATTAAGGTGATACATGCAGGTTTGAATATAAAATCGTACAGTTATGTTGATTTTTAGTTTCACATATTGTTGCTGTCATGTGAACGTCAACTCCAAAATATCAACTTTGTGTGAGCTGAGCTTTGTGATTATACAACTATCTACTGGGTTTTCAAATGTTTTATTCAGCTTAAAGATGAAACTATGAGGATTTTCTCAAGAATATTTTATCTGTTTAATCGGAAAACAAATCTAAATCACCACATTTTGAGGCGGTTCTAACTGGTCAGCGACATCATAACCCACTAAATTATAGTTACGGTTACAATTATAATATTTTTCACCACTTTATTCTATCCTTTGAATCCAGTTGTGGTCTTAATATGTCAATGTGGCAGCTCATTCTTGACCTCAGAAAACATCAGCAGCTAGTTCCTGAACTTTTAAACGTTAGACTCAGTCTTCAAATCTTCAAATCTCCCCAACAAGTAGGTAAGTGTTTTCCAAATACTAAGATACTTTTTAAAGTAATAGATCAAAATAGGATCACTCCTTTTTATTTGTTGTCTTGCCAAGAGTTTCTCGGCCAACAATAGCTAACATTAACAGTCTATCGTGGTTAACTTGGCTTAGCCTAAAGACTGGAAACAGTGGGAGGAAAACAGCTAACCTGGCTCTGTTCAAGGGTGACAAAATCCGTCTACCAGCACCTCTCCTACCTACCCTAGAGCTCAGTGAATGTTTCTGAGTCTTTTATTTTGTGACATTCCCATATAAAATATCTGTTTTGTTTGCACCACAAACGCGGCTGGAAATTGTCCCGAGATGTTCTTAAAATATCCACGTGCTTTCCCACTGACAAATGTTGAAACACAGACCTGAACTGCGGTCACTGGCTTGGCAGCCATCTCGCCTAACTCCACCACTGTCCCCTCCACTTCCTGATATTTAAGTCAGATCATAAACATGTAACATGGAGGTGAGATACGCTGTTGCTTTTGTACAAATTAAACTAGATACACTATGAAACTTAGCTTAGAGCGTTACATGTTATGGTAGGCTAACATTATGCTAAGGTTAGCTTGAATTATTGATTTAGATTGTGTACAAGTTTTACAAAGTACTTTAAAACCAGATAAAATCTATTATTTTTTTACTTTGACGTGCTTTATTTGTTGATTCTTACATTATACAGGGTTAAAGTGGTATAAAAGCTAGGAGACTGAAAAAGTGAAGCGACTCTTTTGTGATAATAGTTTAAATTTCAGTTTCATTCTGTTCTTTTCTTTCATGAATTACAAAATGCAATGATATCCGTAAAAAATAAGAGAAAATTTGCCATATAAGTCATTTTCATCAAGCACAACTCATTCATATGAAAGAAATAAAGGAAAAGTTACGCACAAAGTTCTGATGTCTTTTATTACAAGTTTTGCATCAGAATTACGAGTGTTAAGCTTCCATAAAAACACTGCAATCAGTCGAATGACAGACAATAATGAAAAACAACAATGAGGTATTGAAGGCAATAAATACACAACACCTACAGTACAATCAACACATTTAATAATATGTATACAAAGAGAGAGAGCGCTCATGCACACGTACATAAATCAGTTTGTTTAAGTCTGTGGACTGCACATGTTATCAGTACCAGGATATCTTTTATATACAGATGTTTATTCACTTGAAGCTGGGGTTCCAGACTCCTGAGGCCGTGGATGTTGGGAGGTGGGACTTCAGCAGGAGGCGCACCGACAGCAGGAGGAAGGCCACGCTGATCCCGCCCAGGATGACCACGCCTGAGATCAGAGCGCTGGTCGCCGGGTTCATGGGCTGGGAGGGGTCTCCAGATGCTGCGGGAGGGAAAAGGTGAAGAAAAGCAGAAACTTGAAACAGGTTCTTTGACGTGAGCTTAACATGAGCTGAGTTTGTGAAGTGAAAACCTTTTTGTTGTTGCCTTAAATCACCAATTTCCATGAGTATCTGCTGTCTTCACCCCCTACCTCAGAACTTAGTCACGGGTGATAGTGTAAACCTTTAATGTTAAGGGAGCTTACCGAGTTGGGAGTTGTTGACGGGAGTTTCATCTGAAAAAGGAATTTTAAAAGCGTCAGAATATAATTTTTTTTATTTTACACTTTCATCTTCAATGGCTCTGTGGGTGCACTGATTTATCCAGGTTTAGATGAATACCATGACATTTGGGGAAAAGTGCTTAATTACTTTCTTGTGAACTCTTATTAATTAAAATATGAAGCCAGCCAGAAGACAGACAGTGGGCTTAGCTTAACATAATAACATTGTTTTGAAGTTTGAAAATGTGGGATATTCTAACATTCAACTTTGACTGGAGCGCAGCATTATTAACACATTATATATCATATGTTTAACGTCTACAAAAACATGTGTAGTTCTGCAGGGCGTCATGTGCCAGACTGTTTCTAGAGAGACAGTCTGGCACATGACGTCCTGGTCTAAGTTAGACAATATTCACACAGCGGCCCTTTTCCTCTGACATCACACTGGGATGGAAGGGAAGGAAATCTGCCAAATTGTTGAAAATCTGGAGGGACATTGGGCCATATTTAAGTAAATAAAACAACACATTTGAAAAATGTATTTATTATTCATTAGTGATCTTTAGAGATACTGGTAGAAAAGATTCTCTTCCACTTTTGGAGAGAGCCAAACCAGTTTCTAGACTTATGCTAAGCTAAGCTAAGCGTCTGGGGCCTCATATTTAGGGTAGAGACGTGTGAATGGCATAGATTATTATCCTTTCTGACTAACTATTTTCCCAAAATGTCGTCCTATTCCTCTCAGAGTCGGATTACTATTCTCACCACTCCTGGTGATGATTGGCCCTGCGGTGATGACGGCGTTCCCAGATGCCGCCGGTGGAGAATCAAGGCTCTCCGCTTCATCCCGCCTGCGACGTCGCCCGCAAATCTGCCAATCACATCATCAGATTTCAGTCCTCATCGAGGTCAGGAGGCACAGAGGGAGTCACAAACCGAGAGTCGTGATTTTTTTTTACTCTTACTGGCATGAGCATGATGCAGTCGTCTGCTCGGCAAAGCTTGGTGACACAGTGCAGAAACACCGTCGACATCTTCTGGTGTCTGTGTTTGACAAAACGGAAGACCTCAAAGGAGAAACGTCCCATCTGACTCTTCCCGTTCTCGAAAACCGTCGTCTGTGGGTCTTTGTAGCAGCTGAGTCAAATGAGTACGACACAAACACGCACATGCACACACTGAAAATGACAGATTTGATGTCTAGATGTATGCTTAAGCACTCTTTCAGAAGCATTCATTTGGGGATAAGCCGTTAGGAGAGCCTGAATAGAAAATGACTCCCTTTTGTGGTTTATCAAGTCATCATCTTGAGGGGGGGGAAATGCAAGATTACCCAAAGAAAAGGTCATAGCGGAGTTCATCATTAGGATTCCCTGAGGGGGTTGTGTAACAGTAGTCCATCAAGATATTCCACCTGCAGAGGGACAAAATTGTGAGATGGGATGAAGGATAGAGATCTAACTGCACATGGGAAAGCACAGATCAGGTCTTTCTCTGCTGCAGACTGGCGCCTTCACGTAAAATAATAACATAATGGCGTAATGAATGAAAGGCAAAAGAAGGACTAAATCTGTAAAAATGATGGTGGGAATGATGACGTGATAGATGAAAAATATCATCTCTGCTGCACCGGATTTGTCATAAAGGCTCTTTTCAATTTCTAAGATTTATCACATCTGAAAATCAACATATATTAGGGAAAAGCTGGATGTTAGCGGGTACCGTTTGTCCAAGTTTGTGGCTTTCACAGCAGCAAATACTCTTGTTTTCAGAGCCAGTCCAGCCATGGGGATGGAGAGTGGCTGATTGTATGTTGAATCCTGAGCAGGAAGAAGTCAAAAGTTGAGAGAATAAAAGAAAAATGGTTAGGTGTTCCCTGGAAAAAGACATTTTAGATTTTAAATTAAAAGAGGGGCTCAGTTCTGACATAATGAGCGTTAAAGTATAGGTCTTTATTTGTGTTATTGTCAATGGTAAAACTTTCATCTAACCATCATTAATTGATCGTAAGTGTATAGTTAAATAATCTTACTTATTTTTTTTTTATTATTTACAATTTAATGCAAAACTAAGCATTTATTAAGCAATGTTAAGATTTACAAATACCAGTTTAAACGTAATAATGGACATCCAAATAATGTATTATTATTAATAATGATGAACTACACAGTATTTATTCATCATTGCCTATGTCATCACATTACATCAGTTGCAACTTTTCAATAAACAATAACTTAACAAATGATTTATAAAGCATCTCACTGTTTGTTAATGGTACTATAACTATTAACCAAAGTTTAATTAACTACAATCTCACTATTTATTAATAATGGTTATCGTAAAGTGATTTCTTCGCCAGCCTGTTTGTTGCTCTCAGTCCCCAAATGATTTGTTCTAACTGAACACGTAACTCAGTGAAAACACATCACGAATATACATTTTCATTTTTTAAAAGTTGTTTCCGATTTCCCTGAAAAAGCCTGGAACTGTAGTTTTTGGTAAATGTCACTCAAACAGGATAAAAAGTGGTGATATCATTTGGGACTAATTTAAGTGGCGGATTAATACACGTCCAGTGTTGTGGTGAGTATTTACAGCAGCAGGAGAGCCTTTGTGGTCGGGGGGAAATCTCACTTCTACAATTAAGTCGACAAAAATTAATCCAAGCTCGTTTTAAATAAAGAAAACTTCCAATGGAAGATGTAAAAAAAAATACAGTGTGCTATTTAGTTAATAAATCTAGTCCCTGTATCTCACTGAAAGGTTACTTGTCAGGATATTGTGTCGTAATGAAGTATTTTAACAAGAAATCGGACAAATAAATAGTTTAGTTTTTTCATCATCGGTCATTGATGGTTTTGCTCTTATTGGGTCTCGTAAACAATAAAAAAACAGACCCATCTGTTAAAATACTTCTCAAAATAGTCAAAGGAAACTTCTGTGTTGTGCTGTAAGCCGGTCACTAGTGTAAGCAGACTTTGTTTCCAAATGAACGTTTGCTTTTGTTGCTTCCCGTTAGCGGAGCAGAGGGAGGCACTGTGACGAGGCACAGGAGAACGTGTTTAAAGTCAGAACCCACAGTCCAGCGGAGTTAAACTACTAAACAAATCATAAACAGGACTGTATGGGCAGCTGAAAGACGGCAAAGGTCTCATTCTTCATCATCTGTGTACATTTGGCCATTAAAAGAAATACAAATTTTTCCCATAGGGCACCTTTGATGGATTTATGAACGATAAAAAAAAAAAAAACGTGTTTCAAAGGTCATGATCTCAAATCTCGTGAAATAACTTCCATCTAGCCTGGATGGAAGTTATTTCACCAGACTTCAAAGTTCAATGCTGTAGAGTTCATGCACTGCGAGGGGAAATGATTGTGTATAGGTAAGTAGGTTGCACACAGCTGCGTACTCACATTGTACAGGATCATACTCAACGTGCTCACAAATGTGCCGTTGCTGTCCTTGACAGACACAGCAGCCGAGGAGCTGTGAAGAAACGCAGCATGCCTATTTCAACCATTTTTCCATTGACTCATCTTCATAAACATGACTTTGAATGCAGAGTTTTGTCATTTTTGTCGTTTATTTATTTACATGACAGCTCAGAGATGTGTGCGCTCGCATTCTGAAATAAAAGTCCTTTCAGATTTTACCACGAGACACAAACCCACGCAGGCTTTTCAACCAGGCACTTCGCTGCCGCCACAGTTCAGCAGAGCAATCAACAAATCTTGATGAATTCTTAATTAAATGAGTGAATCTTGAAACCAAATCCCCTGAGTAAATCCTCAGAGGGGAGGGTTTTCTGTTGGCAGAGACTTACGATGCTAGCTGGGAGTTATTGACCAGGTACTCCAGCGGGTAGCTGCAGCTGAATTTATACAACAAACCAGGCAGGTAGCTGATGATAGCTGGTGGGTCAGGGGTGTCGATGTAACCCGAGACGTTCCCTATTTGTACCAGCGACATGTTCCCATAGGCATTGGCCCCGTAGGCTGTGCTGACCTGCGGAGAGAAACACCTCAGCCGTGTCCCTTTTTGCTTTCTCCCCAAAATCGATAAACAACACGATCAAGTTGCCTATTGATTGTATTAAAGCCCTGCTCTTGTGTTTGTGTATTCTTTACCACCAGGCTGTTACCGCAGGCCTCCAGAGTGCTGAGGCTGATGCTGAACAGGACCGCCGTGGGGAAGGTGTTGTTGTTGATGAAGCCGCGGCATTGGGCGTCGCTGTGGTGACCGTTCAAGGCCAGATCGGCCTCGGTGTAGCCGGAAAAGAGCACGGGGCAGAAGTTGATCTTCAAGGTGATGGTCTGAACACCGCAGTACACGCTGATGTCACGCTCGCCTGGAGGCAGAGAGGAGGTTCAACATAGCTTTTTGAACTTTGTGTTTCCAAAGAAGTTTTATTTGTACTCGCTCCTTACATTTTTATCATCACTGAATTTGCAGGTACATTGATGCTCATGCATGGGTCACAAGCAAACTTGGATGACTTGGATTGAATCACGGCAAAATGAAATCTATGCAATTTGAAATGTTAGGGAAACATGTGTGGAAAGTTTGGTGAGACTGGCCCCCGACTTCCAGAGCACCGCTGCCTCACTTCACCCCTTATCTGACATCTGAGGCGTAAAATAGTCCCTGATTACATGGTGAGGGTGAAACCCAGCTGGACTCTTGAACCATAAACTCCAGGAGTTTTCTCTATATTACCTTGTACCTTAGATACAGTGGGCCTGAGAAAAAACACTTTAAATAGTAACTTAAACACAAACACTCCTTGCGAGGGTGAGACAGTTATTAACTGGCGATCGGCACTTTTCATATGTGAAGTTTCAGAGCAAAATGAGACAACCAGCGGCGCTCAGAGGCCAAATCAGCCGGTTTACAGAGGCATCAATAAAAACAGATTCCAACCAAATATGATTGAGTGTTTTTCATGCATCGCAGCTGATATGGTTCCTTCAAAGTTGGTCCTTATCAGAGATGTGTTCGTGCTGCTTTTTTTAAATGTTGCATTGTTTTGTTATTCCATCCTCCATGTTAAGGCCTCAGGCAGAGTCGCAGACACCAAAGGGAAAGTGTCTCAAAATATGTAAATTATTTAGAACTGTTTTAATTTTTATCTTTTCGGGCAGCTGCTCAGTTCTTTCCAAGAAAACGTATTCATTTCCCTAACATGAAAGTTTGTTTAGAAGTCCTTTTATATTGCCAGGAAGAAAATTCTGGTGGAATAATAATACTAGGCTACAGATATATTGATAATAATTACTTAAAGCCGTTCAAAATTAAACGTCTGCAAAAAGAATCAGTTTCGAAAATGCAAAAGTTTTAAAATCTGACAATGTGACTTTTTTTTTTTTTACCTAAAATCATCCGATTACCTCAAAGTTGCCATGTAAAGTAGACTAATGATTTTCTAGTAGCTTTTATAACTTACATTATATATTCTTATTTCACTAGAAATTCCGAGGTAATCATTCTCCTGTCATCTTAAAAAACGTATTATGGGATCAAAACTTATTTTTCTATGATCTCAGTTTCCTCAATAAAAGCTGTGACATGGAGAGAAATATTCAGAAAGCCACGCTGTTCAGTTTTACTTAAAGACAAGTGTCAAATGTACTGCGTGTTCATCATTTAGATGCTGTACACTGTAAAGTTTAAAAGTTGACTTTACTGTTAAAAAGGTAGACTCTTATATTTAAGCTGTTCAAGATAAAACATTTAAGCAACTTAAAATGTTTGGTCTACTTTACTTGAGGTCGTATTTTACAGTGCAGATGGTTCAAGTGGAGCTAATTTGGTATTTGAAGTGTATTTGATTTTTTTGTCGACCTATTTTGTTTTGATGTTCATGTAGTAAAGGAGTACGTACTTTCTTTCACTGAAAAAGCACAAGTACTATACCATTAAAACTATACACGAGTTAACTGCACTTTCCATTATCGTTCGTATTTTCTTTTAAGTACCCAATCAGACACTTATAATCATATCATTTTAAGCACTTTATAACGTCATTTTAAGTCAACATAGGAACATTATTCATGTCAAATGAAAGAATATTGCTCCCCCTTTAAAACTCCTCCTATTAGGCATCTATAACTGTTGTATAAACATTCCTTAACAATATAATAAAATAAATAAATGCTTCGTAACACTCTTCGAGCCTTGTTCATGTGTGTAAGCATTCATTAACCACCTATACAGCAGCTACAGATGCTTCATGAGCGACAATTGTTACTTGTTACTATCAGCGACTTACAGCTACATTACAGTGTGTAATGAACCTTGTATTGAAGTTGTATATATTCCATGCCTGCAGGCTGAATAACAGAACAGTGCATGTGTTGTATTCTCACCAGGAAACCTGCTGTGGTAGCTGGCGTCACAGTTGTACCCATTAAACTGCGTGGAGACCGAGACGGCGTTACTCATCAGCAGGAAGACGAAGCACGTTCGTGTCATTTTGGCCCTCGAGAGACGTTTTTCCGCTGTCATCTTCACAAGGTCAACATTGCATTAACCACATTCCTCTAAAACAGCACTTGACTCAAAATTAGATGCTCGAAAAACAACGCTCGGCTGTGTCCTCGTATGCCGGCCGCTCTGACCTCTATCAAAGTGGTACAACCGTCTTTCCCCACGTCCCCTAATCCTTCTTATCCTGCTCCCTCTGCTCCCTTTCGCCTCAGACGCTCATGATGGCCCAAAAACCTCTCCTACCCAACCCTTTTTAAACTGAGGTCACCCCTCTTTCCAGCTCATTTCATCCCACTCCCCTCTCTCTACCCCCAATTCACCTGTTTCCTGCCTCTTCCAGAGTAATTGTTTGGGACCCTGCTTCCCCTGGTTTGTGACGAAAGAAGGGTTCAACACTGCGGCGTGTACTTCTCAGTGGCATCGAGGACTTAAACTAAACACACCATCAGCCTTACATGTACCTGTTTGGTACCTGTTGTTTGTGCTCAGATGGGAAAGATAGAGGGGCTCATTATCCTAAAACCTCACTGCAGTGCTGAACATGGGAAACTCCATCAGATCTGAATGGCCCGGACAAATCTTTTCACAGCGCCCAGAAACCTGAGCGCCCTCGGAGGGTTCCCACTCATCTCTCCTCGGTCTGATCTCTGTCTGTCAGCTCAGACAAATGGTGGGCCTCAGCGAGGGGGGCCCATCCCAGGAATTAAGCTGTCATCGGCTGCCGCTGCGGCCGACATTCACATGAACATAAAAGTCAACTCACGGTCTGATGCAGGGCTGTGTGTGGGTAATTGTGATGCACAAGGCATCACTTAGAGTAAAGGTATTCAGTGGTGTGTACAGCTCCAGCACGGTGTGTTCGGCGTTTCAGAGGGTAAAAGAGGAATGTTAAAGTCTGCTTTACATTTTGTTACCGTGCCTCCAGATAACCCGCTCAACTTTGATGTTGCTGCAGTACAAGCAACCAAACAATATTAATATGTTGAACTTGTGTCAGAAGAAAGCAGTCTTTCTTCTTCTGCAGAGTTCTTTGACCTTTAAACTGATCTATAAAACACTAAAAAGGTGTAAAGACAGCTATTGCAGTCGTAAAAGGGTATTTACAAGCTGCGTCAGCGTTGGCTGGTAATGTTTTCACCTTGGGAGTCTGTATTTGTGTGTCATCCTTGCAAATTGGGTCCTGGAGACACCTTTTGAAGTCAGAAATACCACGGAAGCGGTTTTGAGCATTTTGCCAGCTATTTGTCTGTCTGTGTGTGGACAGCTTTGTGAGCATGATCGCAGCACAACCCTGCAAGTTACCGTCTGGATAGGCGACATCAAATTGAAGAAAGAATATAAGGCGCTGTGGTAGTTCACTAAGGAGAGTGTGTGCCCCACGCACAGAGGCTGTGTCCCCGCCGCAATGGCCCTGGACTCAAATCTGAACTGTGGACCTTTGCTGCATGTCGCGCGCCCCCCCCCCCCCCCACCCCCCCCCCCCCCCCCCCCCCCCCCGTTTTTCTCCAATTTAGGAAAGAAAATGTTCACAGTTTGCATAATCCAGTTGAAAATCATATACAATTAAAGATTTAATCATCACTGAAGCGTCTGCCAAAAAAGGCCCAACAAAATAAAATCCAGCCCGAATGGTGCGTTGAATGATTCACGATGTCAACTCAGTGGTGGAGTGTACCACTTCTTAAGTATTGCACATCAGGAACTGTGGTTACTTGACCTTTGAATAAAGTCATAACAAAACCTTGTGCGTGCACCTGAGACGGGCTCATGTAATGATGCAGTAATGACTGCTGGGCACTCGTGGATCACAACATCAATGTGTTGATGAGCATCAAGGCTGGTGTGATCCGGTCTGGTTTTCTCACTGTCAATTAATCACTCCAGTAAAAAGAGTCAAACCATGAATCTTTAAAAACAGCTCACATATCTAAAGTTTTCTAAAGTTTCCTAAAAAACCTGGGCATTGTAGTTTCAAGCAAACATTACTGTAACAGAAGTAATTAATGTATTTCTGAGGAACTTATTTCTATTTCTATAACTGTTGACACACATTTTGCCCTTGTGAGTTTTTCCAGCAGCAGGACGGTGTTTGAGGTATTAACTCAAAGGAACTACTGGGCTCACGTTCACTATAATGAAGGACATGTCAACCAGTGCATCGTTGTGGCAGTTTTCTGGACAGAAATTGGGCTCTATGCCACAGGAATAAGGTATGTCTTCTGGCCTTGTCTACACAGGCAATGCTTTCCAAGATGGATCAATTCATTGCTGGTTTTGGTCTTTTTATGTGATTTGTTAATGGTAAGAAAATGAAATATACAGTGTCAGCCTGATCCTTTAAAATGGCTTTTTTCACAAAACCTTAGTGTGATATGTTACAAAAGAATGAAGAGATTACAAGCAAAGCACCAAGAAGAAATAGCTGAAAACTAATCCAATTCGTGACTCATTTGATTGGTGGATTCAATCAATAACAGCCTAGTTTGCGGCTGTTTGATTGACGACACAACCAACAGCTTATTTTCTTTCGAGCTTTCTTTTCATTCTGATTATTTTCCCTTCCCCTAAAAGTCTTTATTTCAGCAAAGAGACAGAATACTGTGCAGCAAGTAGTTTCACGGTCTGTTTTCATTGGGTGCACTCTTGCATGAGCAATCTGTCTTCATGGTCACAAGGTCCATTTATTAGCTTTTCAGGATCTTTCAGTCGTATCACACAATCTTCCCCAGCAGATGGAGTCTGCCCAGTTGTCAGAGAGTTGTAGATGCTCCAAATTTCTTTTTTTCTTCTCTCCCGTTGCGATGATTTTTTTCTTTGAGAAACCAGATGCTACATTAGACAGACATCCAGCCACAATGATGATTTAACAACGGGGCAGAGCGGACGTCTTCTCTGAAGCCTCTGTCGGCTGGAATGACAGTGACTTTATACGGATATTTTGTTTAATTTCAAATTTTCAGAACTTGTATAACACGACACAAATTATGTAGTATGCGGCCCTCAAGTTTGATGCCTTGTCTCATAGAGATTCTCTCTAGCACGGATACCGTCAATATTTCAGTTCCTATTATGGTTACACAAGCCTTTCTCCACAGAAGAACATCAATATTGAAAAATGCTGCAAAACTCCAGGTACACTGATTAATTCAGAGTAAAAACAATACATGTTGGATGAATTGCCATTCGGTGCAGACGTTCATTGTGTTTGGTGATCGATGACTTCTCATTTAGGTGAAAATGTGCTCAGCACTGATGAAAATAATGCTTGATTTTTGGCATATCTGTGCACAGCAACTACGGTTGAAGGCATGATATGCAGTGGTTTCTCTAAAAAAAAAAACAATAGACTCATAGAAAGGTAATCCCCCTCAGACTCGTTAGAAGTGTGTTGATAACCTGCTGTCTACCCGGGTTTTCATTTTTCTTAGTATTTTGCTGTTTTTGGGATGTGTTACCTGTTGACCAGTGGTTTCTCCCAAGCTAGTAACAGCGTGAGGTCGGGACTCTATAAAAATCGCAGCAACCAGTTATATCACTGCCTCCACCTCTCTCCTCTTCTCTCAGACTGTTTGACCGAGGGTGGGGCTGAGCTACACACACACAGAGCAGAGATGTAAACTGTGGACAGGATAAATCAGCTTTTTACATAAAATCCAGAGAGCTAATACATTGTGTGGGTGTGTTTATTTGTGCTTTATGTGTTTTTGATGACAGAAGTTTATCTCACATTGTCTGTGAACGGAAAATAACGTTTAATTTCTCTGGCTCACGTCTTTGTTCTCTCTGACGATGCTCCTCTCTCTTCATTTACTGTCTCGCTCTTGACCATTGAGCTACGGAGGACAGGCAAACCTCAGGGATATATCAGGGATGTCACACACAAATATATGTGGTTAAGGAACAGTAAAGGTCAGGGAAAGACTGTGGTTAATCACAAACTATATAAGACAGCAAATGATTCATGATGTACATAAACATGCGGTTCAAACATCCCCACCGAGCTTCCACCGAAGAGAAGAGATCAATCAATCTCTGTGGAGACATGAGGACACTGTATCCTTCCTCACACTGATTCACAAAACAAGCCAAAATGTAATTTTTCCATCATGTTTTCCCACATTGTTTTTCCATTGTTTGAGCTTTGAATGGTTCTTCCAGTAATCCCCCGGTGGTTTAAAGTCACCGGTGAATGAGTGCCACCAGAAGTTTATCTCACGCGCTTAACTCCTAATATTTACATAATAGCTGAGGATTGAAATGTGCATTCATTTGCATATTCTCTGGCTGTTTTTTTAGGGGGAAATTCACAGAACAACTCCATCGTCCATTTTATTAGTAACATTAGTCCTTTTCATTCTATTCTGAGGTCTATTATTTAACGATGAAAAACACAGGTTGCTCTTTTTTATTAGCTCCTTTATTAGCAGGTCGATCTGGCCCGGTGCTGGGCCATCTCAGTTCTTGAAACGCTTTTAAAAAATCTTTCTAGAAACTTTTGATGCATGTTTTTTTCCAACATGTGGTCATTCAACAAGTAAAACCAGTATAGGTAAAGTTTTTCTGTTATTCAATACAGCAATAAATATGTTTGCGTATGAGCACACATGTAATGTTATATACCTGGAGAATATTTGTTCGCTTCCCACCCATGATACAGTTGCCCTCTTGTGACTCATCCTACTGTGCGTCACCCGGTGTTGACTCATCCAGGCCTCATGCGCCACGCTCAGATCCGGACTCTAAGCCATGCGGGGCCCTGAGAAACACAGCCTGCTGCAGGTGTTTGTTATTCACTGCTGCTCACCTGCCCGTCTGATGAAGTAGGGCTGAAATCAAATATGAAATGCTTCCAAGCAGAGAAACGCCATTCAGAGCAAACAGGATCAGGTGGCCACATGCACATGTAATGAATACATATGGTGCACTTGTTACCATGCTGCTTATTTTACAAATCCCACCCAGAAAGCGACCTATTTAGCCGATGTATAGCCACGTGCTCGTTATCTGTGCTTAAGTCACCTGACTGTCTTTAAGATATAAGGTGAGGTGTGTGAGAAAACACCCACACAACCACAACAATGCTCAGAGTCTTGTGTATCACCTTCATTGTAATTTTCATAGTACACGACCTGTGCATTTTGCTTAAAATCCCACAAAGGTTCACAAGAAGCTCCCTTATTTCACCTTAAATGTTACAAGTTTGCAGGAAAAGGCTTCGACATCACACACCGTAATACCTCGAGTCACAACTCTCCCGAGCTTTGTGAATGTTTCCAGCAGGTCGTTGCGCTCCGAGACTTTTAATGGCTCAGGACCAACCGCCACACTTAGATCTGCCTGATAGGGTTGTCTCTATCTGATCAACCTGAAACATCCAGAGTCAACAAACAGACATCTGCATCGCACAATCTCGGGCTGCATCACCAACCCCGTGAGAGCAAGGCTGTAATCTGAATCTGCAGTTTTAACACAGGCAGGAAAGCGAAGCCCTCATCAAAGGCTGCGCTGCGATTTGATCCCCAGTGAGTAATGTTTCCAGAAACCCCCCTATTTTTTTTTCTCACACAAAAAAAGGGGGGGTTGTACAACAAACCTTGGTTAAAACATTTTTAGCTTGTTGCCATGGACAATATCTAAAGCATGAGAAAGGAGACAATAAATGATTCAAACGTTATCCTAATGATGCACTTCTGATGCAGATTATTAAAAAAGAACAGAGTTTGTCTCTCAAGGTGAGCGATTATCAGAGCGAGAGGGTTTTTCTAGAAGCCTCGTGTCTGCATCTTTTGTCAGGCTGCAAACAACCTAGTGAGCAGATAAATTCCCAGGTGAGAAGAGAAAAAACAATAGGCTCGACTTATTGTTTATGTATGAAACCCAACCCTGTATTAAGAGAACAGCATGTGAGCAGCACTGCTGCTTCTTTTAACATGACCTTGTCAAGGATATCACTCAGAGGAAACTGAAGCTACGTTTGTGCCTCATACAGTTCAGGTATCCATATATATACACCTGGACTGATGAATTCAAGATTAGACACATTAATGTGGATTTATCTGTCTGTGTTGGAATAAAAAAAATATAAACATACATATTTATTTTTTTTACCGTTTATTAAGCTGAGGAATCAGGCTTTTGAAGATTTGATGTGTTGTTCTTTAAAACAAGTAGATAAAGTGTCTAAAGATAAATTAAATGCATTAGATAAAAGATTGTGAAACTGAAATTTGATTTAATATAATCTTTTAATCAGAAAAATAAAGCCTAAAGTTTAATTTAATGTGACAAATCAAAACAAGAACCTGATGATTTTATGTTATATCTTAATGTATGTGATGTATGATTGGATTATTTACAGTAAACTGTCAGAGTTTCATTAACTCAATACAGAATCTATAAGAGCAACATGGTGGTCTTTCTGTTTGGCGGCGCTGTGCTGCCCCCGTGTGTTCACTGTGTCACACTACAGGCCTCCTCCTGTCTGCTGATCATCGCCTCTGCGCAGGGGAGTAACTATTTTATCATGTACTTTAAATACAACTCCGAGGTACATGTACTTTACTTGAGTAATTGCAACTTTATGCTACTTCTGCTATTACATGTTGGAGGCAAATGTTATTCTTATCACTCCGCTATTTAACTGACAGCTTTAGTTACACTGCAGATTCAAATTATGAAGACAAAACATCATCAGATAATAAATTAGGATGTAGTATTGTTCATTAAACTCACCCAACAGTATATAAAGTTACAGTGACAGTTTGTCAGAGTTAATGTAGGTGCTAACTACGAACACAACTCATTAAATCATAACAATGTCATGTGTTGAAACTTGTCTATTGAAGTAAACATGTATGTAAACAATTGCTGGAGACACCATTCACCCTGTTGTAAGACACTGAACCATCAACATGATTTAGAAGCTGTTATTTTAAGGTTAAAAAGTCACATAATGTTTCTTTAAGGGATACTTTTCATTTTCATTTCTTACTCTTGCAACAACAGGTTGTATGAAGCAGCCGGTCAAGTGCAAAGGAACCAATAGTGATGTTATTTGTGCAGAACTGTTCGTAACAAAGCTCTTCACATGGAGACCAGACACAAGAAACAAAATGTCAAAAGTATTAAATGAACTCTGATTATTCAGACAATACAAAGAGGTCTGATGGGGGCGAACAGGGCATCTTGTCACACTTGTTTTGCTTTCATTTCATTTTGTCACTACTTTGTGGACGCAAGTATTAAACTTTTCTACTCCTCAGGTACTCAACACTTCTGCATCGGAGCCAGAGCAGAGCCTTTTTTTAAATAATTTAGTTTCATCGTAAGTCATTTATTAGAAGAAAAAAAAAGATGTTTATCGTACCAAATTATCAGCCAGGTTTGTAAAGTCTGTGGACCCATTGTGCACAGTGCATAGGCCTACCCTTGAATTAGAAAGCCTTTATTGTCATTGTACATCGAGTATACAACGAAATTTAGGAGTGCTTCTCCTATCAGTGCATCGATAAAAGGGTAAAAAAAAGATATAAATAAATAGCAATAAAAAAAGACACTGTACAGGCATACATCCAGTCATCTAGTCATACGTGCCAAGTGATAATGTTGTGTTTTAGGAGTTAAAAGTTGAGGGATCTGATCGCCCAGGGATAGAAACTGTTCTTGAATCTATTTGTCCTGCATTTTAGGCACCTGTGCCTCCTGCCAGAGGGCAGGAGGTTGAACAGGTGTCGTCCAGGGTGTGAGGGGTCAGCAGCGATTTTCCTCACCCTGCTGAAATAAATTGTACATACATAGCAGTAACCTGGTACTGATATGTGCCAGGATGTTGAGTCAGTTTCTATCAAGACACAAGAGAATAAACATGCCACACTTATGGTTTATATCTTTCATTAAAAATCATTAAAATGCCAATTCTGATTGCCACAAAATGTCTCTTTTGGACTGTGTACATTTTTGAAAAAGACACAACATCACCAAGTCTTTATTACAGTCTTATTACATTGATCCCAAGTGCAATAAAGTAAAATAGGGCCACTTTCACTGAGCATTAAAAAGTCCTGTGTTTCATTCCTCCACTGTCAGGCCTGTTGCAGGTCCACTCCTCGGTCAGTACAGGCTTCATTCATCCTCTCCTCTCCTCTCCTCTCCTCTCCTCTCCTCTCCTCTCCTCTCCTCTCCTCCTCCAGCTGGACTGCGGTCAGCTCATGTCCACCTGCACCACAGCGTGCCCGCGGTGTCAGATCTGATCCAGGGTCTGCAGGGCGGTGCTGAGAGCGCTGAGAAGCTGTGAAGGCCCGCCATTTCACCCTCTCCTCACTCACTCGCTCGCTCCGTGCTCTCTTTTTCTTTCATTGCGCTTTAAAGCCGAGCAGCGGCGGCAGCGGCAGGAGGAGGAGGCGGAGGAGGAGGAGGAGGCGGCGGAGGAGGAGGAGGAGCGGAGACGACTGGCGGAGCGGCGGAGGCAGGCAGGGAACCGGTGTGCCACATCGGGATGAGAGCGAGACAGAAACCCGGGTCGGATGAGTCAGCGAGCGGATCCCGCTACCACGGCGCCCCAGAGATCATCTGAATGAGCCCGAACCGGCACAGAAGAAACACTCTCCACATTTATCTGTGACTGTTGTTGTTGTCGGACGGAGCTCCTCTTTATTCCGCCCTCCTCTGGTCTCAGTCTGCCATAGCCTAGCTGCTCGTTTCATTCCCACCGAGGAAGGAAAGGAAAGGTGGGGAGATAAAGAGTTAGGGGAGGGGGGGTCCGGCAAAAGGTTGCGGACGTAGGTGGAGGTTTTCTTTTTTTCTTTTTTTTTTCTTTTGGACAAAGACAAACCCCAGACGAGGCTCGACTTCACCCAGCGTCCAGTTTTGTGTGTGTATGTGTGTTTTTTTTGTGTTGTTGTCACGTTGAATGAGCGAAGATGTCGGGGCAGAGCATTACGGACCGGATAACTGCAGCCCAGCACAGTGTAACGGGATCCGCCGTGTCGAAAACAGTATGCAAGGCCACCACTCACGAAGTCATGGGCCCGAAAAAGAAACACTTGGATTGTGAGTATCTTTATTTAAAACTTGTCTGTTATTCTAAACGAGTATTTCAGGGTTAAATCACCGCAGAGGAACAGTTATGGCGATGGAGGAGCCACCTAGGCCTCAAAGCCTCAGGATGTGCTAGCTTAAAATGCTAGTCACTGCTTGTTCATGTTCATGGGAGATTATATTTGTTTTTACGTCGTGGACAGGCCTTGTTGACACACTCCTGCACACAGTTAATACGCTTTGAAACACGTTGAAAAGCCGTGATAGTTTGTAGAAAACGCTAATATTGTCGTTTTCAATGGCTTCTGAAACTAGCTTGTCTGGCTGTCTGGCTTTTTTTTGCTAGCTAGCTCTCTTGTTTTTTCTCATGATCACTCATTCATTTATAGGTTAAATGTTTAGCTCCTATGCTAACACATGAGGGTAAATGGATGTTTAACAGGAAACTAAGAGGAAAACCTTGAAAAGAAATGAGTCAGTGTAGGTTTAAAGGGCCTCCTGCACACACAGGCCCTGATTTAACATTTACAGGAATGCTCAAAGTCCAGCTCCCATCTTGATGCACCTGCAGCAGGTCAGGTGCCTGTTTCAGCTACATGACACCTGCTGTTTGAGGCCTGACACTGATTTAAAGGGTGAGTTCAC
Organism: Diplodus puntazzo; assembly: GCA_963678695.2. Classification (NCBI taxonomy): domain Eukaryota; kingdom Metazoa; phylum Chordata; class Actinopteri; order Spariformes; family Sparidae; genus Diplodus; species Diplodus puntazzo. Next base: position 11,272,605 of record OZ023162.1, on the reverse strand, counting down.
TCCAAAAAAAAAGTTCAGTTACTGTCAGAGGAAGTTTCTTAGCCCACAGAACATTTCTGGAGCTTTCTGAACAAGTGAAGTAGATGGGGACTTGTTTTTAGAAACACAAAAGTAACCGTAAAATGGCTCCATACAGCTTGATCAGCGTAGTTCAAGAACACGGAAGCCCTGCGATCCCAAATTGATAAGAAAAGACGTACTTTAGACCCTTGATGTGTAGTTGAGCTCTTTCACCCACCTCAGATATATTGCGTGTTAATGCTTTTAGCGTAGTTGCTACAGTGAAGATTTCAACTGTAAAAAGGGTGTAAATAAGGTATTTTCAAATATGTTTTGGGTATTATGCTGGACGAGCTGTATGGAGCCATTTTGTGTTTGTTTTCAGTTGTTTTTGTTAATGATTTGATAACCCCATCCCTTTCACAGGAAAAGAGCGTCATAGCTTTCTCCCAAACAACTGAAGTAGAAGGGGACTTGTTTTAAAATAAAAAAAAGACCAAAAAATCCCAAAAAGTGGCTCCTTACAGCTCATCTTGCCTAATCCAAGTGTCCGGAAGGAATGAGATCCCAAACTCATTCGAAAAGATTTTATTTACACCCTTGAAGTGTGGTCGAGCGCCTGCACCCACTTCAGATAGGTCACGTGCTGATGCTTTTAGCGTAGTAGCTATAGTGACGATTTCAGGATTCACACGATTTGATGCAAAACAGCATCACTGCGTTCTCCTGAACAACTAATCTAGATGGGGGACTTGTTTTAAAACCTGAAAATTTGATGTAGTCCAAATCTACGGAAGCCAAAATTGATTTGACAAAGACGATATTTAGGCCCTTTTGTAAGCCAGAATCTTCACTGTAGCTGCTAAGGTAAAACCGTTAGCTTGCACCCTGTTGATTGCATGTCTGAGACGTAAATCTTATCTTTTTCAAATACATTTTGTATCTCAGGGCTTCTGGAGACTTGGAATATACCATAAGAGCTGTATTGAGCCATTTTGTGTTGTTTTTTTACATTTTTATAACAAGTCTCCTTCTACTTCAGTTGTTTAGAAGCTCCAGAAATGTTTTGTGGACATTTTTTATTTTCGGGTGAACTTATCCTTTAAGTGTACAAATCACAGTCTGTGGCTGAGGTCTACCAAAGGAGGAGTTCCCTTCCTTTCACTCAGGGTATCAGACTCCTCTATACGTGCCCTGATGTAAGCATAAGAGCTTAAATCTTGTGTGATCATTAGTCTGATGCACTCACTGAGGAGTCACTGCCTGTCTGTGCTCAGAGATACAGCAGTGGTTGATTTTCAGCACATCGATCTCCACTTGCAAATGCAAGATGGCAGTAATGAAAGTGGTTTTATCTTTTTATGAAGCCTCTGCATCATCATGAGAGTTCAGTAACAGGCCAGGAGAAAGGTGTGTGCTGTATCTTCAGACTCCAAGACTCATGGTAACAGTCTGTAGAGTGAAACGGAGCAAAAAATTGTGAATATTTTGGCCTGGTGTTTAAGTCACAGGTTCCACACCTGTTGTGCGGCTCAGCTGACTCCCCTGAGGTGAGATGAGTGAAAGTTGGCAGAGTGACGCTCTGTTGGCTCATCGTGAATGACGTGTCTCAAATGTAGTACTTGTACTGAATAACACGGTGTCCTCTTGCTTGGTGTTGACACCTACAGTAAAGGAGTCCAGATGAGGCACAGCAATAACTTTGTTTAATCGTTTAATCAATTTTTTAAGTCAGACTAATGCTTTCTGACAGAATAGAACTAGCAATGTTTATTATTCCTTAATATGCAAGTTATAATGATGCTATCCCTAGGTTTGTGGAAGACTTAGGTGCATGTACTTGACCAAAATATTTTAGAGCCCCCGACAAGACAATGTTTTAATTTTTCACAAAGAAATATACATTTATTGATATATAGGTCCACAAAGAGTTGGTAAAGCCAGAGCGGATAATAAATCAACAAAAACCAAGAGGCTTAATAACATAACTTGCTATCCACTGGGGACTAATTACACCATTAGATCTGGGATTAAGTCCTTTAGTTCATTTTGATGCTTTCCACATTGATTTTACATTCATTTGGCTTATGTGGTGCCCAGAACAGTTTAGGTGCTGCACACGAGCCTTACAATGTTAGGGAAAACCCTGCATATGTGGTATTTATCACCAGTTTAACCCATTTTATGTTCAACCTTTTCTTAGTTTAGAGAAAGTGTTGGAAATTAAGGAATGTACAATTATGGCTGGATATTTCTAAATGCTTTTTTTGTTAATTGAAAGAAGCCAAACTTCTCTGATGTTAATCAGGAAAATTAATTTAAACCGATATACACATGTCAGACATCAGCACTGGTCTCAAAAACCTGTATCAGTCGGGCTGAACTTAGAACTACTCACTGCATCCGACATATTTTGGTCCAGCGCCAAAAGAGTATTAAAGTTTCAAAGCCTGATGCATGGTAAGAGCTGGGTGCTGTTATCATGTGTTCACCTTGGGTCAAATGGTGGCCGCTAATGCTGCTGAGTACATGACCAGATTCTCTGTCAACTGTTTAATCATTTGGTTTTATAAATTGACAGAGATGTCCACTAATGTCCACAGCTGTTGTCCTCAAAATGCTTGTTGTGAGTTTATTGTTACATAAAACAAAGAAATGCAACAAAGTCGCTTGAAAAACAGATTACGGACTGAATTGTCCCTGATCCCCGCGACAGGTCTGTAATGGAGAATGTTGAAAAGTTTCTCATCAAAATTTCTACTACCAAGTAACCAAATCTATAAATTGTAGTCTTAAATGTAACATTGGTGTATATGAACAGCCCTAAAAGTTTACTTTTTTACGAGGGGTCGACCAATATGACTTTTTCAATTTACTACAATTCACTTAAGTACTGTTCTTAAGCACAAATTTCAGGTGTTTATATTTCCACTCTAATACATTTATTTCATACATTTAACTTTGCAGATTCAGATTATTCAATGTTTTATAGGCTTTTATAGAGATAGTTCGGGTTTTTTGAAGTGGGGCCATATAAAGTGCATATCTATAGTCGGTCTGTTTCCTACCATAATCACCGATCAGCGCACCCTCAGTTTGGAGAAGTAGAGAGCCGCTCCAGTCAGACGCTCAGCTTTGTACTGCAGTGAACGGGTCCAGAGAAAAATTAACCACCTAAAACAAGGCTCACCTAAAAAAAACAGTTCAAGTGTACGTTGTCAAGGGAAAATTCACACCGCTTTACATTACCGTCAGACCAGCATGTCTTTTGGCACTACATTTTCTCAACCGGAGAACCTCCGTATCCCTACGCATTAGCGCAACTGGGCAACAGGTGATCTGCGAGCGGCGAAATACAGTGCGAGGCCCAGCTGCTGGACGAGAGGTTTACTTTCGATAAAAACGAAACATAACTCTCCGTATCCCTCCGCATTAGTGCAACTGCGTAGGGATACGGAGGTTCTATGGTTGAGAAAATGTAGTGCCAAAAGAATGGCCGGTCTGACGGCGATGTGAAGCGGTGTGAATTTTCCCTTTACAACATACACTTGAACTGATATAGATTTTTTTTTAGGTGAACCTTGTTTTAGGTGGTTAATTTCGCTTTTTCTCTGGACCCCGTTCACTGCAGTACAAAGCTGAGCGTCTGGCTGGAGCAGCTCTCTACTTCTCCAACCTGAGGCTGCGCTGATCGGTGATTACGGTAGGAAACAGATCGACTATAGATATGTACTTTATATGACCCCACTTCAAAAAACCCGAACTATCCCTTTAACTGTGACGTGTTACCATCCAAGGACTGTTGTGGGTGGGGCGGTGTATTAGAGGATACTGCATCAGAGCCAAAGCAGCACATTTTTAATTACTTTATTTTACCAGCAATCTGACAGAAAAAACACCGATACAGATAATCTGAAAAATGCTGAATATGGGCCAGAGAATCGGTCTACCTCTATTTGTTACACCATGCTCATATTACAGCTCTTACATAGCCACAAATAGATTCATGCCCTCATTGTCATATATCCTGCACACAGCTGTGTTGCTTCTTTCTTTTACCTGATTCCAAAACTAATGCACCTGCTAGCCAGATCCAGATTTTTTTAAACAGGAAGCAGTAAAAACACTGCTGCTGTTGTCCACAGGGGCCGCCAAAATCAACACAGAATGAAAGTTTTAGTATTTATGATCAGCTGTAGTTTATTTCACAAAGTTATATCTTAATTAATCATTTCAAGCTCATTTACATTTAAAAAAAAACAGTTAATTTCAAAGGCTTTACAGAACATATGTTTATGAATATATAATGATGACCTGAATTGATAAGTTGTGGCTTATATTGACTCCAGCCATAAGACCCAGTCTTATTTTAGCACCATTTGGCACCACCATGAACCGTCATGACTCTTGCATGAACACATTTGTGACCCATGAATTAATTTGACATCATTAATGTCAGCCACTGTGAATATTTAGCAGGCTGATTGTAACATGTCAGTGCTGTCAATGTATCCTCCTCCCCCATATTCCTCCTCCTCCTCCTCCTCCTCCTCCTCAGTTATCCTCCTCTTCTCAGGGCAGTTCAGCCACCCATGCTAACTGCTGCTGCTGCTGCTTCTTCTCTGGAAGGTTATCCTGTCCTACTTAAATTCCCCCGCCTTTTGAAAAGTCAAATATAGGACAGAAAGGGAGGCCCAATTACCCCGTCAGACTGATCAGTGCTGTGAATGGCAGGGTCGTTAGCACTGCTTTGACTAACATCATTCAACCAGCACACGGATGAACATATGAGCAGAGGAAGTGGGACATGTATGGTTACCGTTTTAATGCCCTGCACTCCACATCGGTCTGTTTAAGGATGTTCTGTGGAACAATTGCAATATCAGTTTCAGATGCTGCTGCAGTGATCTCTGATTGCTTTGACATTACAGGAAGGTGATTTGCAGTTTCATTATGCAAATGTTATGTAGAAAACACCCACATTTAACACAATGTTGCCCCATTTTTGTCAAGTATTTTGAGTATTTTGAATAGAAATCAGGTCAAGTCTGCTGTCATAGTTTTGCAAATAGGGGTGAAGTATAATGACACGAAGAGTTGATATTTTACATTTAATACATACCGAGGCTCCAGGGTGCGACTGTTTTGGCTGCAAATGTGCCCCAAAATCTGTCAAGGGAAATGACACATTTTAATTTGCAGCATGAAACTCAGGAGGTCTGATTAAATAAATAATATAGGTTTTTGACCTTTTTGATTTAAATTTAAATTTAAAAACTAAATTTAATTTTGTGCTCGTGCACCTTAACAAGAAAGTTACACTAGTCGTACCAGTGCAGCCAGGGTTAAACGCTAGGCTAGAACCATGCATACTTATTTCACATGTTGAGTTTTTAGCAGCTTAATTTTATATTTATCTAGACTAAATTTAATTTCAGTTTTAAGGCTGCTCTGACAGGATTATAGACCAAAAAATGGAAAAATTAAATGTATTTTTAACCACTTGAGCACCGTTGTGTGTTTCGTTTTTAGTTCCCCCAAACTTCAACATGATTTCCTCCTTTTTGGGACCTTTGGGATTTTAAATGTCATATAATGGAACCATTTGTGTTTTTTAGTAGAATTTGAGAGATGAATACTTTTTTTAATACTAAAAGTCCAAATGAATCATTTGGAGAACCATTTTTGACATATTTTAACCATTTTCCATTCAACATTTTCAGTTTTATCTCGACCAAACTGCTCTTTGAATGATATCCACATGAGCTGCTCACAGGTTACCAAAGTAGAAGAACTGCTCACATGTACCCTGTTGTAGAGGACATGAGCGTGAGTCACATCAGAGAAGGTTTTTTTATCAGACTGTTCACCAGCTCAAGATGAAGCTTGTGAATATGTCTTTTAGAGATAAAAACTGTTTTCTGAATACAGTTGCACATTAGATAAATTAGCATCTATCTTTAGAAACCAGAACAGTCACACTGACACTGAAACCTTGAGGTCAGACCTCAGGGCACCACACAAACAATGTTGTGATATTTAATATTAAAGTAACCATGACTCAGCAACTCAGTATCATTACGTAATGAGATTTTGTTTCATATACAACATTTGATCTAAACTATGTGGGTGATTTAATGTCAGAGAATCTAACTTCAGTCTCACCTTGAAGAACAAGAAAATTAAGCATTCAAGCTAAAGTTTAACACAACATTGTGACCAGTAGCTGGATAATATCTGTTTTTACGGCTGCAAATAAGCATATTTTCATTTTAATCAGCTGATTGTTTTCTTTATTGTTCATTTGATAATTTCGTGTGTGTAAAAACGTCATAATCATAATATCTCAGAGCCCAAGTTGATATCTTCAAGTAGTTTGTTGTGTTCAATCAAGTTCACAAACAAGAATATATTCAGTTTACATTGTGTATTTTCAGGGTTGATTGAATTATTAGTGTTTTGCATATTCAGATTATTAATACTCTATTACCGTTATTTAGCATCAGCATTCTGCACTCTGACGGCAATAAACATCATTCTTTATAATCCGAAAAATGTTGAATACTGGACAGACTGATAATGGGTCTATTTATAATAGAGGGCAATGACATCCTGTAAATGCTGATATAAGAGAGGCTGGAAACAAACTTTACATAATTAATGAATTGACTAATTGTTTCTATTATTATCCCAAAAAGATTATTTTGTAATCTCTCATTCCTCTAGCAGCATCCCTGCATGTGTGTTTGTAAAATGTTTGAGAAATAAAACATGGTATATTGGAGAAGAAAAGTTCCACATATTTAATGTTGATCAACTTGTTTTGCAACCGCACATTACAATAATAATATTTGTATCTATTATTACTGATGTGCTGTTGACAATGATCAGCTGAACCTCCTGATCTTACGATATATTTTGTCTTTCTGTTTCAGATTTGATCCACTGCACCAACGAGATGAACGTGAACATTCCCCAGCTGGCAGACTCGTTGTTTGAGAGGACCACCAACACCAGCTGGGTGGTCGTGTTTAAGTCACTCATCACCACACACCACCTCATGGTCTACGGCAATGAGGTGAGACCCCAAAAAAAGATTTATAACCTCACTACAAATTATTAAAGCATTAATGTGTTAATAATTGATAGTGCAGTGATGTTGTGTTTAACCTTCCTCCTCTTGCAGCGTTTCGTCCAGTACCTGGCGTCAAGGAATACACTATTCAACCTCAGTAATTTTTTGGACAAAAGTGGTTTACAAGGTAGCGAATTGACTATAATTATTCAGGTTCATTTTTTAAGTCTGAATTTATGGACTATTCAAATAAGAAATTATTGTATTTTTTAAACTATCGATCGCTTTTCTTTGTTCCAGGTTATGACATGTCCACATTTATCAGGAGGTATAGTCGATACCTGAACGAGAAAGCTGTTTCATACAGACAGGTGGCCTTTGACTTCACAAAAGTTAAACGCGGGTAAGAAAATGAAAACACTGGAACTGTAAACAACTTTCTGTCTTATGTTCAGGTCTGCAACAGACAGTCTGATCCATTCTTGATAAATGTCGTGGAGTATTTGTGTACAATTTTTTAGCTAATAGTTTTGTTGGACACGTGTTGGAAATTCATTAATTATACCGATCACAGTTTGTGCTAAAATGATCAAAAGAGCGAAAACAAGACATATTTTCATTTTCCCTCGATAAATAAGTTTGTGTACATGACTAACACGACACCTGTGATGAACATGAAGAAGTTATAATGAATGTTTATCACTGCTGTCATAAAGTGTTGACAGTTTAGTTATGTAACTTTTAAAGTAAAGTGAACATTGTTGGACTTTTCGAAATACTATGATATAATTATTAATCCCAAATGTATAATTTCAAATTCAATTCAGATATACATTTCAGGGATTTTTAAAGGGGCTTTACATATTAATTTTCATGTGTTAATCATTTCTTTATTGGCCGTATGTGAGCGGATATGTGAGTTTCATTAAAAATTAGACCTTCCCGTCCCTCTTGGATGATTTGTTTCGTTTTTTTTTTAATGCTGCTGGACTTTGTGAATGTCTATTTTTTAGCTGTAGTTGTGTCCTATTTAAAATAATATCCCCTTGCAAAATAAGTGCAAATGTTTCAAACCTGTCATTTCAAATGTCAGAATGAAATTTGAGTAATTTTAGATTTAATTTACAAAAGGAAATTCAGAAAATCAGTTAGAGCCACAACAATGAGTCTATTGAACAGTGCAAGGAGCACTTTATAGTTTTGGGGTAGAAATTGTAATCAGAGGAGAAAGATCTTCATTGACTTATCTTTTAAACATACTAAACAATATGATAACTGAATAACTGAATGTCTTTGTTTGGTTTGATTTGTAAGTTTACACCTGAAAACATCACTCTGGGCTGTGAGGAGTTATATAGCCACTATTTTCTCACATTTTGCAAACTAAAAGATTAATCTAGAAGCTTGTCAGTTTGATGGCTAATGAAAATAATTGTTAGCTGAAGCCCTTCAGTCTGTGTAAAAGAGGAGTGAGTCTGTTATGATGTTTTAGGAGCTTCACTGCTTTGCTCATCTATCTCTTCACTCTCTCCTCGCTGCCCTCCCCTGCTCGGACTCTGCATGTGTCCACACAGAGTGGATGGCGTAATGAGAACCATGAATACAGAGAAGCTGCTCAAGACGATCCCCATTATTCAGAACCAGATGGACGCCCTCCTCGATTTCAATGTGAGTTTGAGGTGAAGCCTCCCGCAGCTCTGCAGCTCGCGGAGTGAAAAGCTCGTCTGGAGTGTGCAGATTGCTGCCAAGGCTACTGCAAACAAAGTGGAGCTGCATTATCTTGGTTCACATAAGCAGGCAATGTTTTTCTACGTCAACTGTGAAGAAGCTGTAAGATAAATGTGCTGGCTTGTTGCTTTCCTCCAGGTCAATGCCAATGAGTTGACTAATGGAGTCATCAATGCAGCCTTCATGCTCCTCTTCAAAGACTCCATCAGGCTCTTTGCTGCTTATAATGAAGGCATTATCAACCTGCTTGGTAAGACAGCTTCCACTTGGAGCTTTCTCTTTGTCTTTGGTTCACTGTGTGGTTGATCATTCCTATGTTTGTTTTTTTTGTTTTACCAAACAGAGAAATACTTTGACATGAAGAAGACTCAGTGTAAAGAAGGTTTGGATATTTACAAGAAGTTTCTCACCCGAATGACTCGGATATCAGAGTTCCTCAAAGTAGCAGAGGTATGTTACATGTGTCTTCTCCCAGATACACCTGCTCTCATAATTACTGTAGTGTTGTGTGTCTCTACTGAAAAAAAATGTATCCCCAGAAGTAGTTCAGACCAAGAATTTTGATTGGTCAACGAGACATTAAGAATGTGATCAAATCAGCATGAAGGCACACTGAGGGCATTACCAAGAAAACAACAGGCACAGTAGCTAAATATGTCGATGGAAACGTTATGTGATGACCTTTTTTCAGCAGACATCTTAGTTACAGCTAGGTTGAGCCAATCAGTTCTGTGTTGATATGTGTGGTATTTATTCAGTTTCAGACCGAACAGTGAAAAGAAATCATCTCTGTTGCCATGTCGTTACTAAGAGTCTCAGCTTAATGCCTCTTTAACATACACACTGATCACAACTAGTCCATGTGTACCATCATTCTTGTGTAAAAACTGGCAAATAGCCGGACCGCCAGAAAGCAGAACAGATGCTAATGATTTATCGATGAATCACGAGATTCAATAATTTAAAGATTAAAAATGTATTAATTTATGATCAGAGATGGGTACAAATCTCTCAAAAAGGATGACAAAATACTGGTTTGAGAAAATGTCTTTAATAAAAAAAAAGTAGTTTGTAATTTGACATGAAAGAGACCTTCTATGCAAATGGATACTAAATGTTAGCCATTTAGTAGCCTCAATAATTGTTGGATTTGTTGAATAGGTTGTTTGATATCAACAGACGATTTTGTGATTTTATTAAATTAACTTGGTCTTCTCTGGTTTTGCGTCTAACAAGGATCAAGTCAGAGGTTAAAACAATTTTCTAATGGAAAAACGTCAATTAAAGAAATAGCTTAGCATTTGCATCCCTACCCTCATTAATTTGATCCGCACCAACACGAGGAGTCGAGAAGTTGTGACTCTCGTAAGTCAAAATGGAAAGAGAATTTGGTTAGAGTGCCTGCAGGATTTAGTAAAAATATCTCTATTTGTATGTTCTCGGATCGATATTTGTGTCACCGCTCAGCCGTGAATTCCATTTTCAATGATGCTGCAAAGACTCGATTGTAACCGGGTTTTCTCTCTGGTTTTAACAGCAGGTGGGCATTGATCGAGGAGACATTCCAGACCTTTCACAGGTAAGCACCGGCCTTCAAGGCAATCTGAAAGCACAGAAGTCTTTCTTTTCTTTCTACCTCTTATTTCCAGCTCTAACTGCTCTTTTTTCATCAGCGTTGTCTTTGTTCAACTACAGTACAGTCCAACCCACACAAATATTCTTAGAAATAAAATACGTCGCATGATTTCCTTCTCAAGCGCATGTTTGCTGGATGAGGTTGTCTTCTTCTCCTGTTTCCTGTCCTTCTTCTTCCTCCTCTTCTTCTTCTTATTCTTCTTCTCCACCTTTTCCTACTTCTTCTCCTTCTTTCTACAGTAAATAAAGGTGTTGTAAAGGAAGCACTGTAACTGCATCCCACTCAGTAAACAGTGACAGTTAGATATTTCCTGATTAAAAACTGCACATACTGTTGTGCTGTGGGGACTAGTTTTACATAAATATTTTACCCCCCGGAGAACTGCAGCTAACATGCATTCCCCTCTGACTGTCACCACCTTTATATTCTGTATTTTCCCCTTATCTTTCCACTTCAGTTCACAGTTTGTGTAAGTACTATCATTTCACTCTTCTTCTATGTCTGTGACTTGCTTCAGTGTTGTCTTTTTGCATGCCTCTGCTCTGACTCTGTCTCCTACATCGTGGTGAAAAACAGTTGAAGGAAAAAACGCTCGCTGTGGTAAATTCTGTTCACTTTGGTCACTTTGGTTATTGAGGTGTGAACCAGTGTAGCTCATCGACTGTAAAATGGCTGCCCTGTTGTGCTTAGACACGGCCAGTTCAACAACGTCCAGCAGGTTGTTGAAGGTGCCGTGGTGCAGTACGTCATCCCACACAGATGTTACTCTCATCCAAAGTAGCTTTTTGGCTGGAATGCAGTCATTGATCAGTGGTGGGTAACCAATACATGTGATATTTTTCTCTTTAACCTCCTGATCGAAAGACATCAATTGGCTGTCTACAGCTTGTTTTAAATGATGTGGTCTATTTCATGGTTTTTTCTGCTCCATCTATCTTGGTTGCCCACCACTGTCCTTTATGGTCTTGATGTCCATACAAACCACATTTTCTGCTTCTCAGGAACTTGCTGATTGTGCTTTTTCTGTCACAACAGGCTCCTAGTAGCCTTCTTGAAGCTCTGGAGCAGCACTTGGCCTCTTTAGAGGGCAAGAAGGTCAAAGACTCCACTGCAGCCAGCAGGTACGTTCATCCTCCCATTTCTGATTTCCTCTAATTTTTTTAATTGAATGATGCAATTCAACAGACTGTGCAGATGGCTGACAAGCTTACAATGAGACAGCACAAATTAGAGTTGGGACCAATCTGATTTAATATCATTATAAGGTGCAGTACCCCATAATGATAATGGATCATTTAGAATGGTGGAATATATTGATCAGTGACGTCAGTCCGATATCCAGGTAGTGTGTTTCCCAAACACAATGCCATTACCACCCGTCACACAGTGAACATACAGTTAGTAAATAATAACGTGTCAGTTACACTGACACAGATTTACGTTCCCCTGGTTGTTCGCTTGAGAGCAAGAGTGAGGGAGATGGTGGGACCCGCCGTCGAGTGCCTGTTTTCAGCTGTCCTCTTGTGCCACATCCCTCTGGGTGGCTTGGTACAACCGTAGGGAGGGAGGGATGGTTGCTTTGTAATTGTACATAGTCCAATGGCTACTTTCTTCACATGCGTAGGCCCTGACCAGCTACTTTAATTTTGCTCAAGAAGAAAAAGTACCTCAAGTAAAAACACATTGTATATGAATAATAGATGCTGTACACATCACATTTATTATTAAAGGACATTGTTTGAGTCATTTTTTAAATTTCGTGATAAATATTGTAACGTGGACTATGTATTGTGATTGTATAGTACTGTGATTTTTCGGATATGTACATCCCTACTAGTATATTAAAATGCTGTACACTTGATTTGTTCAAGTTTTTTAAAAATTTAAAGGAGCTACAGCAGTATGCTCGTGTGTCTGTGCTCTTAGCCTACAGTTCTAAGAAATTGTTTTGGAATATGTATAAAATTTGCTGTTTAATACGAAGTGCTGTGTGGTTTACTGTAGCCTCATCTAATTACACATAATACCAATGTTTCTAAACAGTAAAACAACTTGAGAATAAAATGGATACGAAATGAATCATTCTCCTGTGATTTTATGCCTCCCCTGCAGGGCCAGCACTCTGTCAAATGCAGTGTCATCTCTGGCCAGCACGGGGATGTCCTTCACTAAAGTGGACGAGCGGGAGAAGCAGGCTGCTCTCGAAGAGGAACAGGCTCGACTCAAAGCTCTGAAGGTTTGTTTTTGTTTCATAAAATAACCCATTGATCAAACATGTTCACGGTGTCTCTGGTTGCTGTTTGTTTGAATTTAACTTCCCCCTTCACCCAGGAGCAGCGGCTCAAAGAGTTGTCAAAGAGGCCCTCCTTCTCTACCACTGATACATCGCCGATCTCCACCACCGGGGGCACTATCAGCACAGCACCAGCCATTGACCTCTTCTCCACACCCAGCTGCTCTAATGGGTACTACTCAAATCTACAGTATATCCCCCATTTCATAGCTTTTCAATCAAACATTCAACTGGGACTGTATTGTCGAGCCCCTATTAACTATACTTAAGACTAATTCAGACTTTCAGAGGAGACCAGAATCATTTCAGCAACCATTTTATTTTGGGCGTACCTCTATCAGGATAAAAACATCTCTTGTTGTCTTTTTCTCGCCTTCAGTGCGGTAAAGATGGAGAGTGACCTTTTCGACCTGCAGTCAACTTTCCAGCCCTCCATGCAGCCAGGCTCTACAGGGCTTCCAGTGGCAACAGCGTGGGCAGGTAAAGAGCCGCCGCCTCCACCAACACCTCCAACCAACATCTGTGTTTTCTGGACTTTGGTGACCTGTTCTGCATGCTCTCCTTCTCTGGTTGTTGTCTGACTCTGATGTCCACCTCTTCCTCTCCACTCTTTTCTGTTTCTCTGTCTTCTCTTTCCTCTGCCTGCATAGATCCTTTCACCTCTGCTGAAGCTGGAGATGATTCCATGCCAAACCTTAACCCTTTCCTCTCAAAACTCGTTGTCGATGCCACTCACTTACCTGTCGTGTCTTCAGACGGTGTTAGCTTTCCCTCTAGGACATCTGGTCATGAAATGTTTGGTGGTAACGACTCATTTTGTTTCTCCTCAGTCTCGTCGCTCTTGTTCATTTCTCTGTAGTCACTTAGAGGCATGACTAGTTTGCATGTTTACTGTAAAAAATGTTGAATTGTGCAAATGTCTAAATTATCTGCTTCTCTCTTTCTGTTCAATACACCTCATTGCAGTTCATACCAAACTCAAATTCTGTTATTTTGTAGTGACAGCACCTCTCAACTCCTCCTATGTATCAACCAGGACCCTCCATGTCCCACTTTAGAGCCCATACACCCATTCTGCTTCACAGTTACCTCTCATCCTCTCTTTTAATGAAAGTTTGGTTTTTGTAATAGAAACATGCCGTAGAGCTGTAAGTTGAAACCTGTTCTTCTTTTACCAACACTATTTTTTAATTCTCCAGATCGTTACAATCCCTTTATTGACACAAACTCATCCGTTTCAACCAATTACAAACGCACAGTGCGGATAGAACACTCCGTCTCAGGTACTACGATGGCTCACCATCTCCACCTATGTTTCCTGAGCCCTGGCAAACATAGGATCCTATGCAATACTCCCCTCCCCCAGGGCTCTTATTTTGATATTTATGGTAGAAATGTGGACATAAACTCATATAAAGGGAAAGGTTTGACATTTTGGGAATCACATTTATTTGCTTTCAGGCCTAGAAATAAATCTAAAGATTAATAACACTCTCCTGTTTTGACATGATCACACACGGGCGCCCTAGTAGCCCAGTTGGTGGAGCGTTGGCCCCATTTACAGGGTGTGTGTTTACTGTGTCTTCGCTGCGGCAGGTTCAAATCTGACTTGTGTTACTTTGCTGCGTGTCTTCTGTCTTTCTGCTCAAAATTAAGACCATGAAAAGGCCCAAAATATTGAATAGCTTATTATATTTACTGTTTGTGGAGTGTTCGCAATGTTACTGACTTTGAATTCTTGCTAGCATAATGTTAGCTTCCTGGCTAATAGCTGAGCCAAAGGGTTATAAGTTGTATCTGAGGTTTATCCTGTTTACTGGAGCAATAATCAATGTTTTCATCACATAAAAGATTAAGACATAAAGATTGTTCCAGGTATCGAGCAATAAACTTTTTTTTCCTGGCAACACCTGAAAGTTTGACTGTGAGAAACGTTATATTTTGATCACGTCAAAATATAAATTGTCAGGGTTTTTTTCCCTTTGGAAAGTGAAGGTGATGTAAGTTGAATAATGCCCTAATTATATTATATATTATAATAAATGTAGCAGCGTAACAAGTGGAATATTTGCCTCCAAAATGTGGTGGAGTGGAAGTATAAAGTAGCAGAAAATGGAAATACTCAATGAAAGTACACATACCTCAAAATTCGCCGGAGGTTCAGTACTTGAGTAAAAGTACTTAGTTACATTCCATCATTGCATGAGAGTTGTATCAATCTTCTGATCTACCTTTCAGCAAGAAATCAAATATTTCCCCCAAAAGTCAAAACTATTCCTTAAAACTCTCCCTCCTTGTTACTATAATACTGTTCTGCACTATTTTATTCTCCAACATGAATATATACGTAAAACACCCAGATTTTAATAACTTGTTGGACATGTTAGCTGTCTTCTTCCTGCCTGTATTGCTGTCATTTCCAACCTGTCTCTCTGGCCTGGCCTTGAAATGCCTTTTTCCTTTTGCTCTTCCACTCTCTCTTTCTCTCTGTCTTCTTTGTCTTCCTGCTTCCTGTGGCGTGTCAGACTCCTTCTGTGGTCCAGTATCCATTGCCCAGCACCTCCCACACCAGGCTCCTTTCCCCACTGAGCCCTCTACTATAGCAGGTCTATTCAGAGGTAGAGTACTGAAGGCTCTCTCTAGTGATTGATATATGGACACTGCACTTACACGCAGCAGTGCAGAAACCGAAAGTCCAAGCGGTGGTCAGTTTTCAGATTAATTTCTCCTCATGTATCTCTGTGACTGCAGCTGTCTTCTCTCTCATCCCTTATGAAGGATACTCGACGCCACAGGCTCCTCCGCAGCAGTCAGCAGGAGGACTCCAAGTAGACTTTGAGTCAGTCTTTGGAGCCAAAGCCGCAGGCAGCAACAGCCTCAACTCTGATGGTGAGGATTCCATTTACATAAAAGTGGACATTTTCTGTGTTTGAGTGAGGTAGAGGTGCTTAAATGTAGTGTGCAGATAGCGAATCGTCTTGCGTGAAGCCCTCATCCATGTTTGGCACTGAAACTAAATTACACGGGCGAGAACAGGAATCATGCACAAAAAGGTCAAACTTCAAAGCTTTAAAGAAAAGGAGGAAGGCAGTGTCCATACAGCAGGGAGCACTTATTTTTAAACCCATTACATCATTTTTTTGGAAAGAAACCCAGATGAGTCACATTGTCAACTAAGAGGGAAATCGTGATATTAGACACACACTGTGTCTCGTCCTGACGTCACGTTCAGCTCAAGCACCTGCAAAGCTCTTAAAATTCACCAGTTAAAGAACACACTGATGTCTTATCTGTACTATTTTTACCACTCCTGCTACCCAGAAGTGCAGAATGTCACAACGCTCTTGTCTTTGATCGCCCCTGAGACACACTGGACCTTACATTATGTTATATTTGCAGAAAAATCTCAAAGAATTATTGAATCATATACATAAATAAATAAATAAAGGAGTAAATGCTTAACGCTCACTTTTCCAATAAAAAAAAGCATATTCCTTGCCTTCATCTTGCATTTGGAGCTAAATTTTCTCTCCCAACAACATAAAACCAGGCAGAATTTTTTGTGTTAGACGTCGAAGCACAATTGCTGTGGAAACTGTTAAGATACGTGGCTATACGTGAAAAAAAGCTAATTGTTTTTATTTCACAGATTTATGTCATTATCATGCTTTAATTGAACTCTTTTTTTTTTAAGAAAACACACGTATGGCTGCACTGACTGATTTGAACATTTACTGTAAATATGAGACCAAAGATCATCTTGATGATTTTGCAGTGTTGTATTAGTGCATTCAAGTTAACAGCTCCTGTACAACAGAAGACTGAGGGCTGATCTTCATATGATTTTAGGGGAGCTGGCAATGTTCAGACATGGCAGGAGACGTTTAATTTCCTGTCATCTCTCACCTTACAGGCAGCTATTTAATAAAAGCCTGAAAAATAATGATTAAAGAAACTGTTATGGTTTAATCTGGTTCACAACGGTTGACAATATTTTTTAATATGTGTAAATACAACATATTAAACTCTGCTGCAC
The DNA here is from genome assembly GCA_963678695.2 of Diplodus puntazzo. Classification (NCBI taxonomy): domain Eukaryota; kingdom Metazoa; phylum Chordata; class Actinopteri; order Spariformes; family Sparidae; genus Diplodus; species Diplodus puntazzo. The sequence continues at coordinate 11,255,837 of OZ023162.1, read as the reverse complement.
TTATTTCCATTGTTGTTGAAACTACAAGTTTATATACATGGTTATTCTCTCTGTATGTCTTGTCAGATATCGCTAGTGGCATCCTGAAACCGACTCTCGCCGGCTCCAACCAGGCGTCGGGTCTGCAGCCAGAGAAGCTGGTGTCAGATGACCTTGACTCCTCCCTGGCCAACCTCGTCGGCAGTGAGTGTGACTAATTAAAGCTCATGCTCATTAAGGCACACACTGACAAAATATTTGCGGACACACATCTTACACTCGCCCAATGAACTCTTTTCTTTTTCAGACCTCGGCATCGGGAACGGCACGATGAAGAAGTAAGTGACGGCTGAGCGCCGTGTGGCTTGAACGCACCCCACTCTGCTGTGGAGAGAGAACAGCGGCAGCTTTGTGCTCTCAGGGCAGTTACAAGCTGGTGCTAACATCAAGTGTCTTAATCTGCAGTGACATCCACTGGAGCCAGCCGGGGGAGAAGAGGATGACCGGCGGCACCAACTGGCAGCCCAAAGCGGCGCCGTCCACGACCTGGAACCCCGTCTCAATGGTGACACACACACTCTCTCACACACATGCACTCAGACAGTGGTGCTTGTGATTTCTGCCTCATGTCTAATTTTACTGACTTTTAATGAGGAAGTTGCTATGTTATGGTGCTCACTGGCCTGTTTGTGTCTCATCAGCCACCGTCAATCATGGCCTTCCCTGCCACCACACCCACAGGCATGATGGGATACAGCATGGTCAGTACAGCTGCAAATATACAGTAGATGTTGTAGCATGTAAGAACAGTCTCTAGCTGCTGTCCAGTCCTTTTGAGTGAATAAACATCTCATATTACATCCTGAATGTTGTTGAAATAGTTCACGTAGGGTGAATCCCCTTGTTTTTCACCTGTTGCTTATTATTTAGAGAATTGATTGAATGCACTTAGTTTGGGTCAAGTGAGCCTTTCTATGGCTTTTGTTCTGTTTTCAAAATAAAATGAAGGGTGGAGAATTCTCAATAGCTTTAATGTACAGCACACTGAGTGGCTTATGAATGTTTATTTTTTACTGGAACAGCACATGGTCGTCTTGTTTTTATTTGGAAATAAAAATCAGCTTGTTCTATATTTTCTTTCATCACACAACAGTGGAAGGTCTTGAGATGAACGTATTATCTTATTAGCCTTCAAACTGACAGACAGTGTAACTTCTAATAGTCACATTTTTCTTCATTATGTTAATTTAAAGCCAGTATTTGTAGAATCCTTTTATTTTGTGTGGTGCCCCCTAGTGGTGGTTTAAAAATGTCAGCAATCTGCAACAATTGTGAGTCATTTTTTGACATAAAATGCCAAATTTAACTTCTTCCAGCTTCTCACACATGATTGTTTTTCTTCTTTGTCTATTAAAATAGACTTAATGTGCATTTGAATACATTATCATGGGTTCTGACATAAAACAAATCAGAAGATTAGTGTAATGAAAATAGCTGCCAGTTTCAGCCCTCATTGATGTTTTAAATTCTACACACAGTTGCTTTAAATTTGTAAATGAAACCATTGAAATGCGCTGTTACTGACATGCCTTCTGTCATCTCTGTACAGCCTCCACAAATGGGCTCTATGGGGATGATGAATCCACCCACCATGATGTACTCCCAGCCTGTGATGAGGCCACCCAACCCTTTCGGCTCTGTGTCTAGTGCTCAGGTGGGTGCTCCACAGTCCGACTGCTCCTCCACGCTGATGCACAATGAAGTCAGTATTTATTTGCACAGTTATCAGGTTGGGTAAATAGGTGTATCCATTGTGCCGTGACGTGTCCTGTAATTAGTCACTGTGTGTGTGAGTGTGAATACTGCTGAAGATGATGACAGTTTTAACAATGGACCATTCACTCTCCTGAGCTGATGGGGACCAAAAAAAAACAAAAAAACTGTGAATCATCTCCCTCGTTTTGACTCCCTGTTTTTCCCCCGATGACTCCTTTTTTATTAACCCTTCTGTCATACATCACAGCTTCTCCAGACTAATCTCATCCCTCCTTCAGTCTCTGTACTGACTATCTGAATTCTCCTCTGGTCCTCCTACTTCCTGTATTTCTTCCTGAAATAGCCCTCCGCAGCCTCTAGTCCTTCCAGCCAGAGTCCTCTCCGAGCCCCTGGACAGGACCCGTTTGCACACCTCTCTCTCAAGGATTTCTTGTAGAGCATCTCTTTAGGTACAGCATGCTCTTTGCTTGCGGGTGCACCTGCATGCGTCGCATGCCCAGTGCAAAGACCCTTTTATTTTTTTTTTTAAATCTTTGCATTCTTGATGTATTCATCTGATCTGATGCAACATTTATAATTCTAAGTTATTCTGTTGTATCATGACTTCTGTTGCTTGGATTTCTTGCTTGTTTTGACAGATTTATGGCGTCTTTAACATTGCCAGACTCATTCTGACCCTTTGTTCTTTCACCATCCTCACATTTTGCTCAAACCTGTTTTCTCTGAATCTTGTATTAATAGTTGAATTAAACTGACTGACTGTAAGCTAAGCTTTGCGCGCCTAAGTTACTCCTGCTATGCTTGTCAAGCTTTCCATTCTCAAACAACAGTTTAAAAAAATAACAACGGCTGTTTATCAAAATAGTTATTTTAAAACAATGAGACTAGGATGGTCTAGATTTAGATGGAAGTAGTCCTTTGTCAAATTTACCAGCTGAAATGGAAACTCAGCCTATTTATCAGCTATAGCTAGCTAATTAAGCTAACATTAGCTCCATGAGTTGGTTAAAATGTTGTCTCTTGCTGATTTTTTAAAATTTACTTACTCTTTCTTAGACGAGAAAATATTTTATATATGTGCTTGATGGCTGTATGATATCACATAAAGCTATCATGAGTTGATTAATGTTATCTCTGGCTGACTACTTAAGGTTATTAGCTGACTCATCCTTAAACAAGAGAGGAAAAGCTCTTAAATATGCACTTGATGAGTCTGATATCAGGCTGATCAGTGATAACTTTCACAAATCAAATAGGAAAAGAGCATGACGGTGCAGATAATGATAGCTAGTTCTGTAGTATCCAGAACTGCCTGACACACAATGGGAAAAATTTAATATTATGTGAGGTTTGTAAACAGGCTTGAATGCTAAACTCAGTTAGCATTCAAGCCTGCCTTTCTTATAGAGGGAAAAATTAAATATTACAGAACTAATAGACCTGTGAAGCCGCTTTCTCCCCTTTAATCCCTCTAACCCACTATAGTATAATGAAGTCAGTTAATGATGTGCTCCATGGCCTTGAAAGTCGCTACTTTGTGGGTAAGCTAGCTAGCCGGAGAAGCTAACTGCATAACACACTGCTTAATGAAGTACTTACACTTGAGTTTTTTTGTTTTGAAAGACTCAAAATAACACAGTCCGCTGAGTAAAACTCTTATAAATCCCTCCTGAGCACCACGTCAACATTAATTCAAAGCTTGACAGGCCCGCCATCCCTAGATAATTGGACAGTGCTGTTCTGGGGAAAGGTTTAGCAAACAGTCATTTGACTTATTCATTGTTTATATTGCCTGTTACTAACATCGTCTGTTGCCTTTCTTGCAGATGCAGTTCATGTAATTTGAAGAAAAGTGTCTCTCGGAAGAGGAAGCACTTAGCAGCAAAGCTTTGTCCTTGTTGCAGTCTAACTTTTCAGAGAAACATTCACACACACACACACACACACATCCCCCCCAAATACAGACATGTCAAGAACACAATGGTGCAGCGACTGTCAGAAACCATGGTAACAGTGTCCAAATGACGTTTGGCGATAGCTCACACCCATTATTCTGTAACTTGTCCAAGAAGTCGAGTGATGCTGCTGTCTAAAACCCCCCTTAAAGAGGATTCCTTATCCGTTTTACAGTGTAATCTGTAAAGATAGTTCTGGGTGCTGAGAAACTTTGATGTTATGTATTTGGACTTACTGTGGTTGGATATAAAACGGATCGATGTTCAGCAGAGAGGGGGTGGAAGGAGGAAGAAAAAGGAGAGCGGTCCTTCCCTTTCTTGATCCGATCATGAGTCACCCATCCCCTACAGTTATTTAACTGTCACTAAGTAGTGATGCTAATGGCGTTTACACCTGTTTAGTTTTTGTCTTTTTTACCGTGTTTACAGTAGACATTCCTTGTGTGTTGTTTGTATTTATTTATGATTATTGGTTTAAGATTGGGGAGAAAAAAATGTAAAATCTACAGTACATTGAACACCTGTGGGAGTGCTTCAGCATTAAAAACATGGATCTCAGACTATCATCGAGAGGTAGAGTTAAAAAAAAAAAAATAGCTATTATATAAATTACACCTATTAAGCGGAATGATAGAGCACTAAATATTCTACGAGTTTTGTGTTAAGAAAATTTTCTACTAGCTGAAAGATTTCACAATCTCTGTTGTACTTAAGTGCAGGGGGGTTAGAGTACGAGTCAGTTAACAGTATATAGTCGATTCTGTGCCTAGGGTTTTTTGCAATGGATCAGTTTCCTGTCTAGTTGAACAAAAAGAGATAAAAAAGATTAAAAAAAACAAAGAAAAAAACACTTCATCCACGAGAATCTGAAGCGTCGCACTGGGTGGTGGGCTCCATTTGCTTTAAGCTTGGCATGCCATTGACTCACTGACCGTATTCAAGGCTGCCTTTACTCTGAATGTGAAAGAGTTGTCTTCATGTTGCACACATCTTTCCACACTGCAGTTCCTCAGCGAGAAATCGTGGGCGGTGGGGGGCAGTTCGAGAGGACGGAGTGTGTCTGCTTTGCTGGATAGTCGTCGCTACGCTAATGGGGGATAAAGGGTCACAGATTTGATGTGTAAATTAATTGTATAAAAGATCCAGAGGACCGGGGGGATTGGAGCGGAGGAGCACTGTTGATCGGTGCTCTGTGTATATAAATAACTGACTGTTCTTTGAGTTCAGAAGTGAAAGATGTATGAAATATGAAAGCAATTCAATCAAATTTGACTCTACCTAAGTTTGATTCAGGATATTCTCTGCGTTTGTCTCCGCAGATATTTTCTTTATGTAATTAGAACGTGTAGCAGACAATGACTGAAGTCTTTTCTTTCTTTTACAAATAAAGAGCAGCTTCCACAAACTATTGTGCGGTTTATGTGTTCATTTATTCAAAGTGAGTTTTGGAAATGTGGAATGTGAATTGTTACAACAGAGTTGTGTACATCTGGAGGGGCAAAAGACATCAGTTTCAAGCTACTAAGTTAACAAAAGATTAGGACTTTCACCCAATAATAGATCTGTTCAGTTTAGTCTGGCTGACAGCAAAGAAATATTTTTAAAGAGAAGAAATGAAGAAATAAATATAACCTTTTCTGAAGTTATTTCACTGAATATCAATAATTCAAATGAAGACGTCGGGACCTGTTCAAGTACAAAATGACCCAAAGCTCCAGAGTTAAAATTGATCAAATCCTCAAGAACCAATTATTTAACAGTGAATTAGGAGGATTTGAGGGCCTCTGGAGGAGCAGTTGCTTTATTTGACTAATCCAGCCTGTATATATTATTATATTTATTTATTTTGCACACAATTTGGTTCCTGTTGTCAGTTTTCCCAAGGGTTATCAAATGCGCATCCCCTTATTTTAAGTGGCCACAAGCTGAAATGTTGATTTAATCAAGACTTTTAGCCACATGCACACCAGCTGAAAGCATAGCACTTCACGATTTGATCTTGATGTAGGAGTTCAGAGGGATTATTCCTCATTTTACAAAGTTTTGGGAAAGAAATTTCAATCAGGAGAGGGATTTTTTTGATTATACCCAAACAAACAAAATTAACAAACTCTTTACTTTCATCACTGGATAAACAAACTGACCTTAAAGGTGCAATGTTTAAGAATTTTAATTGAAAACATTTAAAAATCACTAAGCTTATCAGCAGAATGTGAAGAAATAATAGTTGACATTATGACATCTATGTAACATGTTGCAGAGATATCACAGTTAGCATTAAGCTCCTGTGGTAGTGTGAACACCAACACTTCCACGGTAGCCTGAGCGCACAGCCTGGACTACTGGCTGCACGTCCAACTGAGCTAACAAGCTAACGGTAGCTACAGTTAGCAGTGGTTAGTTCTTTTGGTGAAATGCTGCCCTCTATTTGTTTTTAATATGAATTCAACAGGATGCCAATTTGTACACAATGCACCTTTTAAAGGACAACACAGTGTTATACTGATTTGACTTTGTTTGTGTGGCAGACCCTGCCACCTTTCTAGCTTCAAACAATGTTGTCCTCTGTGAACAGCTCGGTTATTCATTTATGTAATATAATCTGTATTATTACCTTATTAAGGTTGTCAATGTATATAAAAAAAAAAAATGAAAATCTTTGTATTTCTTCTCCAAAAACTACATAGTGTCCCTTTAAAACCACAGAGGTGACCTGATAGAATAACACCGGGATCACAGTGAGAATACTGTCTGTCTGCTCCAAACTGTTTTTAAGGCGTCTTTGTGTTTTATTTGCACTGTGAACATGAAATACCTCGTGTCCTCCTGTCCTGCCTCTAGGGACGTTCACACCCTTTTGTCAAACACCCTGATGAGAGCAACCAGCGGAAACTGAGGACACCTGCTGGACGACACCTGACATTACATCCCACATATCAGCCTGGGTCAGTTTGATAAAAGAAGAAAAACAGCAATTCTTTTTTTTTAATATTGCATCTTAAACGGCCACACCTGCCTCAGATTAAAAGATGGACACACTGAAAGGAGATTTCAAAGTGCTCAGCTGGACGTTTGATGTCAGGTCCTCCCATGCACACACACAGTCCTCCCTCCTCCTCCCTCCTCCTCCACCCTCCTCCTGTCCAGGGAGTCCAGTGCATCCAGCAGCAGCTGCAGACCTGAGGAGGAGGTGGAGGAGGAGGAGGTGAAAGCCCTCACTGCCTTTTTTTAACTGTTTTGTTTTGTTGTATATCCGACACATGAGGATGGGAGTTACAGGAGCTGTTTGTGTCGAGCCTGCGGGTGTGCTGTAAGGTAGGCCACATGTCAACACTGTTCACAGAGTAAGTGATAGACTGCAAGTTGTTTCCCAGCTACTGAGAGTAATGTGAAGGAAGGAAGAGGCACATTCTGGAATAATGACGGTAAAATTACATCTCTGACATAAAAGAGCAGAAAAAGTCTAAAGTTTGGGCTCAAAAATATGCCAGAAAAACAGCTGGTTGAAGAAGTTGTGGTACCTGCACATCTGCTTAGATCTCTGCAAAAATACTCAAGTAAAGGTGTTTTCATTTTATCTAGGCATTTCTAATATTATTACATTATAATTAAAGTTGCATTTATGTGTTCATCGCTGTAATGTTGCAGCTGTTAAAGATGAAGCTTGTTTAACTGCTGTATATACTTCATCTCTTGGGGGCTTAAAAATTTAACTGAACTGATCGTAAAGGTGCACTATGTAGTTTTTGGGAAGACATTTTAGTCAGAAGAGGAAAGATCTTCATTGACTGATTGTTTTTTGTTTCTAAACAAACAAAACAAACAATCTTTGTTTTTGTGACTGAGAGACAGTTTCATACTGTTTACTTTGTCTATATGTGGCGGACCCTGCCACCTTTCTAGCTTCAAACTGTGCTTTCCTCTGAGAACAGCTTGTTTTTTCACTTATACAGAAGATAAATATTTCTGAGTTTGTATTATTAGCTTATTAATATTGTAAATATTACAATTCTTAGTTTGGATGTATTCTCCAAAACTACATAGCACCCCTTTAATACAGTTTTACCTTAATCTATGATATTGCATCATGATCTTTTGTATTAGTAGCCTGAATAAACAAAGTAACTAAAGTTCAAATAATGTAGTGTAGAACAAGTACAAATGTTCCCTTTGAAACATGGTGGAAGTGAAACGTAAAGTAGCGTTTAATGGAAATAAAGTACTTGAGTAAATGCACTCAGTTACTCTCCGACTGTCAGTCACATGATGTCACAGTTTCTAACCCTGACCTTTGACTCTGACAGGAATTCCTCTCAGCTGAGACAAAGACAAATCGTGATCTTGTTATAAGCCGAGGTGGTGATGTAGGGAGAGTCTGGACGCTGATAATAGCACCATGTGATCTCACTCTGAAGCCAAATCAAACTCCAGGAAACACAACAAACAAATAAATCCAATCAAACCTAATGTGTTTAATAACGGAGCAAAAACAAGTGATGGACGAATCATTTTCAGCAGCTTGTCCCCTGTTATCTCTTGATCTCTCGAACGCTGCATCACGTCGCTGTGAGGTGCTGCGCGACAAAGTCAAGCTGTTTCCAAGGATCTCAAACAAAAGATGCTCAGACAGTCAGAGAGGTTGTGAGCTAATCATGGAGAACCAGTGGTGGAGGAAGTTTACTCAAATCGTCAAAGTTCTTGTTCGGCATTAAAAGTTTCACTGGTATTCATTTAGAGTTTTTATACTGCTGTATTAATGTGTACAGTTGCTCCAGATGGAGATAGTCTTAACTACTTTATACACAGTTTGGTTGGTTTGCTCCAGTTTGTTTCCAATCTGGGCTCCTCTGAAGGTCCGTGGGGTTGTCAGATGACGACTGGCAGAGAGAGAAGAAGATGAATTCGGCCTCTTTGAGCCTCAAACAGTTATTAAAGTGAAACCATTCAGAGTTAAGAAGATGGAACTGATAATGTCTCGTAGATTAGGGATGGAATGATAAAAGATTTCATTGTGGATTGTGATGAAAATACTCAATAATAAATTGACTCTGCGGAAATTGTATTATTGGTCTCATTGCTCGCTGACGCACAGTCTGATATTAGTTTCCTGATTTACTTTGAATTGCCTAACCTGTCACCATGTCTGAAGTCGTGTCTGCCACATCGTAACCCCACAAGAACAAGTTACATCATGGGAGGAACTCAAAAACGCCACAGGCAGATGATGTTACCACCACTTATTTGTCTGTATGATTGCTTATTTGAGATTCTTTGATTGTTTTCCATGAAAAAAAAAGATATTACCAACCTGTGATGTCGCTTCCTTTGAAAATGTTAGGTTTAAATCATTCTGTCCGGTTTTTCTTTGAAGGTTTTAAGGATATTTTGACGTTATCATAGCGATAATCGTGACATGAAGTTTCGATGATAGACATCTACATGCTAGACACAGATTTTACAGAAGGGGTCACAAGCAGAGAAGAGTCTGAAACCAGCAAGTATTATCATACTTACTTACTAATCAGAAGTCAAAGCAGATGTGAATTAAATGGAATGGGGTAAAAACAAAAACAAACAAAAAAACACAATATTTCCCTGAACTGTGGTTAAGTACCGGTAGATGGATAAAGGGACATAAACTGGACATGTTCTACGGTCCGCCATTGTGCAGACCAGCTACAGAAGATTCATTTTACTGTCAGAGCTGGAGAATTTGGTGGACTTGTTGGAGAAGCTTCAAGTATTTCAGATGATTCTGATTTGAATGGATTTAATGGGTTTCGTTGTGCTTAATCAGAAGCGTTTTGCGCGACATCTAACCAAAACAACAGCCGAAGACTGTCTGCCCTGTTATTCTCTGAGGTCTGTTTGCACGAAACAAACCTCAGAGAATATAAAAACCCCTTACACAAACTTTGGAACAGAGAACAATCCTCTGAATGTTTCATAAGAGGTCCCTTCCCTCCAGCGTGGCTTTAACAAGGCTGTAAAATACAGGAACAGTGAGTGAAAACGTGACTTTGCAGGATGTGACGATGTGGCTTTGTCTCACAGCTGGTAGCTGTCTGCAGCTGCTGACTGTTTTCCACATCTGCCCGCTGAGAGAACCAGGAGGAGGAACCATGATCGACCTGAGCCACCTGACAGAGGAGGAGCAGGAGGCGATCATGACGGTGCTGAGGAGGGACGCCGAGCTGAAGAAGGCCGAGGAGGAGAGGATCAGGTAGAGACGTGTGACATCCTGGAGACTCCACATGAGCAGTAAACATTTTAGGCCCGACATTTAAGTCGATGTCCTGTTATTCGGCTAATGTCATTGTGGTGATTTGATAAGGCCCTCCATCGCCTGTTCTATGAGAGGAGGCCTTTGTTGGACAGTTTACATGCCGGTCGAGACGACCGGCCGTAATAGAATAACACAATAACAGCTTGGCTGGATACACGCCGCCTCTAACGCTGAGAAGTCTCGATGTGAGACGTGCAATTAGATTAGAGCCACACATGGGAGAGGATCATGCTGCTCTGACGGACAGGAATAGAAAGCCCTTAAAGGCCTCGATGATGAGACACCTCACCTGTGAAGAGCCTGATGACCACACAGAGCAGAGTGAGGTCTCATGCCGCCTCCTCTCAGCTCTCATAATACTCTCAATCAGCCATTCCTTTGCTCTCACAGCATTCCTCGTAGTGTATATCCAAGGCTTGTCAAGACAAACAGAAGGCCCCTGACCCTCTCCCGTGTGCTGAAGCAGAAGGAAAAGATCTGAAATGCCACCATGCATGTAAACGAAGCAGACAAACCTCCAAACGTTCCCTCTCCGAGGATGTGTTTTATTTCATTTACGAGAGTCGAGAAGAGACAATGTGCTTCTTCTTCACTCTGGGTTTTTTTAATGGAATCGGTCGGCCAGGTTTTTTCCATCAGCAGGTTGAATGCTCGCCGTGTCTCGAGCAGTCTAGTGTAAAAGGATTAAGTCCAGCAGCCTGTAATAATGCGCCACCCCTTCACTCACATGACCGCTGTGTAAAGATGAGTTGGAGCGGCCGTGTTTTTTTCAATGCCTTTGATTCAATTTAAAGCTGATGGAAATGTTTTCCCGAATTCCTCCCTTCAGTTAGATCATGTGCCGCTGTTATATAAGGCTGATGATGAGGCGGGGTGGAAACTACATGCTGCGCTCAAGAATAGATTGGATAATGAGCATTTTTAGCTACTTAAACCGAGCTGCCCTCAGGAGGAAACAGCGTCTGATAAAACATCATGCAAAGATACTGAATCCGAAAGGAAACATGAACTTTCGAGGCTTTGAAATCCCTGATGAACTGCATGTCTTAAAGGAAAATTCACCCAGAAATTAGAATTCAGTCATAATCTTAGAACCCCTACTCCAATACTCTGGTGAAGATTTTTAGTCCACAGAACTGGAGTTTCACAGCCAATCAGTGTTGCAGCCTTCTCATAAACAACTGATGATGAGAGTAGATGGGGACTTGTATTCAACGTAAATGAACAATTGAAAGTTAAACATAAATTGGCTCCATACAGCTTTGAGAAGATGTTATTTACAAACCTCAACGTGTGGTCGACAGGGTAAATGCTAACGCTTTTATCTTAGCAGCTACTGAAAAGATTTTAGCTCATATAGAGGTGTAAATATTGTCTTTTCAAACCGCTCTGGATTTCAGGGCCTCTGAATACTTGGATTATGCCAGACAAGCTGTGTGGAGTCATTTTACCCTTTATTTGGACTTTTTTTTTTTTCCTTTTTTAAAAGAGGTCTCCAGCTACTTCAGTTGTTTAGGAGAATGCTGCAACACCATTTTGCTATGAAGCTCCAGAAATCTTTTGTGGACTACGTGAGCGTGAGGAGATATGGACGACATTTTTAGGTGAACTATTCCTTTAAATTGGAATTTGTATGGTCTTACTTTATTGCCACAAACATTTTATCGTCATCTTCAATTTGACACCTAGGTGAACCTAACTCACTCAACTAACCGTATCCTTACATAAAATCTACCTCTGGACAGAACCATATGCAGTACACACCAAAGCACCAAATATCCTTCTTAAATTTGGTGTAAAATTACTCGTAAAGGAGTGTCTGACACCTGTAGACACCAACATTTAGGACTTTCAAACCCAAATCCAAACAAAAGTATCAAAGGTTGAGCAGAAATTCAGTCTCGCTTGTGACGTGAACAGCGTCAATACACCCTGCTGCGGTCCGTTTCCTCTTTGTCCGCCCCTGGCTTTGTATTTCACCTCACACTGAGAGATTAGCGCCGCTCAAACTAAATTCAAACAGTGTCAGATTCTCCATTCAGCGCAGCTTAAAGGAGGCATTATCTTGTATTTGCTCCCTCACAAGAGACTTTTTATTGTCTCTGTGTAGCCACCGGGCTGCACAGGAACAATATCCTGTGTGTTTTAAATGACTTCAGCTGGGATTAATTCATATAACAATATAGCTTATAACAATAACAATAATAACAGTACAGAAGAACCCTCCTGACTGAAGCTTCTTTTGAAAACATCTCCTTTGTGTCTTCCCTCCAGAAAACTGGAGGATATACTGAACAGCGGCTCACAGCTGGACACCAAGCGCAAGTACCTGACCGGAGAGTGGTTTTACGAGGCCAAGTCTCGCAGACACATGGACAAGATCCACGGCTCCGAGATCATCCTGGCCTCCATGAAGCAGAAGAAAGCCGCTTTAGGTGTGTTCGCTCTGTGCTGTTGACAAAGGGCTGGTTCGAGAGCAAACTCTGCAGTCGCCTGTGCAGGGATGGAATGTAACTAACACGTTAATTAGAAATATGCTGAGAATCTGATCTGATAAACAGCTCCTCAGCTACAAAGCGGTCCCTGATGAAGGAGACAGCAGGCAGATCCAATTGCAGCACTTTGCTCCAAGATGAATCACAGGAACGGGCAACAGAAAGGAACCTGAAGCCTGAACTTAAACACAAACTGAACTGTCGGGGATGAGGTTTGGGTGGGGGGTTATGAGTGAAGGTGATTCAAGAGAGCAGGGAAGGACATCAGAAACAGGGCCGTGCTGTCGAAGGTGATGCAGTGCAGGTATGGAGGGAGGCAGAACACTGGCAACGAGGCTAACGACGGCACAAAAACCCAGATAATGACGACATCGTGACCCTGATTCTGTCCAACGTCCCCACACATACTTGAAATCCTGATCTTTTTTAGGTGTGTCAGCTTGAGAGGGGAAAACAATCAAGGCCTTGAACAGAAATCGAAGTACTTCTGATATTATTTGTGCTACTGTCTCGATGTCCTCATAAAAGTGTTGTGGCAGTAATCCACCTTGATCCTGGTGAGTCCTTGGCTTTGATATCTAAGACGGTGTGGGACCTCTGTCACAAACATCTTTCCTAGTCCTTGCCACAAGTCACGTCCTCAGAGGTGATCGTCATGATCTCTCATATGTCCACAGTCTGTCCAGACGGGTAGAATCACTGCCCGGGGCGAGAAACCAAAATTTGAAATCCTTTCACAGACTTTTTGCCGGACTTAGTGTTTGTAGGAGAGAAGTAGAGAAGGAGATCAGAGTCAGGCTGAAAATATTGGATTTAAATTGTGGTTTCGCCTCGGGCCAAACATTTTATCTTTCAGGGGGCAGAGCGACGACTACTGTGGGATTATAAAAAATACCCTCTGCTGGATAACAAGTGGAAACATAATGATTTGTTTCATTTTACAAGTTTTAAAACAGAGTTTCTTCTAAAGTCGAAATAACGCAGAATTATAAACCTGCATATTTTAATTGCGTATTCATAAACTCCTTCCCTTTTACTCTGCTGCAGACGGGTCTCTAAGAATTGAGAGATCGAAGACACCCAGCAGTCGAGGTTCAGACGCCCCCCCACCAAAACCTGCCAGATGTTTGGAAGCACTGCAGCCACAAGAGATCAAGTACGATCAACTCTTCCTGGTCCTTTCTTCTTCACAGATTTACCGCTCTGTCTCTCCATAACCTTTTCTTTTACTTGTGTTTCTACGTTCTTATGACTTTGTTCACTGTCGTCTGTGCCAACCACAAACACTTGTTTAGAATCTCACAGTAAAATTTAAAAAAAAAACAAACACACACACTATATAAAGATCTTACTACAAGGAGCCAATCCAGATTTAAACACTTTCACATACAGTTTCAGCTCCTCTCTCTCGTTCTCACAGTGTCAGGATTTCTCTGTGTGTGTGTGTAGTGTGAAAAGTGTGTGTGCCGTCTTGTGACTCAGCCCGTGTAAACATAGGTGGTGCTGACTGGGGACGCAGCAGTTTTACAGCAGCTAACTTTTCACAGCGCTGCAGGATGTGGTGGGACGGGAAAACGGAGCGGTGGTTTGTATAGTGGTTAACTGAACAGAGCTCTGAGGATCGCTGCCGTGACTGAGACGCCACCGTCTGTGGTTGTTTCTGCAGGAAGCACCTCAGCAGGATGTTCTCTCCTGTTGTTCAGCGGTTTCTTACCTATTAGGATAATTGTATTAATTATTTTGTATTACACTATGATCACAACTCCCTTAGATACTTTCACAGTGTGCAGCTCAGTCCATGTGTGTTGACTTTGAGACTCATTCACACTCAGCTGTTATTAGTTGGGTCAATATTTGATGTGGCTGTGAGTCTGTACATCTGTGCAGATGTTTTCGAGTGAGGCTGCAACCGATGACCATTTAACATGATCGATGACTATGACAGTTATTTACGCTAATAGTCAATCAATTGTATGTCGATTCTCTTTCTGCTTTGTCCATCAAAATACTTTGTAAACTCTGTTCTCTAACTTTTTACACTGGCCTCACTTCTATTTGTAGGTGCACGCAATGATACATCTCAGGTTGTGTTGCCTAGGCAACATGTTTTTAATCTTACCTTTTGAATACAGGTCGCACCTGTGTCACTAATACGAGTGTTCAGTCGCATTTGACAGATTTCTGGGCTCATGCGCAACCAGAGGAGTCAGACCCTGGAGCGCTGAAGGTGCTATATGACTAAAGTTATTATTGTTTGTTTTAAAATGTCAAAAATTTAAAAAACGCTCATCACAAATCCTCCCAGCTGTTCAACCAACTTTCGGAAACCCAAAGGCTCTTCATTTACTGTCAAATGAAAAAAGGAAAAGCATGAACCCTTACATTTATGAAGAAGAAGAAGAAACCAGCATGTTTTTGAGTAAAATATGTACTTGAATGATTAATCAGTTGTCAAAAAAGTGTCAGGTTTAGCAGAGAGGGTGGACCTGAATGCAGTAGACGGCAGGCAGGAAGATCAGTGTATGAAGTTTTAATCAAGATGGAGGCAAAAGACAAGACAAAGACTGAATGAACTAAAGACTGGACTTAAATACAAACTAACTTCATGAGGGGATGAGGTGCAGGTGGAGAAGGTGGAGAAACAGGGCAAAAAGCACCACAAATCACAAATATAAGATGACAGAATTGACACGACACAATCAATCCACGAATGTAACTGCTGAAACTTTATTTGCAATGTGAAAATCTTTGTTTTGCAGTGCAGGTCCTGAATCAGTTTGATCATTAAAGAGTCGCTTTCCTCTAATATGAATCCTGTTTTTCAGCCACAAAATACCAGATAACGTGAATTTATCTCATCAAGTGTTCACTCTTGTGTTTGGACTTCCTTTGACGTTGTAGTAGGTCAGGTTTGGTCCGACATCGTCCTCTTTGATATCAGCGTTATTCACGAGTCAGCAGGCCTCAGTCATGCACACTACAGTGTACTTGTGAGGAAACACACAGACTTTGCTGCTGCACTTCATTTGATGCTTCACACTGCTCGTTTTTCTTTTATATTCACATCTCCTGACTAAACGCTTTAACTGTCTTTTTTTTTCCTTCAGTGATGCAGAAAAAGAGAATCTGAATTCAGAGGCCCGCTCTCCAAGACCGGTACAAACCAGATCAGCATTTCTTTCTCCACAAGTTTTCCTTTCTTTACATAAAATCTTATTCACATTCACATGGCGGATATTGTTATGTAAAACGTCTTCTCCTTCTCCTTTAAGCCGAGGCACAACCCTTTCAACCGAGCCTCCCTGATTGTTGTCGAGCCGCCTGAAAATCATGATGTGTCAGCGAGTCGGGAGCAGGAGTCATCTGAGACAGGTTTGAGTTATAAAGGTCCAGTGTGGAGGATTTAGTGGCATTTGGCTGTGAGGTTATAGGTGGCAGTATTGAATCTATAATCCAGACCGAGACTTTGTTCCTGTGTTTCCCTCAGAGCCCATATCTCCGCTGAAGAGCCACCCGGCAGGAGAGGCCAGTCAGACTTCAGGGGGCTCCATCACATCCGAGGGCTCCTCTGTCGGGTTCAGACCAGTGCCAAAGAAGAGGACATTTCTCTCCAGACGTACCTCCTCTCAGTCACAAAACAGTGGCCTGGGGTCAGACGCTCAGGTGGGGTCGGCGGGGGTCGTTCCTGCCCCCAGACGGAGCCTCCAGCGGGGCTCAAGTGGGAGCTCTAACCAGTCCCACCCGAAGGGACAGGATGAAACGCCTCAGAAATGTGTGGCTTCTGATCAAGTGTCTCAGCCTGTTCAGCCGTCCAAGTCTCTAAATGAAAACTCCCAGCAGCCACTCTGTGATGGATCTCAGGTTTCCTCTAATTCCAGTCTGGAGAGAGAAAGAAACCCACCTTCTCTAATAAGAGACAGGTCAGTGGATGATTTATCTCACACAGAAATCTTAATTAAACCCTCTCATCCGCCCCCTGCAACTCACAATCTGCACAATTTCAGACCAGCCCACACCAGGAATGAGACGTCCACTGACAGAGATATCAAACAGAAGAGTGAAGAATGGGATAGTGAGACACAAAGAGAGCGAGCAGCGGTGAGCGCTGTCGACCTGCACAGCGGCAGCATTCAGGATTCAGACAGAGAAAACAGCAGCAGTGTAGGAACATCAATGAGGCAGGAAGAGCTGAGTCTGCCTCAAAGCACTGTGGGTAAGTTCAATGGCAATAAATAACTAGATACTGTAATTAAAAGCGTGTTTAAATGAGTCATTCTACATTAGTCTTCTTTTTTTTTTAGTCACACAGCCTGTGACAAGGGTTGTGAACAGTTCAACTCATTAAATTGCTTAATTTTAAGAATTTTAAGAGGAAATTGAACTTAATTTTGTTAAAATTCTCTTGTGACTCCTCAGTTTTGTCCAGGCGGTTTGAAGTCTTTTATCTTCGTCTTTATTACAGGAAAAATATCTGCTTGGCAAAGTTTGAACATTTTGGAGTCCACTCCTCAAACATGCCCCACAAAACAAAGAAGAAATGGCTGATAGTGTACAAAACCTTAACATTTCATAACAATTACATGTTGCTCCCCTTTCGGTTACAATAGCAGCTGATAAAAACACCGAAAGGTACCGGTGGATCAGAGAAGACAGATTTAGTGATATGAAAGACAAATGCTTTCTTATGGTGGAAGCAACAATGAACTGCAATGATGTTGTCACTTCCTCTTCATTAGATATGCAAGGTAGTTGATGTAAAACAAGAGTAGGTTTCTGATCTAATCTCTTTTCTTACATTTATTTTCAGATGCAGATCCTCCAGTATCTTACGATCTGATCTTCATTGATAAATCTGATAAGCAAATGCAGAAGAAATCCAATCAGAACCAGGTGTTTAAATTATCCACCCAGACCACCAGTCCCACGAGTGATGAGGACTCCATCGCCAAGGTGCTGGACTGGTTCAGCCGCAGCACAGACAGCAGTGAATGGCTAAATACAGAAGACGGTCCAGAGGTCGCTACGGGTTCAGACAAACATGTCGAAATCAGCAGATTAAGAGGCGAAGATTCATTACGAAAAGAAGCTGGGGATGTCTTAAGTGATCGACAGAAGGAATCTCTTGAAATGAAGAGAAGTCACTCACAGAAACAGAGCAGTGACACCAAAGAGTCAAGAGGAACAGACAGAACAGGCAACAAGGAGGCGACCGAAACACAAGAAGAGGTGGCGAAGCGCAACAGAGAAAGAATGCGGTCACAGGAATTTGAAGATAATAACGATGAAAGCCAACCACCCCAAATCTCCCATCTGAAGTCATTCTGGGAGAAAAGCAACGTGGGCCCTAAAATACTTATCAGTAACTCAATCACGCCCAGCAACAAAGGACAAAAACCTGCTCAGCTCTCAGCGGAGAAAGACGAGGAGAAAGTGAACAAGCCCCATGGAGTGTCTGATATGCCACCTGTTCCCGGATTATACAATGGGAAGGGGAGCTATGGGGACGAAAGAGGACAGCAACTGGTACTGAGTCCACAGAAAGATACTGGTGACAATGTTCACCTAAATAGAAACCAGGAGGGATTCATGATGGATACCCCAACTCAAAGAAACTCAAAATTAGCAGTCAATGCCCACGTAGTTGACAGAAGAGGTTCAGAAACTGATATTTTAGGCATAGGCAGACTGAGTCCACTGCAGAGGAATGCCATCCAGTCCAGATTGAGTCCTGAATCTGAGAGCGTCAAACCAAATGCACAACCTGACAGTATTTCCCAATATAGAGAAAGTCCACTGCAAGAGGAATTACCAAAGACCACTCCTGTGTCCCAGCTGGATACGTATCTACAAACAAGGGACAGTCCAGACTCTGAGTTGCTCTATATGTCCAGAAACAGCCCGTATTTGGACTACAAGCAAGGGGATATACAGATCACTCCCAAAACACAAGTGCGTAGAGGTTCAAATGAAGATGCAAGGAGGAGGGACAGTGAGGATAGAAGCATGCAACCAGGCATGTCTCCCAAACGAAAGGAGGATATGTCGAATAAAGATAGAATCAACAGCCCTCAGTCAAACAGACGTGGGGTGACAAATCAAGAAAGCACTGCGGAGAGAATAAAGCAGCTCAGATCTTTCTGGGAGCAGGAGAGGAACAAGCCCATGTTTTACACTGGAAAGCCCAGAACCCTCGGGGATGGTAAAGTCGCTCGTGGTGCCAATCAGGCAAAGCTGAATAAAAGATTCACAAAGTCAGAGTACGACCTGACGTCAATTGGAAACATTTCAGGCAGCGATGAGGAAGACTATGATCGAAATTTTAATGTTCTTCCTTTGAACCAGAGGATAGAAAAGTCGTCCCCTAGCCTGGGTGCGAGTCGAGCACAATTCAACACTCTGCGTGAGTTCTGGGACGAGGCCACGTCAGATACCAAGGGATCGTTTACCATTGACAAGCCCAAAAGCCCCAAAAGGAAAGAGCCAATCAGCGCCCAGCTTTCGTCTCAGGAGTTAAAGTGTGGGGATCCTGAGATTTACCGCGAGAAAACAAGACAAGCTGCAAAGTCGTCCCCTCAGAATCGATCCAAGTCACCCCATGATAGACAGTCTGGGTCAAGAGCAGCAAACGACAGCAAAAACAACCAGTCAAATTATACGACAGCTGAGCAGCAGAGAGAGTCGAGGAGGAGTTCGAAAGACTCCACAAAACCTCAAAGCAGTTCAGGAAAAGAAACTCGAGCGCCGAAGGGCAAAAAAGACAGCTTTAGCTATTCAAGTAGTCGCGGACATTCGCTCCGTCGAGCCACCAGCATGTTTGCTCTGAGTGAGCCCGAAGAAAGAGATCTGAGCCCATTTAAAGTAGATGTAAGCCCTGTCCACTCGCAGAGCAGGAAGCAGAGGCAGAACGCCGAAAAAGGCACCACGTCGAGAAGATCATCCGAGGAAACCGAGCCTCTGACTCCACGAGCTAGGTCGTGTGTTCCCAGAGACTACCGACATTACCTGGGTATGACAGATGCGACCAGCGTCCACACCTCCCTCGCTCCGGCTCCGAAGGACGAGGAGTCAGACGGCAAGTCTGGGTATGAGTTTGACCTGGGCGGGCCGGTGAGGTCCAGCACTCCTGTGAGCTCAGAGGATCGTTACGGCAGGAAGGGGAACAAGACGAATCAGCGCCCCCTGTGGACAAACTACAGCAGCTCAGACACAGGTCTGGAGTCATCTGTGAGCAGCACATCGGAAACCTGGTCGACCTCAAGGGCCAGTTCAAACCGTGAGCACCAACTTCAGATTTTTTACAGTTTAACACAAATAACCTGAATCTGAACTAAAAACCATTAAAAAAATCTACAAATGAATATAAACATCAACTTGTCCAGCTACCTTAAAGACATACTGTGCAGGATTTATTGCTTTTATCAAATATATCATTGCCCCCACCCACCCTGTTAAACAGTTAAGGCCCACACCTCCACACAACCCTTTATAGATTTTATGTGTTTGCAGCAGAAGTGGAGGCTTCCTGTATGCTGTTTGCCTTTTTGCTCTGCCTGTTGTATATGTGTGTATTTGTGTCTATGTGTGAAGCTCAACCCCACCCTCAGTCAAACAGACACACACAGACCTACAGCTCTTTATACGTCCATAACAAATAGAGGCCAGAGGAGAGAGATGGAGGCAATCAAGTAACCTGGTCCCAACGTTTTTATGGAGTCCTAACCTCACACTGTTATTGGTTGGGAGCTGCAAACTGATGCCCAAATTTTGATGCCCAGAAATACTCAAAAGATTAAGAAAATACAGACAGAGACAGGGTGTCAGACACAACCACACATTTTGATTAAGAGAGGTAATACATTGTTGATAAGTTTCCTTTACGTTAAATCTAATATTTAATTGTGTACATCTTGAAACTGGAATCTGAATTTTTTTCTATTCTGGTCTTTATGTATGAAAGTACTCCTCTTGTTCTCAAAACAAGTTAAGGCAGGAGTGTTTGAAGGCTTTGAGTATCTTGGACTTGAGTATATTAACAGACTTCTTTTAGTAGATTTTTAATCAGATCAGTAAAGGAGTTTTTATTAATCTTGAAGAACTGAAGACAACCCAGGCAGAGAGCGACATTACGTTTGGATAAAAATGCAACTGAAATAGAATAAAAACAACTTTTTTTAAAAGCAGGAATTAAAGATGAGAAGAAAACAAGTTTAAATCAAGAATTAGATCTTAATGACATTTCATAATTTAAATATATATAAAATAAGGCTGCTTTTACCTCTGTTTTGAAGTGTTGAACTCCTGCTGTTTGCAGACTCATTATTATCACAGTGGGCTGTGTCCTGCAGGATGCCTGATATCATGTCCTTGTGGGGTTATCTGTGTTGGCAGAGGCAAATCTCTGTAAACACAACATGTACCTGCGGTCAACTGCCCATGTTTAGTTTGTGGGTTGGGTTCGATACTTGGTTCAAACTTCACTGACACCACACAGATAAAGTTTCACCAACTTACAACCCCACACAGTTTCATGTCAAACTTCCTCTCACAGTAGTTTGAGGGTGTGATGCAGCTGCTAAATATCCCGCAAACACAGTACACACAATATATCAAGTTTACTGATTTGCATGTTTGATTCTCTGTTATAAAAAGCACATTGTATTTTAACAAATGCAGATGAGTCAGTAAAAAAAAGCATCTTATGTTGCTAATACATGTATACAGCTATCAATCAAACTCAAACATGTGCCGACTTACTGTAAATCTAGCAACATATTACTGTATATATCATAAAACTAATTAATCATTAATCTGATTTTCCTTTCAGTTCATTCTTAGTGCTTGAAATGCCTCGACTTCAAACAGTTTGTACATGAACTTATTTTTACACAGTTTACCACAGATATTTTGAATTGGGCTGCAGAGAATAGTTGAAATCTTCTGCTCGATCAACAGAAAATCTATTCACTTAACTATTTTTGCTATCTAGTAGACCCACTTTTTCAGCAATCATACCAGACATCTGAGACTTCCAGGTTCTCAAAAGAGAGAACTTTCTGCTTTTCTCACTCTTGCGATATAGTGAATTGATTATCTTTGGCCTTTGTTTGTGCTTTATGTGATCAATTTTTTAAAGATTTCTGATGTTTTACAGAGCAAACAAACAGGTGATTTACAATATCCACTGTTAAATATGCTGTCTGTTCAATAACACTGTTAAATAACACAAGTTTTTCCTCTCCAATACGTAGGTGAGAACATTGATGAGGCTCAGAACCCTGTGAGGAAAGCACTGAGGAGAGCAGAAGCACGGCCTAAAAACCTGGCGAAAAGTATGGAGGATATCACAGCTTCCTTGTCACCACGTGAGCATCTCCTCGACCTCTCCTCCTCAAGTCTGACTGTCCATATGAACAGATTGTTTTGGTTGACTTTGGATTGATTTCTTTGTTTCTCGCAGGACAAGAAAGAAGACAAGACCCAACTGCTGACATGAGACGAATCAGTGCTGGTAAAAAAAATCGCCTGGTTCTTTTCGTGAAGGATGTTTTTTGCAGTAATACTGGCGAGATGGTCAATATCGTGTATCTTCTGCTTTCCAATCAACATTTCTTTAGTTTCAACCATCCCATCGCCCTCCTCGTCCTTATTCTCGGACCCGGACCACCTGAAGAAGATGAGCAAATCGGTCCCGTCGTTCTTACAGAACGAGGTAAAGCTGCGTCTGAATCTTTCAGTCCTGCCGTAGATCTGAGCCGCTCTGCGACCTTGTGCATGGAGCTGTCTTTGCCTGCTGTCTGTGTTTCAGGAAGTTGACAGAGACACTGACTCCACCTGCGAGGACAGTTACCACCAAAGAAGACTAATGATGGGCAGCTCTATGACTAACCTCACCAGCTCCTCTGGCATGGCGTCTTTGTCCTCTGTATGGTCACACACAGCAGCCGACGCTTACACACGCTTCACACCCGAACACCGCTGACTTTAATTGCACCGCTTGTTTTGCTTTTTTTTTTTTTTTTACGCTTTGATTGTTACTGTCAGGTATTGACATTAACCCAATAAGAATATACATCATACCTACAGTTGTGATTGATGACATGAAATGTGTGGCGACCTGTTTGCTCCTAGCTGAGTGGTAGCGTGATGACCATGTACAGCGCGGACTTTGGGAACGTGGAGGTTCAGGGAAACATCCAGTTCTCCATCAACTACATTCAGAGGCTCCGAGAGTTTCACATCTTCGTGGCCGAGTGTCGAGACCTGGCCACGGTTGACCCAAAGAGGGGCCGCTCAGATCCGTGAGTAAAAAGTCTTTGCTGTTCTTTTCAGTTGAAATATACAGTCCAACTCTGATGTAGCTTTTGTTATAGTATCTTCTGCTCTCTTCATCTGTCTATTCATCTGTCTCACATGGTAACCAGTTGTTGGCATGTGTGTTAGAAACTACATTTTGTCCCCAACTATTGCTAATTCCATATCGTATTTAAGTGCATCATTACACATAAAACATTTTTGTTTTGTTTTTTTGCATTTGAAGGTATGTCAAAAGCTACCTGGTTCCTGACAAAGCTAATCTTGGAAAGAGGAAAACGTCCGTTAAAAAGAAGACGCTGAATCCGACTTTCAACGAGATCCTCAGAGTAGGAATCCACAGAGATAATAATACCTGCAGTACTAAGCACACACAGACACTTTCCCACACTGGTAATGCTTCATGCTCGGTGAACCTGACGATCGACAAACAAAAGCAGCTCGCTCTTCCCTGTCCTTACAGTATCGTGTTCGCATGGAGTACCTCAGAACCCAGACGCTCATTCTCTCCGTTTGGCATCACGACACCTTTGGCAAGAACAGTTTCCTGGGCGAGGTCGACGTGGACCTCTCCAAATGGGACTTTGACCACACCCAGATGAACTACTTAGCCCTGAAAGCAAGGGTAGGTCGAAAAACACTGGCACACAGCGCTGCTTTATCCACAGCGGCTGTTTTATCATCAAATAACAGCGGGTCATCTCAGACTGTGGTCAGCCTACTCATTTACCCCGCTATCTATTTGAGCCGGTTGTATCACATGCTCTGCAGTCATTGTATAACCTGTGTACAGAGGAATTTGGGAGTTTAAGGATGGATTTATGTAATGCATACCCTGTCAAATGTTTTCAGACTACACCCACTCTAGCACCGTCAAACGATCGAGGAGAGATGAGAGTAGCGGTGCGCTTCATGCCACAGATCATCCACAGTGAAGGTCTGCGCTCGGTTTTATTCTATTATTTAATGATTTAATTCTTGGTTCTTTAAAGTTGTTAGTTATTTTTTTATTTGTCTCTTTTTCAGGATTAGCTAAGGAGGGTCCAAACACTGGAGAGATTCACATTTGGGTGAAGGAATGCAAGAACCTGCCTCTAATCAGGGCCAGCATCGACCCATATGTGAAGTGGTATGCACAAAAAATCCATCTTAATTAGAGAAACAGAACTGTATTTTCGGAAATACTCTGAAAGCTTTCCTGTTACTGTAACTCTTTGAGTAGTCATGCAGTATGGGTGTCTGTGCATCAGGATTTAATTGACACACAGCAGCCAATTAGCATCAAGTATTCACCCAGAACCATGGTATAAGATAGCTGTATGTATTTCCTGTATGTCATTTCCAAAATCAATTAATTTTGTGTTCTGATCTGATCAATCGACACGTTTCCTTCCCCCACCTCCCCGTCTGAAGCTTCGTGCTGCCAGACACGAGCAGGAAGAGTCGCCAGAAGACACGCGTCCTGCGGAGGACAACCGACCCGGCGTTTAACCACACGATGGTGTACGATGGCATCAGAGAGGCCGACCTATCAGACGCCTGCGTGGAGCTCACTGTCTGGGACCGGGACAGACTCGCCAGCAACCTGCTGGGGGGCCTGAGGCTCGGGCCTGGAACAGGTACTGACAGAAGAAGTCAAATTACTGATGAGCGCTGCAGTAAAAGCTATTCTCTCTGCATTTCCCTCTGAAAGCTGGTGCTGAATACTCCACTATATGTTACCAGTGAACAGAGAATGCTGACATGCTTGTGATTGTCTGTATGTTTCTCTGTAGGCAGAAGTTACGGATCAGTGGTGGACTGGATGGACTCAACTCCCTACGAGGCGGCCCTCTGGGAGCGCATGAAGACCACCCCGAATGAGTGGGTGGAGGACGTTCTCCCATTGAGAGTGCTGAACTCTGCCAAAACTGCTTTCAAATAAGTGAAAGTAGAACAGAATGCCATACTGCAAAGACGTTTATTTTTGAGAGGTAAAAAGCTTTTTTTTTTCTTTTTTTTTTTTCAAAGATCCAGAGCTTTGATTTAAACTTCAGTCATGACGAGCTTCCTTAGGATCTGGTGAAAGAAAAGTAAACGCTGGAATCGGCCACGTGACTGTGATTTTACAAGCCACCCGTGGTTTTCTACCTTAACAAAGTGACTTCCTAAAAAATGGTGGCTCTGTGAATAGCTCCACAGGCGCTCAGGCAAAAAACACCTCTGGAGAGCTTGTGGCGTGAGCTTTTACCTGGGAGAGAAAGTCGAAATTTGAGACACCTGCTGATACACGTGTGAGCACTGAGGCACACAGAGAAACATAATCATGCGGCAATCACAGTACAATACAACCCAGATAGAAGTCTGGCACAGCATCTATTTATAGGCAAGTATAGACTTTACTTAATATCTACACAAGCCACTCTCATGTATATATACCCACTATATACATATATCATAAATATCGACGCTCTTTGTCCAGCGGTTTTCATGTTTGAGTACCTTGATGGAGGCTGAAACCATAACATTTACTGTGTTTGTATTTTTATTTAATTACATCTAAGCCTTGTGATTAAGGACTGTTTACAGGAATTGGATTTATATTCTTTACCACAAACATATATACAGTACGTCAGAAGTCCACCATTTTGTTTCTGAAAGTAATTTGTTAAATGCCCTCGATGTGCGACACCTTCCTAACTGTCACGTGAGCCGAATTATCAACATGTAATCTCAGTTATCTTTTTATAAGGTTTATATTAACTGACATCACCAGTAAGAAATGTGATGGCAAACAGCGGAGACAATAAAAAAAGAAATGTTGCTCTGCGTTGAAATTGTATTTGTGTTTTTTTTATTGAAGTTTCTCAGCGGCTGTTCTTTAAAATGTCCATGACAATGAAAACTTACAGGGTAACTTTACTTTTAAAAAAGATAAAGAACACTTATGCGCAAACGTAGAGATTTTAAATGATCATACATCACATTTTCTTAAGTGTTTAAGTGGGTAATGTATTTTTCATTGCACTATACCTTTAAGACACCTACCCTGAGAGAACATACTCTATCTTGTGTCAACTTAAACAATCCCAAACAACCTCTACTTTACATTTTAACATTGCTTCTCCAACTATTAAACACCTTATTTCACAGTATTGTTATACATTTAATTGAATTTGACCAAATATCTGACATGTGATGAACAACATGATGGTAACCACAAGGGGGATTCAAAAAATTAAATGTAGATCAACTTACACAAGTCTATTTTTTTTAATCATTTGTGAGTTCTGATAAATGTCAGTGGAAGAGTAGATTTTCACCTACAGGTGGTCCGAAAAACGTGCTGGTTTTGACTGGAAAACTGCTGCTCCAAGTCAAACTTTTTGGTCCTCCTGTTAAATATCTCAACAATAAACTTGATGGATTGGAACAAAGTTTCGTACAGACATTCACGGTTCCAAGAGGATGAACCCATCAGACTTTAATGATCCTCTGACAGCAGCTGTGGAGGTAGAGCGGGTCGTCCAGAAATGTCGCATTGTCTACATGTCAGACTATCCTCAAGCAAGATGATGAAACAACAAATCACTCCTGATGAGCAGTTCAGCACAAGTATGAATGTGTAGGTTGAATGTGACAAGCGTTGTAAAGCGCAGGAGTGAAAATTTCATTTACCATTTTCCTCTGGTGCCACCACGAGGTTGACATTTGTGGTTTTGAATGAAATGTCTTAACAACGATAAGCCGGAATCACGTTCATCCCAAGATGAATTATTATCACATATGCGACCCCCTTTTTATTCATTGTATTAATTTAATTTAACACATATGTGACTGCTTTTGTCCATCCAACATTGTGTAGAAGAGGTTGCAATCCAAATCTTGAAGATATCTCTCAATATAATTATCAGTAGTCAAAAGACAAGATTGATAAACAAAAATGCAGTTTACATGTAAGTTCGTTTTTACAAGGTGAGATGCAGCGCAATAGCTCAATAAAAATATTTTATACATTTTGTTGCTAATAAACACAGTACAATCTAACAAAAATGTGACCAGTTACCTAAAAACTACCAAGTAAAGTAGACTTATAATTTTAGGTCATGTACATTTAATGGTCTACCTGGTAATTCTGAGGTAATCGGTTTCTTGTCTTCAAAGTCAACTTTTAAAATGTAGTGTCGAGTCCTTTTGACCAATGACGTGTAAGGTTTGGTTGCAGTGAAGGGAGCAGACTGTTCCAGAGAGTTGGTCCTCTGTATGTCACTCAACATTGATTACCTACCAGCTGATTCAGACTAAAAATCGTTCTCTCCAGTGTTATAAAATAACAATCCTCACTACTTTCCCAAATGACTGCTTGAAGAATAGTTTAGTGCATGTTGATGATGAAGAGAGATTCAGAGAGAGGAATGGACTCCACTTTCTCTCTCTCTCTCTCTCTCTCTCTCTCTCTCTCTCTCTCTCTCTCTCTCTCTGTCTCTTACCCACACCGTGCAGGTCTGCGCTAGAAACAAATACTCAAGATGACATTACAGACGATCACAGCCACTGAGGGGATGCTGTAGCAGCTCAGAGATGATGTAGCCTCGCCTGTGTGAGAGACGAAGAGAAGCATCAGGGCTTTTGATGGTATCATGCTGCATGTGTCCACTATTGAATATTGCATGCTTGAGTTGGAACTGGCCAGCGGGGTCCACACACCTCATCGACCCAGCTACACAAGTCACATTTTCAGAGCAGATTATGACCATCAGAGTTGGTTCAAACACTGATGAATCATGCTCAGAATAATGGAGATGTTGTGGGCCTATCAGCGAAACATTGAGGAAGGTCGGTACCCACTTGATAACCCAGAAGGTGTCATCACTCACTCGACCATCCTCACAGAGTCAAAGCAGCAGCATGCACAAGAGAGGGATCATAATATCTAGTCCTACATAACATTTTGTCACGGCATGATTTAAAATACAGTTGATATTGTGATTTTAACGTAATCGAGGCTCCACTGGAGTTTGGAGAGGCCTGACTTTAAAAAAAAAAAAAATCCTTACCATTAAAAGCTGAGGAAGATGGAGGGTCATCTGAAAAATTAAACCAAAAAGCCACCATCAGGACTGACGCGAATCCAACAATATTAAGAGCTTTATTAAGAGTAGATACCAGAATGATAATTATGGCAAAAGTGCTGAATTTTAAGGTTCATATTTAACTTATTTTAAGTAAAATGCACAAAGCAAAAGTGCATGCTGTAAGTTTTCCTTACTTTTATATATGATTTGTTCCAAAGTGGGATAACGTGGAGGCACGTCTGTGGTGCTCAGCGCATCAGCGTCCAGCGTTCCCACGAGGATGGCAGGAGAAGTGACGGTCATGCTGTCAGACACAGACTGGGCCTCTCTCTTTGACAGGTGACGGGAAGAGCTGCAATTCTGTTAAAAACACAGAAAAAGTCTGAACTGTTCAACTGAAGTGTATTTGTGATCAGTCAGAATTCCATATCTCTAAAAGACTCACAAAGGGAATTATCGGTAAATGGGGTGAAAATTGGAAAGTCCGAACCAAGGTGAGCGTTTTTGTTAAAGTGTGAACATTTGATCTGGTTATTTTTGGTTTCACGTAGGGATTAGCCAATATTAGGACATTTATATTATCTGCTCTTTATCTGAGAAACTCTAGCCGATAAATTGCTGACTTAACAAGCACAGCATCCACAAACTCTGATACAATAGGTGGCTGTTTGCACCTTGAAGGTTGGTTTGTGATCTGCCACAAAACACAGAGACAAAGAAGAAGAAGAAGAAGAAGAAGAAGAAGAAGAAGAAGAAGAAGAAGAAGAAGAAGAAGTGGATGGTGTGACTCACAGGCATTTGTCGGCTACATGAGGACACCTCACAGAGTCGGGTGATGCAGTGCAGGTAGAAGGTGGAGACTGTCTGATTTTTGTGCTCCGTGAATCTGAAGGCCTCGAAGGAGAAGTGCGCCACCTGAGACGCCCCGTTGAGCTCCACCTTAGTGTGTGCATCACGTGCACACCTTGAGTGAAAAAGAAAGAGTTTAAAGAGCCGACATGGAGTTGAGTGGAGGGTATCATACACCGTGGTTATGTATCCATGTAACTCACCCAATAAAAAGGTCGTAATAGGTGCTCTGCGTGAGATATGGGCTGGTTGATGCGTAGCATCTGACCAGCAGCACGTTGAACCTGTGAGGACAGACTTGTTGATTTTAACTGTCCCTCTTACTAATGTAGCGCTGTCAGTAGATCAAACATTTGGCAAATACACCAGTAATTATCTGAGACGAGCTTTGGTTTTTTACGCCTTGTTGTGAGTATAAGTGAAACCTAAAACGATGAGTTAACTATGGAGCTCTAAAGCTGCTGGTGGATAGATTTTGTCACCACTGGACAGAGCCAGGGTAGCTATTTCATCATTTTCCCAGTCTTTATGCTAAGCTAAGCTAAAAAGATGCTGCCCGTTCCTTATCTGGGAAAAGTGGATTAGCAGATTTCCCAAAATATCAAACCATTCCTTTCCAATACCTGTCTGATAGTTCAGTAGCCTTAACTGAGACATAAATCTCTGTCCTTGGGCTGAGTCCTTCTTCTGGGATAATGAGAAGTTCTTTGTATAGGTTGTCCTGTTCCAGGGAAAAGTGAGAACAAAATACAATTATGAAATGAAAAGAATATATTCTCTGTTCAACTCTACAAGCTGGAGCAGGTCTTACTCTGCAGAGTTGCATACTCAGTGTGCTGATGAAGCTCCCATTGTTGTCTTGTATCATGAGACTTGCACCAGATCTGTGTTCGATAAATAAATGCATTAAAACTGCATTAACAACCTGGATGATTTAAGATGTAGCTGAGTCCTGCTGCTTTCACATGCAGTGTAGGTGTCATACTCACACGCCCAGTTTGGTGTTGTTCAGGAGGTACTGCATCGGGTAGAGGCAGGAGAACTTGTACAGGATCTGCGATTGGTAGGTGATCGTACTCGTAGCAGTGTTCACAGAGGTAACAGTGCCGGAGATGTTGACCGACTGCACATTTGAGAAGTCACCAAAAAGTCCGCCCCCCAAATGATCCACTATCTGTTGAAAAAACATACATTTTCTGATTATTGTCTGGAAAATCTTCTTAATACACAAAGCACGAGATCTTCTGAGGAAAAAAAGTGGCTCATTTAACAAAAGTAGTAGGAAAAGCTATCATTACCTTCAGGGTATTATTGCAGGATGAGAGGGAATTTTCCTTTAAGGAGATTATGAATTTCAAGATCGGTGGGTCAGCGGCCCAGTCAGCCGTCCCAAAACACTCGGGTTTGTTGTACTGATTATTGAGGACCATGAGAGACTCAGTGTAGAGAGCTTGGTACACTGGGCACAGGTAGATGTTCAGGGTAATATACTCGGTGCCACATATCACAGCTATGTCCATGAATTCTTAAAGAGATACAAAGGGAGGGTGTAACCAAGTCGCACATCAAAAGGTATGGCAGCAACATAAAATGCATTACTGTGAAACTGCTACATTTTGTGGCATGGACAGACGTTCTGTATCTATTACACATTTTGATGTGAGACTAGGTAGCAAGGGAGGGTGGAAATTGACAGAAATGCAGAAATAACACAGAAAATGAAAATGAATGCAATAATAACTGCGTATGGTCACAGGAAATGTCACAAACCTGGAGGTCTGTATGTTTCATGACCGATGCAACTTTCAGGTACCTGGGCACCCGCCCTCAGAACGAGGCCAAGCTGGCACACAAAGATCACCAGCTTCATTGTTCTGAGGTCCCACCTGTGAGAAAATAAACAAAACACTGGGAATTAAAAGTGCTCATTATCGCTTTCAAGAGGAAGTACTGTTAGTGAAGAAATTGTCATCACACAGCACAGATCGAGCTACATTAGGACAAAGCCAGCAGACGATAAAGAAGCTACAACAGAATCACTAAAGTCACATTTGGCTGTGCTACTATGAAAAAAAAATAATTCAAAGTGTCATGCATGATTATGCTGCAGTAATAGTTTTCAAAGGAAAAATGTAACTTTACAGAAAATCACAATTATATCTGAAGTCAGCTGCTTTTTAAATCATCTTTTCAGAGATAATCGACAACAGACTGAGCTTCGTCACATATTCAGCAAAACAGAGTGACACTAAAATCATTGTGCATTAGATAAATTAATCAGTAAACAGTTTTGCACTTGTAGATATTCTTTATATATTTGCAGAATTTCAGTATCTTCACTCGGGTATATTATTTATTCTGAGTGGGGAAAAAGAGGCTTTAGTAATTCTTGACACTCACCTGAAAGTCTTCATGTTTTGGTCTGGCTATTTGTTGCCATTTCTCTCCATTTATAGTGGCCACCAAGTAACAAAGGGGTGTAAGATGAAACTTCTCATACAAAGGGTAACATAAGCTGGGCCTTAACATCAAAACATGCAGTGAAAAAAGAAAAGGTGATTCATGTGTTGAAGAGCCCCTGTTACAAGAGGGATGCTGGAGTTCAATTAAACTATTATATTTATTCATTCAAATACAATGGTCATTGGTTTTAGTGTCAGGAGATGCTTAACTTTTTTTTTTTTTACATATAGCCTAAAGTCACGATAAAAGCCCTCAGGTCCAAACAGCATCATACAGTACAGTACGTTTGGCTGCACTTTAGTTTACATACATTTGTTGACTTCTCTTAAAGAATATGCAGGTTGTGTCCGGCTCTACACTTGAATGATGTCGTAGTAGTTCTAGTAGATTTTACAATGTTAAGTTTTTTGTGTCATATTTTTGGGGGTGCACGGTTGTGAGATTGTGGGTTTGATACAACATAAATACAAACTGCCAGAAGTAAAGGAGACGTGTTATACTCCGTTTCAGGTTCATAATTGTATTTTGGGTTACTACTAGAATAGGTTTAAATGCTTCAATGCTCAAACTGTCCAGTGCTCTGTATTCTCCCCCCTGTCTGAAAAGCTCTGTTTTAGCTCCTGTCTCTTTAAGGTCCCTCCCTCCTGCATATCCAGTCTGCTCTGATTGGTCAGCTCACACATGCCTGAGCCAGCATTACTAACAACAACAGAGCAGCTGTGCTAAACCAATTCTTAGGTTCAAAACCAGCCGGTTGGCATATATTATTCAAATGTGTGACAGTGTGATGTCACAAAGTCACAGAATTGAAGGCGTGACTACTGATGACGTGTTTCAGGAGCAGTGTTTTCTGTGGGAGAGAGGAGTTTCAGCTGGTGCCAAATGACCTTTGTAACTTTCAAGATCCTCTATAAAACACTGAGGGAAAGGAAAAAATGAAAAGCACTGAGCACACTGAGGAAGGCTAAATTATTCATCTTCGTCTTTTTTCTCTATATAAACAAGATGTATCAACATTAACAAAGCCCATTTACATTACTGTAGAAAAACAATGAGGGTCTTGCTCTGTCCGAGTTGGTTGTTGCGGCATTTACAAATCCAGAACACTTGATGGCACTGTACATAATGCCACAGACGTTAGCTAAGATGCTAATGCTTCCAGCAGTAGATTGCTACGCTTGTTGTGTATAACAAACCTGGTGGCCGAATCTGCCTGCTGACATTTCTTCAAGTGAATATCCCAGAGAGTAGAACCTTAGATACAAACCAACATGACATTTTTTAATTCTAAAGCAATTTCAAGTGCGTACAATCAATATTTTTTACAACAGAACCAAGAACCAAGACAAAACAATGGGACAGTATCAGAGGGGTTATATGTCCTCGCAGTGCCAAATCCTCAGAAAGTTATCACCTCTGTCCACAGCTTCTATTGTCTTAATGGAGCTTTACAGCGAGTGTTAGCTCGTTGTTTATCTGTTCAGCCCACAGCGTTCCTGTTTTGGTTCACTCGCACTGCTCTCTTGTTATTTTGGACACAGCAGGCAGCTCTTTTTCTTTTTTTTTGTGGAAAATAATCTCTAAAAGCCCACAGTACACTACCTGCTCAGCAGCAAACAGCAGACAGCTGGCTGCTGGTAAACAGAGACAGATGTTTCCCTCAGGACTGGCTGGAGACCAAAAACAGCTGACAGAGAGTCGGTACTGGAGTTACATTCTCCAGGCTGACAATGATAATGTTACTCTGTAACTGCATAATGTGATTACATTGATTACCGTGATTACAATTTCGCCAGATTATATGTAAATATTGTGTTCATAGCTTGTTTCTGCTGCCCTCAAGTGGCCAGAAAAAGGTTCATGTTTAAATTCTTAAAACGTGTATATATAGGCTGATACACTAACTCAGGTATTGTTGCTCAAGTTAGTCAGTTTTGAGTTACTTGTAATTAACTTGAGTATTTCCAATTTTGTCGACTTTATGCTTTTACTCCACAGCATTTTGGAGTAAACGCATTTTTAAATAATTTACCTCATCATCAATTGGAAAAATAAGAAGATTGACAATCAAATGACCCACAGTGTAAAGCATACATACATGTTAAAATATGAATAATGTACTTATTTGTACTTTTGATACTTAAGTCCAATTACTATCAGATACTTTAAGACTTTCATGCAATATTTGAACACAACATCTATACTTTTACTCAAGCATGACACTTATATACATATTCTATATTATATTTATATATGTGTGTGTGTATACAGTAAACAATATAATATATCTGCCAACTTTTCATCATTTAACCAAAATGTCATCTGAGTCAGCCATACAATAAGAGACAGGTGCAATTTTAATGTTTACTTTAATGGTGCGTTTTACGAAAGAATAAAGCACAAGTGCTTTCTCCATCACTGTCATTGCAAACATTTTAAACGTACACTATCTCTGTCTAATCACAAATTATAAAACCATTCATTTAATACTTCAACAGGACTCTGACAACAGGATGAAAACTAATACTTAATTATAATACACAATTTTTGTACAGATACTGTGCCCTCATCGCAATTCAACTATGTGATTCAGATTGATTATAAAGTTGTTAATGACCACCTTGTTATAATGTTGTGTGTGAAACAGAAAGCTAGATAGTAGAATGACAGTACGAGACGTCTGACTATTGTTTCTCATGACTCAGTGTACTATAATTGCCATGCGTTGTAGACGGTGAAGTTTAACTGGAAGCTTGGTAGAGGGACTCCACTCTCAGGCAGGCGTCGTTACTGAATGATCACTTTTTTCCGTCTGATGTACAACGCAAAGTAGGTTGCCATGGCAACGAGGACAATAGCCAGGACGACGATGCAGATGATCACAGCCACCACCGGGCTGCTGTAGTTGCTCTCAGATGGCAAACCTGTCTCAGCAGCGACGACAAAAAAGAAATCAAATGATATATTGCTTCATGGGTATATTAATTAATGTCACTAATTACTAAGTCCATCACAGACACATTTGCTGGTCACAGCTGCAGTTTCTTACCGTAAGAAGCCGAGAAAGTCTGAGCCTCGTCTGAAAAATTGTGCAAAAAGAAGGGGGGGATTGAATGAATAATTGTACATTATAATGAATGATTTACTATTTTTACTCACCCACTTTTTAAAATTTGCATTATGAAATTCTCTTTGACTCTTTTTTGTGCCATCGCCCTAAACGATCCAGAGTCAAACATATCATTTTCCCTCTTAGTTAAATAGTATTTGTAATTTATGTCATTATCACAGACTAACAACTGTTGTTTTCTTGAGTTAAAGAGATCATTTATCATGAGAAAGCTACTTCACAAGATTGTTAAGAGTGGAATAATGCATACATGCTGCTCTGCTGGCTGGGTTTTAGGAGTTTCAAAGCAAACCACATTAACTTTTAATGAACAATGGGTACTCTTTTAGACTGACATTTTGAGTTTAAATCAGTTGCTACACCTGTCAAAATGTCATGCCACTGCTGATCTAATATAAAGCTATAAGTAATAAGGAGGAACAACCTTTTGTTTTCTTGTGATTCATTTATTTCATTATCTCAGGATGACAAAGCTTGTTTTCTCAAGATCTCTTTATCTCAGGAAGCAACATTTGTTATCCTGTCATAAAGACAGAAATAACTCGTGATATCAAGAAAACGAATACAATGTGACTTGTTATCGCGGGAAAACTGAGGAAATAATCTGTTAAGGGCTTCAGTGATCGTGTTTTCTGTCTTTAGTTTTTATTGCTTTAAGCTTGTTTTCTTCACTTTATGTTTGAAAGGTTCTGTATAAATTAAGTTCATTGTCATAAGTATTGTTATTATCATTATTTTAGGAGAAGTACTTAAATAATTGCTTTTCTCAAAGTGTCAAAATATTCCTTATGGCCCCTCGGTAATTTTGAGTGTACAGTAATATCAACAAGTTCCTCAAAAGGGCAACCAAGCAAATAAAAAATGTGCACATTTTCAGGTAATTCTAATTACACTAGCATTTGTATCTTTATTCGCTATGTCACTGTGACAGGTTGTAAAGACATCTTTGTCATAATTATGACGTACCAGTGGTCTGTTTTCCCACAGAAATGGCGGGCGAGGTGATTGTAGCGTTTTCCGACACTTCCTGGACCTCTCTCTTTCTCCTTCTGCTACAGTCCTGTTCAACATTAATGAAAGACAATCAAAATCCTGACGGTACCTCCTTGTGATATCTTAAAGGAGACCAACCATGCATTTCATTTAAAGACCTTGGAATTAAAAAATGTCCACACCAACAGAAGTTCCTCTCTCCCACAGAAAACACTGCTCGTAAAACGCCTCATCAGTAACCCCCGCCTTTAATTCTGTGACTTTGTGACATCACACTGCATCACCACCACATATTTACATGATTAATGCCTTGCAGGTAGTGTGCCACTTGAGGATTGATTTAGCACACATGCTCTGTTGTTGTTAGCAGTGCTGGCTCAGGTGTGTGTGAGCTGACCAATCAGAGCAGACTGGGTATTTAGGAGGAGGGGCCTTAAAGACACAGGAGCAAAAACTGAGCGTTTCAGACGGAGAAAACTGAAGTGTTTTTTGAGTATAAAAGCATGCAAACCTATTCTAGTACTAACCTAAAATAAGATTCTGAACCTGAAAATTAGCATGACATGTCTCCTTTAATGATATATTAGGACTCTTCAAGGAACTCTGACGTCTACTCACTGGCAATAATCGGCTACACGAGGACACCTCACAGAGTCGGGTGATGCAGTGCAGGTAGAAGGTGGAGATTGTCTGATTTTTGTGCTCCACGAATCTGAAGGCCTCGAAGGAGAAGTGCGCCACCTGAGACGCCCCGTTGAGCTCCACCTTAGTTTGTGGGTCACGTGTACATCTAGGGTGAAAAAGAGATGGGTAGCGTGACTTCACATAGGGAAACACAAAGAGCTAGCATGGAGTTTCACTGTAAGCGGGAGATATTATACACTGTGGTGATTAATATGTAACTCACCCTACAAAAAGGTCATAGTAGGTGCTGGGGGTGGGATATGGGCTGGTTGTTGCGTAGCATCTATCCAGCAGCACGTTGAACCTTCGAGGACAGACGGGTGGGATTTTAAGTGTCTTTTTCTCACTTATGTAACTTACAGGTTACCGTAAACTGTCACAACTCTTACCTCTCTGTTAAATTGGTGGCTACAACTGCAACGTAAATCTTGGTCTTTAAGTTAAGTCCTGTGTCTGGGATGGTAAGACGTTCTCTGTACAGTTCATCCTGTAGCACGGAAAAAGTGAGAACAAAATCATATTAGATGTTCAAAAAAAAATTACTCAGTTCAATGGTGAAAGCTGGAGCAGATCTTACTTTGTAGAGCCGCATACTCAGTGTGCTGATGAAGCTCCCGTTGTTGTCTCTTATGGCTAGATTCACACCAGATCTGTGCTCAATAAAAATGCAATCAATATCAACATTAAAAACCTGGGTGATTCAAGATGTAGCTGAGTCCTGCTGATTTCACATGCAGTGTAGGTGTCATACTCACACGCCCAGTTTGGTGTTGTTCAGGAGGTACTGCATCGGGTAGAGGCAGGAGAACTTGTACAGGATCTGCGGCCGGTAGGTGATCGTACCTGCAGAGGGGTCCATGGAGGTGACAGTGCCGGAGATGTTGACGGACTGCACGTTTGAGAAGTCAGCAAAAAGTCCGGTCCCAACATGATCGATTATCTGTTTAAAAAAAAACCCACATATTTCACTGGAATCAGTTTAAATTAGATGTCGGATTCATTCTTTGATGCAGAAAGTCATTTAAAGCAACTTTTACCACCTGGCACTAAAGATCTGGTGCTATCCTAACATCATTATGTACTGGAATATCTTTATAAAGGGCCTCAGTTGATCAACAAGAAGGTAAATCTGTTGTGAAGAATACCTTGAAGTTGTTGTTGCAGGATACGATAGCACTTTCATTTATCGGGAATCTGAATTTTAAGACTGGTGGGGTCACGGACCAGTCGGCCGTCCCGAAACACTCGGGTTTGTTGTACTCATTATTGAGGACCATGAGAGACTCATTGTAAAGAGCTTGGTACATTGGGCAAATGTAGATGCTCAGGTCCATATACTCTGTGCCACAGACCACAGTTATGTCCGAGTTCTCTGGAAGAGATTTTCAAAAACGGAGGACGTTAATCAACAGAAGTGGTAATGTGCAAATAACTGAAGAAAAAAACGAAAGAAAAGAGGTGGCACAAACCTGGAGGTCTGTTCGTATCGCTGATAATACAGGGTTCTGGTATCTGGGCCTCTGTCCTCAAAATGAGGACAAGCTGGCACACAAGGATGACCAGCTGCATTGTACTGAGTGTGGACCTGTGAGAAAAAAAAACAGCAAAACAATGGAAACTAAAGCATCTGTTGCCTTCTTTCAAGAGGAAAGGGGAGACTTTTCAAAAACCGCCAATTTTTTGACGTCAAAGACGACAGATCATCCTTCCTGTACACGAGGGAAAAGCTGACAAAGTAAAAGAGTTCCTTCTGCCCATTATGCAACATACAGTAAGCAGTCACTGGGAAGAAAAGAGAAGGTTCTGGGCATTATGTTTAGCTTTCATCTGTGAAAGACCTTTTTCTTGATGAAATACAAGCTGTGCCTCCCCTTTAATATATCCTGCAAGAGAAATTCTGCACTACTGAAAGACCCTCAAAATGATATCTCATATGTCAAGCTTGGTTTAAGGACCCAGAGAATCCAGATAACTCCATTTCTAAACAGCATTTTTTAAACTTTCACTGTTGACATAGTCAGAAAAAATCTAACAATAATATAAATGATTATAACATATGACATCAAATATAAAAGTAAATCATTCATTTATGTAAAAAGAATATTTAAAGCTGAAGGTATTAAGCTATGAGGAACAAGACGTGATAAAGTTGCTGCAGGGACTCACCTGTAAGTCTTCATTTTGTGTCCTGCTATCGTCCACCAGAGCTCTTCATTTATACTGTCACCCCCCCACATGGGGCGTGTAAGGGAGCACCTCAGACAATAACATGTAACATGAACTGCGCCTTTAACATCGTAATTTTTTCTGAATATTTTACTGTCCATGCGTTTTGAATTCAAATAACATTTAATCACCCATGAACAAACTTGTTTTTGTTTTTTTCTACACAGTTCAAGAAGCCAGTTCAAGTTCACATTGTCTTTATAATGATTAGTAGTTACTGAAGCTTCTTGAAGCCACAACCAGCTCATTTTTCCTGGTGATACCTGCGCTCTGCTCTGTTTCTACATATACACATGCAAGTGAAATGTGCCTGTAAGGAAATGGTAGACCGGGGCTTCATATATCATTTGGCCCTCGGTGGAAAGAATTATCCGAGATGAAGATTCCTCAATCTGATTTTGTATTATTGTTAAATTGACGACATTCATAAAACAAGCTCGATCTACTGATCTGAGCCCATCAGCCACACTTTCTGAAGCCAAATTAAGACATTTAAATATCAAGTGATGGAATGTTTGTAATATGTTGCTAAAAAAAAAGGTGTGTTTCCAATGATGAGCAGCCTGTTTTTTGGTTTTATTCGTTGGTCTGGAGCGATCAATCTTCATGCCATATGTGTGCAGCCTGGCTGTATTATTAATGTGTAATGGGTATTGATCTCAGCAGAGAGAGAATTTATTTTGGCTGAATGAGGTCAAGCAGAAAACTCTGCTACCGGAGCTGCCAGCTGGCCCGCTTGTTATTTAAGCCAGATATTGAAACTGGGTGCTTTTCCTCGAGAGATGAATGAGTTCCCTGATGACTTGGAGCATTTTGAACTAATCATTTGTTTCTTGGATGCACTAAAAGGGAAGTGGGTAATTACCCCGTGGGTTATCAGCACTTTGTGTCTCAAATTTAAAAGACAAATCATATAATCCATAGTTTTAGAGATGGCCGTCAGACTGACATGAACAGCAGTCCAGAATTTTAACATTTACGATGTTAATGACTTGATATTACAGACTCAGATATATTATTTTTTTCTAAAACGAAATAAACAAGCTGTTCTCGGAGGAAAATAAGGTCCCAGAACACAATTTGAAGCCAGAAAGGTGGCAGGGCCCACCACACATACACAAAGTAAAACAGTATGAAATTGTGTTGTCCGCTCCTGATTAAAACGTCCAAAACTACAGAGTGCACCTTTAAACGTCCAGTAATGCATTAGCAGTCATCTCACAATCTAGCTTCATATGTATGATAATGAGAGTGTAATAGCTGGTGATGATGTTGTGCAATGGAAAACGCTTTATTGCTGTCTTGGGTATGGGCAGGGAGACGATCGCATAGGAAACCATAATGCATACACGTAAACGATGTATTGTTTTTCACAGGCCTGTGAAAGAGAAGGATTAGTGATCTGATCACAAGTGCTCTCTTTTCAGATCTTTTTATGTGATAAGAGTCTCCTTATTGTTCTTCCGAGTGCAAGTTTTGTAATGGATCAGTTTTTGTTATGGCCCAGGGCAGTAAACTGTAAATAGAAAAAAATCAGTGCTGTTTTGTACAGTAAGTGAATAAAAGACACACCTATCTGAGAGACGCACAAAGTCTTTTGTGCAGCATCATGACATGAAAGCGACTCCTGAGTAACTTGGGTCCCCAAAGTACAGGACCACAATGCGCCGAGAGGATACAGCCTGAAAAAGGTGCCTGTTGGATTACTGGACGTATCCAATGTCAAATGCCAGCTTTAATCTCTTCTTTGTCGTCTAAACAAGCAATTGTCTGCGAGCCATGCCATCAGTGATACT
Organism: Diplodus puntazzo; assembly: GCA_963678695.2. Lineage (NCBI taxonomy): Eukaryota > Metazoa > Chordata > Actinopteri > Spariformes > Sparidae > Diplodus > Diplodus puntazzo. Next base: position 11,215,840 of record OZ023162.1, on the reverse strand, counting down.
GGGGGCACATTGCTTCAAAACCTGGACTGAAAAGCAGTAAATGTGGGCACCCTTTGGGAATTATAATTCTAACGTGGTGCAGGTAGATTTAGGTCAGGATTCATGTATAAAAAACAAAAATGTTCTGTATTAAAATGGAGCAGAGACTGTTAGTGTCTGCAGAGGGCCTGCACTACACACCCACATAGAGGAATCCAACTAATGCTGACTCATGAATCAACCTTAATAAGTACCTGATCATCTGGTCGGGTAACAATAGAGACTGACATGTAGACAAACAGTGTAACAAACTTTGATTGGCCAAGAACATAAAACAGGATGATGCTCTGTGAGCAACATTATGTCTGATCAAGGCTTGGGACAATATGACAATCTCATGTTTCTGTTATCCAGTCACAAGTAATTGCAATTCATGAAATCATCCTGATATATAAGCAAAAAGGTGTACCGAAACATAATGGAATCAATTCACCTTACATCTCGTTAAGAAACTAGTTCACTAGTTCACTACTATCAACCAATCTTGAGCGCTTTTAGTGCCACCCGAAATAACATATATCCTATATTCCAAGCCGGTCATATAGAAACAGTGTCACCTTTATACGTGTATCATGTCATTTAGAGAGGACAGACAATTTTACAGTATTTTCAAGCATGAAACAGCCTCAGTACGTATTTGTAATCAACCAAATTTGATAGAACAGTTTAACAACTTGGGGAACAACTTGGATAATGACTGAGCTCCATGTTATCAACATTCTCACACCTTGCAGGCAGCAACAATGGCGGGCCCCTGCACATGACACCATCATGTGTGCATCAATGTGACTTGCAGACATGTGAGGAATGTTTACACTGGAACATGAATGGTAGTCACGCAAGTCTCAAAGGACAGGTGTCTGGTCTCTGTAGACTTGGGACTTTAAAGGCAATTTGATATACAAAGGGCTCTTGGGAACATCGCAGAAATTAACAACATAAATTACATAACCCAACACCACGGTTGAAAGCCCAATTATTTCATAAGACCAGCTTTTTTTTGGTCATGTTTATAATCCGACTCTGAACAATGAGGAGCTGTCTACACTTGATGTGAGTCGTGGCATGTGCAGGCTTGACAGAAAGTAGAGTCAGACAGTTCGTTACTGATCTTTTCACTTTCATGCCTGCTGACTGAAAATGAAGGTGACATTTGATAAATGACTGGTTATAATGTCACAGCGCTTTAAAATAAACAACAGCATTTTTTGTTATGATATTTACTTTTATTTTATTCTACTCAGTCTATAAGAATTCATGTATATTTTTTGAAGTGGATCTTTTTTCTCCTTCCTTTGTCATATCGCAGGGTCAAATTAACTGCAAAGTATTGAATTTTTTTTTTGTTTAGACTTACAATAGATTTTTTTCACAACGACAGCTATTGAATGTGAAAGACCATCCTGTACGCTGAGCTGCACTATTACACACTATGTAACACCTGAACGGTATCATAACATGTCATGGCGGTAACAGGAGTCCTTTTTTAAAGAAGTCACGTCAGGACACAACTCCTTCATTGAAAACCGATCTCTGGATGTGTTATAAAACCTGAGGATCTGTGACCCATTTGTTCTTCTTTTTTTTTTTGAAAGGAATCACTTCCACAGTCTTCTAATGTCATTCTCACATGAATATTTGGTGTTGCACGGAAGATGTGTGGTGTTTTTTTTTTTTTTTTTTTGAGGTGGGAGGCCACATTTCAATGACTCACTGTGTTTTAACCTGACATTTATAGGTGTGGTTAAGCTTTTCCTTTTTTTATTCTCAGAGTCAACTTTCACTTGAACCCTTCAGTGGTAAAAGAAGTACTCCTGCTTTCAATACCACACTATGAACTTAATTATAGGTCATGCATTTATTTATCTTTTTAATTACTTAACTTAATACGTTTGAGGTGCATGTCACACCACTACAATACGGTCTAACAATCGCAGGCGTTTGTTTGGTGTGCCATCGCTGTCTCTCCTTGTTTGGAAATGCTTGGCCTGATTCTACATGTTCAATCCTTGTTTTCTCCTTGTTTCATTAAATTTGGTCACTTTGCCATGCTTTCAAATGAATAATTGACATGGATAATCATTCATATCGCCAGTACATGCCAGTATGTTTTGCATTTGAACTGCGACCTGACTGGATGCACGATTAGAATAAATATTGCCAAATCACAAAATGGCAAAGTGCAGGTTTTTAGCCTGACTCGAGTCTAACTGGTTCTCACCTCTTGCCAAACAGAGACAATCAGACGCTCCCCAGTCCCTGTTATTCCTATTTAACGGCTTATGCATGACCTTTTCCAGCTTTTCTGGTGTGACTCAAGTGAAGATCACAAAACCAGATCCATCATGACACAAATTAATATGCTGTCTTCTTGATAACCACTGCTTGCTCTAGATTTTATTACAATAATTGTTTGAAGCCATGTTGACACTTTTTAAACAAAATGGTACAAGGATTGTCTGTAATAAATATCCTCTTCACTCTTTATTTTGAAGTCATTTTGGTGTCAACTCTTTGACCTGTTAAGATTGGTCAACTGTATGGAAGTGCTTGATCATTGTGCCATTGGCTTTAAAAGTACATGCAACAGAATGACCCTTCGTAAAGTGCTATGCATACGCAATATAAATAGTATTAGAAGTTAGTAAGACTTTACTCAGGACTGTATTCTTATAGTTGGTCGAAATGAAGCTAATTTTAACACCTTAATAACCTTTTCATTATTAATGTCTTCTTCGCTCTCTCCCTTCCTTGTCTGTGATTTTAGTTTACCACTTTTATTCCTTATACTTGAATGACTTATATTGACTTTTTACATTTTCTGTTCTGCCAACTTGTTTCAACTCACCTTCTTCTGCTGTTGACTGTTTATTCTGTGATATTGTCTTTCCTGAGTTTCCTGCTTTTGCTTGATTGTGAAAGCACTTTGTAAACTCTGTTTTTAAAGGTGCTACATAAATAAAGTGTATTATTATACAACACATAGACTGCAAATTTAGATGTGAATGTTGGACGGGTATAGTCTAAATGGCACTCTCGATGGATTAGTACATTTTCCTGATATTACTTACATACTAATACATTTTATATGCAGGACTTTCAATCATAATCGTGTATTTTGTGTCTTTGAAAAGACCCTTTCTCCATCACTGTATCACCAGTGTCAGAATGCTGGAAGTCACTCGGATGTATTTTACCAATATTCCACTATCATGATAGCAACTGATGAGGAATTCAGCGAGTATTTTTTCTGATTGGACAATTTACAGAGGCAGGGATTTTTCTGGCAGCTGATTGGCCAGCACCGCTCCTCCCGTGTTCTAGAGCGTTCTCAGTGAGTGTTGTTGAGGAGGCGCGGCCGCTCCCTCATCACTGACTGACAGTGGGGACCAGAACCTTTGGTGAAGCCTGACTGCGGTATTAAAACAGCCAACTTAACCACAACACGATAAAACGACATATTCTGATTGAACAGAGGTGAGTATACTAGAAAAACGATGTTTTATAGTGACTTTATCAGGTGGGAGAGGTTGCTAACAACTACAAGGAGTCTTATATCAGCTAATTAACGTTAATACGTATATCAGTCTTTAACGTTATCAACGTCAACGGCTGCTCAGTTTGTTATAAATTTAAGCTAGCTAACATTTTTAGCATCCATCTGCTATCATTAAAATGCAGCTACACACAGCTTATCTAATTAATTAATGTTGCATGCAAACTTTTTATAATGTTACTGCGCATGTTGAAGCTAACCTCGACGTTCATGGAATGAGAAAGTTGGTCGGGGAACGTGGCTAACAACAGGTATGAGGTGATGCTAACGAGCTGCATCCTCTCTGCTGCTGACAGTTCAGGATCTGGTTTGCTGAAAGTTGCTAAAATGGATGGATCTGCACATTGCCGTCTGTTGAGGAAGTGAAGGAGTAGTCCAGAAAGTTCCAAGTCGAAAATATGGAGGGACACGCCCTCATGTCCTGAGGCAGCTGTTTGCATCTGAGCTAATGATGCAGCACAACTTGCTGTAATGTCTCAGTGGCAGAACAATCATCTCTCTAACCCCCCAAAATCAGATGTCTTTTCAACAAATCCTAACAACTGCTGTAGTATGAGCAGGTTTAATTATAGTAACCTTATCTAGAACATGAACATGCATGTTTCTCTGATGTGCAAATTTAAAATGCAACAAACCTGCTCCCAAAAGACTCAAAGATCCCCTGCTGCGTTGCGAGCAACACTGACATTTTTGTTTGATGAGCATTGTTTTTCTTTTCTTCCCCATCAGAAAGCTATTATTTTCATCACTGATGAATACTGATGATAATTGTGATTTAGAATATAATTAAAACAAGCTCATCACAGGCTCCTTGAGCCAAAATTGATGCCTTCAAATTACTTCTTTTTTTTTTTACTGTAAAAATCAGTGTTTTGGCTTGATTTTTTAAAATATTTGCCAATCTTTTTTGATCAACTGATGGTTTGTATGAGTAATTGTTTCAGCACAAATTCACATTTTCCAACTTGAATCCAGAGATGTGGACTCGAGTCATTGTGACTTGGCTGCGATTAGCCTCGAGTCACTGTTGATGACTTGCAACTTGTATATAAATGACTTGAGACTCGACTTATGGCGTTTTTCCACTGGCACTTTTGAGCCGAGTCATGCTGGCGATGGACCTGCTCTGGAGTAGAGCCAGGCCCGCCACACCCTGTCCCACCTCCGAGTGGGCCGCAGTGACATCTGACAACTGCAGCTACCCCATAGCATGCACCCGTCTCCCAATAATTCTCAGATAAAACACATTTCCTGTAATGTTGCTTCATAATAAAAGCTTTTAAAAGACTTTATTGTTGTATTGAATGAAACAATGTTTGTAACTGAATTAACCGGACAACTTTGTTAGCGGTGATTCTTTGATAGTACTTTGGGGATCGGGACAAGCGTGTCATTGGTTCAAGACACACCTTCAAGCAGGTGGCCCAGTTCTGACTTAAGTCATGATAGCTTGTGTTCATTTAATGTAATAATTTTAGTTTTTTTGCAGTCTGGGTGTCAGAGTCTCATTGTTTTAGAGTGATTGGATGGGATTTTTTTTTTATATATATTTGCGAAGAAGTTAACACATTTTTAAAGCTCATGATATTATATCTCACTGAATAAAACAACAACAACTAAAAAACAAACACATTTTTGTCATACTTTTTGAACAGGTTAGATATTTAAGAGGTAGTTATACTTATCTTTTGTCTTTATAAAGACAAGATACTGCAGGTAAGACTGATTCAACTTGCCTTGGATTGACCCAACCTGTAACTTGACTTGCCAAATAGAAAATGAGAAAATGGACAAGTTGACTTGAGTCACACGTCTGCCTAAATCTTAAAACCCTTTTTTATCACTGGAGCACATGACTCCCCCTGCAGTGCAGAGGAGCTCCCTAGCATGCGAACTTCTGCCTGAGTTAGATGTAATGACCTCCCTTGTGGCTTAACATTTGGCTAACATTACAGTATACTGATGGTCTGATACAATAGCAACAGTAAACATTGGGCCTGTTCCGCTGAGTCATCTTGATAACTTTGATACCGAGTGAAACCAGGAATGAGTCTGTAGCTCTACAAATATTTCAGATAAGTAGTGAACCCAGCTCTAGTTCAACCTCTGAAACATTACAAGCAGGATTCTGTTTTTAATATCAGTGAATGAAATGGCAACAAGTACAGTCCTAGAAGCCAAGTTTACATATTTTAGCTGCTTGTTTTATCTCAAAGTCAATTACATCCAATTTACTGTCATGTAAGACGAAGAACAGCATCAAACAGCACACTGAAGAAGTTTGACATTGTTGTAAAATGACTCAGCTTTTAAACAATTGAACAACTAATATTTCAGCCTTACGATTACAAAATGTATCCAAATGACAGTCCAGTCTGTTTATCAGCTGACAGTAAACCTACTCCTGAGATAAAGACCCACTCATCCACGTTGTCTGTTGTTGCCATAATAAAGGCAGCCGTTTCCAAGCTGTCAAACATAGGAGGCTTGAAAACAGGTGCTGTGGACCTTCAGAGACAGTTTGTTTCCACTTCTGTTTGCGTTGCTCAGTCTCTGCTAATAGCATCATTACCCCATACTACAAATGTATATCATGGGAGCCACCCAAGTGCTTAGAAGGGCTTGTTACTCATCTGTCATATTTTTACACAGATTTTCAGGGTTGTGCCAATATATGACACACAGCTGATCATTCTCATGTTCTCAGGAGCCATGTCGAAGGGACCAGCAATCGGCATTGATCTGGGCACTACCTACTCCTGTGTAGGAGTGTTTCAGCACGGCAAAGTTGAGATCATTGCCAATGACCAGGGAAACAGGACCACACCCAGCTATGTTGCCTTCACTGACACCGAAAGGCTGATTGGGGATGCAGCCAAGAATCAGGTGGCCATGAACCCCACCAACACTGTATTCGGTATGAAACATTTCTCTTGTCAAGTATGATCAGTTGACTGTTGTGTTCCGGGATACTTATTGTGTCTTTTGTCGTCCTTCAGATGCCAAACGTCTCATTGGACGTCGCTTTGATGACGCCGTTGTCCAGTCAGACATGAAGCACTGGCCGTTCACAGTCATTAATGAGGGTTCACGTCCCAAAGTCAGGGTGGAGTACAAGGGCGAGACCAAGAGCTTTTACCCGGAGGAGATCTCCTCCATGGTGCTGATTAAAATGAAGGAGATTGCAGAGGCGTACCTGGGGAAGGTACACTTTTATTTTTGTCTATCAGGAGTGGATAGATATTGTTGTTTAAATAGACGAGGGATCTGTGAGTCGTGTTTTATTTTAACAACTGTATATTTAATGTTCAATAAATGTCATTAATGTGTCATTAACTGCTGTAAATTTCCACTTTTTCCTTCTTGCAGACTGTCACTGATGCTGTAGTGACAGTGCCCGCCTACTTCAATGACTCTCAGCGCCAGGCCACCAAAGACGCAGGGACAATTTCTGGGCTACATGTTCTTCGTATCATCAATGAACCGACAGCTGCTGCTATCGCTTATGGCCTGGACAAGAAGGTACATTTAATAGTTTAGGCTAAGATTCAGTTTTAAGTTTCACCTACCTATTTAACAAAGTTTTCAATCTGTAATAGTTTATGTATAATCTGGTTAATGTAGAATTTTATGTGAGACTCTTAAGATGCCCCGTATAAGTGCCTGCTGTAAATAATTGAAATAATTTTAATTACAGGTTGGAGCTGAGAGGAACGTCCTCATCTTTGACCTGGGTGGTGGCACCTTCGACGTCTCCATCCTGACTATTGAAGATGGCATCTTTGAGGTAAAGTCCACTGCAGGCGACACACACTTGGGAGGAGAAGATTTTGATAACCGCATGGTCAACCACTTCATCTCCGAGTTCAAGCGCAAGTACAAGAAAGACATCAGCGACAGCAAGAGGGCGGTGCGTCGCCTGCGCACAGCCTGCGAGAGGGCCAAGCGTACTCTGTCGTCCAGCACTCAGGCCAGCATCGAAATCGACTCTCTGCATGAGGGAACTGATTTCTACACCTCCATCACCAGGGCGCGCTTTGAGGAGCTGAACGCAGACCTGTTCCGAGGAACGCTGGAGCCTGTGGAGAAGGCCCTCCGCGACGCCAAGATGGATAAAGCTCAAATTCACGACATTGTCCTGGTGGGAGGTTCCACTCGTATCCCTAAGATCCAGAAGCTGCTGCAGGACTTCTTCAATGGAAAGGAACTCAATAAGAGCATTAACCCTGATGAGGCAGTGGCCTACGGTGCAGGTATAACCTCTCAATATCCTTAAAAAAAGCAATTTTCTCATAAATCAGAATCAGAATGCCTTTATTGTCATTGTAAGCTCAAAATACAATGAAATTACGAGTGCAGCTTTGTTTGGTGCCACAACATGCTCACAGGATATTTAAACATACTGACAAATTCAAAATCCACTGATATGTTCTACAGCCGTCCAGGCAGCCATCCTGTCCGGCGACAAATCTGAAAACGTGCAGGACCTGCTGCTGCTGGACGTGACCCCCTTGTCTCTTGGTATTGAGACTGCTGGAGGAGTCATGACTGTTCTCATCAAGAGGAACACCACTATCCCCACGAAGCAGACCCAGACTTTTACCACTTACTCAGACAACCAGCCTGGTGTGCTCATTCAGGTACGACCACTATCTTTGAAAATAATTACTCTAGAGAATTTCAAATAAATCTTTATTGATGGGCTGATCTGACGTTAAATCTGCAGGTGTTTGAGGGTGAAAGGGCCATGACCAAAGACAACAATCTTCTGGGGAAATTTGAGCTGATTGGAATCCCCCCAGCACCCCGCGGGGTTCCCCAGATTGAGGTGACCTTTGACATCGACGCCAACGGCATCATGAATGTGTCTGCCGTCGACAAGAGCACTGGAAAGGAGAACAAGATCACCATCACCAATGACAAAGGTATCCTGAAGAAAAATTTAAATGATATAGCGTAATTGTGAAATTGTGGTACTCAGCCTTGTGTTCATGTGAATTAAAATCCATCCAGGTCGCTTGAGCAAGGAGGACATCGAGCGTATGGTCCAGGAAGCGGAGAAGTACAAGGCAGAGGATGACGTGCAGAGAGACAAGGTTGCTGCCAAGAACGGTCTGGAGTCGTACGCCTTCAATATGAAGTCCACTGTGGAGGACGAAAAGCTGAAGGGAAAGATCAGTGACGAGGACCGAGAGAAGATTGTGGAAAAGTGCAAAGAGGTCATCAGCTGGCTCGATAGAAACCAGGTTTGAATCAGAATTATACTCCAGTTTTAAGGTGGTAAACTTTCGTAGCACAACTGTTAAAATAATTGTTGGACTGGCACCTGATTGATACTTAAATTCCCTTTCTTTCTTTCTTTCTTTCTTTCTTTCTTTCTTTCTTTCTTTCTTTCTTTCTTTCTTTTCTCAGTCTGCAGAAAAAGAGGAGTTTGAGCACCAGCAGAAAGAGTTGGAGAAGGTGTGCAACCCCATCATGACCAAGCTGTACCAGAGTACAGGCGGGGTGCCCGGAGGAATGCCAGGGGGCTTCCCCGGAGGTGGTGCTGCTCCTGGAGGAGGAGCATCCTCCGGCCCCACCATCGAGGAGGTCGACTAAACTAAACCAAACCTGCTTGAGCTTGTTTTTTTTTCCTCTTTTGAGGTTGGTGTGAGAGGTGTCCACAGTAAAAATATCACATTTTATACACAGAAGCATTAACCATGATTGTTTTGGGATTGCGTTGATATTTTTTCTATGCCATGCTTAAGCCGACTCCTCGACTGTGGCTTTTCTGGCAGGCGGTAGTTCCAGAGGCCTGTTTTGCGTTCAGTTAAACCGGTTAATGTTTGCATTACCACAGTGTGCTTTTCCTTCCGAGGTGCCAAAATGGTCAGTATTACTCAGCACTTGCAAAATGAGAGTAAATAAAAGATTCTATTGAGAATTGACTCATTGCTCATCTTTTTATTACTTTGATTATAACAGATACAATTGACTTTAGGTGTTGCAGTGTGACAACATCACTGTTATGCTGAGTCATTTCTAACATGGCCATTTATCTTTTTTTTAGTAGTTTTGATTACATAAATCTTTTTCTAAAAGATAGCTGTTGATTTATAATTGAAATATACATTCAGCTGATTACTGCACTTGAGTAGTTATGTGTCACAGACGTTTCACCCTCTAAGAGAAGATGTTTATCACTATTAAACACACGTCATTCTGTCGTGGTTTCCCAACAGACTCCAAAGTACAAGAGGCTTTATCAGCTCCAGTCCTGGTGCCACAGTTAGTCTTACGCATTCTTCTTTCCTGTCTTTTATTCACTTTTCAGTAGAGTGACAATACAATACAGACAACAGTCTTTTTTATCATTTATTTTGCTTATTCATGAAGGTTAACACAAAGTGTTTGGAAGGTTCATAGGGGTATAGATTGGTTCCTCTCGGCCATAAATTATGGACCAATGCTGATGTGTGTATGTGTGTTTGTTGATGTCTTTGGCAGGTCAGCGTGAGTTAGAGTTTCTTGGGCATTCATGCATCCGGTAGGCACACATGTAGAAGATACCTGGAAGAGAGCCATCCGATTATTATGATTATGAACATGAGAATAAGGTAGGCCTGTTTATTGACGTGACAAAATGCATACCTGAGAAGAATGTGAGCACCACCGCCACCCAGCCCATTATATAGGACCAGGAGAACCGCCAGCTGCCATAGCGTTTACCGTAGTAGTTCACTGTCACTCCTGTGTAGACAGCCATGGCCAGCAACACAAAGAAGCCTGCACAAGAGATCAGAACAGAAGTGATGAGGGTCTTTAATGCATGAGAAAGGCTTGTGTGTGTGAACGGATAAGGAGCTCACAGGAGATGAAGAAGAGGATGCCGGCTGCAAATGTCTTGTCAAACCCGTCAAAGGAGGAGTAGTGGATGAAGGCCATGACGCCTATCACGATGCCGATGAAACAAGCCAGCAGGGAGAGGATCATGAAGGCCCGGGTGGCATCCCAGTAGGCTGTGAGTGGGAGGAAACAAAGACATTATAGGCCAGGACAGAACTGAACAAGGAATTCAGAATCAGGGCTCCAGGGTGTGACTGTTGTGTTGCACCGGTGCGCCTGAAATTTAGTTTGTACATTCGTTTTTTAAACACTTGAGGTTATCACAGTTTTCTTGTTGGGTTTGCTCTTACATTTGCATGTTTCTTCCTTTTTTTTTCATCAATTAAATAACATAAGAATTGTGCACCTAAATGAAAATGTAAGGCACACCAGAGCAACCACTGAAAAATCAGTCTGGAGCCCTGAAAATCTTTTTTTTCTTTTTTTAACTTTATTTTTAACTATAATTTGAAAACTTGTATTATTTATTGAAGGTTTTCTCGTACATGATTTGAATCCTCCACAACAGACTCTACAACACAACGTGCCTATTTAAAATCACAATAATTAAAAAAAACAATTAAGTCACAATTAAGCTTTGTAATTATAAAAAAAATGTATTTTGTTAGCTGGAAGCTCACACTTGAAGCTTGCACGTTCATGCTTTTACAGGAAAGAGTGTGAGGAAGTTTTTTTTTTTTTTTTTTTTTTTTTTTTTTTCCAGAGCAACTCTTTAGGGGAATAATATAGTGTAGGGTTGCATTTAATTTGATGAGTAAAGCAAAGTAAGTTAAAGTAAAACTTAGAAAGATGAATAAAAAAAAAAGATTTCTTGTAACATTTGCACGACAGACAGATGATTTCCGTCTCCCTCACACTTTTCCCTCACCCATATTTAAAGCCCAACAGGGAAGTACTGTAACCCCAGTGCTCATCAGTGTTAGTGGCGAGGTCACGGCCTGATTGTCAGCAGACTAATACATATAAATGAGGCTCTGCCTTGTGTGGAAGTCACCCGCCCGGCGAGTCTTACCGATGCTGTCTGTGTGTGTCATGCATTTCCCGGGCACACAGTACCGCCACAGGCCCTGGTGCATGTAATTGCTGGAGTGACGATATTGCATCCAGTAGTCAGTTGCCGTGGAGACAATGAGGAGTATGTTCCCCACTCCGGCGCAGAACAACCCACCTCCCATGAAGCTGTACATGCTGCCAAAAAACACTGACTGACACACACGGTGAGAGAAAGCAGAGCGGGTCACCGGGCCGCTGCGATGCCAATTATAACAGGGACTTCCTGTTACAGAGTGTGGAGAGACGCTAGATATGAATAAAACAATATCTAAATGCATTCAGCAGGGTGTCACAGGGACTGCAAAGCTCAGTCTGACAAGTCATTAACCTCTAACACCAACAGACTGAGGGATTGTCTATCTTTAAAACCACATGTTGTTAAGAAATTTGCTTTGAGTGCTTTTAAAGACCACCAGGTTTCCAAAGATACCAAACATGCTCTTCTTAACTTAAGAGAAAAGTGTGTAAAATGGTGCAAAACACATCTGTATTTTCAATATAACATATCTGTGGGTTCAATCATTCATAACATGTGTTTCCCAAGGAGATTTACGTTTAGAAATTGAAAGAAACTATTTTAAAGAAACTACAATCTATTTTTAAATATCAAAATATTAAACAGGTATATTCACTCATGGATTTTTACCACAAATGACCTACCTTTATCTTTTTTCCTGAAGAAAAAGTCAGAGATTCCAATATTTCAGGTTGTCAAAGCACACAGGAGCCCGATATTGCCCAGAGTGGCAGGAAAGTTTTGTTTGTGTGCAGGAAACCAAGCGAACAAACGGACTGATGGAACAATGGAGCGTGCTGAGCCACGACCAATCACAGAGGATGAGTTTTGTGTTTTAGGGAATCTGCTGAAAATACAAAACTGTTAAAGCGCTGTGCACATCTCGGTAATACTGATGACACAGGGCTTTTCATTCAAAATGCAGCACAACCACACGCAGTAAACGCACGGCCTGCGAGAGGCTTACCCTCAGCCAGGGGCTAGAAAAAATCATTTAGACAGAGATTTATTTTAAGCGGTAAAAATTGAAAAAGCGAATCCACTGACATATTGAAATTATATCCCAGTTGATGTGCTTTGGCTAAACCCTTCTCTCTGTTATGCTGATGGAAAAAGCAACATGATTTTCTGTACATATTAGGCCATTTAATACAACTCTTTGTGCCGCCTCGCATACAAAATTATCACAATCAATTCATATTTTCTTTAGTATAAATGATGGAAACACAACAGCAACTGCACTCTCTGCAGTTAATGTCTTTCGATCCCTCATAATAACATCGGAAAGACAAATTGAATACATTAATCTTACATTTAGCCTCATATTTTCAAATCCCTGTCATTTCATTGGCACACAGCCCAGAGGACCCTATCTAATTACACATAAAATAAATTGCCCAGACATTTGTAAAAATTAAACATATGTAACAGCGAACGTGAACACAGCCAACAGCATAAATTAACAGGACAAAATGCGTAGGGTTAACTTGGTACAAGCTGGCAGGTGGGCAGATGATAAAAGTGTAGGTTTGTACAGTTTTTAGAGAAAATTATCTCTGTTGCAGCATCTTGTAGTGAGAGTAGGAGTGGTCAGATGGGTGAGAGAAAATAACATTTAATTTTCTCCCTGGTGTAACTGCTGTGAAGACATGAAGAGGTGCTGCTGTGGAAACAGTCAGGGAGGATTTGTTTTTTGAATCAGGGACAGGATCAGCATTACTGTCGTACACACAAACATGTACGCATGTATGAGAAACAAACATGTTTTATAAAAAATAACAGTCTGGGTTGGTTTTGGTAAGGGCAGTAAAGGTTCTGCAGACGTAACAGGAACTTAAGAGACCTTGAGGGGACATCCTTTAGTGATGGTCCCCTCAACATTCCCAGAACGTTCCCTGAAAGTCGGCAAATGACGTTTCTCAAATCTTTACAGAACCCCACAGTGACATTCTGTGGATGTTACAAGGCGACGTCCTTCACACCAACGTTCTGGGAATGTAAGGCGTCCTGCCGTGGACGTTAGGAAAACATTGTATAGAGAACAGTGTCGAGAGGGAACATCCTCTTGTGATGGTTGTTACCCTCTTCTGTGTCTCCTCCTCCTCCTCCTCCTCCTCTTCCTCTCTTCTTCCCTTCACTCAGGTGCTGCTCATCAGGCACTTAGCCCTGCCCCATATTTAAGGGAGGGTGGAGGAGAAGGAGCTGTTTGCGTCTACTTACAAGCAGTCCTGAATGTTAGAGTGGCTCTGTTTTTGTCCTCAGGTGGTGTCCTGAGTTTTATTTTTTTAGTCCTCATTTCATGGTTTTGTTTGTTAGTTTAGTTTATGTGGTCTTTTCTTTGTTGGGGGAAAGAAGTTACAGGTCTTTTTTTTCAGTCAGGCCTCCACACTCCAGGCTTGCTGTTGCAAACTTGTACTGGGGTATGGTATCCTCTTTTTAATGTTGGGGGTCACAAAGTAGAGCCAGCTGGTTTTGATGTGGTCTTAACAGTCCCCCGAATCGGTACAGAACACAATGTTCCTTAAAAAGGCAGCAAATCACCTTCTCCTACCCTTTTAAAGAACTCTGCATCAGAACCATCCGGGAACAATTTCTAGACTTTGGGATGAGAAAGAAGAAACTACTTAAATTTGAGAGCAAAGTTGCTCCAAAAAAGTTTGCCGAACTTGCAGTCTCAACATCATCCGGCCAATAAAAGCAGGTCTGCCCGCTGGTTGGTCAGATGAATCAATCAGAAGGTTTAAGTAAATTATGTAAAGATACAATTAACTCAAATGGGAAAGCCGGGAAACTTCACAATCGCTTCTTTGTTTGTTTTTTTAAAAGAATAAATCCTAACTCTGAACTGGATGCCAGCAACACATTTCAAACAAGCTGGGACAAGAGGACGTCAGACAGGTGTAAAAAATGAGATTAATTATGGCTGAACACATTTAGCTGATTCAGTTTCAGGCCTGCTGGTATTGTACATGTTGGCTCATCTCCCATCTCACACTGTTCTGACTTAATTTTGGCTCTGCTCTATGAAATCAGTGCTTTTCAGAGAATGACTAAGTCTTCTGTGGAAAAAAAAAGGTCACGGGCTTATTCGATGCAGCTGAATCATCTGCTACTTCCTGACATCTCTCTGAGCTCATGCTCACAGTCTGAAACACCTAAATCATGAAACATGTAAAATCTTGGAGTTACTCTACTCCTCAAATTTAGGCAGATCTTTTCGTGAATTACATTACATTTCACACAATGTTTGGCTCTTTTAACTCCTAGATGTCAAACAGAATCCAGTGCACTTTGCATCACAGTCACCCTGCATGTCTCGGGTTGGACCACTAGATGGGGCCTTTTATTTAGTCTTGCAGCAAAGACTGAATCATGAGTTTCTGATCACGTTCCAAAGAATCACAATGTTAATCTTCCTTGAATAATGATTATGTGTTTATACCTGCTCAGACAGATAATCATAATTGTTCTCTAAGTCTGATTTGACTTCAAACTGGATTTCTGTCATCTGCCCTTATTACCCAGAATGCCTTACCTGTTCTCAATTCTCCTCACTTGAGGCTTAAAACTTTTTCCAAATTCTCTTGATCACTAATCCATAGTAACTTTCTGTATCCCCTTGTGGTACCTTTTATATCTTCTGCTTTTTTTGTCTTATGGAAATCACTTTGAACTGTTTTGTTGTCAGAAGGGATTTAGAGCTAACTTTCCTTTTCTGACTCATTTTGGACACAATAACGTTGACGCCAGCAGCTCCTGATGAGTTTATCGAATCAGCGGTGTAATAAAGCTCCTGCGGACGCCGAGGCTTTAGTTAACTATGTTTTTGATCCTAGAACTGTCGATCTTTAACTCTTGGGTTTGTTTCTTCAGTGTTGGTCAGGGTTTTCATTGTACTACTTATCTTTGCTCACTTGTCTCGCTGGTGTTTTATTATCTTGCTCACAGCAGTAGTTGTTTATAATCAGTGATGGTCGAATGTCACCAAGTGCATTTACTACTTTACTGGAGTATTTCCATTTTTGTGTAGTTAACACTTCCACTCCACGACATTTTGGAGGCACATATTGTACTTTTTTACTCACTGCATTAACATAACTTTAGTTACTAATTACTTTTCTGATTGCAGATAACATGTTGCATCAGACCCAAATAAGTGCACGTTTAAATGAACTTATTTAGTCAACAATCAGATATAAAAACAAACAAATGAACAAAAACACCGAATCCAATAATCAGAAAAGTGCTGAATATCAGATCTAATAATTGGACAGGTGGATAGTATACAGCATACAGTTTATACAGTACATGTAAATATGTATATAATTGACTTTTTCTCAAGTACAATTCATATGTGTGACCTTCACTTTTACCAAAGTAATATTTAAACGCATTATCTTTACTTTGACTCAAGTTTGACCTTCGAGAACCTTATACAACCCTGTTTATAACAGCTGGTAGTTTATTGGTTATCATCACACTGGCATTCCTCTCAAAACATAAATATTTATATACATATTTATATTACCAACTCACATTTTAATCTATTTTTAAATTAACTGAATTATTCCATCATCTTTCCACATACCTCCTGCAGAATATTCCCCAGGAGCGTTCGTGCCTCTGGGTTAGGAGTCCCTGTTTGAGATGATTTTTGTCATTTTGACAGTCAGATGTGGATGTTAAAGTCGTCCTCCACTCAAACATTTGATTTGCTGAGTGCTGCTCCACTTGAATGTTTGACCCTCACTGTGCAAAGTGATGTGCAGAGTTGGAAAAATTAATTTAAGACTTAATTTGACATCTGAGATGATTTCACTTGTACATCATAATGAGTTTGAAGGCCAGTCATGTTCCGATATGCGCTGGTTACAGTTTGATGTAGAGACGTGAGTGCAGATACACTGACAGACACTGCACTTTACAGTGGAGCTGGTGAAAGGTTTGTCCAAAAAGTTATATTTTTTAAATGAAAATCTGTGATTTCATAATGTCTGTATGTTCCAGTGAAGGAGAGTAAAAGTAATTTTAACTTGGTTTTTCTTCTTCTTCGTTGTCTTCTTCTTCTTCTTCTTCTTCTTCTTCTTCTTCTTCTTCTTCTTCTTCTGTTTAACTTTTCTTGTGGAAAAATCACATCAAACATGAATTATTTAAAAGTTATTTGTATTATTTATTTTAAAAAGATCATATTTATGTATTAAAAGTGCCTGAAGAGGATTTGTTGCAGTAATGTAAATGAGTGAATAGAGTTCCTATAGCACAAGTGGAATGTTGATCGACTGGTGTGGACGTGAAGTGGCCTCAGTTACAGACCGTGGCTGGTCGAGCTGAGCTGTCCGTGCGGGAGGGCGCGTGCAAACCACTGAGACTCTAATCCGTGCTCCAGGCCTAAAAGCATAAAATTGTAGAACCCTTCTAAATTGCATAACCCCTTCAAATTGCATCGGATTACCATTATCCTCCGAGCCTGGTGGGACCCAGTGTGTGTTTGCCAAAGGCAGTGCAGTCCAACGCAGGCTCCACACTACCCCGCAGCCTCCCTGCCAAAATACTGGAGTGCTTTAATCCACGAAGATCTGAACACAGGAGGCAGATGAAGGTGCGGACGTGAAGACAGCCTTTATTACATCCCATCACTGACACATTTCGGGAGCCGCACAGTGAGATGAAGGTTAGCTCCTCTGGTTAGGCCGTATTCACAAACTTCTCGCAATGCTGTAATCAGAAGAAAGCATCGGGTCTTACACATTCTCATATCAGTGAAGTCATCTTAGCGGGAACATGGGACAACAATCTCTTGAGCTCATTCATACCTCAGGGACCTCTGATGGAAAAACCGGAGCTGGCTCGTCTATCTTCTCTCTATCTGCCTTCCACCGAGACAGGCATTGTTATTCGACACACACGGGTCTAATGGAGGTTTTGTTCACTTCGCTAGAGTAGTTTGTGCTGGAATTATTTCAAGACATCTTCAAAGTATGTGTGAGTCTTTGAACAAATCAAACACGACCCAGAAACATTATTTCGATTGAACAAGAGTCAATGAGACCGAATTTGGTGTGTGACGGCTGTGATTTACGCTAAATGCTAAAAAAAACAAACCATGTCAACATCACCATGCTGATATTTAGCGGGTATAATGTTTACCATGTCCTCCAATATAGTGTTGCATGTTAGCAACAAAAGAGGCTGATGGGAATATGGTGCAGGTGTTTGGGTCATTACAGAACCCAGGAACTGTCACGGAAAACACATCACATTTCTTTTTGAGAAAATTGTGCACTACAGTTAGTCTTTTGTGTGCTCCATTGTGTTTAATTAACACCTTCATGCGGTGCTACCCTTGTACCCAGTTGGTTTCATTCGGTCGAGCGTGACTAGGTAACCGACTCTTTTGGTTCTTATGGGTTCAGAGTCATGGTCTGGGTGTTAAAGTGTGATAGACCTGGATATGAGGGAGCCACACAGCCTTGCTTCCAATTCCCCTGCAACCCAAAAGGCATCTTCCCCCATAGACTCACATTGTCAAAGAGGCAGCTCAGAGTGCAGTCAAGGTCAACTATGACTCTCTCTATCATGAATTTTTGATCCGTGGAGGTTGTACACTCGAACATCTTTCCTTGAGCCGGAAAAATGATTCAAACATTTGACAGAGCAAGCGGGAGAAACTCTACTGCGCATATTCACATAGAACTTAAAAAAGTAGGGTCGTTACGTCACTGAATGTTGCTTTGGGGGCAGACTGTGGTGACAGCTACACTGAAGTCAATCTGAGATGCACAGAGAAACACACTGAAACCCAACATATCTACATTGTGTGACTGAGGAAGAAACGCCTCCAGAAAACACACTTCAGAGAGTACGGTAACCACACATCAGCCCACTGCCTGCCACTCTTCTATTATATCACAAGTAAATTAACTTAAATGCTGTTGTGCTTAACCTACAGTATTTTTCCTCTATGTATGATATTGTGATACATTTATATATTTGATAACGCTTTATAATATCATTAAAATAAAACAATTACATATTCATAAAAACGTCAAGTTTATAGTAAATTAAACTTTATTTAAAATGTATTTGACTGTTGACAAGCAGTTCAGTGCTTTATTAACAATTTATGAGCCACTGTTTATTGGGAAGTTTCAACTGATGTTCATAATACTGTAAATGGTTAATAAATACTGTGGAGTTCATTTATACAGCAACATTATCTAATATCAACATTATTTGGATGACTTGCAACTGATGTTTTCAACCTTTACAATGATTTAATAAATGTTTCATGAACCATTTTTATTGTTGAACAGTAAAATGACTTAACAGAATCTAACTGGGTTTAAATTGACCATTTATTAATGATGGTTATTATAAAGTGTTAC
Source organism: Diplodus puntazzo (assembly GCA_963678695.2). Taxonomy (NCBI): domain Eukaryota; kingdom Metazoa; phylum Chordata; class Actinopteri; order Spariformes; family Sparidae; genus Diplodus; species Diplodus puntazzo. The sequence goes on along the minus strand of OZ023162.1, from coordinate 11,196,903 downwards.
CCATGTAAATAAGTTATTTTAAGCATAGAAATAAGTTAAATACATGTGAGTCAAAATTTGCCATATATGTTGCTTATTCCCTTGGTTGTGTCAAAATGCAGAGAAATAGTATTTCCACATTTTCTCGATGTATGAGTGACCTCAATATTTCTAACATCCTGGCTACAGATGCCATGATCATGACACCACTAACTTGAGATGATGTATATACACTCGGGGTCCTGGATGTTTCATAAATACATTATACGGCATCTTCTTTAAACATTAGGCTGCGCTGTGCTGGCAGCGCTTGTTGCCCTCTGTAAGAAGGGAGTATCAACCGTGATGAAGATGGGATTGGATGGAAAATGACCACAGTTATCACAATTCAGGCGGATTTATTGCAATACATGTTTCAGTCTGGACCAAAGTGGTGGACCAACCACTGGACACATTCCCATCAAGCGGCTAAAAAAAATAAAAATAAATGCTTTCATTCCACGATAATCTGAATGAACTCACACGCAGACGGAAGGATCTTTTTGTAATAAATGTTTTATTGGTCAGTTTAAAAATCTTACTAACACACTGGTGATCTACAGGGATACCACAAGTACACAGTCACACAGCGATGAGAGATCAAAACAGTAACACACACACAAACACTACACACACACGCACACACACGCTCACATACCCACACATACTGTATGATGGTTTATTAACACATTTTCTGCTTCATGTCTTCTCCAGTCTTTCGTGAAACGCACACATCATCATGGTTTCATGGTCAGGAGTAAGCAGACGATACATTCATTAATCTGCTGTACAATAATTTCGTACTTACATTTACTTCTCACTGCCGAAAAAAATACAGTATTTTTTTTTTTCTTAAACCCCGGATAATTTTTTTTTTTTAGCAATATATCTGATTGACATCTTTTTTAAAAAATTGCAAAGCTGTCTATGTACATGGAGAGAGGGTGAAGCAAATCACAAAAAATAAAGATTAAAGTCATTAAGGTAAGTAATACTAGCTGTGAAAAAGGCAGATAGCTAGCCTTGACACTTTCCCTTTAGTCTTCAGTTTTTCACCATGGCAACGGATTGATGGTTCGCAAAGACAGGAAATTCATGGAGGAAATGTGACTGGCATCTGTTTACATGAGGCTCTGAAAAGAGACAAAGACAAAACAGGAGAAACAGTTGGAGACAGAAGGAGAGATAAACACAGGCTACGTACAGAACGACAGACACAGTCACACTGTTTAAAGCATGGCTAATTCTTAGCTTGAGGGGGGATGTGATATCAATATTTGAGGACTATTTTTTTATCTTCTTTCTCGTTTTTTCATCTGTAGCCACTTAACACTAGCAAACAGCTTAATAGTAGTGGCTCAACAGGTGCGTAGGAGAAGACCAAAGCTACCATTTCTGATACCTGATGAAGGTCTTTATTCTTTTTTAATTCTGCTTCTCTGAATGTAAAAGAATAAACATTTTAAAGAGTAGTTTTGTGTCTAATCCTGCGCACGTATTTCTCAGTTTCTTTTCAGTTTCCCCCTAAACATACCAGGTAAAAAGACAAATATGAACTTAAAAAAGTGCCAAACTATCATCTCAAAATGTTTTGAAGTGAAGCTGAGGGTACTGCGCATATGGGAGAATAGCCAGAAGGTGGATTATGTTGCAGGGGTGGTTCTCAAAGTTTTTCTGGACATTTTGACACTTTTTTTTCTCCCTCAGTTGTGAAAACATTACATAACTGTCCTCCTCGTTATAGTTTGCTGTCTCTGCTGTCGAGCAAACTGCAAAAGTATCACAGTCATCTTTCAAGACTACAGGAGGTGAGCTTCGTTCACGGCAGACAGATTTTGGGCGAAGCACTGTGTTGGTCTAATGATTTAGTTCGTCTTTACCTGTGGAAGCATGTGTACTTTCTTCGAGGTTCAACTCGGAGACAAATGCACTTTGTTTTGTCGAGTCACTGTGTTCGATAACTACTTTTGTCTACGGGAAACTTTTTGACAGGCAGCTCACACCGCCCTCAGTTTACCGCTGAACCTGCTGTGACCCTCACTATTCAGACCCTCTGTCTGTTCAGCAGTTCCTTCTGTGTGTCTAGACATACCTCATCTCTCCTCCGGCCAGTGGTGGAGTGTCGAGGAAAGACTCCTCCGCCCAGAGACCCGTAGCCTGACATCTGCACCTTGGGCAGGAAGCTGGACGTTCCATACGGGATTATATTCTCATCTGGGGATGACAACAAATCAGGCAAAGTTACAGCTGTATTTATATAGGTTAAACCCTAAGTGAGGGAGCAGGCTGGAAATAGACCCCCTGCTACTAAAAGCAGAGCTACGACTATGAGATAATAAGTGTGCATACACTGGTGGCAGCTGGTGTTTTCTAAGCTCAGAGGGATTTGCATGAAGCGTCTACGTGAGTTCCAGCTGTTGAAGAAAAATGTCTGCTGGGATAGAAACTGTTCTTTTATCGCCTGTTGTTGACGAATACAGAGGTGAGTGTCACATATCGCACTCACCCTGCGACGGCCACTTTGTAGGTCCTCTCCTTTGTGGTGAGAAATGCTCTCCCCTCCTCGGAAGTGTGGGCGAGTCACTCGCCTCTTTCCTTTCACTGTCTGTTCGGCTGCGGCTCAAAACATCAGCCAACAGCTGCAGGGAGTCATCTGTGGTGGGAGGGGCAGGTGGAGGGGGGAGCTCTGCAAACGATCGATCAGTGGCGATTAATAAAATAGAGACGGAGATCTGATTTAAAGAATAAGTTTGATATTTTGGAAAATATTTGCTTTCTTGCTGAGAATTAGATGAGAGAGGCCTTTGCCCAAAACATGAAGCTCAGACAGCAGTTGGTTAGCTTAGCATAAGGAACATAGAGAAACGGCTAGTCTGTCTCTGACCAAAAGGAAGGAAATCCACCTGCGAGCACCATGAAAGCTCTCTGAATTTTTTAAAAACATTATATTTATTCACGGGAGGGTTCATACAGTTACAAGTTCACATTGCACATCAGAAGAGCCACCGGGAGCAACGTAGGGTTCAGTATCATTGCCCAAGGCCACTTCAACAAGTAAACTGCAGGGGCCGGGAATCGAACCAGACCATGACCAGTTGCCAGGCAACAAGAGGAAACTCCTGGCCAAGAAAGAGCCTGACAAATAACAGACTGTCACTTCCTGATCTGCCCGATCGGGGAGGCACACGCCTGAGCGTGTCCATCATCTTTGACGGCCAGGTACAGCAACACCACTCGGGTGGAGGGATGCATTTCAATCATTACCCTGACAGCTATACAGCTAAAGCCTGTACACATTATACAAGCATTGTAAGTGTTTCCACATTATGCGCACACATTTGATGTTTCTGGTGTTATTTCAATTCAAGTTTAGCGTTACAGTTGATGTTGTCAGTTTAAGCTTTACTGTGTAACCTTATGCATTTTAAATTTAACTTTTTTCATTCACTCGCTGTACATTTTCAAATTCTATTTTGAATGTACTTTTTAATTTCAATTTTCTTTTGTTTAATTACAACCCTATTATTCCTCATAGTGTAATAACAATAATATTAAAATTTTTTCTTTTTTATGTTTCAATTCTATATGGACGTTTAATTTTAATACAGAGGACGCTCTGAGCGCTCTGAAACAGAACTTCTGAACAACCATTTCTGACTGAATCAGAAATTTACATGGACACAAGTGAAATTTATATCACCACTAGTGAAGTTTACTTCGACTCTAGTGAAGTTTACATTGACACTTTCTTAATATCTGTTCAGAATTTAATGGTAGTAAGGTAGTAATGGAGTAATCCATCCAATAGTTATTGAGATATTTCAGTCAGGATCAACTGACATTTTGGACTACCAGCCATCCAATATTTTAAGAAATAGTAGTATATAGTAATATTCCTCATTCTTTTTCCCCAAACTAAAACAGATATGATACAATCAGTGTGTCATACCTGCTTGGCTGTGTAGCTCTCGTCTGAGTGGTCCATCCTTGGGCGTTCTCTTCTTACCCCTGGATCTGTGCGCCGGGGCCGTGGGGCTCGGCTCGGCAGTAGAGGCCGGAGATTGTCCTGACAAGAAAGCACACTGATGTCATCCTCGAGAAACTTAGAGCAAACTAAAGTACACTGAGCTGCACTTTGAATAAATGTGACATGATTTCCATGTACAAATCCTTTCTGTTAGGTAACATCATAAACTAAATTATACATGACACTGTGTGGTTGCGCGCTGCCTCTTGGGGAGTCACTTCCAAAGATGTGAGACGTTAAACTGAATCTAAACTGACCTTTGCCGAGGCTTTCTCCCTTGAAATCTTCTGCCCACTGGCGGGTGTGGTACGCCTCACCGGCTTCCCGGGCCTTGGTGTTGTTGGTAAACAGATCTGGGTTGGACTGGGATACCTGGGAGCCTGACTGGTGACGAGTCAAGAGGTCGATGTGCTGCAGCCGCGGACTCTCGCTGGGCTTGTGAGTGTCTTGCTGGGGGGAAGATGTCAGCGTTGCTGCGTATGACAGCTCGTTCAGTTTGGAGGGCAGACTGGAGAGCTCCTCCCGGGAGGCGTCCATCAGGTAGGTTCTGGCAGGCAATGGAGGACACCAGTCGTCATCGTCCTCCTCAGGGCTACAGGGACAGACAGTGAGTAACAGCGGCATGAGTGTGCGTCTCAGAGGGAAACAGTCAACATGTAAAACCTCTATTTATATAAATAATAAACCTAATTAAAACACGACAGAGTTTACAGGCATGCTAGCAGCTCTGTATGGCTGTACAGCAGAGCTTTGAGCTAAATATTAACATCGCTGTCCATCTAAGCTAAGAACAGCTGAATGATGATTATATGACTATGACTATTTATATGACTATTTAAGGGTGACCCGTGGAGTGTTATAGCAAAGTTTTTAGGTGGATATACATTTCTGTCAATGATTTCACACTATTCCACTAATCTGCGGTCATCCGTCAGCAGTAAATCACCAAGAAAGGCAGCGGAGAGGAGGTCTGCCACAAAGTAAACACCAGCAGAAACAATGCAGCTTTCATAATAATACAAAAATATTGCTCCATGACCGTTTGAGTTGCATGTCAAAGATACAAAAATATGAGTATTGGGGAGAAATGAATTGAATGTAAACAAACAAAACTCCGCGGAGCTCCTTTAAGAGCTCAGAAAGTTATTGCAAATCAGCCTTTGGGGGGACACGAATGTTTACACGAGGGCTGCAGGATATTGGAAAACAACATTGAGATATGTTTTGGTTTCCTGCAAAATATATTGCGATTTGGACCATGTAACACACTAAATGTGAAATGTGAGCGGAATAGTATAGATTGAAGTCAACAAATAACAATCTAGTTCATACTGAAAGTGGAATCAAGATTGAGTTAGAGACAATGAGCACCTCCTCCGTGATCTCTGTTGTCAGCTCTGGTGCCATCGGCGCTAATTTAATGATGGACTTGTCATTGAAAATAGAAAGTGCTAATCCACACTGTCAGATGGTGGCTAATGTCATTAAAACAGACACGGCACAGTCAGAGTCGTCCTCCGATCCCGCCCCGTTATGGCCGCCATCTAATCTGTCAGAAGTAGTTAGAAGAGACGCCCTCCCTCCGTAGCCCCCCGAGCTCAATCGACTCACTGCCTGCAGAGACAAACTGCTGTTAATTCGAAAACTCCCCAGACTCCAAACTTCACTCAAGTTTTGTTTGACAGCCTTACAGGGCAGGTTTGATATCCAGCCGCCTTAACTCCCTCTGTCATGTAGGTGAAGGCCTTAATGCTAATAATAAACCCGCCGACTGAATGTTAGACTCGGAGGAAACAGGGGCTCTGATCTTAAATGGAAAAATACATCAGATGTCAGTCTCACCTGTGCTTCTCCTCGTCTCTGTCTGTCTTCTTATCACGCCTGTCTTTGTTGGCAGGCAGAGGCAGCGACAGAACATCCACCCAGGTGAGAGGAGCAGACTTGGACGAAGACCCGGTGGACCTCTGCTTCACCAGTTTGTCTACAGAGAGAAACATAAAAACAACACGTCATATAATCTACAAGTTGGAATCACGCTGAGGCTGAAAGCGCTGTACGCTGTTAAACAATAAATCCTTTCTTCTCTCCTCGTTCTGCCTTTGAGTGCCTGAAGGAGCACTTGACCCTCATAATCCCTATATGTTCTCAGTTAGTATATGTTCCCATTTAGAGCTTGAAGGTGAGGTTATTATGTAAAGGACCACCTAACAGGAGAAGTCAGAATGCTGTGAGACAGAAAAACAAGAAGGAAGTAAACACAATATTAAAAGAGTAAAATCAAATAAATATTCCTTTAAGGTAAGAACACCTTTGTCATTTTTTCTTATTGATATTATGTTATTTTAATTAATTAGTCCGTAAATGAGCCATACATACTCTACATCCTAGCGTTTGAATTCTCCCTGTAACCATGCTGTATGATTGACTGTATTCTGAAGTCTTCTTACAAAATCAAAATAGATCAAAGAAGCAGAAAACCCTCACCGTTGCCTTTCTTGGTGTACTGGAGCTTGGCGTACTCAGACCCGGACTGCCCGGACTGGATGGTCCACTGGTCCAAGTCCTGCTCCAGCCCCATCAGGCCACCGTTTGCCAGTACGGGGTTGCTGCTGTACGGGTCCGGGCCCTGGGTGTAGGACGCGCTGGAGTAGGTGTCGTAGTACGCCAGCAGGTCGTCCTCAGCGGTGGTGTTGATGGTGCTGTAGATGGGGCTGTCGTTGGACACCGTGCTGCGCTTCTCCGTCTGGCTCGGGTAGTTCATGATGCCAACTGCTGAACAGAGACATTATCCACTCAGTACTCTGAAGATGAGTCATTTCACCAGACAGTCGAAGTGGGAGAGAGCTTACAGTTGTAATATCTGTCAGAGTCCAGTTTGCCAGCGCAGCAGTTGACAGAGTCTTTGCTGTGAGCGAGGTTCGGAGTGGGCCAGGAGTCGGCGAGCCAGGGGTAGTTCCCCATGTTTGATCCCAACAAGCCGGGCCTGTGGAGACAGCTGAGATTATGCCAACGCTACGTTTTCTTCATGCATAAAACAAAATGTTATCTCAATCCAATCATAATCTTTCATTTACCCTCCGTTGATGATTCCAGATCCTTCACCGTGAGCGAAGCCAACTGGAAGAAGATAAAGGTCTCGGTTATGAATCTTGTTTTACAGCAGAAACGGTTTAGGCTTTAGTGGCATTTACGACACATTTTCCCCCCTTTTAGTACTCCCGACCTGTTTCTGACACTGCACAGCTGGTTCACATTCGCACAATGCCAGACGACAAACTCAAATTCCTCTTTATTCACCTCTTTTATTGCTATTTATAATGTGCATGTGTAAATGTACCAGACAAATGTGTTGATGGAATAATCACAAGCATTTGTCTTCTCATAGAAACCGTCATTAACTACAGAAGGTATCAAACAATCATTCAGTACGGTGATACACCTGCTGCTGTGGTCTCGACTCAATTGGAGATAAATTCCCTCGTCTTCCTTGACTAAGAGTGAGACACTACTGAGTCAAAATGCTGCAGATTTTGATTAGAGACCGACTGTGACGGACAGAGAAATGGTGAAGTAAGGGCAAAATTCAGTTGGCTTGGAAACAAGACTTTCCAATTCCTATGTAGAAGTTTAACTGCCATTTGTAAAATCACCATCGAGAGGCTGACAAAGACTCTCTGAGGGGCAAAAAAAAATACTGAATGAACAAAAACTGATAAATATTAGTTTCAAGTTCACACCAGAGGGGTAAATCATTCTGCATCATCCTGACAATCAAAAGTAAAATCAAAACTATTTAACACAAAAATGCTGTTGCAGTTATACTTTCCTTTAAGCAAAAATCACCAGAATGAAGGTAACAAGTCTGAAACTCACATTCTTCTGCAGGAGGACCACCCTATTTTTCTCAAGCGTGCCATATATGAGCACAGCGACTGTTAGTTTCAGGTAATTACACACTAATAAAAAGTAATCATGAATATTATATCCCATTTCTGCCCCTAAATCCTGCACACTGGACCTTTTAAGACTTCTTTTCAAAATAATCACTTCAGATACAAAAACATTTTGAGCTTATTTATGCCCCATTCCAAATAAACAGTTTGTCACACATGGGGTTTATGTGTCCCAATTGAATCAATATCCTCAAAAAATAAATACACTATTGACCTACATATCTGAAGTAAAAGGCACTCAATGGATCTATGTTTAAAACACAGATGTCATTTGAAGAATCAATGTGTCTTCTACTGCAGCTCTGGCCTCTAAAATTAACAGGATGATAATAGGATCAATACTACAAACTGAAACAAAATGATCTTCAGTCATTAGTGTGGCGGTAATATCAAATATTAATGTAAAAAAATCAAGTGTTTTTCCTGAAGCTCTGGGCTTCATTGAGTATTCATGAACACGGACAAACATCTCTCAACGTCAGAAAACAACTGATGTGTTTATGTGCTCATGTGCCGAAGGGCGTTCTCTAAAATAAACCGAACGTAGCGGTTTACATGCGCTTCAGTGCGTTATTTTTCTTTATGACTGCTTTGAAAACGACCCAGTGGGGATAAATACATTTTAATTAACTGAACGGTATGTGCAGTGAGAGTGTTGATGTGTGCGCTTTGCAGGGTAAAAACTAAAAAATTGAAAAACATTTATCACTCCTGCAGCCGCTGCGCTCTGTCAGGAACTTTGTCACTGCCGCTTATTGAAAACTAAATCTGATGGTTTGCTGTGCAACAACTGGAGCTTCTTCTCTTTCAGGAGCATTATAAATATAATGAATACAGTGTGACAGAATGCATCTGAAGGTGTCTTACAGTCATGTCATCGGGCCCGTTTCATTCTCTAAGGAGTAATCTGCCTGACATAAAAAAAAGGGCTGAAATCGCTGAAAAATGTGACAGTCCAGAAATTCAACTTTATACGTGATATTTTACAGTTAATCCTTTGAACACCTGCCATGATGTTTAAAACCCCAGATACTACTGCAACATCAAAGCTTGTCCCGCTCACCTGCTGGCGTGTATGCGAAGGACGTGGTGTAGTGTCCCAGCTGCTTCCTCCTGCGGTGTCGACAGTACATCCAGCCGCTGAAGCCCATCAGCACCAGCCACGCCGCCACGCCCAGGCCCGCGATGAAAGCCGGCTGCCGGATGACGTTTGTGATCTGCTCAGATATGCTCAGGTTGCCGCCTTTCTTCACGGACGTTGAGGTCTTGTCAGTCGGGACAGCTGGAAGTAAAGTTCGAGACAAAACGGAGATCAACACAACAACAATCTAGTGACAGTTTTAAAAGGATGGTTTGACATTTTGGGAAAATATACCAGTTTACTTTTTTCATAATAAGCATAAATAGCCTATTGCAGAGTAGCCACATGTAAAAAGAATCATCTTGAAAGGCTAATTTAAGGCTCAAATATGTTTAGTGGCTTCAACATGGTTTTTTTTTTTGGGAGGGGGAAAATGTCTTTTGATAGTAAAGAGGGCTGACTGATCTGGGCTGCCCCCTCCAAGGCAACAGTAGTGGAGACACTGCTTCTGTAAATTCACATAGTGATGTTTTTGCAGGTTGGAAGGATATAATGTGTTAATGACTAAGCTTTGGCTGTGCAAGTGGGAGTATCATGTTACCAGCAGACAGAGCCAGGCTAGCTGTTTCCAGGTTTTTATGCTGAGATAAGCTAAACAGCTGCAGCTCTCAGCCTCATATTCGCCGCAGACGAGAGAGCGATCTTGATTTTCTCACGTAACCCTCGGCAAGAAAGTGGGATGAGTGCATGTCCGAAAATCATTCAAAACTAGAGAAATGCAGCAGTTGTCTGCCAGTCTGTCACCAAATGTTATTCGTCATGGCTACTGAATGCACGACAACCCAAGTATATGAAATACAGACTTAATGAACTCCTCTCTTCACTGACACTTTTTATATTTTCACAGTCAGAACATAAGTGTTGATGACGCCTCGGCGGCTAAATCACTCACATGACACAAACATCACTCCACAAACACATTTCACCTGCTCTTAACCCACTGAGAGAGCATCTCGCCATATTTCTCTATTTGTAGTAGCTGTGACAGTCTGAGTGACTCACTGAGAAGCAGGCTGACAGGCGGGCTTTGAGCGCCCACACCCAGGTTGGTGACAGCAGCCACCACCACGGTGTAGCGGACGTCAGGCAGCAGGCCCGTCAGCAGGATGGACAGAACGGCTCCGTCCACCGTTCGGTTTATCTGGTTCTCCCGCTCCAGACACCACACCTGATCGGCAGCAGACAGGGAGGTTAAGGTTTGAATCTTTAAAGATATAAACACATAAAGACATTTAATTTCTCCAGCGCTCCCCCCGGGGGGAACAAGACGTGGCCCGTTATTATAATAACTCAGACTCAATTTTTTGGCATTGAAGCTTTATCTGGCGGCGCACGGCGAGGAACGACGGCAGAGATATCGCAGAGATTAGAGATAAAAGGGCTGTCAACGCAATGACAGTTAAAAGCCAGGTTTAAACGGCCGATGTGGCAAATATACGTGCCTGCATAACTGCAGTAGAGACATATGCAGATCTGACAACGATCCCATCCACACCTGTATTAAAGGAGTACTATGTAGTTTCTGAAAGTATTTCAAATTTACAATATTAAGCAAGTAATCCAAAATCAGAAACAAGCTGTACAAGCAGTGGAAAACAAGGTGAAAGGTGGCAGGGTCCGCCACATATAAACAAAGTGTCTTGTCCTAAGGTCAATTTGTTGAGTCAGTTTATCGACATACTGCACTTTTAAGGCATGAAAGATCTCTAATGTGTGCCTGACAAAAAAAAAAAAATTAATTATCACATTAAAATCCTTAAAATCACTTCTCTCTTACATTATATGCAAATATTTTTGTCTCCTTCACTGTAGCATCCGGTCTCAGAGTTTGTGCATCGGACGGTTTAAGTTTTCCACGTCAAAATTCCATCAACAGTCTGCTGACATTAGCCACGTAAGCACCACCAGACCACGTACACGGCCATCAATACAACCGAGCGACAGTGAAATTAACTGCCTATTAACGAAACTTTTCACTTGTGAAATGAGGAATGTGTTTTTTCTCCTGTCCGGAGTTACTTGGTGTAAAACGTATAAATTAAGAGGAACATGTAATTAAAGTTTCTAAATAAAAGCACTCGTGCAGAATATTGGTGGTGTTGGTTCTGGTTCTGGTGCTGCCGCTGGTCGAGGTGGAGCTAATTTTCACCTGCTCTATTTACAGCTGGGTGATTTAATCCACAACAGTTCATCACATTTTTATAGAATGATGTAAATAATGTAGAGTATTTCATCTTGCCTTTGAGCGCTTTAGTAAATGGTCTTAGTTGCCTTCTGCCTCTGGTATTATCTGCATAATGTACAATGAATTAATGTCTAATTCATGAAGATTTTCTGATGAAAGTGTGCGACGTAAAACTGTTCCAACATTTGCTTTTTAACAATGAAGTCGCTGGAGGCTTTCACAGGACACCGTGTGCCGTTTTCGACAAATTGAAATGTTTAAGGGGATTAGGTGTGATCTGTGCCTTCGGCTGACGAGCGGCAAAAAGATCTAACCCGTCATGATCAGGCTTGCGCCGCTTTCTCGTAACTTTCCTCATGCAAACACAGATGGGGAGAATAAATCAAAACAATGGCACTGCGTGTTCCCTTTCAGTTGTCCTCTTTCTTTCTGGAAAAGCAGCCTGATGATTAGTAATCAGTGTTGTGCTCATGCTCAGAGACAGATAATCAGAACTCAGTGTTTTTTGTCACAGAGCAAACAGATGACGGGTACAGTCAGCATTCGCAATCTGATGACAAAATTGAGTCCACTCTCTGCAGCGGCAGCGGAGCATGTACTGCCAGCAGATATGAGGCAATGACTAATTACTAATTGTTAATTAAAATCAGTGTTTTTTTCATGAGAATCTAAACTACCAATTTGGAAAACACTGAGTAATGACAGCACGAAAAAAAAAAAAAATAAAAACATCAGGGATCACAAGAACAATTTGTTCCACGTCGCAGTCAACGGCTGAGTCACTAATTGACGGTGTTAAAGGCAGAATTAAACATCAGAGGGTGAGACAGGTGTTGTCTCGGTGGGGTACGATGTCGTCACACGCTGATAGAGCCGTCTTCTCACCTTATACTCCAGGATGATGCCGCTCTGCATATTGTGAGGCGGCGGCTCCCAGGACACCCTGATACTGGAGCTGTTGCTGAGCTGAACCACCGACACAGCCTGTGGAGGCTCGCTCAGAACTGCAGGCAGAGATAAGAAAGGATAATTATATTTCTATTATTGTTATTCACTGCTATCAGTGTTTTAATGAAGCTCTGTTTTACAGGTCTGTCACCGCCAGATAATGTCCTAATTATAACCAAAAAGGTTCCCTTTAAAACAACTATTTAATTTGATACCATCTTTCAGGCGAGGAGGAATGCCCTTAAAAGAAAAACTGCATTTAAATCCAATTAAATTTTCTTTATTTACTTATCATTGGGAGCGTTATTTGCAAGAAATGGCACATATTTGCATGTTCAGCTGACTGGCCTCACGCTGAATAAAAATGAACTCAATTTTGAATTGTGCTTATTGAATTTAATGTAAAGGGTCAGTTGTTTTGTCCGCCTCCTTTCGATGTAAACATTAATGACGTCCTCCAAAAAGCTAGCATTTCATCCATGAGCACAAGGCACACAGGTGTAGTTCCTCAGAAAGAAAAGAGTTTCTACATGAAGCTGCTCACAGCTGTCGAGTTGTGTTTTTTTTTGTGGCCCTGAGCAGACTGATGATCAAACAGCACTGTATGTGAGAGGACAAACATGATTCGGGGGTGAAATGTCACTACGCCACTCGAAATGTTTTCATTCTTCTCTTTCTATGTGTTTTTCAAGGTAGTTTTCCTCCAAACTGTTGTCAATTCAACTTGCCAGCCTTTGAAGTGTTAAATGAATAAATCCAAATCAGCAGAGCTCTAATCAGGGTTTTGTGATGGAAAGTGTTCCAGGACAAAAGGGCTCAGATAAACAAGACATTCTTCAATGGCGGGGGACGAGTCGCACATCGAAAACAGCACAATCCTGCACAACAACGTTCAACAGCCATCCCTGTGCATCACATCCACGACCTCCAACACTGATGGCTAGGCTAAGCTAACTGGCTGCAAATATTTAACATACATATTTAATGCACATACATAAAAGTGGAACCGATCTCATCCAATTCTACACCAGAAACGTATTTCTTTACTATTCCTTTAGGGACAGTAATAATAATAATAAAAAAAGATTCTTGATCATTTCAGTTCTATGGAAAAGTTATTGATAAGCATTGATTTCTTACCCTCCTCAGGCGTACGCAGCAGAACCATGAGGCTGTCGTGTCCCTGAAGCTCATTAAAGTAAGGCCGTATCTTCACCTCATACTCTGTATTGCTGTGCAGATCCACTAAGATGGTGCTGTGGTCGGACGTGGCCTCCACGTCCTGGACCAACCAGGAGCTGCCGATAGTCCGGTAAAATATACGATAACCTTGAACGTAGCGAGACTGAAGGGCAACCTGAAGAACGTTGGCAAGACAAAAAGAAAAAAAGATCAATAAAACATTTACATAAGTAATCGAGAGCAGAACCGGCTGTGTTTGAACCTCCAGTTAATCTGTTTGTGTCACGTAACGTTCGGAAAAAGGGTTTGAAGTTAATTTTCAGAGAGATTAGCGTGTCCTCCGCACTCCGCAAGCCGACTTTGAAAAGTAGACGTTCACATCAGTCAAGTGTTCAACTCACGGTCCAAGAAATCCTGGCACTGTTCGGAGACAGAACCACAGGCTTCTGCAGGTAGACCGACACCTCTCCTAACTCCCTCTGCACCTGTCTGTGGTCCACACCCTGTTCTGTAGGACTCCCGTCTGAAAACAACAGAGGCGTGTTCAGTCCGGGCCAAAGAAAAACAGCTGAATCGCACTTATTTAGCTTTAAAAAAAGAAAAAAAAAAGAAAAAAGCTTTTTGATGAAATTTAACATTGCTCAGGGCTGATTGCACTCTGAGAAAGCAATTACTTTTAAACTGCACATGAAAAAGCAACTTTTTTCCAAACCATGTGACACATTATCTTCGTTGCCAGCCTTACATTCAATATCTGTAATTTCCTGCTTGAAAAAAAAAAAAACTGAAATCAAGATTATACAGCAGGACTCTTGTTACGCAAGCGCTTCGTCTCGCTTATGTAACTCACCCTGCGTCCTGACAGGCTCCGAGATCGGGCTGGGGTCACTGAGGCCGTAAGAGTTGACTGCTCGGACGATGAACAGATAGACAGTGTTGGGGAAGAGTCCGACGACTGTGTGCCTCTCCTGCCTGACCTGGTCCGCCACCGTTTGCCAGGTGCTGCCCACTGATTGGCTGGAGGGGGGGATATATCAATATATTTCTTGTGAACATGGTTTAAATACAACAACACCATGAGACAGATGACAGTGTCACACTTGAAGGTCTAGATCTTTATCAGGAGGATTCTTGCTGCCTTTAAAAGGACTCTTATTATTGATCATACAGTTAAGCAGGTAGTCTTAATGTGCTGCTCTCTGTGAGAACATTTAACACCAACTCCTGTTATCTTGAGAGTGCGGCTTCATTATCATGTTATCTTCAGATAAAAAGGGGAAGTAGGTTCGATCACAACTCGCCCGTTGAAGTGAAGTATCTCAGGGGAACTCATGTGATGAGCAAAGTCTGTATTTAACTTCATATTCACTGACGTTATCCCGAGGATGTGTTGTCAAGGCTCCGCGTAACATCGACCTTTCGGTAGCTAAGTGTCTCCTCCTCAGCAGGCACATTAATAATAAACTTCAGAGTCGTTTTGCCCATTGTCTGCATGTTCAACAAGCATAAATACACATTCTCAGCTCATTTAGATCAATTAGCAGATGCTGTGCGGCTGTGAGTGAATACGGCTTCCTTTCGTGCCTCCTAACCTTCTCTGTCACTCACTCACAGAACAGCTGTTGACTGCTGTTCAGCATACTATGGGCCACAGCCAAATGTCACACTTGTTCAGAAAACAGATGTTAAATAAAACACGATCGCAAATCAGAGACGTCGATGCGCACAAGATTGATGTATTATCACATGACCTGCGTGAACTACATACAATATGGCAGCTGCATTAGTCGCTTTTATCAAGTTGTGGTAACATTTGTTGCTATCTAGTGACAAAGTGTGATATTTTAAGGTAATATGAATTGGTTGGGATTATGGCTGTGGAGCAGCTCCAGTTTGTTTTCATTATTAGCTCGAGTGATGGCTCTCTGGTTTCACCAGTGCCAGTTGAGTTGTATCTCGCCCTGAGCTGTTGTTTGTTTCCTGGCAGGCACAAGTTTTGATTAGTGCAGCCGACCGGTTCATCCAGAGGGTATTTAAGATCAGCCGTCCCACTCTTCTGATTTATTCCATGGCTCTTTCCTTTGCACCACATGGTTTCTTTTGTTTGGTTTCGTTTAGACGCATTTTCTTTATATTGCACCGCACATCCACACAACCACTGACCTACTGATTCACCGTTTCATGGTGGTTAATTTGTTTTGTTGCCAGTACAACTTTCCTTTTTTCATGCCGAGTTGTGACAGTTTTTTTTTTCAATTAACTGATTACCTGTCAAAGAAAATGGTAAAAAGGCCCATCACAGTTTCCCAGAGCACAAGGTGACAGTGAAGCAAGAGATATTCAATCTCCATCTTAGTGCAAATGTCATAAAACACAGAAAAACATCCAAACGTCACATTTAAGGAGCTGGAAACAGAAATATTAATCTTGATAAATGACTTAACAGTAGTTCGACTGATACAATTGCTCGATTGATTTACAGTCAACTAAGCGCCCAGTTAATCAACTTATTGTTTCAGCATGGGGTTCAGATTTTGAAGAAACTTTGCTGAGAGTTGAGATGCGAAGCTTGATGCCACTCTTACGTATGTATGCTTACAAGCTAGGTGCTAGCAGCCACTTAGCTTAGCATAAAGAGGGGAGCCTCGCTGGGTCCAAAGGAAACAATATCCACCTACACACATCTCAAAGCAAAAATTACAGAGCAAAAATGAAAATGAGTGGATTTCCCAGTCGTATGCTATGCTAAGCTAACCGTCTCCTAGCCGTGGCTTCATATCTTAGAGGGTTTCTTTTTCTTTAACACCAGTAATTGAATAAACAAATGTCTCTCTCAGCCACTCCGTGAGTCCTTCAGGTTCTGTGCATCTTAAATCACGTCCCTGCTCTCAGCTTGCGGACACAACAATGACGAGTTTTATTCCTCCTTTTTATTGCAGCAGGTTATAACAGAGGCTCCTGAACGAGCCCAGCGAGGACACAACAGCCCCGGCGCAGTGCAGGAACGGGGACTATCAAACAGCGTGAGCACAATTTAACATTTTCCTCAACTCCGTGGAGGGGAAAATGGCAAGGTAATTACAACGAGCGGGGCACGGCGTCTTTCTATCAGCTGTGGTTTCTACTTCTCCACCTCTCCCACCGAATGTTCTCCTGGGGAACAGTTTTGCCATTTAAACTGAGTCATCCAGCTCTTTTTCCTGAGACGCTCGGTCTGTAAATGGGTTTCGAAATGTGGGAAACTACAGCTTTTATGCGCATCCATCAAGACTTCTCTCTCTCTTTAAATCAGACATATAATTGATGCTTCGCTGTTCGCGCAAGATGCATGAGGTACACGGAGCACTACGAGAGAGAAACATTAGTTTGTACTTCTATCTTTGTTCCTGCCGGCGCCTGAAAACAAACACTCCCAAACAATTTGATGGTGGCTGAGCGTGCAGCAGTGAGCGAATCTCCATCACCAGCTCTGAGCGCGAGCCTGCCACACCGAGCTTTTTCTGTCCACACAGACCTAACTGGGCGTGTGTGTGTCTGTGTGTGTGTGTGTGTCTCCTGCTCCTGTAATGAGTGAACTCTCCAACCGGGCTTTCTTTGCCCCGGGACAGGACAGAGCTGGCGAGCTGACCACTGCAGTAATTGTCTCCTCTTTCACTCACTGTCTGTCTTCCTCTCAAGCCTCTGGTTGGTTTGTTAAGAGCTGCTCTGGCTCTCCTCGGGATTGCTACGGCTAAATTCTGACGCAGTGAGTGTCACGGATTTCACTTCGGGACGTCACTTAACGGGACCGTCTCCTCCCCCCCTCGGGCCGAGATTAGTCATTTCCCAACTCTAATGAGTCTAAATGAAGAAGACTTCATTATCTGGGTAGAGTCAGAATGTGAAGTGAATAAAAGAGAGACAGGGAGAGGGTGGATACGGTTAAGACAAATCCTTTTAAGACGGAAAGTGTGCTCAGTCAACTCAAGACACTTAAAGAAGTAAGTTCGGTCAAGTCAAATAACTGTATTTATGCTATCGAGACGAGCACACTAGCAAAACAACCGGTCAAACAAATGTTCTGACTGGAAATGTGCCTTTATGACAAGTGTTAAAGGAGCATTCCACCAGTTTAATAGGCTGGTAGCACTGCAGCACACAGCCGGTGAAAAAGGTTGGACGCGTTCTGTATGTATCTTTATGTCTATGTTTTGTTTTGTCTTTCGCTGAAAAAAACAATAAAAACAAAGTTTAAAAATAAATAAATAAATAAAGAAAGAAAGAAAAAGGTTGGACGGACATGACTTCCTCACATGCCTGATGCATATTTAGGAAGAACAATCAGGACACTTTTGGCTTCCGTTGTAAAAATTGATCCGTCTCTCCTCAAACTCTAAAGACGTGGAAGTCGTTATATTCAAGTGTCGGCCAAAAAAATCCTACACAGCTGCGTGGCTTGGATGTAAGCCAGGAAGTATATGAACTATGTCAAGTTACCTTCAGAAGTAATTCTAAAACCTCTCTGTTACGTAACTCACAAAGACCTTCTCGGATCTTCTCACCCGACGTAACATCTGAGGTCCTCAGGTGGATTTGAAATAATCCTGCCTGAGGATCTCTTTTTAAAATCTACCTTTCTTCTTTCTGCGTTTTCTTCTTTCTGCGTTTTCTTCTTTTCTTTCTTCTTTAGCGTTTTGTTTATCTTATCCTGTGATCTTCATCGATGCTCACGCTATCAGATGTTTTCACTTGAAAGAGCTACATTAGTCAATTAATCGATTCGTGGATCAAACAAAAATGAATCGCAGACAGATAAATTGAGCATTTCTCAGGCAAAAAATGTCACAAACATTTTGCTGGTTTCAGCTTCTTAAATGTGAGCATCTGCTGCTTTTCTTTGTCTCCTGTGTTAGAAAATTAAGATTACGTGGGTTTTGGACTGTTCCTTGAAAGAAAGAAGCAGTTTGACGTCGTCTGTTTGGGCTCTTTGATGAACATTTTTCATCATTTGTTTTACATTTTATAAATCAAACAATAATGAAACATAAATAAGATATAAGCAAGCCATATTATTTAAACATACTCATGGTTTGACTTTGTATTGTTGTCTAATTATTGTCTAATTTAATATCTGCGTTTTCAAATGTACCTTTCAAATACACTCACATCTGTTTCCAGCCTGCAAAAACATATTCAAGGACTTTCACAACAGCAGCGTTTACATCGAGAAATATCAGAACTTTTAGTTGGAGGAAATTCTTTGGTGGAACTGAAAGGTTATTTCTGCCACTTATATCTGCATTTTCAAAAAGGTCTGCAGACGTGAAAATAAGGCATATCACGCTGCAGATTCTCAAAACTGGTAGCTGAAGTAAAATGCAGTACGTTAAGAAAGTGGTATCCCCAATCAGGGACTTTTTGGGGGGTTAACATAACGTTCCCAGAACTTAACATAGACCCCGGTCCCTGTGGTGGAAACGCACTGACTTCCTCCAAAGGTTTTGGTTTCCCGTGGTTTAAATGTGGCTTATGTAGTACTCACCTGAAGGCCTCGATGATGTAGGAGGTGACAGCGGCCCCGCCCTCGTGAGGGTTGGACTGCCAGGTGAGGGTGACGGTGTTCTTGGTCACCTCCGTCACTACAGGCTTCTGCGGAGGGCCCGGAAGCTGAATGAACTCCGAAACTCTGGATACTGGAGAGAGTCCATCTTCTGTTCCGTAAACAGAAAAGCAAGACGATTACGCGACGACAGTGAGCTGATTCTGATCAAAGTTTTGTCCCAAACCGAAAGTGATATTTTGTCTTATCTTTTTTTCCCAGCTACAGCCTGTGCTCTTATAACCAACACTGGCAGAGTGTGTAGTTTGCTGAGCACGGAGGTGTAGTGTGAGAGTGACGGGGTGTGAAGTGTAGCAGAGAGACAGAGTGTGAGTGTGAGTGGTGTGAGTACCTCTGACAGTCAGCATCCCACTCCAGCTCGACTCCCCTGTGGGGCTGGTTACCACGCACGTGTACATCCCCGAGTCCGTGTCCTGTTAAAACAGCAGTCAACATTTGAGACCCCCAAAAAGAAAAAAAAAACAAATGGAAAAGCGAAGAGAACAAACGCTGCGAGCAGTTTTTAATATTTGACGGATGGTTTGGATCCGTTTGGATGACTGGAAGAACGTCTAGATCGAGAAAATCCTCGTCATATGCTCAGTGTGTCCAACAGTGGATGAATGTGCATTAACTGAGCTACCTGGACTTATAATGTTCAGTTACTCCCATATAATGTTACTTCTACTCCACTACATTTATCTGACAGGTACAAGTACTCAGATTTAGATTTTAAATATAAAACAGAGTCATTCATTTCACTAAATGACCCAACGATGGACAGAAAGTAGCATCATTTAGCCACAACACTGTGCATCATAATACATATACATGACATATAACATTTGAAGTTCATATAACTTAAGTAAAGAAGTAAATGCTTCATTTTCAAGACCATAAATTCAGGTTTTCAGCAGGCAAGTTAGTACTGCAGTAATTACGGAGAAAATAAGGATGCCCTTGAAAGCGCCGCTCCATTTAAACCCAAGTAATTATCTTTTCTTTAGTAATTTATTAATGGACACTTAATTTTTATATAATGTGCCGTGGCCACCTTTTGGAACGTTCAGTTGACCCGCTGACTAACAGACTCTTTATGTAACGCCTATTATGCTAGTGAGGCAGCCATATCTCCATTTTCTCTATAATTAGCACCAAATTACTTACCAACGTCAGTCCGTTAAACTTTAGGAGGCTATTTGGAAATAATGAACATACGGCAACTCAAATATCAAATATAATGTCAGTCATAGATGGTGACATTTCAATGAAATCACTCGACATAGGTTGCCGTGCCGCACTCAGCTTAGTAGCAGACGGGAAAGACATTTGCATTACCGAGCAGTTTACCCTCCTACCTCGCTTCTCTATTAAAACCCAGCTCCACTTGTCAAGACAGAATATTTAATCCCTTCAAATTCCTCAGTTAACAACTGAGCTTGGTAAATTAGCTCATTGTTTCTTCGCACCAAACAAATGGAACGAATTACAAGAGGTATTAAAATCAACCAGTGTCAGTTGATCATTTCAAGTGAACACTGGATCAAATGGTGTTACTGGTTTAGTAAATCCAAAGACATGTCTGTTGTTTTTATCATATCCTGCCTGCTCCTGTCTGTTATTTCTTTCTCGGTCATTTAAACATCATCTTTGATGTGAAGTTGTGTTTTTGGCCACCTGATGAATTTATGTCCAATATGCATTTTGCCATTAGCTCCGTTTTGGTCTCCACCAACCCCCGAGGGATATAAACTGGCTCGTTAGCTGCTCAATGCTCCACTATGTTCACCAGCTCGTTGCTAGCAATGCTAACACGTTTCCATGCACACTCAAATTCCACTATTATTCAGAATTCAGAAGCATATTCGGAATATGCGCCTCAGTTGGAGTTTTTACAGCAGTTTCCTACACAGATCAGCTCTGTGCGTTGTAAACAAACCAGCCAACAGTTTGCTAAGCTGAGGCCGAGATGCAAGCAAACAACAAAAGCCCACTTTTCTGGTCGGAAAACTGCATAAATCTCCGGGTTTGTTTGTCTCACTTTACACACATTAGATCCATTGTTAAAATAAACATACGTAACGGACACTTTTTGGACTGCTGCTGTCTCTTTTCCTTAAATTCAAAGGTAACTCATGTATGCCTAAACTGTGACATTTTCACTCAGCGTCCGTCATCTCGCCCTCTGAAAGCCCCACACTGCTACAAACCAGGAGGCACCACACCTCCTCTCTACTGTACCCGCCCTCCTGTTTACATTATGAACTGTACATGCACGCTCCACTGACACACTCTTGGCTGAGAGCCAGTCTGCTGGAACCGTCATCAGACCATATGAGATCATCCACCGCAGTGTTGACCTCTGGCTGGCTGACAGACAGCGCAGCGTGCGGTGTAGGTGAACTTCTTTAGATGAATCCAACTACTGCTGAAATATTGATGGCGGGTTGGGGGCATCAGCAGGGTAAATATTTTTAGTCCCTCACTCGTCATCTCCATTTCCCCTCTTTCTTGTTTCCCTTGTCATCCCCCTTGATGCCACACTAATGCATCTCTTCTGTTCCATTGAGCACATTGGCATGGCAGATTTCCCCTCGCCTCAGTGGTGCACTGGACCAAAACTTAATGCTCCAAGTTCTGCTGAGCGGCGGCGCAGTCGCGAAAAACAGGACGAGAGAGGAGGTGAATAAGCACAGTCCGGGCAGGAGGCTTTAATTAAAATGCCGGTTAGATGATTAATCGTCTATCGGCAGTCAATTAACGGAAATGATGCTGCTTTTGCTCCGTGCACTCGCTGACCTCCAGGTGGGGTTATAGCACAAAGGGACCCGCTGACTGCTCCTCCATCAAAGCCGAACACATTAGCATTTACAAACAAGCGGCTTCATTAACATTACAATTACACACCGCATGAGCACATAATTGCGCTGCTGAGATATGCGCTGCCTTTCGAGAGATTGCTCTTTGAAACTCAGCCTCACCTTCATTTTTACAAAACCAAATTTATAATGGAGGAGGGAGAAATGATGTGGGCTGCAGAGAGAGTGAAAGAAGGTCAGAGTTCAGACAGGGATGTTTACTGTCCTCTGTGCAGGGTGTTTTCTTTTTTTTTTTGTAATTTCCATCAGTCACACAGTCTGTATTTTCCTTCGGTTTGCGAGCATTCGCCTCTCAGAACTCATCCTTTTAATGCCCTTTCCGATAAATGACACTCACTTAACGCACACGCAGGCAAACACACGCACCTTTATATCTGCGATTTGCAAAGTGCCATTCTCCATCAAGGTCATTCGAGGTTTATTTCCCTGAAGTCTCTCGCCGTCCCTCTCCCACGAAATCCTGACTGAGGGCCCTCCGATTACACGGCAGTGCAGCTGCGTCGTCGCACCCCGAGATACCGTTTGATTGGCCGGGCCTTGGCGAATTATCGGCGGGACGCGACCTGAAGGACCTACCGATTTGAGGAGAGAGGAAACAGAATATGTTATTACGGGGCTGAACAGCGGAGAGAACAATATTTTGGAAGCTGCAGCAAATAAGATTAGAAAGTTTCCTGCTGTTAAAGGAGCAAAGGGTGTAAATAGTTTAGATGCTTAGTAGGCAGGAAATAATAAGCTGCATAAAGAGCAGAAAAATAGTTTAAATCTGGTGCTTACAAGCTGCCCGAGGAAGAACATTAAGCCTGAAATCCATCGCTCATCCAGCATGAGGTCCACAACCCTGTTCTTTCTTTGTCTTTTATGAACCCTGTTGTTTATGCACCTACTTAGTAATTAATATGTTTCCTCCTCATTAGCTGATAGCAGAGAACAAGAGGATAAAACCCTGACTGCGTGGACTCACCCCCCTCCACCTCCAGCAGCGCCTTGGTCAACACGCTTCCTGCCACACTGATGGCCTGGCAGATGTAGAAGCCGGAGTCCTCGGGGTGGACATCGGTGATGGTCAGCTCTCCGCTCATGGAGACGGAGTAACGGCCAGACTGGGATGGCGGCTGGCCCGGGAACAGCAACATCTGAGCACACAAACAGGCACAAACATACACATGAGACTATTGATACAATTACCATGCAAGGATGAATGCAGTAACGATATCTTAACTAACGCAAACACAATATTTCAATCATCATGTTTTCGGAGTTATTAATGAAATCCATGTCTTATTCATCGGTACTCTCAGTTAAAAGTGCATATTCTGTTGAACTATAGGAGATGTAATCGGGATTAACTAAGCATTACTATTTCATGACTTCATCGTGTTCAACTCAGAGATCGTGATGACAGAAATACCACAGTCACAGCGTCATCTCATTAGCCTCTAAACAGAGCCAAACAACCAAAGAGTCTACAGCCATGCTAGCAGCTCGGTACGGCTGTACTGTGCAAAGTTAGGTCCTGACGCCAGCATGCTAAGTTATCTAATCAATTCCTGAAATGGAACATCGCCTTTTGAATAATAATAATAATAATAATAACAATTATAGCAATAATAATAACACACCGGACGTAACTGGTGCTTCTCTGAATACTCAAAGAGGCTTAACAAAGAACAACAGCAAAACAAAGAACAAGAAGCATGCAAGATCATACGAGGCAAAGAAAACACTGTTTTTCCAATAAGAATCACTGACAGATGAAAAACAACATACCCTGCAGATTGAATCGACTGTTTTTGCCCTCATCTCTCGCTTATGTAACGCTCACCATCTGCAGCTTTTGTAGACTTACACCGGTGTCTTACCTAAGACCTACTTTCGTCTATTGGACGATCCTTGTACAAAGACCAATCAGCATGGGTTTGATATTTAACTAAGAATTTAGTTTAATGCATCATTGCCTGAGAGCGACGTACCACTTGTGATCTGTTTATAAGACCGGAGTTTCCATTTCCAACAATGAAAACAGTGCCAAATGTTAGTCTTTACAGTGTCCTTATATGATTGCCATGAACAGCATCATGGCAGTCCATCCAGCCCCTTGTTAGTGGGGCTAAAGGAAACCTCAGGCATCACCAACATTTTAAGCTGTCGTCATCATCATGACTTCGGTACCGTCGTTGTCGTCTTAACAACATTTTGTGCCGATTCATCCGAAAGACCGACATTGCCACTGACAGCTTCAGCTGAGGCAGAGCTCAGAACCTGAAGGAGATGGGTTGTTTTGGTGTTTTTGGGTTGTCGCCCACTGACAGACATTTTATTGCCATCCCATTCTGTTTTTCTGTAAGTTACATGGATGTGAACAAGGGGGGAAGGGATGCACATCAATCCATTCAGCCATCCATTTCATTCCTCTAAGAGGCTTAGACTTTGGAGGGACCAAGGTTATAAGGCTACACATAATCCCCCAAATACAGCAAAAAAGCTCCACAAACAGCCTCAACCATCCTGCCAACTGAAGCTTATTCACAAAATCTGCAGCTGAACTTCCCGTTTGCTCTCTGACAAGCTTCTGAAAACATCTGAGGCTGCTCCTCCGACTCATCCCGGCTTCTGTTGAGCAACAGGGTATTTATAGTTTGGAAGGAGGACGGTGATTGTCTGCAGGTTTGCCCTGAAGAAGCAGTTTCCACATCTGGCATATTTCCTGCCACCTCTACCTCCGTCTCCATCCCCCTCCTCCCCGTCACTACTCTCTTACACCGAGGTTCACAAGCAGGAGAAACATTTCCCGCCAACGCAGTACCGCCAGTGCCTTCCAAACACTTTGTCGCTACTCATATCTCTGAGCCAAATGCAAATGTGCTGCACTCTCCTGTTCGCCTCTCGCCCATTCCGCTCGGAAAAAAAAAAAAATGTGTCTTGAAGAGTGTGGGCAACCCAAAAGAGAAAAAAAAAGTGTCAGGAAAAGTACGATTAAATCAGACAAAACGTGTTCGTGTTGCAGTGAGTCTTTCTCGCCTTTAGAACAAAGAAGGTGTGAAACTCTGTTTGTTGATATTTGATAAACAATACAGCATGAGTAAGGTTCGGAAAAATCCCAGAGCACACATAATTATCAACCTGAGGCTTGTTAGAAAGCAAATTTATTCATATTTACTCATCCGCTGATTTGCAAAACAGGATTGTACTGTATTGCTGCTGCAGTATTCTGCATGAGAGGAGCTCTTGTTTCTCTGCTCCAGCCTCTTACCTGGCTGCCCTCCTTCTGCCAGAAGATGGCAGGTGGAGGATTTCCTGTGGTGCCGCACTGGAAGGTGACGCTCCTCCCCTGTGTGGCAATCTGGTCTCGGGGCTTTGTGGCAATCTGGGGTGGTACTACAAGAAGGGAAAGAAGCAAAGACCACTCATTAAAAGTCTAATTACTGCAGAGAAATGTGTGAAACTCCTGCTTTTTTAATTCTCTGTTTCCACTGCGATGAGGTGTCTTGTAATAGGGTGAATGATGTCTATGTATTAGCAATGCCAAATCATGAACAAAAAAATCCCAATTTCTACATAAGGTTGCTTTAATGAGAATGGGAAGGATGAAAGAAAGAGAAAACAAAGCTTTGGTTCAAAAATCTGTTTTCATTTTTTCATTTCTACTAATACTGTCATGGTTTGGGGTTTTCAGTTCAGTTACTTCCTGTTTCATTTTGAAAGTTTCACCCTCATGTATTGTATTCTGTTTTACACTTCCTGTCTTTGTTTGTTTCCCTACTTTTTTTGATTGCCTTTATTTGTTTCACCATTAAACTTCCCTCTGTAGTGTATTTGGGTCTAAGTTTTTTCTTCAGTTCATGTTTATGTGCTTGTGTCACTTCCTGTCTGCTCCCCTGTCCTTGTTTGCTCCTCGTGTCTTCTTGTGTCTGTGGTTTTAGTTTCTACTCTTACTTATCTTTTCTAGCCCCAGTCTCCTTTTTGTCTGTTTTGATTCCTGCCTCTGAGTTGTGAACTTCAGCTTTACTTTATTAAAGCTCGGCTATTGTTTCTCAACCCGCCTGCCTTTGTGACTGCATTTGAGCCCTTAGCTTTGAACAAACCTTAGAACTGTTTGTTTTATGTTGGGAAATAAATAGTTGTACCTCTTTGGGCTGCCACAATTATCTAAATCAAAACGTCCGAGAAGTTTGGCGGGGTAAAAAATAATTGCCCAATTAAATGCTGCTTTCTTTGTAAGAGGTCAAGCTCATCATGTGATTCTTACGCTAATCTGAAATCTTGCTCTTTAGCTGTCAAATTATGCATCAGAGTAAAACATGCATTCATTGTTGGTTACCTCATAATTGTACTTCACTACAGCTCTTGAGTAAATCTACTCAGCTATTGCTTTCCCTACCGATGCAGCACTCATCGGCTCTTTAAAAGCAAGATGTATGAGTTGTCTGTTTAACCTTCTGAGCTGTTTGATCCATCACTACACACTCATCGGCCTCTCATCTTTAACGAGACACACCACCTCTTTCTCCTCTGTGAAAAAAAAAACAACAAATGATCACGGTGCCATAAGCAGCTGGTCTGATGACATTTACTCAGTTATTTTGGGAAAAGGTTCTGAGCAGAGCTGCCAATTTCCAGCTCGGGTCAGATCCTTGCGTTGGCCACATCACCACACCCTCTGTAGATTTACACCGACCACCGCCTTCTAGCCCCCGTCCGAATAATTGGCTCACGCTTCCCCGTAGGATGAAAAGCTGCTTCAGCTCGGATTCATCCTCTCTACAAATCTCTGTGTGGTGCATATGCGTGCACACACACACACACACACACACACAAACGCACTCACACACATATTTTGCTGGATACACAAGAGATGTGAGTCATCTGTGTTGAGTCGTAATGTTCTCACTACGAGCATGTTCCCAAACACAGAACGACGTCTCACACTTCAGCATCAACATCAGGGCGCTTTGATGATGTTTTTGTGAATTCTCTTTCTGAAGATGTTTTAACGACTTTAAACAAATCTGACGCGTTAGTCTCAGACTGGCGACTTATCTGTTTAATTGATGTTAGTCTAGTTGGTAGCTGGACGTCTAGCAGCTGGTGCAGAGAAGCTTCGTATAAACAAGACATACTCTATAGACTGTCAGGAAAGGGAATATGTTTTTAATGGCACATGGGGGCCCTTGGGCTTCTTTCCCACTCTGATAGATATTGACAAAAATGGAGCCCACAGTGAGAAGGATAATCACTCTGCACAGACATGCATCTGATTTATCGCTGCATTGCTATCTGAGTGGACTGATCTCTACTTTCTGCTGGATGATATGGATTTGTTTGCTTGCCTGAGTCACTGTCACGGCAGATTTTCATTACGTGTTTGTGTTATATTTAACTTGCATATACGTAGATGGGGTTATACAACGTTGTTATGGTTATGGTTATTGCTTTTGCCAGTTTTTTTAATTGCCAAATAATGTTTCTCTCCCTTTTATATTTTGTTATGGAGTCAGTGTCAGTTTATCTTCTTCATTATAGGTTAAACAACTGCTTGTTTTGCGTGGGAAATGGTTTCAGTACTCATTACCTGCAGTATCGATACAGCTGCTAATGTGACGCACATTATTTTAAAGGCTTAATCTAAAGAGAAAAAAAACACATGTTTCTATGGCCTTGTCAAGTTTA
The DNA here is from genome assembly GCA_963678695.2 of Diplodus puntazzo. Classification (NCBI taxonomy): domain Eukaryota; kingdom Metazoa; phylum Chordata; class Actinopteri; order Spariformes; family Sparidae; genus Diplodus; species Diplodus puntazzo. Next base: position 11,169,322 of record OZ023162.1, on the reverse strand, counting down.
TTTTTTAAGGGAAATCTCAAATTAAGCCCTCGATGTTGTGTCAGTTTTTACTGTATCGAAAATATAACATTTTTCATTGCATTGTATCATAGATAGTAATTAAAGTATCTTAGCAACACTGGTGAGTGCAAACTAGAAGTAAAGACTTTATACCTCAAAGGGTTGATTAAAGATTAAATGAAAAATATACACATATCAAAGGATGAAAGAAAATCTTAACATTATAATGGTAAAATCAACACAAGAGATGCTACTACAACTAATTCTATTAATACTGCTATTCATAGCACTATTACCTTAAGGAGCACTCCACTATCGTTTTCTCTCCTACACCCTGTCAAGTCTGAGAAAATAACTCTGATGATGTCATAGTTAGAGGCCGACAGTACCTGGTGTTTAGAGCTGATTCTGATGCTGATATTATGAAGTTAAAATTGATGATATCGATACATTGGCTGTTACTTACACATTTAATGCAGTGAGCCTCAAATGTGGCTCAACAACGAATTCCAAGACCACCACTGAGTGGTAATTAAATTGATTTATATGTGACAGGTATAATATCGGCTGATGATATTAGCCAACATATATGGATCAGCTCTAGATATAATGACGTCATCAGGGTTATATTGACTTGAATCTACAAATATATCATCAAAATTAGTCTTAACAATTGCAGGACAAAGAAAGACTGGGTTATTTAATGGTCATGGAGGGTGTAATGAAGAAATTCTTCAGAGCTGCATTATGGGAAATGTAGGATCCAGTGTTTTTGGAACTTCACCCGTATATGAGTTTAAAAATCAGGATTAGGGTTGCAGCGATACATCATTTTTTAAGGTACATTGTGCTATAACTATTGTGTAAATTTAAGTATTCAGTTATGGAATCCTACCTTATCCTAATATTTTGGCGTTTCATATCTGCCAGGACGCAATATTTTGTGGAATTATAATAAAGTAAAAAGACCTCCTGTTTTCTTTCCTTTAAGACTATTTTCAATTGATAAATAATAATTGTGTAATACCGTATATCGTGATATTTTCTTTACCATAAATGTCATATACCATTGCAGTATCTCAGCATTTACTGCAGTGATTTCAACCCTCATGTTTTATTTATCTTCCTTCTGTCTGTGTCTAACTGGCAGGAGTTCCCCTTTAATAATCACAATGTGCCATGCCCTTATTTTTAAGTGAACTCCAAGACCACCACTGAGCTGTAATTAAAAATCTTGCAGCTACTGTAGCTGCAAATTGAGAGAGGGATTTACATGGTGTCACGGTACCATGACACACTCCCCGCTACACAGCAGATGCGGGTTTGATAGGAGCCCTTAATCTGATGTACATTAAGTCACTGTGTCTGAGGCTTACTTAATGCCCGGCTGCAGCAACAGGCATGCTGTCAACAACTCGGTGCCTAATGGAGGAACTTATTTACACCATTAGGCATTGATTGTTGATGAAAAAAACACTAAGAATGTCACACAGGAAAGAGCATGGGATGAATTAGCACAACACAAATGCCTTTTTTTAAAGAGAAGAATTAGATGGAAAGTGAACTTACGGAACGGGCCGACTGGAATGATGATAGGGTTTGAAACATGATGGAGAGAGATGGAAAATTAATGAGATGGATGAAAGGGCTGCGCTACAAAACAAAACCGGTGATAGCATGGAAAAGAGCCAGGGGAGAAAAAAAGGAAAAAAAAAAAAGAAAAGGGGGGCTGAGTGAATAGAAAAACTGCTCGGTTTGGATTTCATTTACACTGATAAAAGCATTAGTGGGATGAAGTCGTCTGAGACTATTTAAACCACGACACACAGAGGGAAGGGAAAAGGGCACAGAGAGAGCGAGGAGGCGAGGGGAGGGAGATAAAGAGACAGGAAGAGAGGAGGAGAGAGTCATGTCTTATTAATACTGGGAATGCTCTCTGGCAGCGAGTTAAAGCACACATCTACCAAACATCTGTCAAATGGCGTAATCCATACGGTTTAGCATAAGCTGCTGGCAGGACCGCCGGACAGCGACACACACAAAGATACACTGATTTAAAATAAAACACAGAGCGATGGGCGGAAAATGGGAATTTGCATGATACCGTTGCCATGTGACTGGTTGTTACCTTATGCATGAACATGGCTCGAGGTATGAGACCTTTCATAAGCATGCCTCAGTGTCTCTGCGTGTGCTCCAATACGATATGCATGATGCGTTCCTTACCGTGGACCTGCAGCATCGCCGAGGCCTCTGTCTTGCCCACACTGTTCTCAGATGTGCAGGTATACGTCCCTTCATCCTGCTCTTTAACGCGGAACAAACGCAGGCTGTTGCCGTTGCGGATTTCAAACCTGGCAATGAGAAAAACAGAGATAATGAAAGATCTAACGGGGGAAGCATGGCGAAAGAAAAATGGCCATACTAATCTACACAAAGGGAAGAATGTCTGTCAGTGGTACAAGATAATGTCATTTCTTCCCCCTGTCAATCAACCTGTTGCAGGGATTGGTTCTAATCAGGTGTGATATCTTGAAAGGAGTGGAACAATGTGCTTCATCTGCCTTAAGATAGTGTTACTGGATCCAGGAAAATAGCTGAAATCAAATCAGTTTTTCATTTGATCAAGGAAAAGCAGCTCTGTTTTGTCTTTTAACAGTAGAATATGAAGTTAAGGACTTACAACCACAGTACAAAAGATAATAATTCTGCTGTCACCGTTGATTCAAGGAACGCAGAGAATCAAATCAAAATATGATTCACTTCGTCTTTAGATTCATGAACTATAGAGGGAGCGTGTCTAATGGTCTGATGTTCCCGATCATTCTGTAAACAAACATTAACCTACCTTTTGTGTTTGGGTCAAATAATCCTAACATAAACCCGAGAACCGGGGAACATAGGACCCTGGGGACGTAGCAACCTTTGTCATGTTCCCATTATATACCATATTAAACAACAGCAAAGGACCCTGGGAATATAAGACACCAACCATACAGGCAAAAGATAAAAGAAATGAAGAGAAAGGTTAAAGACAGAATATTATATAGCTCTACGTAGTCATTTAAATGGTGACCAATTTATGTGACATTTTGGGAAATGTGCTGATTCACTTTCCTGCCGAAAGTTAGAGGAAAGAATCAATGTAACTCTTGTGTGACATCTAAATATGAAGCTACATCCAGAGGATGATTAGCGTAGCTTAGCATAAAGTCCGGAAACACAAGGAAACAACAAGTTTCCAGTCTTTGTGCTAAGCTAACCCACTGCTGTCTCAGGCTTTACATGTATACAGACAAAGGAGTCGTATCAGTCTTCTAATCTCACTCTCAACAAGCTCACACTTGTAAATATGACTCCCCTGCCAACAGCCGGTTAGCTTAGCTTAGCACAGGGACTCGAAACACAGGGATAACAGCTTTCTTGGCTCCATCCGAAGGTGACAAAATTCACCTAGCAGCACCTTTGAAGCTCTCTAATTGGGATTTAACTTGGGTTTCTGGACGGATTAATGAACGAGATATAAAGCGTCACTATGCTGAGCTAAGGTGAGCTAACCAACTGTGGGCTGTAGCTTGGAAATACTGTACAGAGGGAAGAAAAATAAGCACATTTCCCAACTTGTTGGACTTGACACTAGCTCAGGATACTTTTTAACTATGATTGTACAATATTCTCAACAGCTGCTGTAGAGAAGCAGGGAGAATAGAAAGATATATATATAATGTATAACATCGGCTCAACACATAAATGCTTGAAACTGTTTCTTAACCTACATAAAACTGTACAATTCTCTAGTTCTATGTTAAGCATTATTTTTAGAGTTGAATAAAATTAGGCTTTTGGGTAATTTAATGTTGGAAATTGAAAGAAAATGCAATAATTAAATAAGCTAAGCTAAATGTTCTACACACTGTTGAGTTTAGATGGGAAGAGTCTGGTCACAGGAGGATTTTGACAACTAGGCCTGCTGAATCCTCTTTGGTCTCGACTTGATAGACGGACATGAATTAATGAACAATTACTCTACATATGTTTTCTGGGTCACATGAGTTAATAATCAACTACATGACTCGTCTCTGGTAAAGCTGTGTTTCTTATTCAGCCTCATACTGCGTCACCAATTGGACTCTCTCATGGTCGGTGCTCGTGTCAGTCAACTCTCACCTCCCACGGGGAAGCTCCCCTTCCTCTTGGCGCCATCGGATGGTGGGAGCCGGATCTCCGTGGACCTCGCACAGGAAGTCGACCGTCTCCTCCTCCATCACCACCTGGTTCACCGGCCTCCGCACCAACACGGGACGTTCTGCAGCAAGTTGAGAGCGTCAAACATGTCGTTCTTATGTTCCTTAAAGGACGTCATTACTGCATAAATATCAGGATACCCACCATACACCACCAGCTCTGCAGGGTCGCTGTCCCTCTCTCCAACCATATTCGTGCCCACACAAACATACATGCCAGCATCGTTCTTCCTGGTGTGAGAGATCATCAGTTTGCCACCGCGCATCTGCAAAAAACAGAACAGCGACGGCTCAAGAGATTATTCTTTCAGGGTGCCCGTTGTGTGAAGACAGCAGATAGATACGACTCAGAGTTATCATCACAGCCTGTAATGAAAAAATAATCCACATTTGGATACTCTGGCACTGTTATGAATCATTAATCCTTCATTTTCAAAACACTGCGTGGGTCATATTCGGCTATTCGTCTGAATAATGGTGGAATGTAACTGAGTACATTTACTCAAATCCATTTTTTTTTTCTACTATTATTGTATTTTGGACTCCTCTGCATGAATTTCACAGTTATGGTTACAAGTTATTTTGAAGGTTAAGTATTAATTTTACATACAAAACATCAACAACACATAACACTCGCATGAGCCAATCATCTGCATAAATTACTTTCACCTTTGATACTTTAAAGGGATAGTTCAACCCAAAATCACAAATACATACATTTCTCCTCACCCCCTATAATTCACAGAGCACAGTCTCGTGAGGGAAACTATTTTCTTTCTCCCTGATTACACCCACCAACCGTATCACCAAGCAGAAGCAAGCCTGCACCTACTCAGTGAGCGAGCTTAGTTGGGTAGAAAATAATATGGTTTCCAAAATGAAACTGCTCACAGTGAGCTCTGTGGATTATCTTGAGTAACCGTGTCATGATTTCTGGAAAGAGACACAGCTGTTGACTTATTTATTTTTTTAAATATATATTTTTTGCTGCTTTGAGTGCCGCAAGCCGAGTGCCATCTAGTTCCATTATAAATGAGAGAAGGCAGACAAATGGACAGCTGATATCTCCTAAACTTGGCAATTCGCACCAAAACGATCTAGATGGATAAACAGCACTGCGGGTAAGAGGAAAAATATGTGCCTTTTGGGCTGAACGTTCCCTTAAGCATATTTTCAATGCAGGACTTGGAAATGGAGTATTTTTATAGATTGGAAGGGTGAGTTGTACTTTAGCACTGTTCTCTATCAACATCACCCTGAAATGAAAACCTCCTACGTTACATTACGGGCAGATAAATGCTTTTCAAAAAGCATCAGAGATAGTGTCCAGCTGTTGATCTTCCACATGAGAGGAGAAAAAGGAAAGTGACAGCAGAATGGGAGGCATTTTCCAGTCCATAGAAAAACCAAGGTGTCCGCATTGAATTACGGTCTATTGAAACTGTTGTCAGGGTAAAGGGGTAGATCTCTGCCATTCCTCTGGACTGCTGGTAATAAATGGAGAGTTCATGAGAAAGGCACTGCTGTAAAATTGTTGTTTTCGATTACATTCACTCTTCATTGTAGCTTCTGTTTGGATATTTAACCACAGAAATAAGAAAAACACAGCAACAAAATTGAGTTAAATGTAAAGGTTAAGCTCTTTCCCTTCTGATTTGTCCCTTAAAAAATAGAAACGGTGATCTTCTACATTTTTGTTCTGGTCATGAAAAGACCAAAGCCAAGAGTGCCTCAGCCGGGGTGTCTCTTATTACCGGCTGCATACCTTGTCTGTGGCTCTCAGCCTCAAGGCCGCCTGTTCTTGCAGAAGACAAGCGAGTGTGTCTAATGTGTGACATACTTTCATAAAAAAAAAAGTCTGAATAATTTACTTAAACAGCTGGGCACTGTAGGTTACTTTGACATGAGTAAACAGCGCTCTTGAGTATTTTCAGTTGTGGATTCGTAATCGTGATCTAGTGGGAAGATTTGGCTGCACATGGAGGGTTTAAAACGCTGTGTTTGTATCCCATTTATCTCGAAAAGATTCGGTCCTTAGTCCGGTGTTTGCGTCGAAACTCACAGCGATGCGTTCATCCTTGGTGCTGACCCGGACGTTGTTGCGTTTCCAGGACACGGTGGGCTCGGGGTGACCACGCGGAGGCACGCACTCCAGCACAGCAGGCTCACCAGCGGCCACCACCACATCACTCGGGGCCTGGCGGAAATCATCTCTCAGGACTAAGGAGACAAAAACACAAAGAAATCTAATTAGCTTCAGAGGGCCCTTGTCTGTCTGGTGCGCTTTTAAACAAAGCCTGGAAATCAGACCCACAGATCGGTGAGCAGCAGTGCAGACACACGACTGCCATAATCAAAAGAAACGCCAATTTGTCCTGGATATCATTTAGACTTGTTTTCCAGAGTGAGCCATCTTCTTCAAGCTTATTGAGAGAAAAGTCGATTATTGTGTTTGCGTGTGCATGACTGCTCAAATCCCTGGCACCGTCCTTGTTAGACTGCGCTCCCTCTTTTTAACATTTTCCCATGACTGTGTCCTACTCCGCTGTCTCTCCTGTCAGAACGGATGAATAATGCACATCTCTCTGCCCAACACGGAGTAAACAAATAACGGCGCATTCATAATTTAGCCCAAGTGTGAGGGAGAAAAAAATGGCCTCTGCATTAATGAAAGGATTGTGTCTCTGATTCCAATTGCTATCCTGCAACACTCAAACAGAATCAGCAGTGAGTGAGAGAGAAGCTTATCCTCGAGTCACCCCCCGATAGTTTGCCCTCCTGCCACCCGTCGGATGACGACAGGATGAGATGACTTTGACACGGCGACCTTTGATATCTTCTAATCTTCTGCGGTGACTGACAGATGAAAGACTCAGCGTGAACCGTGAACTGGAGCCTTCTCCTGTACAATGGAAACTCGTACTAAGATGCTGACGGGCTCACATTTTCACACACACACACACACAACACCACACACACACACACACACGAAACGACTTCACTCGTCATGTTGGACCACATCCTGTAGCTGCAGCCTACAGCCTTTTTCTCTCCACCAAAGTGTTTTTAATCCAGCGTCATCGATCAATACAATCTCCTTTTATACACCCATGAATATTTTAGCAATCTTTCACAAATAATTATGATTAACTCTGCTTTTTTTTTTCTACTCGCACAATCCATCACCTCTTACACACAAACACTTCCATCATGAGAAATGGGAGCTGTGTGTGCGATCGCAAATGTCAGGGCTAGTTGGAGCGGACGTGAAATGGCCAGTTACAATCCGTGTAATGTCTGATTGAGACCATGTGGAAATGGAGCAGGTCGTCGTATGTTGAGGACCTGTCACGGGGCTTGACTGTGCATTGCTTGCTGCGGATATGTCAGTGTTGTGGACGGTCCTCCTCCTGCAATCTCTGCCCAGGTGCCACCCCTCACCCAAACCAAACTGCAGCATTTCCACAAGGTGAGATGAGGACAATCTCCTGTTGTCTGCCCACAGTTTTCTGTCGACTAATGGCAGACTCCACAACGGCTAATGGTCTGCCATTAGTCGACAGACTCGACAACGGGTCTGCCGGCTAATTGTAATTCACTGCTTTATGTAATTGGAATATATAAAGCAGTGAGTTTATCGGCTTTGACCTAAGGTGCAAACATCAGCTTGTCTGGGAGACTGATGTTAGCCTACTACCTGTAGCCTAGCCTACTTTCAAAGGTCAGGGGCCAGTTATTAGCTCTGAGCATTGTTTTTGAGGTTCACAAAAAGCCATACTTAGCTGCAATATCAGAGTTTAGAGTGACAACAATTCCTCTGTCCTGCACCGTATTTAGCTCGAGAAACGTATGTAAACATGCCAGATTTAGCAAGAATGCTATTTGACGTTTGCAGTCGAGGTTGAGTTTGAGGTGTACTGTCAGCATTTTTACAGACATCTCTTTTACAAAGGTGTTCTATTGGGAATTCCCATATCTGCTTCTTATTATACACGACCAAAATCCACAGCTGCCGGCTATAAATAAGAAGTCTATGATACTTAAATCCGCGACCTAGGTGTCGATGCAAATTTGCGAGTGTTAAATTCGCCAGCATCATCGCTGCAGGCTGCATATTTACAGCCCTCGAACAGAAAGCAAACACGGGTGAAGTGTAAACAGTGGACGATCAACTGCTGTAATCTCAGTTCAGACTTTACTCATTAGGACTTAGTCACGTTGCTGTAATCCACCTTAAATCAATTTAACTAAGCACTCAGTTTATTCTAAGCCAATTACTAAATTTGCGCCACACATTTATTATCCCGTACGTCTCACAGGTCTGTGTGAACAAGGCGATGCTGGCCTTTAATGCAGCATCAATATTCAGACCCAACGGGCTTGAGCAAAATCTCGACTATTTAAAGATGTGAAATCATTCCTCAGTCTAGTTTGACGGCCGTAATTGTCTTGGGTAAGCGGTTATGAATATTGCAAAGCATCGGCGGACAGTTTTTTTTTCCCCCCTCGGGTCTGAAGTGGACATCCGTCAATCTGCACTTACACTCCCCTTTTTCTAAAACAAGCTGCGTGATATGAGTTAATCAATCATGCAGACGTATTTAAACAGAGCTTCACTGAAATGAAGCAGAAGTTTACTTTCACTATAGAGCGGCAGAATGGGATTTCTTCTCCTTCTTCCTCTTCTTTCTTTCTTTTAATGCCATGACATTTAGGACAAGGCAGCGTGAAGTGAGAAGTCTTTTTCCAAAATGAAGACTCATTCAAAACTCCTCACCTCTTTGGCATTATACCATTTCTCATTACGCTGCAGAGATATTTCAATCATTATTCATAGTCAAACACTGTACTGCATCTCAGAGCAGATGATTGCGATTATGATTATGTGACAGCAGAGGAGGAACCTCCCAGACCAGGGAGTTTGGGGAGCCCGTGGGCGTATGTGGGCATCTGCCACAGAAAACACCCTGAAGACACTCACGAAACAGGACAATAAAAGATGTAATGCGTAATGGCGAGGGGTCAGTATGTCACTAGAGCAACCAACACCTGCTGCTATTTGCTCGCTAACATTAGCCAATTAGCTGCCTGGAGTTTTTAAGACAGGGGATACGGAGAAGACACAGCAGGCGGAAGAAAACAGCGGCGATATTTTCACATCCTACTTTGTCTATTGAGGATTTATTTCAACCGAACCAGAGGTAATTTTCAAGACTCTCGGTGCGTTGCATTTCACTGATGTCTATTTTGATAGAAGAGTTTTATACGATGACTTAATCATTCAAATGAATTATTAAGCTTGAACAAACACAAGCAAAACTAAATGAAGTTTGTCTTAGTTTGGTAAAAGGGAGAAATTGGATTTCCGAAGATGTATGTTTGTATTTTTTTGCTTGTTAGGGAAAATATTTGTAAGATTATTACATTTCTTAATTTACAGCTATTGGCTCATTCATGCTCAACGTTAGGATACAGATGGAGCCTTCTGTCCGTGCTCTCTGCGTTCAAATCGTCCGTATCTCTGCACCTTTTAGAAAGCTTACTGACACGGACCAACGGTGCAGTTCCTCCTGTAGTCGTGAGGGGCAGCGTGGCAGCTTTTTCCCAGGGAAAAGTTGTAAAAATTGCGGAACTTTTTGAATAAAGGCTATCTGAGTTTGTGAGAAGAAGAACAGTTACTCCCAGAGCACCTTTAGCAGAAAAGGTGCTATAATGGGACACGATGTGCCACAGCTAGCTGGTTAGCATGCTAACATCGATAGACACGTCTGCGAGCCCATACGCAGATGACTTTGACACAACATCACACTGCTGTTAACGTTCCGTTAAAAATGTTGGTTTTAACCTTAAAATTCCGGCCTTTAATCACAGATTGCCCCTTTAAGGAGCCTCTTGCAGGAGCTATAGCGGAGTCTTGTCTCAACTGTAACCAGCAAAGGCACTCACACTCCTCCCAAAGGTCTGTTCACCGCATAACCACGACCCTGTTCACTTGGCTGCCTGTTTCAAATGCTTTGCAGAGCTGAAGGGCTAATTGAAAGCACTGCATTATTTTTAGACCTCCGTCTGTAAGGCCTGGTTAGATGGGTGCACAGAGACCTTTGTTTCACTGCCATGGTGACTGGAGTGAAAAAGTTATGGGCAGAGAGCTAATCCCTGAACTGCACACTCACTCACTGACACATACGCACACAGATATAGCGAATACACACACATGCACGCACGCACCTTTAGCATTTGAAACCTAGAGTCCCCCCGGCTCAGACTCACAGAAAGTGGGACGTTTGAGGGTTGAAACACATGCCAGAGAGCAGAATGTATTCCCGACATCACTACCCCCAAAACACCCGGCAACACGAGCTCCAAAATGTTTCTTTGAAGCTGTGTTCAAGTTAATGTGATCCTTCCTTTTGCAAACTTGAAAGGCTGATGGGCTATGCCAAAGAGTTTCCCATGGATGTTTTTGTGACGATGATCCCGGCATAGAACCGTCCAATCTCCTCAGAAACATTGAGACGAACCCCCAACCCCCCTCCCTCCCTCCTTAGGGGCCACTGTCCCTGACTTAACTCCTCAGACATAATACAAGTAGGCCAAGTAATCTTCTAAACCAGGCCCAGCGCTATCGCTTCCGTCCGTCCGCCCACACTGGGCTCAGACGGGGGAGTGTGGTTACTGCGGGGCAGCTGAGGCCTGACCCGCCTCTGCAGAGACAAATCCCCATATTCCCCAAAGGCTCTTCCCAGTGTGCTTAAATAATGGCGAAGCAGCGCTAAATGACTCTCAGCGGTTACATCGCCGCTACTCTGAGGGCGGCCATTCTTTTTCATAACTTTAATATTTCGGGGATATACAGATTAGGAGATTTAATCTCCCAGAGAATATTCATCACTTGAGTTTTAAGTGACATTTATCTCAACAATATTAGTGTTGAGCAGAGAGGAGCTCCGGGACGGCAGAAGGGCCATCTGTTAGTGTTTTTGGAGAAATGAGCAGTGGGAGGACGGGAGATTTATCACAAGAAAAAATGTATGTATGGCAATCGCATTCTGTGCCGCATGTAAACCTGATGAATGTATGTTGACAGGGGCTTTATTTGTTCGTTCATTTTCACCTCAAATCAAGCAGCCGAGGGGCAAATTACTTAACAGTTCACAGGCCATTTACATAACCGGCGAGTAAAGAGTAAATGTGATGGCTGAGCTTGACGGACAGGACAGAAAAAAAATAGTAAAGCTTTTGTGCTAAAAAAACGAGGTGACAGTGAGGGAAGGGCGCAGGCGGAGCAGACAGCGGGGGCCGGGCAGATGCGGGAATGATTTCTGGGCTCTGTGTTCTCTGACAGGTAGGAGGGTGGACGGAGAGGTGAGAGGACAGAGGGAGTGAGCTCACTTTTTTTTTTTTTTTTTGGGCGCCTGAGATGACCCGCTGCCCGGCTCCTATTGTTCTTTTATTTCAGAGAGCACTAAACCCGTTAGGGAGGTGGTCTAATCCCTTTGCCATGATACTGCCCTGTCACAGCTAATGGAGGCTTTGCTTACAGAGAAGAGAGATTGCTTTAATCCACCCATTGTCTGATTGTGTTGATGGAGGATGAGAAGAGACTCCAGGGCAAATAGTCTTTATGAAAAAAAACCCCATGGATATAAATTCCTCCACTTTCGGGAAAACGCGATGGCGTTTCAACTACGAGCAGATATTGCAGGGCGACAACACGTTTTTGCATTATCGGCGAGGCTCGACGGCGCTAATATAAGCCGTAAGCAGCGGCGATTTGCACAAATTCAGAGTCAAACTTCTGGCTGATCAATTACAAACTACGCATATAAAACTGTATTAATCGGAGATGATCTATATCAGAGGATTCTTCCCAGTGAAAACACAGAGCGGGAGAAGCCAAGAAACAAGCTGCGACCAGAAGTTTGATTCCTCCATAATCCCTCATCAGGAGTAAGAGGAACATCTGGCTCGAAAGGCTTTTAAACAAGTTTTATTTTTTATTTGTCCTACTTTATTCTAATCCCTGCCGCAACCATGTGACTGACTCCTCCCTCACTGAGACAGGCAGACATTCACATTCATGATTTGGAAATAGACACTACTACTGTTTCGCCCCCCTCCCCGCCCCTTTCTTGCTTTATTTCAAAGCTTAAAAACACTGGAAGAAACAGGGGGGAGAGGATTTCAGTCCACTCCCACTGTCTGTCTCATTATTCTGGGTTTTTTACCAGCCAGGCAAGTCAGCCGGTCAGCGGCAGCTTAAAGTGAAAGAGAGGAGGGAAAAAAATAAAGAAAAAAAAGCAAGAATAATGACTGCTGCTGGCATTTTCGAGCTCCTACTACGAGCTACTCCAGAAACGGAGCAACAGCAGCTATACAAAAAACATAACTTGTGGACCTCGGGGTGCACAAAATGCATTTGAGCATAAAACACATCACCTCAACTGCAGCTGTGCAGGAAATAGGGACTGACTGTACATGAAAAAAAAGAAATCTATCTTAGGTCTTGAATCCTTTTTATGTTTTGACACAAACCTCTATGACTCAAAGCTAAAGTCAGCGTTTGTCCCAGCCAATTATCTTCTATTTCATGGAGACACAACCACACTACTTCCCTGCTCCAGATACCATGCATGAATTTTGCGGTGAGACTTCCTGTTATGCTTTTTACTTACCGAGCGTCTGCGAGAGCTGGAGGTTCGCTACAGGTGTCTTCACTCGTCTTAAAGCTCTTTTCGGTAAACACAAACTATCGCACCTTAAATGGATTCATGTCATCATACCTCCCATCATACGAAATTTTACGGAGCTATTCAGGAAGTCAGTAAATGTACCAGTGATCATTTATCTTCTGATGAATAGAAAAAGTTATTCATTGGTTTGAGCTTCAAATATGTGCGCATTTACTGAAGCTGCTCTTCGTCGCACACAGCTGAATATCGTTTCAGGTTTTGGACCGTTCATCAGACAAAACAACACAAGCAATTTGAATATGCACACTTGGATGAGAAAGCCTAAATTTGTGGCTCAAACAACAAGGCGTTGTTGCAAATCCAAAAGAACCGACTTGGCTGTATGTTTGCTTCATGATCCCACTTTCTTTGCAACATACTGCCATACAACTGATACACCTCGGAGCTTTTTTTTATCTTCATTGCTTCACCGTTGCTGGCAAAAAAAAAAAAAAAAACAGTCATTATGGTGACATCGATCCGGTCAAGGTTTCTGTTTCGAGGACTAAGGACACACCATGGTAGCCTCTTGTCGGTCACAAGGTAGCCACGCCCCAAAGCCTACCCTGCTTTATTGTCTATTTTACTCTACATGGGATAATAATTTAAAAAACATGAACATCAGACTGTGTTGAAGAAGGCTCGAAAGTAGTGATTGAGACCGTAAACTCACTAGGAATCTGTTATTGGGGCACTAAATCAGGTGAGAAGTAGGGTCATTTTCTCATAAGCTTACATACAAGCTGACTCTCTAACGACCCCCCGTTGGCCATTAGAAAGAATGCAGTTTTAAGGCACTTCCACTTTAGGGTTCACATTTCAGACCTGAAAGCTGTCCGTATTGTATACAGTCAGTGGTGTTCGCACATCAAAAAGGGACATGAAAAAGAAAGACACACAAAAGCTGGGATTATACCTTCAGCAAACATATACAGGTGTCGTTCAGACATGTTCACACGGAACGTATAAGAAATCAGATTCATCACGGTGACAGCAGAAACAAACCACCAATCAACCAGAGAGGTGATGGTGACGGACGGTAATGAAATACATGAAATGAACAACAACACCCTGCCTCCAACCCTGCGTCCAGATACAGTGTAACAATGTAAGGCATAGGGGGATTAAACGCTGTGGCGTGTTTGTATTTACTAAACCAATCACAATCATCTTGGGCGGTGCTTAACCCATGATGCAGTGCCTTTACAAACTAGCGTCAGGGTGAACTTGCCATTATACATTTAAAATGGCTAAATGCCCTCAAAAGTAAAGGTGACAGGCGCTAGCTTGTTAGTTAGTGTGCTTGTTGTTTGCTAAGAGGTTGTTGTGATGTTTTTTTTTTTTAAACCAGCCGCACGCAGATAGCGAAAAGGACCCGAAACAGGCGCCCCAGGACAGGCTCATAACAACAGTCTACACTTAGTGAGTCAGACCCAAACAAAGCCCTTTTATTTTTTTTCCCCTCCTCTGCGATCTATATTTGACCATAATACTTTTTAAATATAATTCAGCAGAAGCGATTCCAGCCAAGATGCCACTTCAGTGAGAATAATAAGCAGACGTTGTGCCAGTAAATTCAAATTAAGTACCCCGGGGCAAAAAAAAAAAAATATGAGCGGCTCCGTGAGTGAGGAGCAAATCTGTGAGTCCACTGCGGAGAAAAGTCTTAGTCATGCAGCACAATGCATTATGCATCATTCACCGGCAATTAATGTGTAATTAATGTGGTTAAACCCAGGTTAGTGTCGGCGCTCCTTCCCCCTACGCAGGCAGACGCGCTAAGAACAGATGCATCGGTATTAATTACTGCTCAGTGGGAGTTTTAAAGCTCTTCCTCCACCCACCTGTTGCCCCTCAGACTCCTGCTTCACACACACACACACACATTACTGCAAGACCACCAGCTTAAAAACTGGCCTCTCATTAACACTGCAGACCACCCCCCCGCCCCATCCCACCCTCCTCTCAGCTCGCTGCCAGAGCTAATTGGGTCACTGCTTACCCCACAGTCAGCACAACCTCACAGAGGGGAGGGGGAGTCTAAGACCACCACCATGCTGCCTTAGCATATGCCCTCACTGGCCACAGGCAGCGAGATTAGAACAAAAAGCAGGCCCTTATTAATGCTGTTAGTCACTCGGTGCCTGCAGGTGAGTCATCCCTCCACTGATCTGACTGCACTGTACACAGCGCTTAATTCCATTATCGATGTTTTAAAAGAGGCAGCATGACGGTGCACGCATCACGTCCTCTCCCGGCCTGGGTGTTTGCATTAGCCGCAGCTGTTTATGCTTTTTCCCAACGTACAGTTTATGTCGCGGAGGGCGCCCCTATTTCTGGACATGAGCTTCCAGATGAGTTCAGCCAGCCATGAGCACTTACACGCAGTGTTAAGTGCCAGTAAGGAAGCCAGAATATGGCGGAAGATAAGACTGCGCTCAAATTGCTGTTTTGTGTTTTTATAACGAGGACAGTTCGACCTTGCTAATCTAACGCTCCTTCCCCTAATCAACCCACTGACTAATCCATTTCCCCGTGCCAGAGAGAGCCGCGGTTCAGCCCAGGGCCGAGCCGCACTGGCACAATTAGGAGGGAGGGAAAGACAATGGCACGTGTCCTGGACCGAGGAGGGAAAATAATAGACATGGCTCCTAGTAGGAGCTTCTTACTTCACTGCACTTTCACAAAGATAGGAGGGGAGGCACACACTCGCCTGCTGAGCTCTGGAGACAGCAGACGACATGTCTGTGCAAGAGAAACGCGGCTATACATGCGAGCAACACAGCCTCACATGATTCTGTTGGTACAAACAGGGAGGACTCTCACATGATGTGATGATAATCCGGCTGCCTTCGAGAAGGTCTCCAGAGGTCGAGCAACACAAAATAACTGAGCCGTGATGATTTATTTCTTATTGAACCGATCAAGCAAAAATGCCAAGAACTGTGATCATTCCCTCCACGTATGAGTCAGTGGAATATGTTCAGGACATCTGTGACACTTCAAAACACCATGTTGGTCTCTGGGAAGCGATAACAGGAACCTTTCGCTGTTTCCTGACAGTTTATCGACAAAACGTTAATCGATAATGAAAATAATAGTAATAGCTGCTCTCGTTTTCTGTGCAGGGACCGAAGCATAAGTGACTGTGATGTGGAAAAAAAGGAGAGACAAGTAGGTGCTATTTAAGGCGAAGTTCCAACAATTTATCAACCTGAGTGGTATTCTCACACTTTTTGTCCATTATTCACGATAACACTTTATTCCACCACCTCCATTATAAAGAATCTGGAAAGTCAGACTCTGGCAGGAGAGACGCTGATCGCAGCAAGAAGCACGAGCCTCCTACAGCTTTCCCAAACTCTTCACTTTAACAGAAATCATCTCAAACACTTATGATTGAGTCCGACCGACACGGAAAACAGTCTCCCCGCAGCTGCTAAAGTGAGATGCATGGCATAACTGATTAACTCTGACACAAAGACAAGTGTTTGAGGTAATGTTTTTCTGTTAACCTGAAGAGTTTGGGATGTTGTAGGAGGCTCAGGCGCGTTTACTGATTGACGCTGATCCTGCCAGACGCCCTAAATCTCTACAGCAGAGGTGGAGAATAAAATTAGAACATGCACTGAACCAAATTCTCTTTCCTGATATTGATTTTTATACCCCAATTCATGTTGTCAGTGGAGACCATAAACTGATCCAGGCCCAGCAGTCTCCTTTAATTCAATCAAACCTAATGCAGCATTGCATTTAACATATTTATATCGACATTAAAGCACATCTGATTTGCGAAAAGGGTAAATAAAACACCCGATCACACAATGTTAAAGATGGTGAGGAAAGATTCTTGGATCTGTGTGCTTTATTCAGATCCACACCAAAAGTTAATCGGGTCTAATCTGGGCCGAGATCCACCCTCCGTCCAAGTTTTGTGGAAATCCGTTTAGCAGTTTTTGAGGAATCCTGCTGACAAACCAACCAACAAACAGACAGGGATGAAAACACAACCTCCTTGGTACAGATTAGGGCTGGTGTGATAAATCTGCATTGACAACAATCAAGATATTCAAAAATGAAATATTGATATTGTGATATTATTCTGTAAATAATCCAGCGTAGGTGGTAGGTGGCTTTAATGCACGTTAACACATGTTGCCTCATTAATATTTTAAATACTACCTACCTATAAGTCTGAATTTTTTTCCAAAAATACATTATTATCTTTAAATATAGTCATGGTGATAATTTACTAGACAGAAATATGAGAACAGACGTCCACTTTAAGCTATAATGAAATGTTACAATGTTAGCCAATAACTAACATATTATTTTATCCATGTTACCTACAGAGTTACGTACTTAAAGGTGTAATATGTCGGAATACTTGTTGAAAACAGTCAAAAAAATGCACTAAAACTGTCAACAGAATGTGGAGAAACAACACTTTCGACCAAATGACGCCTGTGTATTATGTTGCAGAGACATCTCCAGGGAAAATAAGGGCTGACTGGAAACCAGTTGGGCCGGCAGCCTGGCACCATGTCCATCTGCTTTCACATTTCACGCCATTAGAGGCTAAATAAAATGAATAAACTTTCACTTTTGTCCTGTGTTGTTGATAAATGCTGCTCTGAGGGAAACTGAAAGTCTTTTATTTTCTAGTCCACTTGTCTTCGTGACAGCGGGGTCGAAATGATGCCACTTACAGTCGCTAAGTTGTCCGTTTCCATTTTCAGTTCATGCCTGGTTTCTCTAAATTGGTCAGCGAAGGAGTAGTAAACAAGCAAAACTTCCCCCGGAAAGTGTCTAAATCCACCGGGGTGCTTCTTCTCAAGCTGCAATTAAACACCTCACTCACAAAAACACAGAGGACTAAAGACATAAAACTTGTTGTCTCGGCAGCCTAAAATTAGCCTCAAAATCCACAGGCTATTACTTATTACTGAATTTATGTCCAGCATCTATTCAGGGGCTGCTTCCTACAGTGTGGTTGTTTCATATCATCATTTTTAAACACAGCCAGCTCTCCAGCGGACCTCCACAGAGCTGCCAGACAGCTGCGAGAAAAGATCTGGGACACAACTGTGAAGCATCTGCATGCTGCGCACACATCAACATATAGAGCAAAAGACAACACACACACACACACACACACACACACACACATTTAGGACCATGATCAGTAAGCCTTACTGGCAACGTCCAGTGAAGCGTTACGACTAATGGCCTCTCCCAGGTAGTTGCGGGCCACGCAGGTGTAGACGCCCTCGTCTGGTTTGCTCCGGCGCCCGTGCACGATGCGCAGGAAGAAGAGGGAGCCGCTGGGCAGGAGCATGCGGTGAGAGCGGGGGTCATCTTTGTCCGTCTCCACGCGCTCGCCATCCTTGTACCACTCTATGCTCGGGGTGGGGCGGCCCTCCGCCTTGCAGTTGAGGGTGGCGGGCTCCCCCTTGGAGACGATCAAATCCGAGGGGTCCTCCACAATCCGAGGTGCGCTGTCTTCAAACCGTGCCCGGGACCCTGTGAGGTAGAAACACAGGCAGAGAAAACATGTAAACTCTCAGATTAAACCAAAAGAAAGAGTCTTCTTTTGAAAAGTTTTTGTGCGTTTGGATAAATCTGTGTGCGGTGAAGCAACAAATCGTGGGGGTTGAGTGCGACTCAAAGGCATCACGTTTTCCAGAAACAACCTGTACCTTTCAGATCTCCACGTTTGATATCCGTTTATATTTATAGCAGAGTATTTTCACAGAGAACATCACCTGCACAGAGGACGCATTCACCCATGTGATATGCTAATGGACAATCTCTGTGTCAATCAGGATTGTTGTCGAGGTGGAGATGAGAGCTGAGGGTAAGACCCCGGTCAGACCCGTCTATTCAAAGGGAGGAGGACTTGAGAACTGAGCGAGGCCAAGCGATATATATCTAACTCCCATACAGTATTGCTCTCCCTGGGGATCCGTTACAATCTATCTTCCTTCGGCTGTGTGAGGGAGAGACACACTGCCTCGTGTCATAAGGTAAGCTTTTAGAGCAAGACCAAATGTCTGGAGCGGTGTGTTACAGTTAGAGAAATGAATAATTCAGAACGCCGCTGCTCTTAGTTTGGTTCTGGGGGAACAGATGGTCTCTCCCTCACTCTCAGGAAAAAAAAGAAAAAGAAAAAAAGAAAATGAAATGGTCACTGTGCCACCGATTATTGTGCTGCTCTGTCTGGGGCATTATTTTCAGCACATAATCTAGACATGCATGAAAATCCTCCATTATCTCGGCAGAGGAGCAGTCAGGAGTAACCTAATGACACACATGTTGTCGCACATGCTTCTGCTACATTATACTTAAATCGGAAGCTTCAGGATAAAGCCGCACTCTCCAGCTGTAAGCAGATTTATGTCTTTTTTTTTTTTCATGAACTGATTTGATCTGCGCCAAGGCCCCGGAGTCGCCATCATGGCATAAACCTGAAGTAAACATCTAAAGTGCGATCCGAGCGCTCTCGGCTAACGCCCCTGGGGTCACAAACCAGGACAGCTCAAAACGCTAATGCATCATGTGGATGAATACTAATCGAGGCATTAAAATGTGCCGCGGCGCCTCCAGCCAGTCCGACGAAAACACACAGTTTGTTTACGACAAGTGTAAATCATTCTCTTGCGCACGGGCCTGCCAGATAATCCTCTAAGATATCATAATGGACTTTCCTTTAGATTACATTCCGACACATCTGTACTGTATCTGTATTGACACATCTGCTTCAACCATTTTTTGCAGCCCAGTGGTTTTACTGCTGCTGAAGCGTGTTTTTAATGCACGCAACGGTTCACTGTCTCAATCCCCACACTCGTTACATCACTCTGAACTCTCCCTCCCTTCCGTCCTAACTGGATTTTACCATGAAAACAAACACGGCGAGCCGGTTGACCTCTCGGTAGATTACTCCAGCAGTTTAGTGTTAGAGTACCGTGAAGCTTGTACACTCAATGATCGTAATCCATGAAGCAGAGTCCGAAATGTCTGGAACGAAAAAACGAGGAAATCAACTCTTGACTGTCTTTCGAACTCCACATCCCGAGTTTGAAAAAAGGGCTTTCCGTCATAAAAATTCAAGGTCTCCAAGCCAAAACTGAGGTGACCGTCACGGCGGCATCATCGGGGTTTATTTCATCAGACGAACACAATTGCTCATGTTCTACAGCGATCTTCTTTCCAAGAGAATCCGAAGCCTGAAGAACTTTTCAAATGTTTTATAGAAGCGACACAAACAAACAAACAGAATAACAAGTCAGGCATGTTTCCATCAACTTGGTTTGGAGTGAAGAAACTAGAGCAAGTAAAGAATCGTTGCATTGTTTTGCAAACCAGAAACAAAACAAGAAAAAGAAGAAGCTAAACCAGTCGTCTGGGCCGTCTAGGAGGGAATGGAGGAATTAACGACAGACGCAGCTCCATTTTTGGTCTCCACCACCTCCTGAGAGAAAGATCTCGCTTTCCAAGCCCTTCGATGTTCACCGGCTAACGGCTAAATGTGTCTGTCTGTCTGTGCTGGCGAGTCGGTCGTGTGCAGCGAGTGTTTTTCCTGTTTCTTATGCAGAACACAGCTGCCTTCTGCGGCGGGGAATGAGGCACAGGAGAGCGGTGAAATAGAGCCAAAACAGTGAAGTTGTGTGCCATAAAAACCAAAATGATGATATGAAAGGAGCTGCGCTGACACGCCCATAGTTAACATGATAAAAGTGCAGCTTTAATGTTTGTTTTAATGTAAGCCAAGAAGAGCACATATTCCTCTGAGGGTCTTTTATAGCTTGTGTTTTTAATATATATGATTGTTTTAATTAGTGTGGCTGTGTGAGTGTGCGATATTTGTTTTGTGTATATATTATACACAAACGCTGTTTTGTTGTGATCCTGTATACTTTTAATTCTCCGAATAAATAAGGTTTATCTAAACCAGGAGCTATAAAATCCTTTGTAGATTTGAAGGGGGATATATTTTCTTGCTAATCGCTGCGTAATCCTCCACTTTGTGTACGTTTAATCTCCCAGTTCTTTATCTCTTATAGTCTTTAATTACTCTGATCACTTCCTTTATACGGTGCCCAAACTTTCCAAAGAAAACCAAACAAGAACTTTATGTTCGGGGCTTTTTTTATTTTTGGTTTCTGACAGACATTTTACATTCATACACACAGCAGCGCAGGATAAATGGCTGCCTCAACAACTGAACAACCCAATAAAACCATCAATCTCCCATTAACAGCTCCATTAACCATTAAAGACTGGTCGTTTTCATCCTTTAATTATATACATTTACAGCGGCTGTCTGGCTCTCTGTTTTCATGAGATCCAGCTGTCCTTTTTTTGCCCGCTGTGTCAGTCCTGGTTGCTTCCAGTTGGTTTGAATCAATCAGAATCAGAATACTTTATTGATCCCCGGGGGGAAATTGTTTTTGTTACAGGTGCTCCGTGCAAAGTAGAAATAGAAATACAGCGTGAATGGAAACAAGAGATAAAGATATAAATAAAATATTAAAGTAGACAATAATAAAATAAAATAAAATAACATAATAAAGTAGACAATAAAATAAAATATTAAGTAATGAAGTAGACAGTCTGGAAATATATACAATAAAATATATTGCATGTTTTGTTAAATTACAGTTTTGCTTTTTCTTTTGTTTTTGGTTTTGTTTTTTTTTTTGTTTTTTTTTATGTAAAAAGTCATCAGAGGGAGGAGTTGTAAAGTTGGATGGCCACAGGCAGGAATTACTTCCTGTGGCGCTCAGTGGTGCACTTAGGAGCAATCAGTCTCTGGCTGAAGGTGCTCCTCTGTTGGACCAGAGCGTTGTGGAGAGGGCGAGAGCCGTACTGCAGTATCGCCCGCACCTTCGACAGCATCCTCCTGTCAGACACTGCTGTCAAAGTGTCCAGCTCCACCCCCACAACGTCACTGGCCTTCCTGACCACCCGAATGTCACTGTGACGAGTTCTTCTACATAAATTTTATAGGAAAATATGTAAATGGGGATAATAAACGAGAGCTAATGAGTACTTATACAACTACAGCTATCATGCGACAGGATCAACACAGCGCCGCTCTGAGGTATTACAGGAAGAATAGTCCTGTCTGATAAAAAAAAAAAAAAGAACTTCAGGTGGCCTAAGTGACAAGCAACAAGCCGCTCCTGAGACAAGTGTGCAATCAGAGAAAAGTCTCCGCCACCTTGAGCGCGACAGCAAACACATTTTCTTTGTGAGCGAGAATATTTTCACAGTAATGTTCGCTCCATGACAAGAAGATTGCGGTGCTGCGGTTGAAAGCACCTTCCAGCCCAAAAAAGAAAAAGTCTGTCAGCCCCGCCTGTGACACGGAAAGAAATAAAACGTCACGGGCGATAATGGGGGACGCCTGTGAAGGTGCGTTTTTAGCCGGATCATAAACACGGCCCATTAGAGCCCGCAGTGGGTCCTCAGAGATATCCAAGTGACTTGATTTGTGTGAAAAACATTCATCTGGGGCATCCTGGTGTGAAATCACTTTCAGATTTACACGTAGGAAAGGACATCGTCTACTCGTGTAGTTGAGTTTCAGGACAAATTACACAAACACGGGAAAAGATGTTTCACAAACTGCTGCTTCAGTTCATTGAAGCCGTTTTTATGATCCACGAAAACTCACAGCTTTGATCGATGGGGTGCATATTTTCAATTTGCCGTACATCCACCTTTATGAAAGTATAATTTTTGGGGGGGGAGACTCCAGGATCAGAGATTCGAGTTATGTCTGGCTGCTTTAAGTGGTTTTCCAGCAGCAAATAAAACAGCAGATGAGTTTAAAAGAAAAACAACAGGAGATAACAACTCAACAATCCCACTGGTTTTCAGCAAACAGGCGTTTAAATGCACAGCAGCTCCGCACACGTGTTGATCCAAAGCGCTTGAATTGAAACGTAACAATACTTTGTCACAAACACACACGTCATCTTTGTGTCACAGCTTCGATGAATCAATGCAGCCTTTTTTTTAAACACGTCTTCACTCCATCCGAACCTCGCGGACCTTCAGTGCGAGGGGGGGCCAGAGCAGAACTCAATAATCCATAAGAGTGAATGGCAGTCAACCTTGAGCTGTCATCCAACGTGCAGGAGCTTTTGTGAATGAGCACGTTGCCGGCCCTAATGCAAGGTTGTCGCTCCCCAGTACACTCTCAAGGCCGCACCACGCACAGATGAATGTGTCAGGGTGGAAGCGGCGGAGGTGCTTTTCATGGAGAAACAGTATATTTAGCAGCTCTGCTCATTTGATACACGGTGACATGGAAGCTGATGGCGGGTTTTTGTCATACATTCCAATATTTATGGATATTAAACACCATGTAGTACGTGTCCATCTGCTCCTTGACAGCCTTGTTTGCGTTAGCATTCTGAGTAAGGAGTTTTCTATGTTAGTATGCTGTGTGGTACATTAAGAGCTAATGAATTTAAATCTCCAATGATTGATTTTTTTAGAGCCACTTGGGTGCAGCATACGCGCCGTGCAAAGAAAACATTAACATATGATCAATGTATGATATATGATTAGAAGTTAATGTGGCACTTGTTAGCAAGAGGTTATTTATTTACATCCAGGAGCTATGGAGCAACATTATTATTGATGTGGAGTCGTGCTTGTGTTCAGAGGATGAAAGTAAGTCAAGCACAGTCTCCATTATGTTCACCTGCGACTTACCGAAAGCCAAGCAGGTTATGTTTTCGCCTGCGTACATTCGATTGTTGATTTATTACTTTTGGTGTGGATCCAAATAAAAGGGGCGGATCTGGGAATGTTTTCTTACTTTCTCCAACATGGACGGATAGGAGGTATCTCCAGCCATTTTGCTGGCAACCAAAGAACTGATCTGTCGGGCTAATTGAAAATGTTGGCAGAGCTTTGTTTTTAAGGAAGCTTCAAGACTGGGTGTGATCCAAGTTTTTTACGTGGATGCACACAAAAAACCTGTTAACATTTCCAGCTACTTGTCACAGGAAGTCGGACCGTCTCAAATCTATGAGCGTTGGGAGCCAAGCCATGATGCTTTTCTGACCCTAACCAAGCAACCAGCAAACAAGAGAGAAATAAAAAAAAAATAAATAAAAAAAAACTGTACTTGGCTAATATTTATTCTGATGATCAGGTTGTTTTTCAGCATTTTAAATTCATTTCTACAGGAATAGTGCCTGGATCTTCATGAAAATAATCAGGCGTATTTAGGTGGCTGGTATCTACAGTATGAGTACCCTTGGTGGAGGTATGCCCTCTGCTAGGTACCGTTCTAGTTGCTAACTGTGTCTGTTTGCCTGTTGGTGCTGAAAAGATAGTGTGCAGAGTGGTTTAAAGCTTTTTTTTTTTGCCAAAAACAGCCACCAGCTATGGCTAAAAAACTGGAAGCAAAGCTCTATAAGGCCGAGGAGAGCTGCACATACAGGTGCTAAGTCTATGTAGCCTCATTACTACCAGCAACCTCTCTCACATTACCATTTAATACATCACATTTGAACATAGAATACGTGACTTTCCAAATTAAACTGTCTAAAAACGGCTAGTTATGTAATTACACTGTCTAAAATGTGTTCAACAATGTTCAAACTGAGAAAAATTAACTAAGCGTAACGTGAATAAAACTTTAAAACGTGAACTCTGTGAACTTTTCCGTCTCAGCTATATATATAACGTTATAGATTTTCATCAGCAGCGCTGCATGATGATTATTTAGCAGTAAAGAAAAACAACTCCAGTGATCCCACGCTACATCTGTCTTATGCTTCGTTTGTGGCAGAGAGAACACACCGTGAACTTAAAAATAATAAAAAATAAAGCCGCGTTAATTATTACACTCACCCACATTCTTTGATTGGCAGCATATAGATTATACTGTGTGCGTGTTGCTGTTTGTATCAACTTTACCCAACGGAGGTCTGAAAGCGCACAGTTTCGCCAGTAAAGTGAGTACAAGTGATGGGCTGCGTGGGATTATCTGTTCTCTCGTCAGCCGTATTAATAAAACGAGACCTACAAACTCATCATGATCTCATCGTGTGTGTGCAGATGAGTAGTTGGTTTGTTGATTGTAGTAATTGTCAGAGAATCGTGAGGATCTCTTAATTTATTCATGGAACAAATGGAGGAAAAAAAGAAAAGAGAAATCCGGAGAATGCAGGCAGTCAAATGAAAGCCCATTAGCGCAGCACGCCGCTCTGATAGACAAGCTATCACATTGGCCCTAATTGCAAACTCAGACACGCCCACATGTTTGCTCGTGGCGTCTCCTGCGTTTCTGCCTCATCGCACGCGCAGCAGAGTTATCGGGGTTAGAGCTGAGGGGCTGATCAAGATCACGTCCCGCAAAACCCCGTTAACTCGGGCTGCGTTTGACGTTTCTTGGCTCGTAGCTGCGGCATTGCATAACCGGGGGGGGGGGCTTTCATTAATTAGTATTTCTAAATAGTAACCTTGCATCCTCCCCAGGGGCTCAAGTGTACTGCTGTCACGCTAATGTGTGAAAACAACACAAGTCCTCAGAGGCGACGTCTCTGCTCGGCTTCAGATCTCGATGCCCTTTAGCGACAGCTAGGGCTCAGAGCAGAAAACTCACATACAGGAACCTGGACCCGTCTGAGCTCACAGCGTGATATTTGGAGACAAACACAACTATCTACCTGTTTGGCACGCCACTCAGAGTCTAACTTTTCAGTGCGAGTCGAACCGAGACAGGAGCAGAAGGCTGGCAGCTTGTCTGTGGGGCTGGTGGCTGTCTGCTGAGATTCCCTTGTCTTTTTCAATTTCAATTCATTTACATACTTAAAAAGGCCAAAAAAAAAAAAAAACATTCAAGGAGTTCTTGTGACTTTGCCAAGTAATCTCTGCGGGAGTGCGATAACGTGCCACGGCTAACTAAATTTCAAAAGCAGAGACGTCAGGTTTGAGTTTCTCCTGGCGACAGTCTGGGTCGGTTTTTTTTTTTTTTTTTGAGCCCCTTTTGTTTGGCAACCGTCCTCCTCACCAGAAATCTAATCCCTGCATGAAGTCATAAGCGACTGTACCAGAAGTGGGACGCCGTCAACATCCGGCAACATGACTCAAGCCTGTGGCGCATGGTGGTTTCATCATCCGCGGCCACCTCATCAAGAGGGGCTGTGAGAGGCTTTAGTCAGCCTTCAGCCATATTTGTCACCGAGTAATGAGCAGGAGGACGGCGTGGACACAAATCACCAGCTAACGGTTGTTTAGCATCAATTAGTTCCACGGCCAGCATGCAAACAGCTGAGTGTGAATGCAGCTCAAGATAACTGAGGTTTCAATGAGAGGTATTAGGGTCGACACTGACGGTGTCTTAATTGAGATTTGGTCTGTGTGTGTGTGTGTGTGTGTGTGTGTGTGTGAGGAGGAGCTGCTGTGTGAAATCGAATGCAATTTGGGAGAGACGCTGTTGTTGCATTTGTTTTCAATCACACACGAGGAGAAAACACAAAACCTTCCCCCCAGCATGCAATCTTCGGATCAACCCCGAAGACGTTGCTGGCTGGACACGCCGTCACAGACGGAACATATCTCACTACGGCCGACACATTTTAATATAAAAACAACAGAATAAATTCTTCCAGTGTGGCGTTTGTCTCAACACGGCTCCCGCAGAGCTTATTAAGACCTGTTTGAATCCTCTTCTCTCAAGCGTTTTTATGAAAATACACACTGCCCTGCGGGAACTTGCAGTTTGATAGAGGTGGGAATGAGAGGAAATAACCCACTCCAGATTAATGGATGAAGGCAGATGGTGTGGGTGTTGAAGAAGTGCCTTTAATGTTGAGAGGTGGCACCGGTTTATAACGATGAAGCGGAGTGAGCTGAAAGAGGCGTTGAGGGGGCCACAGAGCTCAGGGATCAGTTTAATCATAATATTGAGGAAGGTGTAATTTAGAGCTAGACTGATAAATTGACCAGTTTAAGATGTACTGGTAAGTGTATATTTTAGCCAATCAAGACAATTACAGTCCCGGGATTTAAAAGGGATTTACAGTCCTGGGATTAAGGTTGTTAAGAAACAGTAGAAACATCCTGTCTGTCCACAAGAGACTGTCACCGCTCACTTCAATCAGTGCATGTATATTAACAAAGGACCACGTTAAAGGTATCACTTCAGCTGACAGTCATCGCCTGACACTTCAGTTCCCTTTCGCGCTACAATGCATTTTAGCATCTTTCAGCTAATTGTTTTGGTTTTAGGGAATGCAGCTGTTGCTTTGGTTGACCTGCTCTTATCCGTGTCGTTTTCAGCAGCAGAAGCACAAAAGTTTCCATTAAAAAAAAATGTATGAAAACTAAAAGTATGCTTCCTGCTCTGCAGCAAACAAAGCTAGCAACTACCTAGCAAACATAGCGTAGTAGCATTTAGCTGCTGAAGAGCCCAGAGGAGTTGGTGTACACCAAAGACAGCTAAAAGGCAATGGATGCAGAATGTACTTAATTCCAGAAGAAATGCTACTGTTGCAAATGTATCTGATGGGTGTGTAGATCAGGCTCCCAGGACGAGCAGCAGGCTTTGGAGCCAGTTCTGGTAGTGGCTAAACCATGGATGCACTAGGGTCCTTAAATACTTTTTCCAGGGTCTGTAAAATGGTGGATAAATGTTTTTGAGCATCCTAACCCCCGCCAAATGACTCATATGACCGTCAGAATTTAGAATCCAGAAGAGCTGCATGATTAAATTATTTTATCCTTATTCAAGTAAGCCAGCTGCTAAACCAGAAGTTCGGTCTATGAGTTTAACAATGTGGAGGCTATGTCAACGTGGTCATTTTGGCTTCATGTGCCACTGAGCAGCTTTCACAGAAATGAGTGGGGCTTTGCCTTCAAGGCTGAGTCCAGGTATTATTATAACGTCCTTGATGAGGGACGAGGATAAGACCTGTACCTGCAGACACGATTTCCTTTCTTGTAAAACGTTTGTGAAGTCGCCTTCATTGTGTTTACTTGCAATACGTCTTCCTCTGGTGCGTTAACGCTAGCAGCGCTCAATTAGCAGTATAGCATGAATGAATCCACCAGCAGGACGAGACTCTCGCCCTGACAGCTTACTCTTATCTGATACTTAGGTTGCATTCAAACGTCCAGACTTCCGAAACTCTCAATTTGTCCAGTCGACATGGGCTTCCAGAGACCGCACTTCACTGATTTAATTACCCACAATTCAGTGCCAAAAGGACATGATGTTTTGGAAATGATTATGGATGTGTAAAACAATTATTTTGCTAAAACATTACATGTATGGTGTAGACCAGATATCAATTTGTATCAACATTCTGCAGTAGAACTATGCAGACATGAAGGCTGAGGAGTTCATCAAAATGTGATGTATGATTGCAGTCTTTAGGTCTGTCAGTCAGCAGCTTGTATCAGCATCGTAGTCCGACGCCATCGCAGAATTGACGTGATCTGCGAGGTCATCACCCAACACCACTTGTTATGACATCGCTCCACTAGCGCACGAAAACTCAACAAGGCACCTTTAAGGGATTCTGTCACAAATGCTCTGTATGTACATTTTATCAATGCAGGCAGATATATATTGTCTTCAGATGTTTGAATCATCAGCCACGCTCCAATTTAAACTGTGACTGTAGCCTGAAGCATCAGTGAAGATTTCCCTGATTCATTTTCATTTGGCTAAAAGCTTAAAACCGAAAGGCACAGTTCAGGCATTTATGATCAAAATACAATATATATAACAAAAAAAAAACATCTGCACTCTCATGAATTGTTTCCTGAGCCCTGCTTTTATTTAGGGTTAGGATTAAGGCTCATGAATATTTAAGCTGTTATAAGAGCAATGGTTAAAAAAAAAAATTAATCCCTCTCTCTGAAGGTAATCAAAAAGAGCTTTTAAAAGCATTTTTAATCATATATATGTGAGTCTGTTATTATTGTGTGTGTGGGGGGGGGGGGGGTCTCAGACTCTGACACTGTCACTGAGAGTGTGTGTGTGTGCTCACAGCTGCACTAAAAGTAAGAGTTAAATGATTTCACTTTGGAGCTCCTCTCGACCTCACTCCTGCTGCCTAATGGCCTCCCCTCAGCGCTCAGAGAGGGAGGAGGAGGAGGAGGGAGGAAGAGGGGGGGTGACACTTTGAGGAAACGTGCGCCTTCTCGGCATTCACCCTGCTGGTATTTAAATATTGCAAATGAATGCGTGTGTGACATTTGCTTGTCATAATTCAGTTTAGTAAACATGTCTGAAATGCATCTAAACACGACATGTACATCCATCTGGAGGGACCGAGAACACGATAAGACGAGGCGAGGCGGTCACACCATATGGGCTCTGAGTGTGTGTGTGAGTGTGTGTGTGTGTGTGTGTGTGTGTGTGTGTGTGTGCAGGCAGAGAAACAGGAAACACACATCTGCGTGGTCATATACATTTTGTTTTTTGTTTTACCTGATGCGATGGTGATGAATGAGACAGCCACGAGAAGAAGCAAATGTCCAAAGTTCATCTCCACTCTCTCTCTCCAGGTGTCCAAATGAAAATCGAGCCCTCCCGCTCACTTCAAGTCGTCCGGATCTGACTGAAGCTGCGCCTCTTCGGAGCTTGAGCCTCAGCTGGACTATTTCAAGGGAGTCAAATCATCCCGGAGAAACTTTGATATCACTCCCAGAAAGCCATGACAGCAGCAGGAGCAGCAGGAGCAGCAGGAGCAGGAGCAGGGTGGTGATGAGGAGCAGCAGCAGCAGCACCGCCCTGGAGAAACCTAATAACTAAACTCAGCAGCAGCACTTCTTCTTCTTCATCCCCGCATGGTCACACTCACTTCTTTATTTCTAACATAACCCAGCAACTGCTACACTTATATATTAAAACCACTTAGGTTTCCCTATATTTCTGTCATAAATAGATGAATTCCCCTCTCTCTCTCTCTCTGCTGTGCTCCGGACAGCGGCCGGTTGAGGACGCAGTTGGAGCGAGACTGACGCGCTGCACATGCCGAGCCGAGCTGAGCTGCGCACTCTCTGCTATCCGCACCAAATCCTCAGCAGCCTCCAGGAGTCAGTGTTTTAAAGGGACAGGCACGACTCCTGCCTCCTGCATGTGTGACATCTCCAGCTATACAGGTCCTCACAGTGCTATGTACATGTATGGAAGTCCACTTCTGCCAGGAAGAGAACAGAAAGAATATTAAATACTACATGATATATAGTATTCTATACTACACTACATTTTCAATGGAAATGATTAGATAGAACACCAAAATTATAAAATAAAGTACAAATTATTCATAGTTTCGTTTTTTCTTTTTTCTTATTCATAGTTGTTAAAAAAAGCCATAATCATGAGATAGAAAGTAAACTTTTTCTAAATTATGAACACAAAAGTCATAATATAGAATATAAAAGTGTAACTATTAGATAGGAAAATCATAATTACAAAATAAAAAGCAATAGTCATGAAATACAAAGTAATAAAGTCATAATCATGATAGTCAACATTTTCAAAATCATTAACCAAAAACTCACAATAATGGAATACAAAAGTTAAGTTGTTTGATACAAAAATAATAGTTATGTTAAAGAAAGTCAACATTTATGATAAAAAAAGTCACAATTATTAAACAAAAAGTCAAAATTATTAAATAAAAAGTCATAATTAAGAGACTTTTGACTTTTTATCTCCTACTTGTCACAATTGATTTTTTTTCCCTTATAATTTCGATTTTTTTAATGGAAGCTCACTTTTCATTTATTATTAGTTACTAACAGGTAGAAATGGGCTTCCATAGATTAGATAAAACGTACAATATTTTCTGGGCATTCTGTGTTAGCTCAGTCATTGAAGTCACAGGCGTTAGACGAGGGCTGAGGTTTAACTTTCAGGTCGTGTACGGTGAATTAAGGTTTAAGGTTGTGAAACTGAATTTGAGTCTTAAATCTTTAGTGTTAAGTTAATTTTAATGAAATTAACCCTGACAAAGTTTAAAAGAAGTTTAAAAGATGCCTCAACAGTAAGGTTGGTTCTTTAATTGAATTACATATAGATGTTTTAATGTGCATGGGATTCGGGGTGTTTGTGTCCAACTTTATCAAGAAATCGCTCCAGATTTATCAAAACAAACACATTTTATACAAAACTATTTTTGATTAGTCAACTTTGTTGAAGTTCTTAAAACTCCTGTGGGCAACACTAACACACTAAACTGTGTTTAGGGGTCACAACTTCATATTGTTGAATGTTTTTAATTGGCTTGTTAAAACTTTGTGTTTAAGCTCTTGTTTTTAGTTTAGTTTTTTTTAAATTCAGGTTAAAGACAATCTGTGGAACTTCTGTGTTGTGCTGCGCTGTTGTGCCTGTTTATAATCAATTTCTAAACTAACTTCAGCTGCTGTTGCTCGCTGTTAGCAGAGCAGAGAGATCCACACAACCAAACATCGTGATGTGAAAAATAAAAAGGGAACAAAAGAGCAAACAAAGAAGGCAAGCCGCAAAATCAATGAATAAAATCTACTAATGACGACGACAACACTGCACTATAACCACTGCATCTAAAAAGTTCCCATTTTTTAGTGTAGTTTTGTTTTTAGCGATGCCACTTCTTAAAAATCCTGTAAGTGATTGTACTGTGAATGTACAGTAAGTCGGGTCATGGTGAAAGGACTGAGCTTATGGGCCTGTAGGGCTTCTCTTTTGTCTCGAGCACTCACACTAATGGCAGCAAGCTTCCACACAAAGTGCAGGAGGAATTTGCTAGATTTGTTGCTTTAACATATTCAAAATACACATCCGGAATAATTTCACTGAGGACAACACTATAATCTTTATTTTTCACTCTGAATGCCATGTTTTTAGGTATCATTTTCTTTCATACGCCTTCCGTTCCAGCCACCAGTCGTCAAGATGTTGCTCATGTTATACATTTCTCAGGATCAAGCCGCCTCATTGCAGCCATACAACATGTCTTGTGTATGTAAAACGTGTAACGCTGCTCATGTGTCACTCCTAAATGGTCTGTTCTCCTAACCGCATGCTGTCGGACATCGATAGTACAAAATATGCGACAAATTACAGGACAGAAGTGGTGATTACACGGTTGCCTGGAAGATGAGTGTTGTTCTTTCCTAATGAAAGATGTCCGTCCGTACGAGAGGCACATCTGTCATGTGTTCGTGCCGCAGAAGTAAACCTGAGCAGAGCTCTGAGACGCTGACGACTGCTGATTGTTTATCAGTAATCAACAACCTCAGCAGCTCAGTTTTATCACCAGTGTCATCGTCGCTGCTGCTGCTGATGATGAAGAAGAAGAAGAAGATGATGGAGAGTGTTGACTGTGGTCGTTCCTCGGCGCTCCACGTCTTCAGCCTCCACCCTCTGATTTATTAAGCAGCTGTTGTTTCACCCACTCCTCCTACAATCTGGCCCCGCTGGAGCCTCTGGTTCCCCCACCGGCTGGGAGCTGTGGAGACGGCACAGCTCTCCTGGGGGTGATGAGCTCCGTTTCAACCCACCGCCCCTCCTCCAGCTCAGCTCAGACCAGACCGGTTCCTCGGTGCCGTACCTCCACCTCATTGTCTCCGCGTCAGGCTGCGAGAGCACAACATGATGGAGAGTGACTTTTGGACGGTCAGATGCCTGCTCTCCTTTGTCCCTCTTGAATAGGGGCTGGAAATTGGGCAACAGAAGAGGAGTCCAGATGTCTGTTGTAAGGCGTGACACAAAGAGGGGGCCCACAATGGCTTCGGCCTCGGCTTCAGTGGAAGTGTGTAGCTTATTAAGGGCCACAAAGGCTAAACGGGCATTAAATGGAGCCGTCTCAATGGGAGAGTGTTGGAGGTGTCAGATAGGGAGAGTGGCCTCACTTTAAACTAAAAGATAGAAGTCATAAGATACTCTGATATCACTTGATGTGGCCCTTCTTGTCCGCTTTGAAGTAGGAATCCTCCACTCTGTGTTTTTTATGCTTCTTAATGAACGGATTTTAACACAATTGCTTTTTTTTTTTCCTTAACCCAGTTCTCTTCAAAGAGCAGCGTAACTTTCCTCTTTCAACTGTTTCTCCACTCTTTTGAAATTAGATTTTGAGCGTGAGGCTGTGTAGGAGTCAGCCCGTTATCTCTCAACTCTAACCGATGCAATCGCTTCACAAATAATCAATCAAATCTTCACAGGGTTTGAGGACAGGAAACATTTCCCCACTTGCAAAAACCCCAGCATGGTTCTGATTGAATCAAGCAGAGTCAGAGTCTAGTTTTGTAACAGACAGAGAAGAGCCCAGTCTTTATAGTCATCTAGAAAACACAATTTTAATGGAGTAGTTTGGCTTTTTTTGGGGGGGATGTGTGGCAACAAGTGCTGCAAATTAAACGTCAAAATAGTGCCCTTCATGGCAGGACATGTAGAGGCATTGACCTCAGAGACGAAATCGTTAAGATATAATACGTATAATTACTGCCTCATAACTTTTTATGTACACTAAATATATTGTTATATTGCCCTGTGTTGTGTTCTTACATTATCCCAAGTGTTTCCAGCAATGCTCGAACCAGACAAACCTGGAATTGATGTTCGAGGTAAGTTTCAATTGGTTGTCTGTTTTTTATGATATGAGTGATGAAGGAAGTCGGCCCACACGGCTAAACATAGCATGAATAAAACTTTATTACATCACCAAGTTCGGATTAAATGGACAGATTACTCTCTCCAGACTTTTTCTCAGGGCCCCCCATGTGCACATTTTGATGTTTGGTCATTTAATTAGAATTTTCGTAGGTTTATATTCTAGTTTATCTATTAATAAGTATTCTATTTATCAGTATTCGTACACAATAAGAAAGTCTCACAAGAGAAGTATAGTTAACATTGTGTTTGTTTGAAAATGAATGAATAAACACATAAAAGCTGAAGGAGAGTTTTAGACCAGAGATGCTTTTAGATGTCTATATGTAAAAGATTTTTTTCAGTGGTAACAGAGTGATGAAACTATGTTACTAATAATATTTCAGTAATATTAGTAACACATTAGTAACAATGTTTTGTTGCCTCACTTGAACATAAACGTACCTATGTCATTTGAGCCACTCACTGAAACGACTGATCCTGTGTTGATTTTCTAACCATGAATTAGACGGGAAGATTGATTACTGCTCCATCCGATATGCAGTTTTCAACAGGAGACAGCTTAGCTCAGCATAAAGACTGGAAACAGAGGGAAACAGCAGACAGATAACAAAATCCATGTAAGCTCAACAAATTAGAAAAAAAATATATGTGTTATTTGTTTGACTGACACAACACTTTGGTTATAGAAGGGTATATGTGCTGGACTATTTTCTTGTCTGGGAGCAGGGTTTTTTTTTTTTTTTGAAGTCTGACAGAGATATCGATCTTCTCATCCCACTCTCGGCAAAGAAGCAAATACGCACATCCCTCCAAATGTCAGAGTATTCCTGAAAGGATATGTGTTTGTAAAACATGTGAACACCAAAGCTCTTCACAAACAATCCAGACAGATTACACATTTGTTCCTCTCTTTGTGTTTTTCCCTGTGAGTTTCAGCTCAACAGGGTTTAAGGTGACACCTTTTTTCCTGCTTGCTGTAGGTAGCTGTGTGTGTGTGTGTGTGTGTGTGTGTGTGTGTGTGTGTGTGTGTGTGTGTGTGTGTGTGTGTGTGTGTGTGTGTGTGTGTGTGTGTGTTTCTGTGTGTGTTGACAGTACTGGGAGGTACAGATGGTGGGATGTGGCAGTCTGTCTGACTGCAGTGAAGAATGTGAGATTCAGCTGTCGGCCTCTGGCCCCCCGGCTCTGACCTTATGTGTCTCTGATCGCCGTCTGGCTCCATCTCATTATGCCAAACTCCATATTGCCTCACTCTCACAGGGGCAGCAGCAACAATAACTAGACAAAAACAAACTCCCAAATATCTCCCCAAAACGGCAGCGGTACAAGCTGACAAGTCCTAATTGGGGTCCTGTTATCTCTCTTTACACGGTCGAGGGTCTCGGCTGTTGACCTGCGAAGACACCTCGTCAGCAGATTTCTTTAGTCACAGGAGTGGGGCTTTTGTTTCCCCTGTGGTGTTTTTGTGTGTGAGCATGTGTGTGTGTGTGTGTGTGAGTGAGAGAGCGAAAGACCTTCAGCTAGCCAGGAGGGCTCCAGAGTTTATTTATAGGCTGTGTGTCACAGCAGCGCCGGGCCAGCAGCAGCAGCAAGTCATTTACATCCAATGCTGCAGAATGCGAAGGTAAGCAGCTCCTATCGCTGCAACATTTGGCTTAAAGGCTCAGCTTTTCTTTTTTCTTCATGTTTCGGGAGCCGTGCCAGCAGAGGGAGCAATCCATGGCAGTGCTTTGTGATGCTCTTAAATGGCAGCGTCACATTGTCTAAGAGTTCCTTGTAGTGAGCTGTGCACAGAGCTGGAAGAGCCCTGGAGGAGCCCCCGACTCCTGCTGCATCGGATAAGTCGTTATAATGAGCCTGTAAAAGGCTGCTAACAGTGCAGTACAGTACAGTTCAGTACACTGTGTGAGGAGTGTTACTGCTCCACTCAACTCGTCCAACGTGTAGGTTTGAGTTCTCCAGACAGTTTGGAAAGTCGTCCGAGAAGCGCTGCTTTCAATTTTACAATGTTTTCCTCTGGGACGCTCAGAGCTGCTTTCTCACACAACTGTGGAGATTTCCAGACATGTTGCAGTCTCTTGTGCTCTACCTTTTGTTAAGTATGAAATAATCAAATTAGTGGTGAGTGAAGTTAAAATAATAAGAACTTAGTAAGTTAAGTTAACATTATCTCATTTTGACTTTGAAGTCTTTTCTTTGACTCCTTTCGTTATTTATTTGTTGCATTTTAGCTGATAACGTTTTCCAACTATTTATCCTTAAATTGTGACTTTGTATAGCATCATTTTGCCTTTCTGTCTCATTATCCTCTCATTTTAGCTCATTGTTTTGAGTTGTATGTCTTTGTCTGACTATTTACCTCTAAAGAGTGATTTAGTGTCTCATAATTTTGACTTCTAATCTCATTTCAAGTCAAAAGAAATGTACAATATACATCAATGCAATGAGGTTATTGTTATTTATCTCATAACTTTGATTTAGGTTTAGCATTTCTTTCTTTTCCTGGCAGAAATGGGCTTCTATACTTATATTTTGTAATGTTACATTTCTTTTAAATGCTTCCTATGGTTCAGTTGCAGAAGCAGTGGCATGGCCAAAATTTTAAAGTTTGCAGTTTATTGTGTTTTTGTTAAATATGGAAGCCTGAAAAACAAAATACACCGGTGATAAGTTAAGTTATTGAGCAATAAGTTTGTTGAGATCAGAGAAACTCACGTTAAGTCAAAGTTATGAAATAAAAAAGGAATTATGGCTCAGCATCTCATATTTTTCTCGTTGCATCTCATGATTTCGGGTTAGTTGGGAAACATTTTTGACGTCTTCTCTCATAAATTTGCTTATTGTCTCATAATTCTGACATTTTAATCATAGTTCTCACTTTTTAACACATAACATAGTTTTCAAAATGCACTTCTGACCATTTTTCCTACTTTTTGTGGCAGGAATGAGCTTCCATATGTTTAGATAAATGGCCTCCTGTCTTCTGATTCAGTCAGCAGAGGCAGTGACATAAAACACAATGAATCATAATCTATTCATGTAGGCATGCATGTTCACGACTGTAAATGACTTTAATTCATCATCAACCTTTTCCTTTCCATCACGTCAGGCTCATCTTTCAACTTCCCGGCAACGATGCGTATCTTTATAGTTCACACAACGATAATGTCTCAGGCAGCTGCATTTGCTGTTGATAGTGTCGAGATCAGTGTGTTGTTCCGGGGGGATAAAAACGCATCTTTTGAGGGGAAAATAATTAAAATGTAACTTGTTTTGTTGGATCGTGAAACACTGAGACTGCATGAGATGAGCTCCACTTAACAACGTCGTCTAATGATTCCGATATTTGCAGAAATGAAGGGGAGAAAAATGACTTCTCAGTTTCCACTTCTTCAGCCACTGATTGCTTGGTACAAATAGATCTCTCATGTAATTGCCACTTACGCTTGAGAGCCCATTTATCTATTCTGCAGCGTTACGTCACAGGCCTCAAGAGTTGCCTCTCCTCCATGTTTCTGTAATGAAAATATCAGACATGTTTTGCATCTGCTACAGTTGAAACAGAGTTCATGTGCTGCAGTCGTGTAAAGAGACGTTCTGTCCTCGTGATCTGTGCTATTGTTACGCATTGTGTTGTTTTTCAGTGCGTACTGAACACAACAGCATGTCAACATTTGGAATAACCTCATCCGACAATGGAAATAAAAGAGCATTGAGAAGAATGAAAGACACAGGTGAAAACAATGATCATTCGTCATCGAACACAAGTGTGCAGAGCAGCAGCCGACTCCAGTGGAGGCTCATGGGAGTCCTCTGCTGGTGTGACGTCAGAACTGCACGAGATATGAGAGCCGCTCCAGTCAGCACAGAGCCGGCGCTGGAACAGATATTACATTGAGTTGTGGCTCACACCAGATGTCAAACGTCTACTCCTCAAAATCACTTATATCCAACAGTCTCTAACAGTGGGATTCTCTTTGAAACAGGAGCTGACGTACCACCATGACAAAACAGACTTAAAACAAAAGCATCGATAGATGTCAGCATGGAACCAGAGTACAAACAAACCTCTCTGACCTGCCACTGGCTCAGTCAGTGTGAACTCACGCTGTGCAGCCAGACTTTACTCAAACGCACCGAAAATGTTCCCAAATATTCCAAAGATGTACCGAATCAGTCAGACTTCATTTGAGGAAACAAAACATGTAGGAAATGTCCATTAATTGGAAGATTAGGATTTGAGTATGATTTATATATGATGCAATAAATGTGTGTTGTTTTTTAAACAATGACATAAAATACTGTGAACTGAATATCTGCAGGTTTTGAGCTGTGGTACATACTTATCATTGTAAGATTTTATCAGAACCACTTATTGATACTCTTTCTGGGTTTGGTTCTTTATTTGTATTCTAATCATTTCTTTATTCATTATGAAGAACACAAATAGATTAAAAAGAATACATCTAATCAGCAGAGGAGACGCTGCAACAACGTTGTAACAAATTACATCAACACATTTAAAAGTACCGGTTAAAGATCTGTAAACATCAGAGCTTATCAATACGATGGTTTTTAATAGTTTATCAAATATTTTATTGATCAAAACGTAAATCACCTTATTGCTGTGAAATTAATCGACAGTGAATGAATCGATAAAATCGTCAGTATTCCCTACATCCACAGATGACAGCTCCCAGAGGAAAATTTTACTGCTCAAAGCTTGCTCCTTCATGGCTATGGAGCCGTAAAGGAGCTCAATGAAAGTTCTCATTTCAGTCTCGTTCTCGTCTTTTTGGTCTCAAACATTTCTCATTTGTTTCTCCTAAAATTCCTCAGGAGCAATAGATGAGACTTGAGACTTTACCGCTTAAACCTTGCTCCTTTCCAGCACTGGGGAGTCATTCTGAAACTTCATTGAGAGCTTGATGAGATCTCCTTTGAAACTTAAAGGGAGCCCAAGTTGAGATGTTCTGCACCTGTTTCTCAGGAGAAACAATTGAGAAACAGGAGAAATCAGCCACAGCCTCACTTTGGTCTCACATAGATCTCATAGTTGTCTAGGAGAAATGAATGAGACACTACTGAGATCTCTTTTCCAATTTTCGTTTCCTCCGGGCTCTGTCATGTATCTCTCCGCTCACTCTATTCAATCATCAATCTAAAGATAAAGAAATGTCTTTAAAACGGAACAGCAGCTCAGCTGAATCTCCGCTCTTCTTTTTTTGGGTCTGCTGACGTGTTGCTGGAGCAACATCTGTGTTCATCATTTTATCATATCATCCGGGATGATATCGACATAACAGCCAGCATCTTTTTGTACATATGCATCAGATTTTCTTTCATTTTCTCTCTCAGCTTGTTGTCATCTTCTCCTGAATGAAATCCATCTTGAGAGGGCGAGTCAGAGGACCCTCTGTTGTTATCCGGCGAGGCTCAGCTGTGATTTCTCCTGTTTTTAAGAACCTTTCATGGTCGTTTTTGTCGTCTGCTTCATCCAAGCAAAAACCAGCTTTTTCTTACAGAGACCTGGGTTCAGATGTATGAGGTTATTAAAAAATCCTCCGAAAACCATTGTTTTGTCTCCGGCTCTCTGTTGTGTCATGTGTGGAGAAAGCATAAAACAGATGCAGTGCCGGCGTGAGCCAAATTGGCAATCAAGATTAAATCAGACTCACTACAGTTTCCAGCCTTTGGAGGGGAAGCAGAACAAAGCCTGGTGCAGATTTACAGTCCATGATCTCGCACGTTACAGGAGCCTGCAAGGATTGATGTTTACGTCTGACGACAATTAATGTGAAAAAAAATGCAGATTCAAACTCGTGGAGAGGATTACACAATGTGCTATTGCATTATCTCTCCCTGAAGAGAAAAAAAAACTTTCATGCGTATGTGGAGCTCAGACAAGGTCATCTTCATATTCCTTATGCTCATCCAAATCTAATCTCCCCTTTAACGACGATAAAGGGTGATAAATGGCAGCGGGCCCGTTACACAGAGGGCTCATATCGCCAAACATGTGGCAGACATCCAGCCTCGCGCACAAACTGCCTCTGAGATTATTCACCGGCCCGACTGTCACTGCTGCTACTGCGTGTCCCCGCTGCACAATATGAGAGTGTCAGTGTGACTCCTAAATTTTTAATGGAAATGTAGGAAGGGAGCAGTCAATGTCCACGGTAAACTAATAGCTCCGATTTCACAGGGAGGATTCTTCAAACTCTTGGCAGCAACAGACATCAATCTTTCCAGAGGAAAAGGGGGGACTTCATTTTAAAAGGATTCAATAACATTTACTTCACAGGGGAGGGAAATTATTCATGCTTTTATTTGCTTTCAATCCCCCCCCCCCCAAAAAAACGCAAGTATATCTCATTCAAATGTCCCGATGGCTCATAACTTGGCCGATAGTCGTTCTGCTTTCATGCCTCAGATGTTTCCACGTGTGTAGGTGTCAAAGTTTTCACATGCAGAATAAATTCAAAGCGTCAGGCCCGGCTGCTCGATTCATCGCAGGACATCTTTTTGTTTGAAGAGTTCACTGAAGTGGTCCACGATTGCTGAGATTTAGTGTAGGTGGGATTCTAAAATGTCAACTTTCCCGGTCTTTCACAACCTTAAAAAAAAACAGTTATTGTTACCTGAAATGGCGGCGTGGCGGTGAGGGAAGTTTGTCAGAAGAACATATATCGATGAGAAACCAGCGTCTCTTTCAGCAGGTTTAAACTAGGACAAGGCTGCACGGAGATGTACAAAAAAAAACAAGATGCGATGCCAAAATCTGGTGTGATGAGGGAAATCCAAATTAAGATGATGATGTGCAAAGAGCATAATAGATAAATCAAACAACATTGCATGTAAATTTGATTTGCACGGGTTCAGAGAGCACTTACCGCTGGGTATTAAAGGTATTTGTGTTAATGTGGAGCATGAAGTGCTCAAGAAACATTAATTGCACTCTTGAACTCCTACTTCTACCCATCAATATCACTAGAAATATCTCAGAAGACACATTTCCTGCTCTGTAGGTATATGAGTATTAAAGGTATATGCTTGACGAGATAGTTCACCGTACCCACCAACTACTCACAACTACTGAGCATAGGAGACAAACATTAATGGCATCGCCCTCCTAGCTCCTAGCTAGCTTAGTTAGCTCACCTATCGTCTCGGTCGATCACTGCTTCCATCTGCATTGTCATACCGTTGGCAGGTGTAGTCTGGAAGAAAGAAAATAGCCTGATGAACCATGATAGAGCATACTTGTATGAATTCTGGAAAAAGATAACCGGACGCACTAGATGGTTTGTCACACAGACATTTTTTGGATAAAGGATGGCACTTTCCGGCAGTTGATTGGACGAACATTCTGTTTTTCAAGCGTCTTCAACAGACTAACTTCAACCACTCAGAACAACAATAAGCGCTACACTGTACCATAGTCTCTGGTTTTGTTATAACCGGTGCTAGCAGCATCTATGCTAACCTCCCGACGAGCCACCATTGTTGTTTTTAAACAAATGGTCGCTTTTCTCGCTGGTAGCTTCAGCTGCCATCTCTAGCTGCCATCTCTAGCTGCCAGTTGTTCTTCAAATGAAGCCGACTGGTTCAACAAACCACTTTTTTCTAATTCTTAGGTTTATGACTAACTACCTGCCAAACTATCAACCTCAGCTGAGTATTTTGTTCAGCGCAAATTAGAATGTGTTAGCATGCAAACATGTTGAAGTGAACATTGTGCCTTCTAACATTTGCTTGCTAGCATTTTGAGCATATGAGCCTGCTTACGTAAGCATGTAGCTTTAAATACCACTGTGCCAAAGTTCCGCCTCACAGAGCCGCTATGGACCATTTTAACTGTTGTAGCTGTGGTGTACAGTAAGAAAGCACATTTGGTAGACTGTAGAATTTCATGCTACTTTATACTTCAACTCTGATAAATTTCAGGGGGAAATATTGTTTACAAGGTAGGCTAACGTAGTTCAGCCTTCCTTGTGGACCATGCATCATGCTTTAATATCAAATCAACTTGCATGTAAATTCAAACATTATTATTTAAATTGGATGTTCTGCTGTGTTTTCACACTTCAGGAAAATTGAGAAATGTTGCGACAATGACTGCATGATATCTCATATGTGAGCGTACATTTCTCCAGTTTGGAGCCAGACATTGCGACACTGATGTCTTTGTTCTTCCCATTAAGACGGCAACAGAGACAATGATGAGTGCGTCGAAGAGGCTGTTTTGCCAGACTGTCATCTAATTAGGCTATAATTTGTAATATACGGTTAAAGTAGACAGATTGTTTTTGGCGGAGGTGGGTGGTTCATGAGGTTTTTTGTAATGGTGAAGTTGTCCTTGGCATTTAAACATCAAGGCTGCAGTTACTCAGCAGTTTAAGATTTAATAGAAAATACAAAATACACATTAGAATATGTATGTATAAATTACATTGTTAGACAGTACAGCAGATTAAACCACCAACAGCATCAAAGATATAAAATAGATAATAATGTTACAAAGACAAAGCCCATCTTGGCTGCACAATGTGTACACTACTTTTACTTTTATACTCTAAGTTATTTTGTTGAATTATATACTTACATACTCTTGAACTTTTAAATTCATATATTTCCAAAGTGCATGGAGAAGTCTGAGGACGTCAAAACTCCCATAAAACTTGTACAGCAAACGATTTTTTGCTATATTGTGTATAGAATAAAATTATTTCTTTATACTACAAGTGCTGCAGGAGTTTTGACCTCTTCAGCATTTTTCAGAAACGTTGGATTCGACATTTCAATTTGAGAGTTATTTTGGTTTCGAAACTGATTGACTGCCAAACGCGAGTGTGCAAAGATTGAGCCATTAGCAAAGTTTTAAATGTTAACAAGCTGCAAAAATGGATATGATAATGTCACATAACAGAAGTTTTCAGGGAGATAAGGGATCCAATCACTTCAGGGTGTCGTAAAAAAGTTTAACTTCTACACGAGGCCTGTGCGGTTTGAATTAATATCAGCAATTCTAACTTCAGCTCCGCAATATTCCATAAAGGTGTAGGTTCATAAAATGTTAATGGACTTGATTTTTAAGATTATGATCCTCCGCTGCAAGTAAGACTATGAATGTTACTTCTCATTTTAGGCAGGGGAGGGAGGGTAGGGACGACAGGATGTATAGAAAGACGGACTTTACAGTGTTATCCTTCAGACCTGCATAACCAAAGCTGTACAATGACATAATTATGTTTTCAAATGCAAGAAAAATCGATGATGACAGCCATGAAGATGATTTAAAATGAAGGCTACGGTTGGTAAAAATGTGTCCAGACTTGACCTTTCCTACATAAGGGTCCTTTTATCCTTCTAAACCAGAAATATGGTGCCTCAGTGGTCAGAACCTGTCAAGAAAAACACCTTTTCTATGAGGACATTACATTTGACATCATTTCCTCTGGGTGTTTCCTCTCTCTGTCCACAGACGAGCAGGTCAGGAGTGACGCTGCCAACAGGTACACAAACATGAGTGTGACCGATTGTCTGTCAGACTTTATTAGCTTTAAAAGGGACTGCTGACCTGTTTGCAGTTTTTTATCTGCAGCCCAAACACTGCAAAAAGAAGCAGGTAGTAGAGGTTGATGATTAAAAGGGGACTGGGAGGCGCCGGTGCTGCAGGTGTGGACCACTAGGTGGCACAAAAGACAATCAACAAATCTGAACTCCTTGCACTTTTGTTGGACAGCAGTAATCCATCATGTTGGTTGTTTTTCAGACACTGTAAAGTACAGTGGAACAAAGTGCAGCACGGAGGAAATGGTCTGCACAAAGAAGTCCAGTCATGCTATCAAGGAGTTGACCGTCAAGGCTAAGCTCATCTTCCAGCATCTGACAGCGAGATAACAGCATCCTGGCCAGCTTCAACAATAGATGCATTCAGGGAGACTGCAGGGAGTGTTTTTTTTTTATCATATAAATAGCTGCTGACAGTGACACAAATCAGAGAGATACCGGTGAAATCCACCACAGAAAACACGCCTCCAACCGAAATGCCAACCAGTGCAGATTAGATTCTGTCACCTCAGTGTCTTTTCTGCAGTCGTAAATCATTTTTCGGCCCCTGCATTAGAGCACAGGTGGTGGAGCAGTCGGTAACATTTCTGCTGAATTCCTTCCTAGATTCTACCTGACCTGCTGGAAATGTAGCTCATCGGAGGCGAACGAGGTCGAGACGGCCCCTGAACATGCAAGCTGTGCAGATTCACGTTAGTGCTTCTTTCACACTTAAGCAATCAATTATTCACACATAGCAGCGACATCCAGTTTCCAATGTACAAGTTTTCTGAGATTTACACATTTTTCACACACACTTGCATGCAAAATATAGACGTGAAGGCGATGTTGTGGTGGGAAATACACAAAGTTCAAGTTGGGGAACCTGATGGCAACCACATATACTGAAACCCTGTTGATGAGAGATTAGCTTCTCTTAAAACACATCTTTTGGTTTTGTTGCTACACACAGAAACTCCTCCAAAAACATCCATATGTGTTAAAAACAGTCACATTTCAACAGTTTCAAAAGTCAGTGAAATACACGTTCATATTTGAGGCCACAGTACATTTACATAAATCAACATTTATATTATTTTTTGGTTTGTTTCGAGCTGGACTTGTATTAATCTTCCTGAAGCTCAGAGAAACTGAATGTACTTCCACCGGACACAAATCTTCAGTTATCAATATTATTTTAACACTTAAAGTGAAACTTGCGCCAAAATACAACTTAGGCTTTTTTCGTTAATGTACCTGAGTCAAACCTTCGTGTAAAAGCATAATTATGACGAAAGAGGCACTTTTAAGATTTACCGTATTTTCGTTTTCGGGTCAAACTCATTTTCAATGGGAGTGCTACGGGCACTTTAGCAATAGCATCAAAATGGCTGTTTTTAAAACACTAAAAAGGCTCGACACAACATGAAACTTTGCTTGTATTATCACGAGGGTCTCTACACATGAGCACGAGCATTAAGAACATTGTTTGTGTACACAGAGTTTGCTAAAAAGAAGGTTTTTGAACAACTCACATTAGCAGTTGCTTGTTCTGCTCCCAGTCGGCATGGCAGCCGAGAAGTGTTGATCTCCGAATGCAACGTAACCTGGAGGACAATTAAGGTGGACCGCTCCTGTCATCTGGCAACAATGCGACGCGATATCTCACGTGACTTTTCCGGCTTTTGATTTTAATATTGTTTCTTATATGAGGCTCCTTTTTCAACTTCAAGGTCAATATTGTTTTTCGCTAACGACAAAACAACGAATTATCTGTGCATTTATACGGAACTAAGCTTTAGTAG
Organism: Diplodus puntazzo; assembly: GCA_963678695.2. Classification (NCBI taxonomy): domain Eukaryota; kingdom Metazoa; phylum Chordata; class Actinopteri; order Spariformes; family Sparidae; genus Diplodus; species Diplodus puntazzo. The sequence goes on along the minus strand of OZ023162.1, from coordinate 11,124,351 downwards.
CGTTCCACCTTAACTGTCCTCCAGGTTACGTCACATTCTGAGATCAACACTTCTCGGCTGCCGTTACGACTGGGAGCGGAACAAGCTACTGCTAACGTGAGTTGTTCAAAAACGTTCTTTTTAGTAAACACTGTGTACACAAACGAAGTTCTCAATGCTTGTGTTCATGTGTAGAGACCCTGGTGATACTACGAGCAAAGTTTCATGTTGTGTCGGCCTTCTTACTGTTTTAAAAACAGCCATTTTGATGCTATCGCTAAAGTGCCCGTAGCACTCCCATTGAAATGAGTTTGACCCGAAAACGAAAATACGGTCAATCTTAAAAGTGTCTCTTTCGTCATAATTATGTATTTACACGAAGGTTTTACTCGAGTACATTCACAAAAAAAGCCTAGGTTGCATTTTGGTAAGAGTTTCACCTTAAACATCACCTACTTACCTATGATTGCATGTTGATGCTATTAAGTCATTTTTTAAGACAGTTTATTGGGTGCAAAATCATGAACACTGCGATCTTTCAGAGAGGTGCTTTTTAGCCGAATTCAAAATAATAGGAACACTCAGAATTATGCAACACAGCCCAACATGACCTGATGCTGGTGCTCTCATCCAAGTTTATATCTTTATATATTTCACCCTTAAATAACATCTTATCCCAATTTCCATGCCTTGTTACCCAGTAATCACATGGCTGTACTCCACAATTATAAATTAGGGTACTCTTTAATTACAGAAATACCTACAACACAGTTTAATTTACTCTTAATCACCAAGTTGTTGTTCTTTAAGGTCGTGCCTTCTTCCCTTGTATGTACTGGCACCTTTAAGTATTTTATTATCATCCTCACTCTATATGCTAAATAATTTCACTCTAATATAAAGTGTTTAATGCACAGTTTGCCCCACACAGAATAATTCATAAAATGTTTCATGCTCATTAGTCTGACTCATGTTTCCTCTCAGCATAAACTGAACCAGGTTTAACCCTACAATCTGACAACAATGGGAGCGGACAGGGGACAGCAGGTTCCACAATATAAGAGCGACATTAATAAGTCAGGATTATAACTGCCTGTCAGAAGGAAGCTCTATCAAAGCAGATCAGAAAAACCAACCGAACCAAACCAACACAGGATCCTCTCGTCTGTCCTCGTGGGTCGTGACCGGAGTCTGGCGTCTTCATCCGCGTTTTAATTGTGAACTTGAGGTGTGATGCTCTCAGAAAACATGCTAGTCTTAATATCATGTAATAAATCCATTATATGACATTAAAAATACAACACATCGACCCACCTGCATAAATATTTCACCTGACGACCCATTTATTGTGAGCTGAGCGGGGACTCAGACTTACATTACAATGTAAAACCCTGCAGCAGCTCCTGTTCTCTCGTGTAAGTGGCTGCACAATGTGCTCCTGTGAGACTTTTACCTGTGACATCGACTCTGCCCTGAATTACACTTTGTAATATAACAGCTAATGCATGATAATGGAGTTGACATTACATTTATACCTGGCTAAGTGTATTTAAGAGTTGGACTGAGGGAGTTTTTCATTATTTTTAATGTTTCCTTTTGTAATATGATGTGACACAGAAAAGACAAATTTGTCCCCTTTTACAGGAAACCAATAGAATTTTACCCTTTTTACTCATTTTTAATGTAGCAATTTACATAAAGTTGTTGAAATCAGTAAATAATAGTTAAAATGACAAATGTGTGTGAAAGATGACAAAACCCACAGAGGATTATCTCACAATTGCAGTTCCCATCTGTTCTATGGAGCATTGTAGTGTTTTTCAGCTTATTGTTTTGGTTTTCTGGCCCACAACTTTATTGTTTTAGTTCAGTCTCGTCTCTCAGCGGCAGCATACAGCTACAGAACCTGCTCAGCACCAAACAGCAGACACACACACACACACACACGGCAACAACATAGTGGAGTATTTTGTAGCGTAACAGCCAGATAAGCACAACATGGCTACTGTTAGCAGCCTGGCTATTTTCCAAAGCAAAAAAAAAAAAACTACAGAAAGAATCCCAATTTGACCTAGAAACCCTGATCTCAGTGCAAGGAAAAGGCAAAGTAAAACACCTGGTTGTTTAATATGTGGGCAGGTTATTTTACTTACAGATCTAGTAGAAAGAATGACGGTTTTACGATTAGAAGAAACACGAACCAATGAGGGAACAGTTTATTCCAGCTGTTCCAGTATTACCTGGAGACAGTGACCGGGGAAAACAATGCCTCTTCCTGTCTTGGTTGCGCAATGGCAGACATGCTTCTTTTGTTCATTTTATGTCCTTAATTTTTGTGGGAAAAATCGAGCCTAGTGGCAGAAGAAATACCATAGTGAGAGCAAAAGTTTATAGGGAAGCAATCTGTATGTGGATTGTGTCATTTTTCTACAGCCGTTACACTCTACAATACAGGTCTGCTTCTATTGTTAGTTAAAAAGAGGAAATGTATCATGTGTAACTTATTTTATTTCTTTAAAATCTGTTTTTTTTTATTTCCTGTCAGTACAAAACATTCATTTTCTTCCTTCAGTTTCAGTAGTAATATCAAAGCAAAGGGCGAATATGATACAACCTACAATATTCTCAGAGTACAGCATGCACACACAAGTATGAGACTTTAGCAAAGTGACTTAACACTAGAGGACAATGGACACACAACACAGTACAAAAATTCTTAGAGACAATCACAAAACAATCTCGGATAATATCACAGTTTAAGGTGCGAAACAAATGTTACTATTACCCTTAATGAAAAAGAAAACAGAAGGATTTTTGGTTGGAAGAAGCTTTATTGTACTTTAAAAAATAATTTGTCCTGACAGATGAATATTGAAATATACTGTTTTAATGACACCGATATAACATATAACCTGTAAGCTTCTGCAACTCTGATCAGAAATAGCAACTACATTTGAATGAGGGATCAAACATGCACTGCCAAGTCTCTCAAGACGGTTGAAAAATGCATCAAATTATCCAACAAATACAATAAAAAGACAGCTCACAATACACATCTACAAGAAGATACAGACAGAACACAAAACACCAGATACTCGTGACCACATGACTGATCACACACAGAAACACTCATCTGAAATCACATTTAAAAAGATATATATAAAGGATAAACAAATGAATAAGTAAGATAATAATAACAATAACAATCATGAAAGAGAATAAATTACACAATAAGAGATGCTAGATGTCAACAACTCAGAACATAAACATGGGAGCACAGTCTCACAGTCTTGGTGAAAAGTAAAGGTAAAACTTGTATAAATATTCTTCATGTAGAGCTGTTGAACTTTACAAAACAAAAACAAAAACACATTGTCTAGTAGAAATTAGAGTCGATGAGTATTAGTCTCAGTATGTCTCAATCGCATAGGTCACAGCTTAAAGGTCAATAAATAAATATATAATAATAAATATAATTTTTTCCCGTATAACTGATAATTAAGGAAAATTAGGTCCTAAGCTAAAAAGGTGGCAGGGTCCGACTTTAATAAATAAAGTCAAACAGCATGAAGCTGTATTGTCCTTTAAGGTCCTTTTGTTTACTCAGTTTATAGGGGAATAAAAATCAGTCTCTTTAGATCAAACTACAGACAGTACCTTTAAATCCACTCACCTGTGCAGCAGCCTGATAGAGGCTCCAGTGTGTGTGTGTGTGTGTGTGTGTGTGTGTGTGTGTGTGTGTGTGTGTGTTCGTTCAGTGAGGAGGTGCAGTGTGTGTTTCGTTGGCAGGGGGCGTCACGGAGCAGCAGGCAGGTGAATAAGCTCCTTTAGTCCTCTGGTGCACGGCGAGAGGAGAGGAGAGGGAGCGACACACGCTGAAGTGCAGCCGGGCAGCAGAAGTGTCCTCAACATAAAGAAAGGAAGAGGGAAAAGACAGAAGAACCTGCACGCTTCCTGTCTTCCTGTTCGTTTCTCTCTTTTTCTTTTTCTTTTTTAACAAAGTGAAGGCGAGCGGAGCCTCCGGTGCGACCCTGCCATGTCAGCCGCAGCTTGTAGGCGGGATGGGAAGAGGAGAGGCGGCTTCGTGTGCGGACGTCTCCTCGCTGCTTTCTGTTAATTGTTACCTGGAGACAATTAGGAGGCAGCGGCCGAGGAGCGAGGAGAGAGGCTCGGGCTCAACTTTGCAGGAAGCTCCCCTCTGCGCTGGATGTTGCGCCATGGAGATAAAGACAAGACTCCGAGCCACGCTGATGTTAATGTGGATCCTTCAAGGTAAGCTAATTAATTCACTCGACGGGGAGTAAAGCTGCTGTCAGAGGCAGAGTGACACCAGTCCACAGAAAAACGGCTCAAACGAGATTCGTCTCGAAAAATGTGCTTTTCACTTCACTTCTAACGCTTTTCCTGTCACCAAACTCCACCTTTCAGCCAATTAGCGACTATAAACACCACAAAACTTCTCTTTTTATGCAACTTAATCCGTAAAGAGCAAGCTGATGGTGAGCGTTAAATGTTAATTATGATGAGCTAAGCCAGTAAAGTTCGATAAAACATATTAAATAAGCACTGTTTGTTCTACACCTGCATTTCACTTTGCTATAAATTCAAATGCATGCTCAAACTCAGATGCCTGGCATGTCAATCTGTAAAACACCCCACCTCCCTCCTTTCTTCCCTCCTTAAGTACATTTTTGATTCCAAATGCAGGAACAAGCGCAGCTGACAATCTATGAAACATGTAATTTTTATCGCTGTGGCTGCTGGTGCTCGTGGTTTCTCTACCAGAGGTTCCCTTTTAAAGCACACAGCGGAGTACTCTCAGTCTTAAGAGGGCATAATGTTGTCGCACGGTTGAGTGAGCTCTGAAATTCCAAGGAAGTCGAATGTTGTTGCTTTTTATTTTGACTTCTCTTTGATGGTTTTTGTCCCTTGCGAGCGAGGGTAAAAATAACGTACGAAGCACACAAGACTACCTGGAAGAGCGGGGAGATGTCATTTTGAAGATTCCAGACAAGAAATCACAGCTGTCACTTGATGGACACACGGTGGTCATTCAAGGCTTTTAACTGGTACGGCTTGCATGCACGTTTGTTGAGGATGGATGCAATGATTGACCGAGCAAAATAACTCCAAATGTTTGGCTAAAAGAAACGATTGATATGTTTTGTGCTGGTTTTAGTTTAACAATATCCCTCCATTAATCATCTCATTTGGAGCCAAAACTGAGAGTTATTTCCAGCTGGATGATCTTACACCCTCAAGGCTCTTCTTCTACTGGCTCGGCCAATCTTGTTCCTGTCAACTGTGCTGCTGCACCATTTCTTACCAGATGTTGGCTTTCCTCCTGTGTGGAAATCAGAGATTGTTACGGCGTGTGTCTTTTATGTCAGGATTTGTTTGGTTCACACATAGTTTCACTGAGGAGCGGCGCTGGAAAAGAGACAAAAATGGGGGCAGCGTATCCATCTTTAACTCACTTTCGAATGTTGTAATTCCTTGGAAAGTTGAAGTTGGCTTTAAATCTGTGTTTTTCTTACTGGATTCTGCAGGGTAACTGCTGTGATGTGACCTTATATCTGCTCATATCAGCTCACCGATGAGCAACTTTAGCTGCTTTTTGTTCTCATGATCGGATTCCTGATTTGCATGATGGATTTCCTGTCACATTTTCAGAATTGATTCACATACAATTTCACAATGTTGCAACACTGGAAAAGACATGAATGGGACATTTATTCCACCTTCATCTTACTTTTGAAGGTTGAAATCCCTTAGAAAGTCAAAGTCAAGCTAAATTAAAGCTGCAAACAGCGATGATCGGGCTTCATCGCCTATGCACGTTTGGCTGTGGCACTGTTGGAGGAAGCGAACGTAGATGTTTGCATGTGCACGCATTTCAACTAGTGGTAACAGAGCCACCTCTGGCTGACCTCTTTACGTCACCAGCAACAACAAACTATGCCTCGGCATTCGAGAATGATGGCGTACGAAGAGCGAGACGAAGCTACATCTTTGTACATTTCGTATATGGTGTACATGATAATTACACAAATTAGATGCACAATGGAGCTCTTGCTTGCAGTGATTTTGGAGGAAAGCCGCCGCCGCCAAGATTTGTGTCTTTAAATATTTAGGAAACATGATTACAGATTAATAGGTCTATCTGCAATGGTTTCTCAAGTGCCACATGTATTGTTGTGTTAAAAGGCCTTTATCTGGTGTGGTAAAATGTTTCTTTTCATGGTGGTGGGTGATTAGGAAAGAATGCAGAGGATAATGAGAAATCATGCATTAACATGATGGGTAAAGAGATGTTAAAAAAACAACAACACAATTACCATGAAAATTATCATGGTAGTTACTTTGAATTGAGACAATATTTTTTGTATTTCACAATTTATTATATATTATATTTAATGTTATGTGTGAAAGAAAGTGTGTGTGTGTGAAATCAAAGCAAAACAATCATGGCGACATTCCATTCCACGCCTATATAAAGGCAGGTTCACAGGACAACATTTCTTGAGTCCGATTTATCATCGAATGCAGACACAGCCGTGTTAACGTGAGAAAGATAAGTGAGGAACGAGGTGACGCTATCTGTTTATCAGCGACAACAACAGCATTTTTCTGAGACAGAATATACTAGCCAAACGAAATGGAGTACTCTAGTGAGCACCCAACAGACATGTCTCGGGAGAGACTTATCCGAGAGCTCAAAGACACCAGAGAGCAGCTGAGGAAGCAGAAAACCCTGAAGGAAATGTATGTCAACAGGGGGAAAGAAACCACCAGAGAGCTGGAGCGGCTGAGAAAGTACAGTGATGATGCAACTCTCAGCAACGCAAAGATAGCTACTCAGGTGAGGGACAACGTCAGGCAGAAGAAGAAGAAGGATCTTCATAAAGATTACGAGGAGCTAAAGGTTGCCCATTTAATCAACGAGGAGAAGTATCAAGCTGACCTCCAGGCGGAAAAGGACAAGAACAGTCTTCTTCGGAAAGGACTGGATCAGATCAGTGTCTCCTACAGTGAGATCAGACTCAGGTAATTATTCTATATTGCACATATTACACTTAAGACAGTTACTGTTAAGTATGTTTATCCTTAAACTAATCTCATCTTATCTTATCTATTCTTATCTTAGGTATGAGACTGATGTCATTTAAGTCAGACAGCAGGTTGAGACTCTCCAACACGAGCTTCAGAAGGAAGCCCAGCAAAGACAGCTCCTTCAGCAACAACACAATGAGCTGGAATGGCACAAACATCCAGCCAGGACAAGTTTACTGCTGAGCTCCAGGAGGAGCAGCAGAAAAACAACCTTCTTCAAGACAAACTGGACAGGATCAGCCAAGGGTATGAATCTGAAGTCATCACTGTGAGACAGCAGGCTGAAAGTCTGCGGCGGGAGCTTGAGAAAGAAGTCAGGGCTCACGCAGACACAGTGTCCAAAGGCTGTCAGGTGATTACCAAGTTGAAGGCTGAGCATGATGACCTTCGTCACAGGATGACCGAGGAAGAGAAGGCGTGCGAGCAGGAGTCCTTCGCTACTGCCCCGGCCCTTGAACTTGACACGACTCAATAGTGCTGGGCGGTATACCGGTTCACACCGAATACCGGTGTTTATTTTCGTTATGATATGAATTTTTAATATACCGCCATACCGTCGTATTTGAATACACAACGTTCGGAACGCTATGCTGCGGTGCGGGACACTGTTTCAGACGGGACCCTTTTCAATGTTGCGCTGCTAAACAGGTATGGTGCGACTGCGAGGGTAAACAGTAGTGCTCTAGTGTTGTGTTACGGTGAAGATGGATAGGATAGACATTGCAGATCATGACTTCACCCGCGGACGTCAAGATGAGCAACTGGAAAGCCGCTGAGATCCAGGAGATGCAGCGTCTCCTCGTCTCTGTAACTGTTTGGTTGTGGCCGCTGCTTGTGTAGCGGCAAGCTAGGAACGGTCGCTACTTTCAAATTAAAAGCTCCCCGCTAAGAACCCAGTTCTAAACTCCAATGGGGTGCAATGTAAAGCTCTTATTTTGAAGAGAAATTCCACCTGCTTCCTGTTAGCTGTCTGTTGCTTGAGGCAGCTAACGGAGGGGGATGTGCGCTAGGCCGCACGCTTCCATTACTAGCGGGGGTTTAACATCGGCGTGTGTTTGACTGAGGAGGCGAGAATATGGGCCACGGATCTATAATTAAATAAATATATCAAGTGTCGCCACATTTCTACCGATACATATGTTGTACGTCACTGTTCACACCGAACTTCGTGCTTCACGTCACATCACATGTTTACGCCGACCCCAGTGGCAGCTTTTTGGGAAAGAAGGAATGAGAAACTGGTTGAGAGAGGAAAATTACACCTCCCTTCAAGATAGACAGAGTGCTGCCTTTACCTTGCAGCTGATGTGCTGCCTTTTCTATCTAAAAGGGGCTAGTAATTCCTCTCTCAACAACTAGAAAATGCTGTGAACACCTGATTATGCATGAAAAAAAAAATACAGTCATATACCGTGAAACCGTAGGAATTTTGAAAAATACCGTGATATACATTTTTCGTCATACCGCCCAGCACTACGACTCAAATGTCCGAGGACACTCACCCAGGCAAACCAAAAAAGTCTTCCTGGAAAAGAGCCTGTCACTTTCTGGGATTGAGGAAACCACAGAAGTGGAAGAAGTAAGATGGCTTCAACAACTCAAGTTGTCACACTCGCCAACATCAACGCCAAGAACACCTCTACTGTGGACAGCCAATAGATACCACATGTCATCTGTGGTCGGGCATGGGGGGGGGGGCACTACATGAAAAAAATGTAATTCCTTGTTCAAATGGCTTCATTCTGTAGTATGTACTAGTTGTACAGTAATGTATGTAAAATGTAGGACATTGTCTTTCTTGAGGTGGGAACACATTTTGCCCCACAAGTGGTATTTCATTTTTTTTGCACATTATCAGCACGTTCTGTAAAATATCCTGAATAAGAGGAACATAACATTCATAGAGTAATGAAAACTAACTGAGAAAAACCTCTTAGAGTGATGCTTTTTTTTAGTAAAGTAAAGTTTATCATGTTCAATGAGCGTACTTTAATAATGATAATAATTAAAGCTGCAAGCAGCGATGAACGGGCCCTCGGGGTGTGCTGCGTACCTGGCCCCATGCCCGATTATTGCATATGCATCTCTTAACTGTCCGTGTTTTGGACAGTGCAGGAAGGGGTTAAATGTCATTTCCTGTGTCCAACATGGCACTGTGACTATGTCTGTATATTGGCCTATGTGTTCAGATCTGGACTCTTATCAAATATGTGAAGTTTGGTCCAGATAGGAATGAGGAAGTTGTTTGTTTATAATTTGATGGCCTGCACCGGACGGTATTAAATGTACAGTGAAGTCAGAAGAACTCCCTGCACTACAGGTGAAAAATCCCTACAAGTAATTTGTGGTGAGTTATATTTTGATTATTGATTTGCAGTCCATGCGCATCGGGCGGTGGCGCTGTCGTAGGGTGCGCAGACCTTTTAGTTGCAAGTCATCTTGTAGCATATGATATAGAGAAAAAACCTATGAATGTTATGTGAATATGATGATGTTGTCTGAATTCCAGTGTCCAGTAGCTGGTGCTATGGATATGACACAGTATTGATGCATGGAGGTATTCAGGGCGACATCGTATACATGTGTGATGAATTTGGTGTACATGGGAAATTGTATGTTGAAGTTATAAGGACTTGATGCTTTATGGCAAGGCATGAAAATGGATCGCACCATGACACCCATCATGTTCGACTTAGGCGAAAGCTTTTGATAAGTTTTCATCTTCAAAGTTTGAGGATGATACTGAATGAATTGGAAGTCTGTGGTGTTCAATCTGTAGGAGGAGTTTGTTAAAGTACGAGGCATGGAAATGGATGAAAATGGGGGTAAAATGGGAACTTTGAATCAAAATGGCGACTTCCTGTTGGAGTGACAGTTTGGTACCCCAGATGTTTTTTGCGTCTGGTCATGATACATATGCATACCGAATGTCATTCATGTATGTGCATGTAGGAGGCAGGGCTTGGATTGTTAATATTCCAGAGGGCGCTATAGAGTCCCCTGGTAACCCCTTTCGTCAGCTATCATCAGGAGGGAATTGGCAATAATTGTACTAAGTTTGGTGTTAATCCGACCAACCGATGTGGAGATACAAAATACTTGAATTTCAATATCATGATTTTAACCAGAATCCAGTGAACGCGTGGATATAAGGTTTTTGAATGTGCGACAAAGTATGTGGGAGTTATGAGCCAAAACGCACTTTCCGTGATTATAGCTCCACCTAGTGGTGAAAATTGATGACCATAGACTACAAAATTTTTTGGCAGTTGTGACTTATATTCCAAGTCTAGACCTGCTCGGGCCCTAAATATGTGTTTTCCTTATGGATGTCTGCATAGAAACCACTTTGGCATGACATTTAAGCTTTCCTTTGATTTGGTGTAACTGATAAACGACATGAAATTAATTCAGTTTGTGGCTCACTGACATTCCTTAATTTGCATGATGGATTTTTTTCCACATTTCAGGATTGTTTGGTTCACTGAGGAGCAGCACTGGAAAAGAAAAAAATGGGACATCCTATCCATCTTTAACCTACTTCTGGTTGCTGTAATCCCTTAGAAAGTGTGTACGTTGTCTTCAAGGACACCTGTCTTAAAATCCGGATTCTGCACAGAAGCCACTTTGGCATGACATCATATCTGATGTTCTTTGATCCGGTGTAACTGCTTAATGTATGCAATGAAGGAATTCCATTTGCAGCTCACTGACAAGCAGCCGCTTCCTGTTCTGATGATCGAATTCCTAATTTGCATGATGGATTTCTTGTCCGTTTCAGCATTGTTTGGTTCACACACAGTTTCACTGAGGAGCAGCACTGTATAAGAGACACAAATTGGACACTGAATCCATCTTTAACTTACTTTTGATGGTTTAAATCCTTTAGAAAGTCGTAGCTGGCTTAAAAATCTATGTTTTTATAATGGACATCTGCATGGTAACCGCTGTGGCGTGACGTTATATCTGCTGTTCTGTGATTTGGTGCAACTGCTAAATGACGTGAAATGAGAGAAAGATTTCAGTTTGCAGCTCACTGATGAGCAACTTCAGCCGCTGTTCTGATGATCAAATCCCTAATTTGCATGATGGGTTTTCTTTTCCGTTGCATTGTTTCACTGAGGAGCAGCACTCGAAAAGAGACAAAAAATGGGACATTGAATCCATCTTTATCTCACTTTTGAATGCTATAATTCCGTAGAAGGTCGTTGTTGTCTTAAAATCTGTGATTTTTTTATGGGCTTCTGCATGGAAGCCACTCTGGCGTGACTTTATAGCTACCTTTCACTGATTTGTAGTTAATGCTAAATTACATGAAAGGAATGAATGAATTCAGTTTGCAGCTAACTGAAGAGCAACTGCCTCCTGTTCTCACGATTTAATGGATTTCTTAGTTTGCATGATGGATTTATTTCCCAATCCCAGCATTGTCTGGTTCACACACATTTACACTGATATTTAACACGGGAAAAAACAAAAATAGGACATTGAATCCATCTTGGAGTGCTGAAGTCCCTTAGAAAGCGTGTTTGCTCCGTTAAAGTGAAACTCTCGCCAAAAAGCAACCGAGGCTTTATTTGTGATTGAATATGAGTCAAACCTTCGTGTAAATGCATAATTATGACGAACGAGGCATTTTTAAGATTTACCGTAGTTTCGTTTTTCGGGCAAGCTAATTTTCAATGGAGTGCAGGGGCACTCTTATGCTAGCATCAAAATCACGGGCTCGACACAACATGAAACTTTGCTCGTAGTATCACCGGTGGTCTCTACACATAAACACGAGCATTGAGAACATTGTTTGTGTATTCAGAGTTTACTAAAAAGAAGGTTTTTGAACTACTCACTGTAGGAGCTGGATCTCTAGCATGCCGCCGTCATGGCAGACAAAAAGTGTCAATCCTCAAGTGCGACCTAACAGGCAGGCTTGAGGAGCGGTCCACCATTACTGTCCTGCCTGTTAGGTCGCACTCGGGGATCGACACTTTTTGTCTACCATGATGGCGACGCGGAGATCCAGCTCCTACGATATTCTCAATGTTGTGTTCATGTGTAGAGACCCTGGTGATGCTACGAGTTTCACGTTGTGTTGAGCCTTCTTAGTGTTTTAAAAATAGCGATTTTGATGCTAGAGTGCCGGTGCCCCTGCACTCCATTGAAAATTAGCTTGCCCGAAAACGAAACTACGGTAAATCTTAAAAGTGACTCTTTCGTCGTAATTATGCATTTACACGAAAGTTTGACTCGTATTCAATCACAAATAAAGCCTCGGTTGCTTTTTGGCGAGAGTTTCACTTTAAAGGACACCTGGCTTAAAATATGTGTTTTCCTTATGCGATTCTGTATGGAAGCCACTGTGTCGTGACATATCTGTCTTTCTTTAATTTGGTGTAACTGCTTGATGACACTAGACAGATGAATGAATTCAGTTTGTGGCTCACTGTCGTACAGTTTCTTTCGCTTCCTCTTCTGATGATCGATTGGATTTCTTTTCATGATGGATCTCTATTCACATATCTGACAGCAGCTAAGCCCGTCAAAACAGACCAAACCCCAATCTGTGAAACGTCATAATTAGAAAATCAAGAAGCTGCAGCACTAAACTGTCTGTCCAAAAGTAGCAAAGTCGCTCCAGCTGGTATTGATGAAACAGAGCCGCTCATTGGCTTTACATGAGACGATCCGTAGCTAATTGACTATTAAATGCTAAAATAAACCTGTTCATACTTTGCTGCCCAGAGGATCATTTGGTTTGTGATGATCTGAGACACATGCTGAACATTTTTTGAAAGGTTTATTATCACTGACAGCAGTAGGTCACACTCTAGTTGTGTCGCTGCCCACAAGATGGCTCAGATTGGCCCGAGGACAGTGAAAAGGTGACTTGGCTCGCAGCTTGCTGGATATAGAGTTAGGTTAGCATGCCACTGTCAGCCCTCCCCTCTTGTGAAAATGCCTCTCTCTGTGGCCTCAGCTATTAAAATATCGTCATGTCCTCAGCTGATTGTGTTCACTGACAGCTGATTTGTAAGGAACCATCTTGGCGCTGGTGCAAGCTGATGTCTGCCAGCCAGCTATATCCCTTTTCACAGAATAACTCACAGAGCTTAGGGTAATTCTGATTATGTATCGCATGATGAACCAAACAAGAAAATTAGTCGGTCAGGGTCCAGGATTGAAACAAACAGCATTCCCGGCAGGGTGCTGCATGAGAATTAACTATCAGTGCAAAGCCTCCCTTTGGCTGGCCTCCGCAGCCAACAGAGTTTGGCAATAAAGAGTCTTAGGCATCCAGAGATCTGGAAGATACAGGACGTGGAGGAGTACAAGTCAAAGTCAAAGCTGCCAGTGAGTTTGTACTTGAAGATAGCAATGTTTGTGCATAATAGAAGGGTAAATACAGAAGTTTTTGAAGGGAGTGAATTAGGGAAGTAGCTGTAAATGTTGTGTTTTCCAGATGTTCCTGACACATCTGGCGCCCTTCATCAGCAGCTCAGTCGTTAAAGAAAAGTTTAGTTGTCCCTAGAGCTGTGACGCTTAATCGATCGATTAGTTGTCAACTACAGTGAGCTGTAGTACTGTAGGAAATGAATCGCTATCTATTGTGACAATCAGAGTAATGTTCTATTTTTTTTTTTTTAATCATTCAGAAACTGTGTTCGTTTACTCGTTGACTGAAATGGTGTTCATCGTCCGAGTCTGGAGAGAAGAAGTTTAAATGTCTGATAACTTAATGATATTTCAGATCCAGAGGAAGGTTTAGATGGAACAGCAGCGTTTGATCTGCAGCCCTTCATAACGTTACGTCAGCTTTCCTTATTATGAACACTGATGTGCTGCCTTCATGTTTACATCTGTTCCAGTTGTGTTGTTGTCACTTCCTGTCTCAATCTCAGTGGACTGTAGAGGAATTTATCGTTTGAATCAAGATGAGACAACATTTCTAAAAGCAAGCTGCTTCTTATTAACATCAATGCAACAGTGTCGGCAGCTGAGGAAACTTATGAAGAAGAGATATATTTTAGAGATACACGATGGACGTTGGACAAATATTGGGAAATGATTTATATAATTGACCATTTTTCTGTATCCATGAGTTTTGGCCATTAAACGGAGCTGATAATGTGAAGCCAAATTGCTTTCGCTGACTTAACAAGTGCGGGTAATTATTTGCCACTATTGGCTGAAAAAAGTCCATATTGCACCATATGGATTTTTTTCAGTCAATACGATAACCAATAATTACCTGACTCTCATGGTCGATACCGATAATGCAAACCACCATGCTTTGTCATGCACACCTGAGTGCCAGAAAGGTTTATCTGTGTTGCGGTCATACCAGTGACGACACGTGTGTGGTTGCTGCCCCTCTGCGTCTACAAAGGGGCAGCAGTTTGGCGTGTTTGTTGTTGGCTGCTCACAAAACAACTGTAAAGGTGCATAAGACCTTTGCTGTGTGCAGACACTGCACTTGTTAAGTCAACTTTTTATTATTGGATAGATTTATCAGAACTTTTGTTCATGTATGTAAATTTTTAATACAATTGATCTGTCTGTTTTTCATGTCTCCCAAATATGTTTGGGTGATAGAGGAAATTGTTTCACTAATCGAGAGTTATAGCTCATGATTCATGCAGATATTAGTTTTTCACAAAATTGTTTATTGTTTAATTGTTGACCAAAGAACCTCACCTTTATGTCTTGGTTTTGTCATGAAAGGTAGGTGTCAGTGTTTTTTGTTTGACAATACGAACGCTGTTTCTTTGTTCCAGTTGAAGTCCATTATAGCACAAGACAAAAATGTATTCTGCTTCAGGCTGAAGAATCACACAAGGCCGTAAAGTTAGTCAAGTTTTATAAACCTAAATACTCTCTTCTCAGTGAAAGTGCGTCAGTTTTCTTTCCTCCTGCGGGCTAATAAGCTGAAAAACATTAGAAGCGAACACATTAGCTGTCGTTCTTCCTGCAGTCTGCTGCTAAGAAAACATCCTGATGCTGTACATCCTCTGACTCACTCCACTGAGCTCCATTTATCTTCTCTGACTCAAACCGGTGAATTGCCACCAGTTTGGTTGAACACTTACATTTGTTAGGCTGTCGCAGTGTGGGAGGTTTAACACGGGGGCCTAATTGACCGCAGTCTGCTGTGTGCGAGCCGCGAAATACACAGAAGACCCCTGCAGAGGTGTGCCATGATCAGAGGCAGATGGAGACAATCCCACCTAAAGGATCGTCTCATGTAAATCTAGGTCAAATTAATTGGCTCGCGCTCGCCGCAAAATAAAGACGACGGCTCTTGATTTTTTATTCTCCTGCACAGACAGCAACTGCCACATGTTCAGCTCGGCACTCCATCCGGCGACAGCTTCTGTAGTGGAGGCTGACAGGTGTTGATTGGAGCTGTGCGTGCAGCCTCGGTGAGCTAATGTGACTCTGACAAAAGTCTGAATGTGCTGAGTGAAGGTTGATGGACGTGTTGACACAGTACAGATTTTTACACTCCGTTATATCAAACTCTTAACTGACAGGGACAGTCTGTCTCTGTTACAGCAAAAAACAATTTCCTGTTTATATTATGCATGCCATCCTCGCGCTTGTTTTCACATCCTCGCCGCAGTCTGCAGCTTGTGTTTCCTTCGCCACCGTAAAGGTGATATAATTATATTTCAGCTGATGCACATCTTAAAAAAATGTCTCCATGTTACTTCAACATCAAACAGGAAAATACAGCTCGCTGTGTTTCCCATTATGTTCACAGAATCTAATCAGCATCTTTCTCGCTGAATGGATCACTTTGATGTTTTCCGTACTGTACGGCATCATGATCTGCTGTC
The DNA here is from genome assembly GCA_963678695.2 of Diplodus puntazzo. Lineage (NCBI taxonomy): Eukaryota > Metazoa > Chordata > Actinopteri > Spariformes > Sparidae > Diplodus > Diplodus puntazzo. The sequence goes on along the minus strand of OZ023162.1, from coordinate 11,108,425 downwards.
AGCAGCAAACTCTTAACAGTCATCGTCGCGAATAATTTAGAAGTGACTCAAACTCTGACTGTAAACCAAGAGGCGTCATGTAACCATCTTTAGATCGCATCATCATCATGTGTTCATGTTCTTTGTTTAAACTGAAAGGAAACCAAGTTCTTTAACAGGGTGGGAGAATTATCAGCTCTGTCAGAAGCCCAGTGTAACCAATCACAGAGGATACCTTCATCAATAATAGTCCAATCAATGAGTTTAATTATCTGGGAAACATTTCAGCGAAGGGTGCGTTGGAAAAGGAGTTCCAGCAGATGTAAAAGGCTTGTGAGATGTGAGGCCTACACAGAGTTTGCATACCTCAGATTTAAGTTAAGTCATTTTAAACTTCAAAACAGTAAAGTTATAAAAAAAAAAAAAAAAGCCTTTGGTTAAAAAAACAACTGATTTTTAAGTCAGTTTTTCTTTCGATTTCTATTGAATGCAGATATTTTATAGTTTCAATCACAAAGTAAAGATGATTTTGACATCCTTGTGTCAGTGCAGCATGCATTATGTATATGTTCACGGTACGAATAGAGATAGAGAAGCAAGCACCTGTCTACTAATGAGTCTCACCTCCACATCCATCCATCTATTAGCTCTACCTGCTCATCTCTCAGAGGGTCGGGGGAGGCTGGAGCCTATCGTGGTACAGCCTTAATAGGTCGCCAGTTCTTCGTGGGGCTCACACACAGAGATGATCCCTCACACCTAAATGGGCAATTTAGAGTCACCAATTAACCTAACCTGCATGTGTTTGAGGGAGGAAACCTGGAAGAACAGGCACTCAGAGAACATGCACGTGACAGTAACGCCTGGCATGGCCCAGGCATCTCTTGTCATCATCTTTATGGATCATTATCAAAGGCAAAGGCCTGCAAGCTGCAGCAGTTCACCAATGCTGCTGTGACGCCCAGGTAGAGGTAGGCAGTCTGTCCCTGACGTATTATAACGTAACACTAGTTGGAAATGCTTTAGAGGAAGAGGAGAGAGCCGTCGGTACAGCTAAACAAGAGGCATGTTGAGGCTTTGTCCCAGTTTGTACCGGCCCTCCAAAAATCATGAGGAAAAATGGTGTCGAGATGCAGAAAACAGAAATTTAAAAACCCAGTTCTCCACATTATGATAGCCTGGAGCAGTTATGTAAAACCAGGCCATAGGTTCCTTAAAGCTGAACCAATTGGACAGTGATATGCTTTGTTTGCTCACTCTCTCGTTCCATTTTATTTACAATTTAAGACAAGACATAATGAAAGCTACAAACATAGAACAGACACAATCACATGGAAGTACTGTAAAACAATCAAAAAAATAATACTAGCAGTAGCAGTAATCGCAGCCAGTAAAGTTTACAAGTTATGGCCTATTACACGTGTATCCAGTTATATTTGATGCCCCCATACTTAAAACTTTTAACCATTCTACCTCAGGTATATTGCTGCTCAGGACCAGTCCCTTACAAAAGCAATTCCCACCCCTTTTAACAGTCAGTCACTCCAGAGCTCATGTAAAGGTTCATGTATAACAAGCTGAAAAAACAAAACCAGTATGTATCTGCAGTATGCTCACATGTATTTTACTATTCCAGACCCCACACTGTACTTGAATTATTGAAATTAGCTGAAGAGAGCTGCTGCTTGTTATACATGATAAGATAGTGTCATTCAGCAATATAGTGACCTTTTTAAAATTGACCTTTAACTGCTTAATATAAATCTCTACCATTTTATTCATTTATATGGCATGTTTCCCCCTCACAGCAAAAGGGTTTATAAAAGCTAAAATACATTTACTGTATCTGCCTCTGTTAAAGTAGACAGGTGGGGGCTGATACTGTAAATAGGACCAGAGGGAAACTTTAATGATGTCTGTCAAAGAAAAAATACATACACACAGTCTTGATATCATGCAAATCCCCTAGAGGATACATTCTCCTTATCTGGTGTGATATTAACATTCTCACGCAGCCGTAACAGATAGCAGACGCCAAAAGAAACAAGCTTCTCTTGTCAAATACAAGATAATGTGATGGGACGTGAAAATACTGTACAGAATGTAAGAGACACTCAGGCTGAGTCAGTTTCATATACACCATTGTACCATATCTAAGTGTCATATTTGCCCTCAGAGGTTGTGCTTCAATTCATTCAGATTCATTCACCGTGAATCGTTAGTAAATGTGACGCTGGGTTAGCTGAAGCCGCAATTTACTTAAATGACAGTCTGAATTTCAACTCAGTAACTCTGACTACAAGCTCCAGCATTTGGGATTCCAGGCTATTATAATGTTTTCGTTAAGGAATAATCACCTGAAACTAGCTTGAGTTTTCGTTTAATATCGCCATGTTATACCACCATGTTTGTACAGAACAGACAAACCAGACCCCGCCTCTTGTAAGGTTATTTTTGTTGTTGAGGGGTGTTCAGCTGGTCACTAAATCCTACACACTTGACAATTAAAAAAACAGTTCCTGTATCATCAATTTATATGCAGCATTAATTCCACACGATTATAGTGGAGAACTATTTCTCACAGCAACACTTGTCCTGGCTTATGTTATAACTCCACTGCCCCCCTTTAGAGAAAGGAGCTGTCGCCCCTCCCTGAAAGCCCAAACTCACTCTCAGCCAGGTTGTGGCTCGTGCAGTTCATCTCACTCAGGTCTCACGTTGGAAAAAGACACTGTCAGGCCAGCCGCTGCAGGGATTGTGATGAGCGTTTATCTGTTCTGTCACAGTACCAAAGCTCGGAGCAGCAAAACAGGACAAGAGGGTCAATTTAAGTGCTCCTCTCTCACATTTTATCTGTAGAGGCAAAGTCACGAACCACTGTGGGACCTTATTTCAGGAAAAACATGTACGATGGAGAGACTTAAAATTTTCTGATCGTGTTTGATTTGTGCAATGAATTATGCATGTCTAACTTTTTTCAGTGTGAGAAAGTCTCAGTTTGTTGTACAACTAATGAAATGTAAGACTGTGAAAATAGGCAGTTATAAAGACTACGCTGACGTGTCTCTTTTAATAATCACCGAAACCCAGAACTGAAACTTGGTTGAGCCGGCTTGCTCACAAGATTCACAAAATTCACTTCTTTTGGCATAACTGCATTTATAGTTGACATGACCAGATTCATTTTCACCTTACGTCTGCGCCGAGGTGAAGCCATTGTGGTGTTGGTGACGTATATTGACCAAGTTGATGTAACTCACTGGGCAGTTTTACGCAAACCTTTATGACAAAGTGTGTCTTTGTTAAAATTCACAAACATCATATGTGTGATTTATGGCACAACTCAAACAGGCTCAAACATTTATTTGTGTCACATTATTGACTACTGTACATATGTATTCTGATATAAGGTCCCATAGGAATCACCAGAAGGGGCTGGACTCCATCTCTCTATAACACAAAATAACATTTTCATACACACATAAGACATTTACTGGAGGAAGCTAAGGAAGTACTCTGTTTAAAAGACATTTCTTTCAGTCAGTATTGACCAAAATAAGAATTAAGCTCAGAAATATTTTGTGCAGTGACTCATAATAAATCGCAGGCTGATTGAGCGTGTAAGAAAGCTGCGATGGCTGTAGACTGACAGGTGTTTCACCCGTTGTCACCTCTCCATCCTCAGTGTGACTAATGATGTGGCCACTGGTGACCAATTGGGGTTTGTCCACCATTGAGGTAAGACTATCGGGACTCTTTCCAGTCTTCCCACTCTGCCAATTGTGCCATATAGTCGTCTTGCTCTTTAGTCTTACCTCAGCTAACGGTACCTTTAAAGCATCTGAGTCATAGAAGATCTGCGAAGGGAGACGCATCTAAATGAGGTGCGTTGCTGTGGCACTAACCAGGTTTCCCTGCTGATCGAAGCCCATAAATGATGCATCTCAGAGGAGTGTGTCATTTACACCCCAGGCGTAGGCGAGGGTCGTGGCGATTTAGACCAGGTGCACCCTGGGAAAATGGCACAAACTAATGAGGTCGTTAAATGAGACCCTTGGTCTTGGTAGAAACCAGTGTGTGAACTTCAGAGACCCGGCATGAAAACACACACACACACACACACACACACACACACACACACACACACACACACACACACACACACACACACACATACACACACAACGCAAGGCCACTAAATGTTGTCTGCAGTCACATTTAATTTGCCAAGAGGCATTTATCTTGAGATCTGAGACAAAGAAATCCTATTAATGCTGCTGCTGAAGACTCGAGAAAGCCGCTCTGCAGTTCATCACAATTACTCGGGAAAACATTGTCAGAAAGGTAATTGCAGGACGACAATATGACTTTGAAAAAAAAAAAGGGTTTCATCAGCACTTTAAAATGCTTTTATCCAAAGAGGAAGATTGATTTTCAAAGGTAAAATGCGTGAAAATTGCTGGTCTGTAAAGAAAAAAAAAAAGACCTTTTTATTCTTTGGACTTCTTAGTGCAGGTAGGAACTGTGCTGTATGCTGGCTGCAGATGAGTTTTGCACTAAGACGGTAGAAGATTATACTCCTGTCTGGCTCTTATAGCAAAGAAATAGGAGATGGGATTTTTTTTTTTTTTCAGAGGTGTCATAGGGTTGGATGAGTTTTCCGCCATGCTCTACTGGTGATAGGTTAGTTTGAAAATGCTCGGTGATAGCCCCGTGATTTTTTTTTATGTTTGAAAGGATAGAATTGGTGTCTTTGCAAGCAGGATTGTTTTGTCTGAGCCACACATGAGAGATTAGTATTCATTGAGGAGCGAGAGGCATCCCTGCTCCTTTCTCCTGTTGCCTCGACTGTCTCGCCAGATGGAGGGGAGGGTTGCTGCTTCCAGATTAACGCTGTCATCTGGTCCGAGGTGTAACCTGGCCCTGCCGGCTCCGGGCGTGGCTATGTGAGGCTAAAGAAGGTCTCTCAGGTCAATCCTGTGGTGGCGAGCCAAGTCAAGCGCGCAAGGCTGCAGTTTTTCCTCCTTCCAGATTAAAACTGCATTACGTTCTGCCTCCGTAATGTTACTCGCTCTCATGTAATGCACTCTTCAAGGAAAGCTCGCCTTTCTATTCCCTCTTACTGATGACTTTCTTTAATGTTTTGTGACCTTGGAGTTTTAAGGTGTTCTGTCTATGAGTGGTTTTAGGCACTGAGGTTTATACTGTATAGTTATTTTATTGAGCTCAGCGAGAGGCGTCCTAAAGGCACTCTAAATATATAATATCAAAAATCTTATCACATTTTTATCTCTGCTTGCAGCAGGTCTACAGACGGCGGTGTTGGTCGTTCCACTGCTTTGGTTCGGACTGAAATATCTACGGGATGGATTGCAATGAAATGTGGTACAGGCTTATTCCCAATAGGATGAATCCAGTCCATGAGGATAACATCCGTGTTAAATACCTGGATGTAGTGTGACGTGTTTCTGCTTTACGAACTGCAAGTCCTTTTATTACTGGTGCTAACCAATACTTCACTTTTTTGCTGTCGGCTTTGTATCTATTGTTAGTAGTTTACCCTTATTTTTTTCACATTGTTTCCAACATTTTAGATCCTTCAGATAGATAGATAACTGTTAGTAACGTTTGCTAGCCGCATGCTAACATTTGGTCACTATGGCTTGTTTTTTCCTTCTCGGTGCTTGATAGACCTGCCAAAAATGAAAGTGAAAGTGAGCAGTGAAGCTCTGACCTCATTGCTGGATAAGTGAATTTTAAATAAATTACAGATGAAGAAGCACAGAGAAACTTGTTCTATAAGGATAAACTGTAGTTGGCACCAGAAGTTTGTAAAGGGAATATACGTCACTCTGCATTATGCAAGTGGAGAATTAGATGGAATCTGTTTTGTTGCAGATACTCAGGGTCCTTACTTACCTCCGCCAAGGAGGTTATTTTTTTGGCCATTTACTTTGTTTGTTGGTTTGTGACCACGAATACTCAAAAACTACTCACCAGATTTCCATGACACTCGGCTGGGGGATGTGTCTCGACCCAGAATAGACCCAATAAACTTTTGGTCCAGATCAAGATAAATGGACGGATGCAGCAATGTTTTTTTCTCACCTTCTTTACCATTGCGAGATGGGACGTTTTTTCGACATTTTCATTTATTTGTCCGGAAATTTTACATGGCAAGGCAAGTGGATGCAGATCCTAGCTCTGATGAGCGTAAATTATGGTTTGAAATGTAGAGCGATATAGGAGTAGGCTTGATTTGATTAAAGGGGACTGTTGGGCCTTGATGGAGGTATGCGCTCTAATCAGTGCAGTTTTATTTCTTTTTTTCATTCCTACACACTCAAATTTCTCTATTCTCTCTTTTATATTTATTTTGTAATTTCTCATAACTGTGATATTTCTATTCTGGAAGGAGCAACTCTAATCCAATATATATGTAACCCAGTTCCCCCCTCTGGGATCAATAAAGTGTTTTTTGATTCGGATTCTGCAGGCGGAGGGAAGCGCGCTGCAGAAAACAAATTAAATGTGCAGAAACACAAACCACACAGAAAGGAAAAACAGCAGATAACTCAAACAAAAATTGCTTAAATCTTGTAGATATTGATCCAATTTAAACAGTTTCTCAGTGAATTATGTGTTGATCCTGATGAAAAGTGTGTATTTATTTGGCTGGTATCTATCAGTGAGTACAAAAAGGGACTGTTGGGCTTTGGCGGAGGTATGCGCTCTACTGGGTGCCATTCTGGTTTCGATTTTATTTTATTTTGATAACGGGTTATCCCTTGATTTGTTTTCTCTAGTACCATCAGCAAGTTGAAACAGCAATTAGAGGAATTGCAGTCACATTTAGGGTTGACTTTATTGATCGCCCGAGCACGTGAACAGCAACTTCACACATCACCGCCCTCGTGAAGAAAGCTCAGACATGACTGTTTTTCTTCAGGAAACTTAAGGAGACAAAATTGCCACAACGTTCTTGTAGCTTTTTACAGAGGATCAATAGAAAGCACACTGCCTATGACGATTGGGGGTTAAAAACAGCTGAGGACATCATTGCTACTTAGCGCATCAGTTATATCGGTGAGTATAATCCCCTTCTGCATCTGTCACAGAGCGGTGAGGTTGGACAGTAAATAGGTGGAACTTGATTTCTCTTCCTGTGTTCAGTCCGAGCATTGATTGTTTCTTTGCAGGTAGAACCGTTCAGTACCCAGTGAAAGCACGACCTTGAAGCTGCACTAAATAACAATACACCATACATTTTTTTGATTGATTTCTTGCATAAAAAGGTGGATTACATTTTCAAGGGCAGGATTTTTCTGTGCTTCACAGGATCCGCTCACCATGTGTGTTAAGTTGAATCCTCCAGCGGTGGCCTTTGTCGTTTCCATAAGTCCCCTTTGCTTCGTTTTCTTGCCCTCAAGTGTTTATAGCAGCTGTAACATCAATTTAGTTTGTGGATCAAATTTTCACTCTCTTCGGTCCCTCTGGTGGTGGCGAGGCGATTGCCATTAGAATTAATACCTCGGGGGTGTTGACGCCCAAAATAGAAACAACCTAGCAAGCGCAATACGGGGCCAAACAGTGTTTTATAATCTGGGCGATCTGTCAAACCTTGGAATAATTGGCTCTTTGGGATAACCGAGAATTGAAGCCAGGCAGAGTAATGACCTTAGCAAGTGACGCTCCTGTCGGTAAGCCTCTCCAGATGTCATTAGTATGACCGGGGAGGTTTGATAAGAGACGTTTCTCCTCGGCATCATCGCTGCTGCCAGCCTTTTCTTGCAAGACCTGTAGTCTCCTACAGGTGAGATTCACATAACAACATCAGTAGTATTCCCCGTTAGTGAGGAATATAAACTGTACCACGCAGTGTTTCTGTGTCACCAACATTTTCACACGGAAAATATGATCAAAACGCTCAAATCAAACAGAGGCTGCAGTGCAAGAGTTCAAACGAGGGAGAAAAAAAAACATTTGGATCAAATAAAAGGAGGATTTGCATTTTGCATCAAACAGTGTTTTTCTACATGGAACAGCAGTTTACAGATTATGTAAAAGTTGAGTGAAATGCAGTCAGTTATTTATCCCACAGCCGTTTCCCTGAAATATTACTTTGCCCAGGCTGTCCTTCCAATCTCAGGACCTCAGTGATTTTCACAATAAAGCATCTAGATTCAAGCTGTTTGATTAAGATAAATATCTTTTGTATGGAGAACATATTGTAGTTAATTATCACATGGACTTTTTTTTTAATTTCAGTCTGGTCTTGTGAAACTTATTAGCTGTTTTTCACTCGTGGGCTGTTTGTGTTTCTGCACATTCAAAGTTTTTGGTGCTGCAGTCTTCCCTCTGCAAACAGAATCAGAGTCAGAAATACTTAATTGTGGCCCGAGGGGGAAATTGGGTTATATTAGGCTCAGTCCAGACTAGATATTTCACACTATAGAGAAATTATGTGTATATATAAAAAAAGTGAATAGATAATAAGAAATGTAAGGATCCCCTTTTATTCAATCAACCCTAATCCAATATCAAACTTGACAGGCCTTTATCAGCCTAATTTTGAACCACGGCTGATTTTTACGACATCCATGAATTATTAGCTGAGAAATTAATGAAAACATCGTTATATTATCTTGCAACGTTAAAGAATCAAGAACAAAAATCCTGGATCCATCCCTTTTGTACTGAATAGAAAATAGGGGTAGAATATAAATTGTACTGTTTAGAAGTAGTGCACCATTGCACAGTTGGAATATAGTCAGAATTGCAAAGACAAAATTTAATTCTAAATTAATAATGGAGTTTTGGCTGTTTATGGGTAGAATTATGTCCAGTGTCCAGTCTGCTGGCCCAAAGGAACTGACACTCTGAGGTACTGTTAGTGCTAGTACTCGAGATTGGTCTCGGTCTTGAGATGACTTTGTAGAGGTCATGGTCTTGTCTCAGTCTGACAGAGAAGATTCTGGAATTTATTTCAAGGCAAGTGAAGACCACATCTGCAGGGATATCACTGCATTGAGTTATTGTTTGATACCTTCTGTACTTGTGACTAAAGACAGTTTCTTTGAGACAAGAGTCATCCAGAAACCGAATGCTTGCACAGAAACTTGTATTGTGTTTGATTGAAAACATGGACAGTGAGCGTTGATTTCAGCTCCATTGTGTTTGTTTGCTCATAGAAAAGAGAAGAACACATAAGATTCACTGCATGTTGACTTTTAATTATTTGCTCAAGATATTTCGCATGGTACACTTGTACATACACACATGTAGTATATATGGCACTACAAAGGAAATGAAGAGGAATCTTTTGTAGGTGTGTTTAAGCCAGATCAGTTCTAGGAGACAGAGCCATTGTTTTGCATATTCCACATTTTATTGTATGTCATGCTTTGTGGGACTCGATCTTGTCTTGGTGATGTCTCAGTCTTGGTCTTGGTCTTGACCGCAACACTCCTCCCAGAGAGAAACGTAGTACGCTTCCCCTCCTGTCATTAATGATCCATGTGTAAATTCATCATCTTCATCATGTCTGATTTATGTCTCCTCGCTTTATGCATCATGCACTGAGGCTGGTTTGGTAACCGAGAGTGAAAAACAGACGTGATTCGTACTGAACGTAAACATGTCATGATGTTTTAACAAACACGGCTCCATTTTACCTCCGCTGAACCTTTTCTCTGGCACCATGTTTCCATATATGTCCAAATAAATCATTGGAAATGTATCAACAGACCGTTTGCTTACACAGTAACTGGGTGGTAAAGCTGTTTTAAATCATCAGTTTCATATCCACTGTGAAATACTCAAGTGAGTGCTGAAAAGTACCTTCTTTTTTATAATGAAATCATATGAGATTAAATAAACCTGATCTGTATCCAAAAACAGGAGCTGCTTTGTGAGTCGCTCTCCTGTATCTCTGTCAGCGAAGTGGCAGCAGGCAGTCATGCATTAAGCTACATACTGTATATTAGGAGAAGTCTTCCCTTATATGGGTTTTTTTTTTTCAGGAAGGGGAATTTGCTCGTTTCTATTTCCAGCCCAGAGGTTGGTTGGTCCTCTAAATTGATCTGGCGACACACAGCTGCTTCTCAGAAACCTGCTCAGACCTGATAAGCACGGTAACCATGGCACCTTTACCTGCAAAGCCCCCGACATCAAATATGCTCCATTTCATATGGGAAGCTGAAGTCATAAACTTTCTCAGGTATCAAAATCTACCGCTAAAAAAAAAAATGTAGAGTTTATTCTGAAGCTGGTTGAGATACAGGAGAAAAAGATCAGGCTGTCTAAACAGTCAAGATATGTGAAGACGTTTTCCTTTAAGATGAAATGTGAGAAGCATGAAATGACAACATGTTTCAAAGTATTGGCAGAGGGCAGAAGCATTTGCGAAGGTGACCATTCGATTTCTGTCTAAATGAAAGTCTCCTACCTTGAAAACTTCCTGTAAAATTAGTAAAAATTCAAACCAGCAGGCTGTTGCCTCAGAGCTTGTGGCGTTATTGTCAGTATAGCCGCGAATGTGTTTTCAAGTTGCTGATGTAGGTTCAGTGAAAATCGGCGACCATTCAAACAATGACTTGTAAAACTGAATTGATGACTCCTCCCTTCGCGGCAGAGCTGACTGACAGGAGCCATCTCAGGGATTATTTTTCAGATTTGTGAAATTGAGCCCTCTTGCCTGTTATTTCATCAGTTGTTTCTGTACTAAGTGATCAGAAACTGAACTCTGTCAGCTCTGACTCAGTGCATGCTGCACTCCGAGCTCACCTCAGTTTAGCGATCGGGGTAAGAGACTAAAAGGTTCTGGGCTTTCATCAGTATCCAGGTTTGCCATCTGAGTGACCAACTCCAGCAGCTAGTAGCATGTTTTAGAGACGCTCAACACTTCCCCAGTTCCAGCTCCGGTTGGTTAGCTTCTTCTTGGTTGTCAAGAAAGATAACTGCTAAAGGCTAAAGGCTAAAGGCCTGATTGACATCACAATGAAAAACTTGTTATTCTGCAAGGTGCAGGGAATGAGTTGACAACCGCTTTCAACACTGCAAGCGGCCTTTAGGAGCACCTGGCAATGTCTTTTGGCCTCACCAGCTGTGTTTCAGACGTCATTCTTAGAGACGCGCTCAACTGGTCGATATCCTCAACTTCCGTCCTGTGGAAAGAATCGTGTCCAGCACATCTGCCGAGTTCTTAGGTGCCTCCTCACCAACCAGCTCTTCATCAGAGTGCTAGTACGGAGCACTGCTTTGCTTGAGACGGTGTTGTCGTATTATTTGTTTCATACACGTTTAGTTAGTTCTCAGTTTATCTGTACAAACTCTGTCCGCTGCTGTAACACCTGAGTTTCCCCTGTGGAGGTTCGCTAAAGAATCATCTCTACTTAAATGTTCCCCTGTTCTCTCAGTCTTGTTTTGAGTTTCTGTTTTAGACCCATGTTCTTTTTGTGGCTCGCTTTATTTACTGTATTTTGCTTTTTGACGTCACAGTGTGAAATTTAAGACAGTTTTTGAACCCTTATTGACGATGACAAAATCCCAAATATTGTGTTGTAAACACAAGTGACATGGTTGTTTTCGTTCCTACGTTTGATTAAAAAGAAGCCTGAGACTAGAAAAGATGGAAAAGATAAGAGAAAGATTTTTTTTTTTACAAAAAGAAGTTTAAAGTCGCAGTAATGACCAGAGATTAACAGCTGCTTTTAAGAGCTTGAAAGAATAAAATGTAATCATCAGTGGCTGCAAATAACTTTATCACGGAGACGTGTTATTATTCAATCTGGAGGCGAGAAATAGCTCTTTATAATTTTAATAGCCCTTAAAATCACCACTGCTCTATTTTCATATTGTAGCGAGTCACGCGCAGTTTGTGATTAATCAATGATTCAGACTAAAACATCTGCTGGTTTGTAGCGTTTAAAGACAGCGTTTCATTATTCATCTCCTCTCCGCCGCACTGAAACTGACTAATTGCCCAAAAGACAGAACAAAGTGTGGACGGACATCCTGCTGGAGTCTTCAGTAAAGTCCTGGAGTGGAGACGACAGTCCTGCATTTAGATTTTCTAATCAGTGCACTTGTCCGTCCTCCCTGATTTAAAATGAGAAAATTAGTGGAACTGCGGCGGTCACAGAAATTATAGAGGACATGCAGCTTCCCCTGCAAGAACAGAGGACGCTTTGAATTTTGAAACGCAGATGACAAGTCAAGTAGGAGACAGAAGAGCATGAGTTGTTGTAAATTACATGAGTGTTGTACGAGTTGGAAAGGTGCATGTTCAGAGTTAGGGGATGTCCCGGTGAGCAGAGAAACATTGCTAAGCATACAAAATAGTCCATCCAGTGCAGTTTTTCATAAAAGGGAAACACCCACATTTATAATGAATTGTCCTTTTGAACCGGATAGTTTTATCATACAATACGTGATGGACGTTGACATCCTGTTCCTAAGTGCCAGTATCTGTGTTCAGATATTACACAAGTCAAATATAAAGTGTAACAGCCATCGAGGCATCAAGAGGCAGAAGTAGCCCGTGACTGTCGTACTGTAAGTACCTAGGTCAAGAAGTCACCGCAGGGTAATTCAGTGGCTTAAACCTCGTACTGCATGTTGTCAGCTCACCAGTTTTTATTTTGGCTTATTTTCTGAGGCCTCGTTCAGACCAAACCAGTCGTCGTTGTGAAGTTTCTCTTAAAAAAACAAAAAAAACAAAAAAAACAGTCAATTTTTGGAGAAAAGCCACCCGATGTCTCGATATGGCGACCAATTACAAAGTATGCTGATCACACCAGCTGGTCTGCTGTATTGTTATTCAGCAAAGAGGGCATGTTTTCTGCAGGATTACACAAAAACTACTAAACAGATCTCCATGAAACTTGGATGGAGGATGTATCTCGGCCCAGAACAGACCTAATTAACTTTTGGTACAGATCCAGATAATAGGGACAAGAATTCTTTCTTACTTATTTAACATTGCGACATGGGGTCTTTTTTTGACATTTCCATTAATTTCTCTGGGAATAATGCTTCTGAAGGACAATCAGGTGTATTTAGGTGGCTGATATCTATGAGACATTACAATTTTCTTCTGGATCCTTATAAAAATCCCAATCTTCTGGATTTAAAACATGATTTCATCTAAGTGTATAGTGATACACGGCTATCATTCACTATCACAGCTTAATTGTAATTCTATCTAACTTTTTGGGGGTAAAAGTGAATCTCTCCATCCAGTAACAGGTGTATTTATACTTCTTTTGAGAGGGTGGGGTGAGATGAGGTAAGGGGTGCACAGCAGTTTACAAACAATTAGATCTAATTGGTTTAGCTGAAGGACTGGACAATGGTTCGTGCCCTGAGGAGGTCTCTTCTCTTCCTAGAAGACTGTTTTCCTCGAAATGGCTTTTAAACAAAGGTTAGAAAGCCATTTTCCGCCAGGATAGTGTTTCAACGGCTTTACTCTTCAAATCCAGATGGACACCACAGTGTTTGTGGTCAGAAAAACATAATCGATTCGAGAATTAAAGAGTTGTTGCACCAAAAAGAAGATGAAGATGAGTCTGAGATTGCATCGGTTTCAAAGTTTTCAAGGACTAGAGGAAGAACAAACTACCGGAACTTTTTTTTATCTACTTTTTCTTTAGCAGTGGTCACTGGTATTAATGAGTCGAAGTTTTACTCCTCGACACTGTTTGAATTAGCAGTGGAGGCTGCATGTGATGTACATGAATTTGCTGCAGCACCATCTAACAGCCTCCTGACATTCATGAGCTTCATCTTCATATAAAAGAAATCTGAAATAATACATTTGTTTCATGATTTGATAGTGTTTTTTTTTTTAGAACACTGATTGCAATTACTGCTCTTTTTATTCATTTTTTGTCATTTGCTGTGTGTAAAAATCAGAAATTGCATACAAAAGTGGAATAAAATGTGCGACAGGGGTATTTTCAATAGTTATGAAGCCACAGCTTCAGCTGATTATAGACTTAAATATACTTGTAGACACTGTTTTCATGAAAGAACAACAATCAATCACACATGAATGTGTTGATACAATACTGTCATTTCATACAATGTAGACTATCTCATAAAAATCCTTAACTGCACTCACGACCACACACAGCCCGGCCATGCTCATGAACAGGTCCTTCTCTCCTTTAATGCGATTGTCTCCCGCGTCAAAGCACAGTGGTCATGTTATGATGTCTTGTATACGACTTTTGTCCATCTCATCTCCCTCCCCGCTAAAGCCAGCTTGGGCCGATAACAAGATTACAGCGTAGAGAGGCGGCTTAGCGACCTGGCCCAAGAAACAGTGGTGGTTTATCCGGGAGGCTGCTGCAGACAGACATGACCGCGGGCAAAGGGGGTCTCGAGCGACGAGTTTGGTGTGAGGCCACTGAGGTCAAAGAGCAACGAGGGCCACTCAGTTCTGCAGCTGGCTGTAATGGCCGGTGCAGGAAGCACACACGAGTGTTGACATTTATCCTCACAGTGCGCACGCACACACACACACAGTAAAATGAATGTTTTATTTTATGTTCACACAAACACTCTGTTTACGTCTCCATCCATAACAGCCTCCTCCACAACTTTCTCCTCCATCAGTGGCCTCCGTCCATCCATCCAGACTAATCGATGCTGGCAGAATTAAAGGCTTAACCCCTTTGCTCCCAACTGTTCTCTCTGATCTGAATAGAACCAGAGCAGATTTACATGAGGCACTTTGATGCGTATTGTGCAACGTGAGACACGTCGAGCGTCACAGACATACTGCTGTCAAAGAGCTTCCGGTGATTTGTCTGAAACATGAGAATTGTTTTCATATATAGAAATGTATAACCAGAAAACACACCCCCAAAAATATAAAGCAATCAACGCCAGATTGTGGACATGCATAATATTTGTTTGGCTCATGATGACTTTTAATTTGAAATGCACTTCACCTTTCGCATCTATTTAATTGATTATTGTGTTTGGTGCGTGGAAAAGTGGCATTTATTTTGAAAGTTTAGGGTTTTCACTTTATTAATTCCTACATCTACTCTTAAAATCTTTGGACAGTTCTTGAAGTGAACACGCCATCATCTGTCATAATCCAAAGTAAGATAAATTAACACAAACATGGGGCTGGATATCATTTAAAACATTAGTGTTTCACCAATACCAAAACAATACCTTTTTGATACTTTGCTTGAACACATAAACACACAACTCTAATGTTTAATGTGTCTAAAATAGAGATTAATAGACATTTGCTGTAAAAAATCTAAATCTTTGTGTCAAAATTTTGAATAACAAGTGATGAAATGTACTTATGTAGAATTTTGAGGTACTTTACTTGAATAGTTTCCCTTTTTTCAGCTACTTAAATCTTCCACTCTGCTGCATTTATTCGACAGCTTTAGTCTCTAGTTTCTTTGCAGATTCAGTGTTGGCTTCTACTCGTGACATGTAAGCAGTCAGATAGTGTTGTCAGTTGGGAATGAGACAACTATCTTGTAAATTGGACCTTTAAACTGTCAGAACCAACTTGGATCTTTGTTGTTTTAGCAGAAACTCAGCTGTCAAGTCTCAATTTAAGTATAAAGCTAATGGGAACACAAAACAGACTAATCTTTAGTAATAATCATACTATTAAAGGCTTGAAATGTAAGAAATTAAACTGTAATACAGTTTATTTTCACGTTAAGTGAAACTCATTTTTGTGCATTTTTCATTATAAAACATCTGTAAATTACCAAAAAGTAATTGTACTGTAAGTTTTTTTCAAAATAAAATGTTTTCTTGTCTACACACAAAAAAATGAGAGCATCCTCACGTGGTATACAAATAAATTTATTTTGAGGATGAGGAGAAAGACTCCAGAGGGTGAGGAGTTGATTGTTGAATTGTTAATATCATTTTTCAAACAAGTAAAGAAATACCAAACATATTCCATCTTATTTATTCTGATAATATCTTGAGGGGGTTTTGCACAGAAAGCTGAAGACGTCGCTTGGGGCTCCTGGCGTTGTGACGAGCGTTGCATTTTCCGCTCATTTTATTCGTTATTTATCAGATGACTGCCATCCAGACGGAAGAAGTGAACTGATTTCACGCTATTCACCCCACATGTTTACCTCAGAGTAAGTACATGCATCTTGGCAGGTGTGTTGTCATTAAGACACCGTCTTCTTATCCATCAACTTATCGTAGTGAAAAGTAAAGTAGCTCAAGAGGATTAGGGCGAATAAATCTCTTTCATTTGTCTTTGACCATTACACAGAAGACGGCACATGGTCAAGTCTCAGGGGAGCAACTGTTCTCCATCTAATCCCAACACAGAGGCGCAGTTTATAATGCATCCACGGGCAGCAGCAGACCCTCGAGAGGCCTTAAAAGCCTCTTTGGCTTAATCTATCATGTCAGGGTGTGGGAGCCATCGAATCCTTTTTACACTTTGATTTAATCCACGTTGATCACAGACATCACACATCTCCTAAATTACTACAGCTCTTAATTGTCGAGGATGCATGTAGCCTGTGTGTGGGTGTGTGTGTTCATGTGTGTGCTGGGCGTCGTTTTAGTTCATTTTCAGGACAACGAGAAGCGACGCAGGTTTTAGGTTCAGCAGCTGAATTACGCAGTTCAGCACGTTGCGACCGATTGTGTGTTTACGAGCGCGTTTGGTATTTATTGGGAATCTATCAGCGGCTGTAAACAAAGAAAAGCTCTTTTTTCCGGCTCTTTCAAACTTAATCGCTCAGCCCGACGCCCGCTCACTTGCTGCTGATTGTTCTGTGTGAGCAATCTGCTCTTCAATCTGTCGCCAATTTAAGAGGAAAGGTTCAATTCTTTTTCACGTTTGCCCTTATTTTGTACAAACACTGCTTAAAATTGGTAAGAGATATTGGGATATGTTTATTCTGTGACATATCTGAATTTTTATTTTGCCTTGTGAATATTAATGTTGAGTCGTGTATTTTCTGTCGGCTTGGAGAACATTTTCACCTGCAAATTAAGTAATGTTTGAGACCGGTTAACAGTGTTGGGTGTAACACGTTACAAAGTAACGCGTTACTGTAATCACATTACTTTTTTCAGTAACGAGTAGTGTAAGGCATTACTGTTCTGAATGTAGTAATCACATTACAGTTCGCCAAGCTCGTTACTTACGTTACATTGCTAGGTTAATCAATTTTAACAGCATGGTCGCACGTATCACACACGGCGGGCTGGGGGGGCGGCCGCCAATTTGACGACTTTCTCGCTAGATTTGGCGACTTTTCAGACCCTCTTAGCGACTTCATTTCTAAAAAGCTATGAGCGAAAAATTTGGCGACTTATTCAGATCATCGGGGGAAAGGCGAGAAATATATTATATTGTAATTTACATGCTGCTCAGAGTAATCGCAGACCACGGCTCCTCTGCAGCAGTGCTGGACTCTCTCCCCTCCCGCGCGGCTGCGCAGGCGACAGGCCAGTGTGTGTATGGGGGCGCTGGCTGGGGCAGCAGGAGGGTTACAGATACAAACATTACTTTGAATTTGTTGAACGTAAGGAAAATAACTTGACTGTAAGGTGCACTTTGCCCGTGTTGGAAACCTCTCCTCACCGCTGCTAACACTACCTCAAACTTAACGAAGCACCTACAGAGACAGCACGCACACACAAATCTTGTTACTAAGGAACAGTGGACTATATAACATGAATGAGATGCCAAGACAGAATGTAAGGAGTAATGTAACGAGTAATCGAACTATTTACTTTCTCCGGGCAGTAATTATGTAATGTAAGGCATTACTATTTTTGAGAGTAATGTGTAATGTGTAATATATTACTTTTTTGAGTAACGAGCCCCAACACTGCCGGTTAAGGTGGTGACATCGCTACAGAAGCGACCAGCAGGGCAAAGACGATGAGGTGTGAGTTGATCCCACAGGCTGGTAACGTTTGCCACCAGGTTTGGTCGGAAAACAATGAAACAAAAACACTCGCAATTTCCTGAAGTCCACGGTGACATTTTCGTATTGCTTGTTTTTGTTTGAAAAACAGTTTAAGCCAATGACAATCAGTTTCCTGTCACATGAGAGCATGGAGTCTAGCAGCAGATCTTCATGTTCCACTAAGTAAAATCCCACTTTGTGATGTAATCCATAATCCTTATAGTACATTGTTATGTTTTTACTACAGAGGGTGATTATTAGTCAAAGTTACATATCGGCCTGGTCCACCATCACCAGCTTTTTTGTTGTATTCCTACATGAATGCACGTGTTCTTACACAGTATCAAACGGTCGAAAACGTGTTTCCATCCACATGTTTTTTGTTGTCTGTCTGATGTGGCCTTTTTTGCTTTCAGTTGAGGAGCTGGAGGATTGTGAACATTTTTAAATGTTGCGTCTGAAAATCTCAACAACAACATGTGCACGCTTACATTGGATAAACCACAGACAGCACTGTGTGGATGTTTTTTAAACTATTGTTTTTCTCTCTGGTAGAAAAATAGCTCTCGATGGCACCTGATGACAGTGTGGCCTGTGGATTAGAGTGAGATCCAGAGTGAGGGTCATTATTAAACTGGGAGATAAACTGACCCCTGAACACACCGTGATTAAAACTGCAGCTACATCATTAAATAAAACATGTTTTTTTTGCAGGTATCATTTTAGACTTTGGGTGTCAGAAACCTCACGTGATGCCGTGAGAGGAACATTTATGCAGTTATGGTCGACCTCAAAAACTGCATTCTTCTTAATATCCTGTTCTTAATAACCAAAACGCTGGTGTAAAGTCTGTGGCATTATAAAACAAAAGAATATGTCAAACGATGGTTTAAAATCAAAAACAACATGTAGGTTTTCTTCAGTTACATCACAGAAAGTGTTCAGTTGTTAAGTCCATCAGCCGTGCAGCGTTCAGCAGCAGTTACTTCCTCCGCAGCAGCCGGCAGTGATCATGTGTGACGTTTTAGTGCTGAGTGAAGTGGGCTGTAGTCGTCTGTTTGGCTCGCTCGCAAATCACCGGCGTGATTAATGTGGCGCGGTGATTTGTACAGGTAATTTCGCTCCTGCTTTTCCTTCCCTGCTGTGCATTATGACGCTAATGTGACACTTTATTGATCCCTGTAGGGAAATTCTCTTCTCGCAGCATGCAGGGTCTAAGTGCAGGGTCAGTAACAGGCGAGCAGCCCCGCGGCTGGTAAAGATTCAGTGTCGTGTTGAAGGATGTTTGCCGACACGGGGGGGGCTTAAATTCATGGCCTGTGGTTGAAGGACGGTCACCAAACTCAAAATGCTGCCAGAAAGCTGCCTGAAGTCTGTGCATCAGTTACAGCTTATTTCCACCGAGCACACGTCGACAGTCTGACCACCTAAAAAATAAATCATGTTGCAGGGCCATCGCTCGCTTAAGACAACACTGCACTTCATCCACCAACTTTACTGCTAAGATAGGGACGGAGCAACAGTTTACCTCACATGTTAATAATGACCTGACCGGAAAGATGCAGCACGAACAGACTGCACCAGGCGTCAAAGCCATCGTCAAACAAAGAGCCTACAAAGTCGTGTAATTCAATGTTGCTGTTGAATCTGATGACTCTAATCTACAGAGAACTGCAAAAATGAATTGATTGCTCTTTTCGAACCATTAAAGCCAAACATTAGATGAACCCTCAACGTGGCAAAATGGCCACTACAACCTCTGCAGTGTTCTGGGATCTGATGAGCTTCCTCGAGCTGGACTGACCATTTAAAGCGCAGAGCAGCAGGAGGTGAACCGGGCTCAGGTGGGAGACATGCCGGGCTAACTCGTTCCCTCTGGTCTCTGTAGGCTCTAAGCTGCCACGCTCATCTTTTTAGCCTTTCCTGGCCCCTCAGCTGTGCTGTAGGTGGACATGTGGGTGGATGAGAGGATCACGGAGGTTTGTCTGCGTGTTACTGACCATCTGAGCCCACGACTCTCCTGCACACTAAGATTGTATCGCTCTCATTTGGAGCCGTTCACAGCATTTCTAACAATACATTACAAAGGTAGTCAACATATATCCAATAATCTCTTCTCACTCTTTGCCCAAGAGCATGTGTTCATAATGCTCCATGTGGGTATGTGCAGTCGTGTCGTGTCCTAAATACTTGTGTCACAGGCATGCTATAATTAGGATTTGAATTAGGATTCATAAATATTGATTTAGGGTATGTAATGGATTGGGCAGCAGGTGAGGTTAATAATTAATAACCTCATTTCTGTGCTTAAGGTAAAGATAGAGGTCGAGATGTAAGATGTGGTGAACATGTAGTTTAAATATAACCTGGTGGACTCTATATCAGCGACTTCGATTATAAAACTATGACATGATCTTGCATAGAAAAGTATTTAACTGTTATGTAGCAGATTTGGATTATGTTTTATTTGAGTGGATATCAAAGTTTTCTGCAGCTGCTGAATTTGATGTTTTATCGGTGGATACTTTTCAGGTTGATTTATTTTTTAAAACTGTTTGGAATTTGGATTTACTTTTGAAAAAAGTTGGTTCAGTGATGCAAACATATATATGATCACTATAGAATATCTTATTAAACAGGTCTTTAAATCACCTCAAAGTTTCCTTCTTGGTCTTCAAGTTAAAGCTGCACACATTGATATGTTTTTATTAACAGTCAATTAATTGCTGTCCTACAAACATTTATTGGCTCTGCGAAATGCAGCAGTTCCCCTCATCTTTAGTGTCTTTTAACTAATTGTTTTGATTATAGGGTGCATTTGGCATGTAGCAGCTGTTAGCAGCCACAGAGTCAGATGTTTCCCCCTTGGTTGAGACCAAATCAGAGCTAAAAGGAGAGAGAATCATACTAATATTTGTCAAGTGACCAGAAAAACAACTTCAAATGAAAGCTAATCTTGCTCTGTATCAGCTGGAAGTGTAAATCCTTTTGATGCCTACATTACCCACAATGCAGCTTCAGTTACTGTGTAACATGCAATGCAAGGCAATGTATCTGACTACATGCAGCTTCCTCTGGAGCCAAAAAAAGGCTTAACAAATAAACAGTAGTATATGTGTAAAGCCTGTAAACACACTTCAATCTGTTAAACTGCTGGAATTATAATTTAACTGTATGAGTGTTAAATGTTGTGTTTACTGATCGTTGTGCTGCCACCAAAACATTTTCTAAACTTGGCAAAATATCACTCAGGTTTTTCATTTCATTGTGTGTTTTCCACAAAACAGACGGCTCAATCCATGAAGAGACCCCCCGCCGGGTCATATTGATCAGTAGCCTCACAGTCAGTTCTATGGATTGGATTCCATTTTATAAAATCTATTCCTGCGGTTTAGGAGCAGCTCTGGCTGTGGGAACTGATGATACTCTCAGTGCTTTGATTCCACACAGGGACCCGAGACTTAACCTCAGAGTGCCCGGTGAGAGTTGAAGTCAGTCCTGCTCTTTTCCCATTAATGGCCCGGCTTATTCACTTTCTGAGGAGAGGCAGAGGAGAGGATCGACACAGCTCTCATGGGTGAATGTAAAGCTGCAGCCTGGAGAAGGTTAGAGACTCAAACAGCCACTCTGACTCTGTCCAGTGGTAACAAAATCAGCCCAGCAGCCCCTCTGAAGCTCGCTAATTAACATGTAACGTCTTGTTTGTTTAAGCTGAATGAAAGTGTGATGCGCCGAGTGTTCAGGGTGTCACTGTGCTTAGAAATAGTCCAACAACAAACCCGCTAAAAATGGTTAATTGTTTTTAACCACGTTCGGCCTGGCTGATACACTGATGCAATGATGTGCTGGTATTTGGTCATAAGACTAATTGTTGAAATCCTAACAGACAGTCAAACAATTGCCAGCTATTTTTATAGTTGATTTATCAGTTCAGTCTTTTTTCAAGTCAAAGCGACCCTTTGCTGGTTCCAGCCTCTGAAATGTTAGGATTTGCTGCTTTTCTTTGTCATTTATCACAGTAAATGATGAATCTTTGGGTTTTGGACTGTTGGTGTGACAAAAAGTAACAATTTGAAGATGTTACTTTGAGACTGATTTGGCTAAAATGAAGAATGTTTTGAACTTCCAAACAATCCAATATCAGTCAGGTTATGTCTTTGACTGAGCCAGGCTAGCTGTTTCCCCCCTGTTTCCAGTCTTTATGCTAAGCTATGCTAACTGGCATCTGGCTTTATATTTAATGGAAGACATAAGAGTGGTCTTCTCATTAAACTCTTGGCCAAAAAGAGAACAAGAGTGTTTCTTGTCATGTCCATTTCTTCACTAAACAGATACTTACAGACACATAAGAGAGATAGAGAGAGAAAAGTGTCTCTCCAGATGTTGCGTTGAAATTATTATTATTATTCTCCCATGATGAACTTGGGTGGCATTGAAGTATCTGATGTTGCATGCGGATTATAAGACTGTAATTCCTCCCTGATGAGAGGCTCGGAGGAAATCTGAAATCAGATCACTCAACTTCTTAATTACAGTCTCACTGCATTAAGCCCTCCCCGCGTCCCACGGGCGGTGAAGTGGCGAGGCCCGCCGCGTTCGACCCCGGACTTGTGCAGCAGCAGCCCTATCAGCCCCTTCTCGCTCTGTCACTCTGTCAGCACAGCTCGCCTCGTGCCTGGTAACACATGACAGATCTGGGAGATAAAACAGCCAACCCCTCGCCCCGCTGCCACACTAATGGTTTATAAATATCTTCTTCAAAGACCTGGGACGGTGCGAGGGGCGGCAGGGTGGTTTCGGGCTCTGTTGTGGTTGCAGACCCATATTAGCTCTGAGCCTGCCTTTCATTCTCTGCCACCAGGACCCAAGAGTTATCCAGTGGGGCACTGTGGGAACTTGTGATGGACAGCTGGGATGAAAAGGCCGCTGGCATCCAAGTAGGCAGAGTCAAAGTGACCAACAGGCACAAGAAAACACACCAGTATCTTGTTGTTGCTGCACCTATTCTTCTATAGAGTTGAATTCAATTAATTCCCTCGCTCCTGCACAAATGTAAACCTTTCCTCTAACTTATCCACAAATCTACAATGAGCGCCTTTGTTTTCCCACGTAAACACCTATATCCCCTGTGAGAGAGGTATTTGCATGTGATCAAAGCTTCAGCCTTCTCCCTCCCTCCCTCCCTCCCTCGCTCGCCGACTATAGGAACCCATTTCTCTGTTTCCCCTTTCGCCCGACTCTTTGTTTAGTTCAGAGGGCATTGTGGT
Organism: Diplodus puntazzo; assembly: GCA_963678695.2. NCBI lineage: Eukaryota > Metazoa > Chordata > Actinopteri > Spariformes > Sparidae > Diplodus > Diplodus puntazzo. Next base: position 11,085,240 of record OZ023162.1, on the reverse strand, counting down.
TAAGCGTTCTGGATGTCAGAGCTATAAGGAGACATGTAAGGCATGCATGCCTCTGGTCCTTTAACTGCATAATCATGCATGTAAGTAAACAGTGAAAGGAGAGTGGGAGGACGAGCAGCAGGCGCGTGAGGAGGTTCACAGGGTTGTTCAGCTGTAGTGCGCTCACACAAAACACACAGTAGTGATCATAGTAATCGTGTTCCTGATGATTTAATGCTCAGGAAATTAAGGTAATAAATAGTTTTAGCAGTGAGAAATTACAGGGGAGCCTCTTTTTTTTAACAATGATTGAATGTTTGAATGATATCCTACTAGAAACGATGTAATAAGGTGGCAACATATCCGAGGCAGTGAGGAAATGAATCGTCAGTGGGGTGATATTGTGTTTCTACATTGTATTTTTACATTTATAATTCCTCTTGCATGGGTCCGGACCAGCTTGACCCTCGTGCAGGACAAGTACAGCAGGTTTATGTCTGTCCTTCAAGTGGCTGTGATCAGTGTTTTTATATTAACAGTGGATCACACAACCAGCTGTATACGAAAGAATGATCATTCAGCTTTCCTCACTTTCACAGAGCTTATTATTTAGGTTCTGTAGCTCACAACATAAACATCTAGGCTACTAAATATTGAACATAGTGGAGCATGTAGCCGATGTGAAAAGTCACATATTTCTCCAAAGAGTTGTTTCAGACCAACACATCGAGCTAATAGAGATTTTGAGACATCAGACTTCTATTCATGAGGTTGTCACAAACAAGACTCTAAATGAATGTTATTGTTGCTGCGTGTCTGCTGGGTGTTTGTCATTACCAACTGTTTTCCCACTTTGCATGTTGGTGTGTATATTTACAGGAAGAAAAAAAACAAGCATTTTATGACTTGAACATTAAATATCTTGCCTTTGTAATGTATTCAAATGAAAATGGGTCCAAAAATGAATGCAAACTGTTGCATTTAATTTTCATTTATGCATCCTGACTTTTTTGGATTTAGGATTGTAACAAGTTCACCGAACATATAAACTTTATAAACTGATAAAATGTCTCTTTTATGTTCACAGCTTGCTGCGCTGCCTCCAAATGGCCAAAAAAAAAAAAAAATTAATGAGTGCAACTTGTCTGTTCTGAGACAATATTTGGGTGTTTGTATGTCTAATTAAATAGGTTTGGCTATGCAATAATCTGTAGTTAAGTAACAGATACAAATAAGTAGCAAATGTCTCTTATTAACATTTATTTGAAGATGCTCTGTTGAAAGTTTGCCTTTGCGTTAGCAGACTCCATTTCTAAGCTTAGTGTTACCAACTGTAGCTCGCTGTCAACGGAGCGGAGAGAGGCGCTAAGACAAGGCACTCGAGAACGTGCATTAAACAACTTAAATCGTCCACAGGCTTGTAAAAGGCCTTTAGAAGCCTGTGGACGATTTGTTTAAGTTGTTTAATGCTGCTGGACTGTGGATTTCTTTATGAATGACTCTGGTCAGATTTTCCTCGACAGGCCGACAGGATGTGATTCTTCCGGATAAATCCGGAAATCCGGCTTTTCTGACCTGAAAATGAGGCTCTCGTAAATCATGCAAATGCGTTTTTTTTTTCGTTTTTTTTTGTGGGGACAGGTTGCGCAAGGCACGGGTCATAATGACCGCTGACTGCTGTCAACGTGCCTCTGATTCATGTCTTCATGTCACTCCACAAGTAGTCCATTCATTTGTCACGACGGAACTTCATTCAAAGCAGAGCTTCACCAAAAAGCCTGCAATAGAAGGTTATCTGATGGGTCAGATATGCATTCTGCTGCTGGATTTTCAGCGCTGCCGCAAAAAAAAAAAAAAAAGATGATTTTTGTCGTTTAATATCACGGGCGAATGGCGAATTTAAGTTGCACACAGTGAAAGCACTACACCTTAAGTTATCTTGAAATCAATTATTATTGTCATTGCTGCTACTTGTATAATTTCACAAGTCACCGTTTAAGTTGAGTGACTGAAATCCTCGTCATTCTATTCAAAGGCTGCAACAGGCGACTCATCGAACCGGGGTGAAGTTAGTTTTAGGTTCGATATTCGGCGGATATTCACTCGGGTCCATCCGCGACTTTACTGAGGTTCTCCCAGTGTGAGCAGCAGGAGGACGTTAGCTCACCTCCCAGAACCTCGAGTTGAATCGCTGGAAACTGATTTAGGGGCCGTCATTAAATTACTTAGAATAAATATATTAATACAAATTTATTGCAGTTTTTTCGATATCTTCCATGTCATGTGACCCAGTGACTCCAAACCAGCAGCAGATTGTATTAGTAAACTGGACAAATGAGACACACCTATCGTTACTGTATTTTAGTGCTTCCTCTATTTTATATGAATATTAATAGCTTCCATGTCATGCGGCCAGCTGACTTCTGAAACAGATTGTTTCCATAAAAAGAATATAATGATAAAGAAAATAAGGGTAAAAAAGTTCTCTAATGCTCAAGAGGTTTTTTTTTTTCAAGCAGCAATGTCAACTTCTACACTATATATTTTGTCTCATGTGTTAGACGTGAGACTGATTATGAAATTCTGAAAATGAATTTTTTAGTCGCCGTGTAGTGTAGTCACCATTTAAAGGGTTATTTTTCAAAATTTTCTTCCGGGGGAGCATGTCCCCGGACCCCCCTAGTGTTGTTAGGTTACCGACTCAGAGCGCCGCTGTCTCAAAAAAATCTACGAGAAACACTGTGTTCTAACAATTTTGAACATGTGGGGTGAACTATTTCGTCGTGGTGTATATTTTCCTGCTTTTTTGTCCTTTGCCAATCACACCTATGAAAGGCAGCCAAGAGTGATGGAGATGGTCTAATTTTTCATGTCATGTTACAGTCCACTCAAAAAAGTGATTAATACATTTTAAAATGCTACAAACTGTTAAATAGAAACATTCATTTACATGAAAATTGGTACAACAACCAGTATTAGTGTCCTCCTTACTCCTGGCCCCCTGTGATGTGTTGCATGAATTATGGGCACATCTTCTGGTTCGTGCTGTCACTTAACCAGAGCGATTGCGATATACGAACACAGTTATTATTGCTTAGCCTACTTACCTAACCCCTCTAAACCCTTGACATTGCTGCTGGTGCATCAGCTATTATGATGCTTTTTTTAAACTTGCGCTCGTTCTGCCAAGCACCAGAAATATCACCAATAATCGTTTCCCCAGGAAACTCGGGGTTGCTTAACATGTATGTCATGAAGACAGATTTAGAAGCTTGTGAACTTGTGGCTGCTGCTCTAAAACAATTTTATCCATTTTACGCTTCTACTCCTCACCGACCCACCTCCAAAAAGGTTCTTTGCAGTCTTGAACTCAGTTCTTGTACATAAATCAGTGGGGACAAAAATCCTCCAGTGAACTAGTCCCGTCCTGTCAGGAGTGGGCTGGTTACATCTGTGTCAGCGACCCCAAGGTGATACTGTAAAAACATAAATAATATTAAGGTCTGATTTTGTGTGTATGTTTGTTTCCATTGGCCGACCTCACATGTGCATGTGATGTGTGCATGTGAGAGCGAGTCTACAGTGAGAAGCAGCGGGAGGCTGTGGGAGTCTGGAGCCATGTGTGCGAGGAGAATCAATTTAAACACAATCAAAAAAGTTAAGAGGGATTAAAGCTACTGTGATGAGATAGCACACTCAAAATGGTTTAAAATAGCTGCAGAGATTACACTAATGTAATCCAATTTAAAGGAGCCTTCCCCAAATATTTATTATTGAAGCACCATCTGTTTGAAGCCTGTGGGGTCAGTCCAATAGGCAGTTTTACACCAACAAGGCTATTTTGTTGTCCTACATTCCTTCCCCGTCCTGTCTGTCAAAAAAGTCAGCGAATAACCCCGTTCTTTTTTTTTTTCTTTGGCTCAGACGTAATCATTGTTTGTTTTTTTTGTCCTCATTTGACATCAGCTGAATCTGGAACATCAGCTCTTCACTTGTTAAATCCGTTCGCAGAAGTAAAGAGTCAAGGTCACACACGTTTCCTCACCAAGCTCGGCTAACGAACGATTATAATGAGGAAAGAGAAATCTGTTGCTTAAATAATTTATCGTTCTGTCTTATGTTCTTGCACGGGGTCATTTTGAGACTCTGTTTTTTTCGCTGCTCTGACACAGATCTCGGCTCGGCGCAGACAAACATCCTGCAGAGATCAGACGAGCGCTGTTTTCCTGCACGTCGGCTGTGTTACTGAACAGGAAACTGATCTCCTTCTTCAGTGAGCGATGCAGCATAGGTTTGACAGACCATACAGTTCATATCGATGTCGTATAAACATCTCCGGTCGAAACTGGATATGGCTGGAAATGTTGCAAAGTCAGTGTGGAGGACACACACCTGAAATATAGAGCATCTCTGCTAATGTCAGAAGAAATTATTACATCTTTATAGAATATAATGTCGGGATGACCATTAGAGCTCCAGCGATAAGTCGATCGAAAATTAATCGCCAACTATTTTGATAAATATTAATTGTTTCAGTCATTTTTTAATGCAAAACTGTCAAACATCAGCTGGTTGCAGCTTCTTAAATGTATTATTGAGCTGCTTTTCTTTGTTATTTATGAGTAAATGAAACGTTTGGGGTGTTTTGGACGGTTGGACACTGTAAGCCATCTGAAGACATCGCTGGCCCTCTGGTATATTGTGATGAGCATTTTTCACAATGACATTTTACATTTTACAAACTAAATGATCAATTGTGAAATAATCAGCAGATTTAAGGAGCACTGTGTAGTTTTGGGGAAGACATTCCCTCCTCTTCCCCAGCATCCACCTGTGGACTCTGTGTCTACCTTCCCTTCTCTCCTCGCTCTTCATTCCCTGTAGTGTCAAGTTGATGCTTCTTTGTGGGGACATCAAGCAGCAGCAGGGGAGTGTCATTTCATTCAGTGCTGGTCAAGTTATTCTCAGGAGAGATGATTAGTTAACAAACGTGTTGATAATTGATTCAAACTCTCTCACAAATATATTAATTTGACCCTTCTCTTGGTTTAGATGGGTGCAAATAACCCTTTTTTGGGCTTTTTACAGAAGTTTGTGTCAGTGAAAATAAACAACCTGATGAGGTGATATTTGGCTACAGGAAACTGGGAAACACAAATTAACATTTTTTCACAATTTTCTGACATTTTTTAGACCAAACAATGACACAAATCCCAAGATGACATCTTCTAATGCCTTGTTTTGTCCCCAATTTAAAGATATTCAGTTTACTGTCATGGAGGAAAAAAAGAACCAGGAAATATTTACATTTAAGAAGCTGAAACAAGAGAATTTTGCCTGTTTTTGAAGAATTACTTAAACCGATTCATCGATTATGGGAGTAGTTGGTGGTTAACTCAATAGTTGACAGCTAATCACTGCAGTTCTACCACAGATTCAGACTTGCATGAGGAAAATGGAAGTATCAGTTGCTGCTCCAATTTGGGTACAAGTTGCATTTTTATAAGTGTACCATGTGGATTTCATGGCAGGTGACTGAAAATGACACGTTCAAATAGTCTGAAACAAATGTAAAGGTATAAAGAGGTATTACAACCATGAAGCATCATTTTTAACTTCAGAAAGCATCTTTTGGAAACTAAAAAGTACATCCCACCCTCTATTCTAACCTGCTGTCAGGACCTCTCGACCCGTTTTGTCGCTGCTTTCCCCGCTTCAGATTATCAGTTGATTTTTAAGGCGGCAGGCCGGGGCCCACCCTGTCGTATGGACGTGGAAGAAGGGAGGGGTGGAGAGGTGTAAATGGAGAGTAAATCTGAGCCTCAGCTAAAGCTTTAGCTCCAGAGAGGGACTCTCATGAGAGAAAGACATGGGTGGAAGCAGAGATTACTCGGGCAGATAGAGTGGGGCTGGTTAAAGAGGATCAGTTTATCTTCACACAGGGCCTACGTGGCTCCCTCAGGGCTTTGAGAGAGGGACTGACTTTTTTATCCTTCATTTGATCGCAGCGACGCACAGCAGAATTGGGTTGGGACGCCTTGTTAGACATGCAAATTACAAATATTTCAGCAATAAATGAGACAGCTGTTTGTATATTTTTGGATACACCCGCTCAATCTGCTTCTAATAGAGCTTACTGCTTCAGTTTACACTTGATTTATTCAGAGATTCAGCTGATTTGTGGTGAGGTGATGATTCCCACAGTTGTTTCTGTCTGTAATCAGATGATCTCTTGTATCATGTGAATGTGCTGCCCCCTGTGGACGGCCGGCAGTACTGCGACACAACTCACATCTGATCTCTTAATTGTGCCCCGGCTCAGACACGCCTGACAGGGTCGACTCCTCTCTGATTGTTCTGTACAGTTTTCCTGCCGTCTGAACTGCTGTTTGAAGCTGAGACTTCACCAGTATCTCACAGCCGGGATGCCCCACAGGAAAACAAAAAAAAAACATTGTTTATTTTAAAGAGAGGAATCCAATTAGCAGATATAAAGCGTGGCTGAATTGATGGCCGCTGGCGAAGCGTAATTAGGACACAGTTTACTGAGGCTGCATAGTGTCATATCTGCGTCCCCTTTATTGGCAGCTTCTTTCCTCCAGTTGTGAAGGATTTAGGCTGACTTCATACCAATATCCACATCTCAAAACTGTCTGCGTCTGCATTCAAACACACACACACGTCCCAGATGGAGACAGCCACGGATTAGTGAAGATTTTCCTTCGTTTAATAAACAATTGAATGACACAGTTCTGAGGATAAACCTGCTCAAAGAAGCACAAGTCTGGAGTGAGGAGACCACGGGGCTTTATCCTGCTTCATCATGTGCTGTCATTCAGTATTACTGTGAAGAAGGAGCAGCAGCGTAGTCCCATCAACCTACAGAAAACCTGATCCTCTCTGATTGTGTCTCCACAATGTATATTAATCAGCATGCAGCGTACTTCATTGCATTATCCGAGGGGAGAGATTTCCAGCGTACTCCGCGTAGACACAATGACAGCCTCATCCCCGGCAAGACCTTTTACTCAATGCGGTTACATAATTGTTACACCGCAGACATGTCGCTCCATCGGCCGGTGCAGCGGCAGAGGCAATAGCTGATGGAAATGAAATTGGAGCACTAACGGGATTTGTGAGGGGAAAACTATGTTTTGAACTCTGAAAAAAAAAATCCCACAATTCCTGTGTGCTGTCGGAGCTGTACGTTATGAATCAGAAACAGGCTGATGTGATGATAAAGATATTAAAATGTCTAGTGGAAGGCTTTGCTGCAGAAACTGGATATGAAGAGATGCCTAAAGATTAGACAGTGGAAGGTTTTTGCATTTATGTCACATAATACACACGTCATACACGATGACGGCTTTCCACGTGGTGGAGATGATTCTACTGAAATATCTCAACAAACCATCTGATGGATTGCTGTGAGGAGGATGAAGCCTGTTGACTGTGGTGAACCTCTGACTTTCTCTGTACTGCATGAGATCTGCGTTTGTGGTCCAGAGTCAAACGTCTCGAGAACTGTGGGATGGATCGCTGTGAAAGTTCGAGAAGACTTTCATGTCATAATACCATTATTGACTTGATAGAGGTGTGATGAGGATGGGAAGATTCTGTATCGATGCTGATGTTGATTGTTGTCTTTCTGGCCTCAGCTAATCTGTAAAGTTGTAAAGGTATGTTGCAACATCGCTGTCAGGCTTTGAATTGTTGGCAAACATTTGGCCACCGTAATGTAGGAAGGGATATCAGCAGCAAGTGATTTGAAACAATTTAAATCAATAATTTAGATGCATCAAGAATCGTGCTGCTTTGTAATGACTGACAGCTGAGTCGTAATCGAATCATGTGGCCAGTGAAGATTCCCACCCTAACCCTTCCCGCTGGTTTGAGTTTTGTCATTTCCTGTTTTATTTTGAAGTTTTCCCCTCACGTGTCATGTATTGCTTTTCACTTCCTCACTTTGTCCTTTTCTCCTGCTCAGCTGTGGTTCATTTGTTAATTGTTCCCTGTCGGTTCAACCCAGTGTTTCTCTCTTACTCTTTGTCAGATCAACTGTTTTTGTCAAGCATCTGAGTTCCTGTTCAACTTCCCCAGGTCAGCCCTGTGTCTCCTGTGTTCTCCCACTGCTTCTTGGGTTTACCAAATTCTTGAGCTTTTGGTCGCCTGCCATTTTGTTTGCTTGACTTTTGACTTTTGGATTTTGTATTGTTTAGGTTTGGACTTTAGTTAAGTCACCGACCTGCTTGTGTGTCTCGCATTTTCCCTTTTTATACAAACCTAATGGTACAAAATGACTGATAAAAACCCAAACGCTAGATAGTTTAAGTTTCACCGGGCTATCCCGGGTCCAGAATCTGATGAATCACAATCCCCAAAAAAACTAAAAGCTCACCTTCTTGTCACTGCACAATCCTGGCACATTCCAATGTGGGTTAACCCCACTTGCTGATCTGCTGTGGAGCAGGGTTAGCCCCGAGTTTTCGGGGTTATCCCCTGAAGATCGGTTCAATTCTATGCGCTCCTTGTTATGGAAAACAGCAGCATCACTTTCAGACACTGCTTTCAATGTGGGATCCCTCTACAAGAAATATATTTAGTAGTCGTATTTTGCGCGAGAGTGTTTGGCAGTGTTGTGACAGGAGTTCCACTTTTTACACAGGTGGGTGTGCAGAGATCTTTTTCAAAGAATCGAAGCTTCATACTTGTATTTTTTTCTTGTCAAGTCAAGATCATTGCACTCCTTTTCTAGTTTTGTGCCTTCAACTGTTCCCTCGGGCATCTCACATGTTAAACATTTTAAACTCATGACATGTAGAATCCCTGAATAGCCTCAGCAGAGATCGCATGACACGAACGATCAAATGTAAAGTGAAGCGATCTGCTAATGGTGCGGTGACGCTGATGCGACGTTGTGGATGGCAGCGTTGGCGGGTAAAGTGACCATGTGTCGTATCATATCCATACCCAGCTGAGCCCTCACGTGAGGTGAGAGGATTGAACCCTGGATTGTTTGGGGATTAGTCGGCAGGACTTACCAGATTCAGAGATTCAGAAATGAAGGCACAGGAGCGCCTCAGTGATGGGGTCACATTGTCCCGAGAGGAATAAGGAAGCACTGAGTCACGGCTGCAAAAACTGAAATTCCCCAAAACAAATTCTGTCACTATTTCTCTTGTGCTTTCTGCCTTCTCAAATCTCTATCTCACAAACACACACTGACACACACACACACACACACACTTTCCTCCTCTTCATCTGTATACCCCCACCCACCCGGCCCCACCACCACCAATCAACTAATTCTCCTGCTGCTACACGCTGTCAGTCAGAACAAGAAGAAGGCGTGCCCAGCTGAACAGATGTGGAGATTGCAGCTGCCCGGTCTACGGATCGCAACACTCTCTATCCATGCTGTCTGTCCATTTGTGTTTATGAAAGGCACTTTTCACAGTTTGAGGGATTTAGTGGCGAGAAGACTTTTTTTTTCCTTGTGAGTATTTTTTAACCAAACTTCAAGCTGGAGACACGAGTGGACACCGACTGCTCGGATCAGTTGATCCAGCTTCAGCTGTCCGGTTCGGGTGACTGGGCACCCTGTGAGTTGTTCATCCTACAATGTTTTCCTTTAATATCTCGTCTTCTACCATTCAATCCTTACTCTTCATTTTCATATGTGAAAATACCGCCAGCTGTTTCCTTTGTACGTCGATGACATTTTTAAGTCTTTACGTAGAACAACAAAATCCTTGAATCCCTGATAATGCAGGTTATCTCCTCGTAATCCGTGCACCTTACTAGTGTCGAGATTTGCTAAAAGATGGACATAACCATGAGTTCATATGTATGCTTTTTGCTTTCTTGTGTCCAGCTTTGATTGAGAAAGAAGCTTTTCTGTAAACTGAATCGTCATATATGAAGCAAAATGCACTTTTTCGTGGCTTTTCAACTGAAATATGTCTCTTCATTCTTGCTCCGTCTGTCAGGAAATGTGTGTGAATCTTAGTATAAAGTCATCATAGGGTCATTATCAGGTACAGGACTACATAAGGAAGTTCTCGAGACATGCACATTATTAGAAACAATGGTTTTAGACAATTTTCCTACAGGGACAGCTGAATGAATCATTTAGAAACCCACTGCATTATCTGTAAATTGCATGAATACACATCTGAAACCAGGGCTGTTTGTTTCACCTGTGTAACCTACTTTATAATGTGATCATTAGTTTTAGTTCATGCAGCAGAGTTTCTTTTAACCCTGTTCAGCTTACAGTATAGCAGCAGAAGCACGTGTCTCTACACATTTGACTTGCCTCAGTTCAGGCTGCTGAATGTATAGAAGCCAAAAAAACAACACACACACACACACACACAGACACACACACACACACACACACACACATGAAGATGTGTGTTTGGGATTGACTGCCTCCTGAGGTTGTTGGTGATTATCAAGGAGCACAACAGATTAAATCGGCTGATATCACAGTATTGGAATCTAGCTGGATGACAGAACCCACTGGAAATGTTTTCTGGGTCATTCTTACCTAACTCAAAGTGTCCAGTATTTTTTACTGTTCTTCCACTTTTTATGTTTCGTCTAAGTGACCAATTGTAGTTTTCATGGTGTATATTGACGGCACAGTCATCCTCCATGGGATTCATGTTGATTAGGTTTTGTAGTTTATATTATAACCATTATGTTGTAGTAATTTGTTTCTGCACTATGTAACTTCAGTGAGAGGGGTCGGATCACAGCGTTGTTTTCTTCAGCAGTTTTTAACACGTAACACTGTGATGTCATGAGTTTGGTTAGTAGTCAGCACCTACATTACGTCTGACAAACTGTTACAGACCTGGGATTGTATTTATAACACAGGTGTTGCACTCAGAAACTGTGGGGGGTGCCAAATTGCACAAAATGCCAATTTCTACATAATGTTGTGCAAATATTGTTACAAACCAGTGTCAGTCAGGTTATGACTTTGACTGAGTCTGGCTAGCTGTTTCCCCCTGTTTCCAGTCTTTATGCTAAGCTATGCTAACTGGCTTCTGGCTTTATATTTATTGGACAGACATGAGCGTGGTCTTCTCGTTAAACTGTCTTCTCATTAAACTGTCAGCCAAAAAGAGTATAAGAGTGTTTCTCAAAATGTCAATTATGCCAAATCACACAAAGTGGCAATTTCTAAATAATGTAGCTTTTAAGGGTTAAACATACACTATATTGCCAAAAGTATTCGCTCACCTGCCTTGGCTGGCATGTGAACTTAAGTGGCATCCCATTCTTAATCCAAAGGGTTTAATATGACATTGGTCCACCCTTTGCAGCCATAACAGCTTCAACTCTCAGCTTTCCACAAGGTTTAAGAGTGTGTTTATGGGAATTTTTGACCATTCTTCCAGAAGCGCATTTGTGAAGTCAAACACTGATGTTGGACGGCCTGGCTCTCAGTCTCCGCTCTAATTCATTCCAAAGGTGTTTTATTGGTTTGAGGTCAGGACTGTGTGCAGGCCAGTCAAGTTCATCCACACCAAACTCTCTCCTCCATGTCTTTATGGACCTTGCTTTGTGCACTGGTGCACAGTCATGTTGGAACAGAAGGGGGCCATCCCCAAACTGCTCCCACAAAGTTGGAGCATGGAATTGTCCAGCATCTCTTGCTGAAGCATTCAGAGTTTCTTTCACTGGAACTAAGGGGCCAAGCCCAGCTCCTGAAAAACAACCCCACACCATAATCCCCTCCACCAAACTTTACACTTGGCACAATGCAGTCAGACAAGTACTGTTCTACTGGCAACCACCAAACCCAGAGTCGTCCATCAGATTGCCTAACCCTAACCCTGCTCTAGAGTCCAGCATGGACTGCATCCAACGTTTTGCATTGCACTTGCTGATATATGGCTTGGATGCAGCTGCTCGGCCATGGAAACCCATTCCATGAAGCTCTCTGCACACTGTTCTTGAGCTAATCTGAAGGCCACATGAAGTTGGGAGGTCTGTAGCGATTGACTCTGCAGAAAGTTGGCGACCTCTGCACGCTGTGCACCTCAGCATCCGTTCATCCCGCTCCGTTTTATTTTACGTGGCCTACCACTACCGCTGAGTTGCTGTCATTCCTAATCGCTTCCACTTTGTTATAATACCACTGACAGCTGGCTGGAATATTTAGGAGCGAGGAAATTTCACGACTGGACTTGTTGCACAGGTGGCATCCTATCACAGTACCACGCTGGAATTCACTGAGCTCCTGAGAGCGACCCATTCTTTCACAAATGTTTGTAGAAACAGTCTGCATGCCTAGGTGCTTGCTTTTATACACCTGTGGCCATGGAAGTGATTGGAATACCTGATTTCAATTTTTTGGATTGGTGAGTGAACACTTTTGGCAATATAGTGTATATAACACATTTGTCTAAAAAGTCACTGAAGAAAATGCATGAAAACAGGTAATAAATCGATAAGTGATTAGTGGATTAACATGAAAAAATGTTTACCATTCAAGCACAATGACCAAACTTCCCTTGTTTCAGCTCCTCAAACGCTGAGGATTTGGTGCTTCTTTCTGTTTTATATCATTGTTAACTGAATATGTCTTGGTTTTGGACTGTTTGAACCAGACAAGATGTTTAAAGATGTCACATGTTTTACTATTTTCATAGCCATAGACATTCTATAGCCCAAACGATTAATTGAGAAAATACTCAACAGACTAATTAAAGGTTAAAATAATCAGAAGTGGCAGCCCTGCAAAAAAAAAAAAAATGAAAATACAGATCGACTTAAATGTGACACAGGATAAAAACACTACGAAGAATTTATCTCACCTAATCACACAAATAGCTTCTTCTCCCTCACTGAAGTTGTGATTAACTGTTAGTTCCGCTCTGTGTTGTTGTTCCAGGTGACACCCAGGCGGTGGAGATCCCCAGAGGAGAGATGGAGGTGGTGAAGGGCCAAATGGCGGTGTTACAGGCCTGGTACAGCCCCACCGCAGACATTTCCAAAAACTCTGTCACCTGGCAGTTCTTTGGAAATGGAACAAAGCCGGTGAGAAGGTCACAACATGAATGTTCGACAAGCTGCTGTACAGCTGCTCTGACCTCTAGTGCACCAGAGGAAGGACTGCCTCTTTATAGAGATTAAAATCAGTTACACTGTGTGTACTGATCCTCATATGACTGTAGTCAAAGTGTTATAACTACAAATCAATATAAGAGCTGAAATAATGCATGGTTAAAGTCGTTTTTCAAGCAAAAATGCAAAAAAAGTCTTTCCAATGTGAATATTTTCTGCTTTTCACTGCTTTTATGATTTTGTTTTGATATATCTTTGAGTTTAAACTGATGGTTGAGACAAGACAAGTCTTTTGTAGATGTTACGTTTGGTTTCAAGAACATTTGAACAGCATTTTTCTTTCATTGTATTGATGGATTAATTGAACATATAATCGACAGACAAATCAATAATGAAAATAGCTGCTGTCTGCAACCCTACAGGATACAGAAAGTTATCTTTTCACAACTATATAAATTAGTTAAAAGAAAAATTGTCCCTAAAGAGATAAATTCATCAATTATCTTATCAACTACATGCTGAGAGTTGGGTGAAGTTTCATAGTCCAAAAAAACATTTCTGGAGCTTCACAGCAAAACAACATTAGTGTTTTCCTTTACAACTGAAGTAGATGGAGACTTGTTTTAAAACATGAAAAAGAGCTCCAAGTCGGCAGAAACTGATCTGAAAATGTATTTAAAAAACAAGTCCCCATCTACTTCAGTTGTTTACAAGAATTCTGTAACTCTGTTTTGCTGTGAAGCTCCAGAAATATTAAGTTGACTACAAAACTTCACCCAACCTTCCATCTGCATGAGGAGATGAGGTAATGACTGAATTTTCATTTTTGGGCGAACTGTTCCTTTAAAAGAAACAGCAAGGTTTAACAAACAAGACCTTCCTAACCTCTGAATCTATGCTGGATTAAGTGAGCGTATTTACTATTTCAGTGTATTCCATGACACTGTCATATACTGAGAAACCCATCTAGTGATCCATGTGAGGTGAAGGGGATGATCTGCAGAGATTAGGATTATTTCCAACACCGGTGCTGATGTGTAACTCATAGCGGAAGGAAGAGACGGACGGACGTCATTAGCGAAAGGACGCCGCTAATGACATTTCATCTCCACTTTTTTGCTGCACCTCCTGTATGTAGCACGAGCTGTACAGGACCGTGTGTGTGAATGTGTAGGGTCTTTACATGATTAATATAATCTAAACAGTTTCAGTGTCGATGCCTGCGAGCTTATGTCAGACAGGAAATCAGCCTAAAATTCAACATCCACCATCTGTACATGTCAGGATTATCTTGATGAGGCGTGCTGATTTTCTGTTATATGGTTAATCTGCACATCTTTACACGGCTGCAGTTAGTACAAATTTTAAAAAAAATTAAACTAGAATGAGCAGAGAGAAAAGACATGTTGAAAATTACTCAAAAATGACCTAATTGCGTGTTGTCTAAGTTAAATCCGGTGTTTCTATGAATGTGTTTTCTTTGCTTAGGTGATAAACTACAGCTCAGGTCAGATCGGATACGGCCAGAACGAGTTCACCAAAAGAGTGGGCTTCAGCGTGGCCATGCCCTCAGCCAACCTCTCCATCTACATCAACAACACCCAGGAGTCTGACTCGGGACTCTACGTCTGCATTGTCATCATCTCTGGAGCTCCCGCCATTTCCGGAGATATACGCCTTAATGTCAAAGGTAATGAACCGTGGCAGCCGAGGAACTTCAAAGGTTAGATGTAATCAGGACCGTCTCGCATCTTTTCCCCGGATTTGAATATTTTTTGCAGCTGTGAACACGTTTCATATCAGATTCAGATCAGACCGGTCGGGTAAAAAAATCAGATGTGAGCGAGCACTCATCTGCTGTTGAAGGATCGGCTGAGCTCTGAGGTCATGATGTCATCCTCCAGCAGCAGATGGAAACCGCAGGGAGTGAGATATTTTTCTTATTAGTGTGTAATATGACCACTGTCCGTTGAAATCTCCACTTTGTTTTCAATGGATTAAGGCCTAACGTACAAGTTCAATAGAAGGTCATCGACCATGTATTCTTATCTGACATGTGTTAACGGTCTGTCTGCCTGCCTGCCTGTCTGTCTGCCTGTCTGTCTGTCTGTCTCTGCAGTTCCTCCCTCTCCACCAGTATGCTCCATGACAGGGAACCCAGTAGTGAAGGGCAACGTGACTCTGAGCTGTAAGTCCAGACACGGGAAACCCATCCCTCAGTACAAATGGACCAAGGCTGCGCCCCTGTCTGAGGTCTTCTTCTCCCCAATGCAGAGTGAGTATTTCAAAAAGGGAGTGGGTCTTATACTAACCAGCCAGCCCTGGCCAGTCGCACTCAAATGCTTTGGTGCTAGCTCTGTAAACTCCAATACTAGCTGCACGTTTAACTAATCTTACAGGCTAACATCTTTGCTTAATATTTGTTATGGGAGGAAACAGTCGACCGCTTGTTAAGAGGCTCGACTGAATCCCTTCATTACCACACACTCACAGCAATTAAGCATAATGAGCAGACAGCGTTGATGGAGCACTGTCAAGATTGATTCCCCTGGGTTTCGCCTTTCAGGCTAAATACAGGTTGACTTATCTTATTGGTGAAGGTTCTCGAGGTGTTTGGCAGCCTGAGAGGAAGAGTGCAGAAACTACTCAACTGAAAAAGATAGTTTCATCTTCCCTGCATGTCTCTGGGTTTTTTTTTTGTTTGTTTGTTTTTTTTTAATATATTTTTGTTTGATATCCTCCTTAAACAAGGATATTAATCCAACATTAATCCATCATAACATATCATGTGTCTATCAAGATAGAAACAAGACTTTAGTGGATGTTGCAGTGTTGCATTTTTTTTAAATTAATGTACTTACTTTGGGTAAAAGAACATTTATTTTGTTTAAAATTATTAGTTTTGTAAATGAGGAGATGAGAGAAATGTTTACCTTAAGTGCGGTCAGTGTCCGCCCGCCTGATTTCCCTGTTAACATAAATTTGTATGCAACAGAAGCGAATCCTGCAAGATGAAATGATCTGTAAGCCTGGTAATGTGCAGGTCGAGATGTCACGCACCCTCCGGTTGACCCTAACACCTCGAGTGGAGATGAAGCGCCGCATGTCGTCAGGTCACACACAATATCACACACAAGCCTGTGTGGGCTTTACTTAAGTGATAGATGCACCAGATGCACCTCAGAGGAAGATCCTGGGTCATCCCCACAACATGCAGCAACGAGCTAACAAGTGTGAAATCCTCTTTAGTGATTGAGATGACTCAAACCGCACCACACTCGTCTCAAAGCAGAGAGATGAAAAAAGAAAAAAAAATGTTGCTATTGTTGCATTACTGAGTAGATATTTGTTTTCAGTCTGTGCTGCAGAGTAAACACCATCTGTTTCTGATCAACGGGACTTAGGCTGATTCGATCTTTGGCCCTCATCTCTTTAGAGCAGAAAAGTCCTCAGAGTCATGAAATGAAAACTACTCCCTCTGATTGTGTGCTGACCCGGAATGTTGCAGCGCAGTACGCACACTCGTCCTACATCACATGCGTATGCGCAACCGCTCTTTACATCCCATTGACACTCAAGTTCAGACCCATCTTTTTTATCTGTGCTAATGTATGTTCTCGCTCTCTGTGACACTTGAACTGCCGTCACTGCTTATCTCTTTCAGCAATCTCTCTCTCTCTCTCTCTCTCTCTCTCTCTCTCTCTCTCTCTCTCTCTCTCTCTCTCTGTTTTCTCTCTCTCTGCTGATCCTCTCTCGGCACTCCTCATTTCCTGTCGACTTGCTACCTAATCTAACAAGCCCCATGTCATTACTTGATCAACCCCTCTAAGAGGCATAAGTTGGATTTGGGACTGAGAGTGCGGCGCATCTCACTCCCTCACTCACCCCCATCCCCCTCCATCAGTCTGCATCTCCTCATTCATGTTCACACTCTCTCTGCCATCTTTTTTTTTTTTTTTCAAAAAAAAAAAAAACCCAGAATGGAGATCTTGCCCTCAGCCCATGCTTGTCCTTGGCTTCATGGGTAAGAGGTTTTCACTCATATATTTTTCCCTTTAACGGCCTCCATCCCACCCTCGCCTAGTTTCTAGAGTCACTCCTTAGTATTAGATCCACAAGCTGTGCAAAAGCTTTAAAGGGAAAAAAAATCAACCCAATTTGTCAGAATGATTATAGGATTATGTTTCAGAGATGATTACCATTGGGAAAAAGACAAAAAAATAAAAATAAAGGCTTATAGCGTAAAGCGTCCACCCAGGTGATAATCCAACTCAACCTAAAAGAACTCACATTTGGAAAAAAAAAATGTGGACCATGAATGAATCACTGTAATCGTACTGGATAATGACCAGCTGTTTAACATTGGAATATATGGGATATTTCCATGTTGTAAAAAGAAGGGTTGAATTTGATCTTTAAATCTTTTTAGCATCCGTGCTGTGTTACATTTAGCTGTCATCCCATTGCGTTCATTCATCTGTTCATTGTGTGCTACAGTCTAAGCCTATTTAGACCCTCGGTAAGCATGTTCTACTACAAGTCTTTAAAGCTGTGTTACTCTGTAGGCTGCAGCGGCCATAACTGGTCCAGTCCATAGCAGCCTAGAGGTAAGATTAGGATCTTTGTCAGTCGACAGAAAATAATTCAAAGGTTTTCTTGTTTTTTTAATTATATGTATTCCTTACTGTGAGTTATCTAAGTTAGAATACAATAACCACTTTCATGTATGTCCACTAAATGGAGCCATGAACTAGCATGGCTATATGTGAAGAACCGGTTAGCTAGCCAGTTAGCAGGCCGAAACAGCTAGCTTCACTCTGTCCAACGATAGCTCCCTAACTAGCCTCATTAAAAAACTCATTCAAATAGATAAACAAATATGTAGAATCTTTTTTCTCTCAAATGTATACAAAAGCAGAGGATGTAACAAGTTTTAACCCAATTATCCGAGCTAAATTAACTAGTAAAGCCTAACGGGTACCAGACTCAGATATAGCTTTTTAACATATTATATATTTTTCGTCAAATTTGTACAAAAGCTTAAGACTTAACACATTTTAATTATAGCTTATAATTAAATAGCTGATTAAGCACATAGGCTATACTGTTAAGCTTTGCAGGTTATGCTAGGCCAGTTTTGTTCAGAGCTGTTTCAGCTCGCTAAAAGTCACCAGGCCAACTTAAAACCTATGAAAGCCCAAGATGTTTTTACACCAGCATTTTGAATGGCTCAAACAAACGAGTTTTCAATTAGGTAAAAACTTTTCAGATTCAGTTACTGCTGGACGGAGCCAATTTTCGGCTAACTTAACTTTTTTCCCAGATCCTTGTCTTTGTTCCAAGCTAAGCTAACTGGCTGCTAGCATAGGGCTAATTTTAGGGATCTTTTCACTTTTCATCTAACTCACAGCACCAAAGCGAATTAACCTATCTTTCATTTTAAATAATGCATGTTTTTTGCTCCAACTTATGAAATTTGTGGATTTGCTGCTTCAATCTGTTTTTATATCATTGTAAATTAAAAAATGTTAACGTTTTTGACCATTTGTCTCCCAAAACAAGTTGATCTAGCCTTTGATAGCATCTGTTTTTGGTGTAGCCAAGGTTTAATCATTATTTGCAGCCTTACGTCTCAAATGGTTTCAGCTAAATTATGAAAAAGTGGCATGAATGAATAGATGAATAGAGTAGTGAATGAATATATAGATCCTGTACAGTCCTGTTTGTTTGTGTTACCTAAAACACTGTGTCCCCTACAATGTAAATTTTAAGTAGAAATGTTGTTTTACACTTGTAAAATGAAATTAATGATAAAGAGTTAATTGCAGTAATTGATGGGCTATTTCAAAATAATATCCTCTTGACACGTGAATGTGTGCGTTTCTTTTCATATACATTAATTATGAAAACCAATCCCCTGTAGCTTGGGATGATGTCATGTGTGGAGGAAAAACGACACCGTGAGCTCCATATAGAAATGCCGCTGATTTACATTTATCACGTGTCATGTGTCAAAGCTTTGACAAACGCTGCTCATTGACCTTGCAGTGATGACAGGGTAATATGAGTAATGCTCCTGTCTTGGTACGAGGCGGCTCCTATACTGTAACGTCAGATATCCCTCCCAGCTCACAGCTCAGAGTCAGCTGATGTTCTGCTAATCTGCCACAATTGGGTTCGGTTCTTTACAGCTGGTTTTCAAAGCCCGGGGATTAGATAATCAGATAGAGACAGGTGGATATCAAACCCATCTGCTTCTTTTTTCTTTTTTTTTTGGCACCTGCTTTTATTTTGATATGTGGAGCATGATTTTAATATTCTGGTTCACAGGTCACCAATGACGTTATGATCTGTTACTGAATCCAGCTATTTTTACTTACATCTTTTAAGATTTTGCATATTAAATTGTGTATATCAAACGTGTTCACAAGAAAAAAAAAATCATTAGCAGACCGACAGAGACAAGTACTTCTTGACTGTCACAGAAAGTTATGGATTTACTGTAGTTCCAGCATTGATATTGGTTTGTGTGCACCTATATCTTCGTTAACCTCCCTCCTGGTGGTGCGGTAGCAGATGGTGCAAACACAAAGCTCGGTCCAGGCTACACTCCCCCCAACTTTGGGATGAAGGCAGCTGCTTGGACACAATGATTGTTAAGGATTTTCCAGTCTCTTACATTAATATGTTGCTTACTGACCCAGTGCGAACCTTGACTTCTCATCTGGGAAGATTTGGATGTGTCCCTGGGTTGCATTACTTTTCTCTTGAAAACTCGGAGCAGAGAGCGGCACGTGTGTGCCGAGACTTACAAGAACACCCTCCCAATTGGAAACGACTCTTAAGGAGGGTGATTCCACAAAACAGACGCCAACACGCCCGCTCTCATTTTACTTACGATCCCCACGAAAGCAAAACCACATCAGATGAAGACATGCTGGGATGTGACGTCTCCGATTGGATTTCAGGGGATTTGTTTTGATAAGTCCCTCATGAAGCTTGTTTATTTCTCTGCAGCCTATGTTTGCAACAACACAGTATTTTAAAGCCAGATGTGCCAGGAGGAACAGATTGTGTTGAATGGAGATGCCCGGGTGTTAATGCACGGAAGACGTTGCCGTGTCTCGACCTTGGCGTGTGGAAATATAAAAAAAACAAAAATTGATGACAAACGTTATGAAGCATGACTGCAGAATTACGTACCGTGGAATCCATAAACTGTACTGGACATGGGCCAGTTGTGGATTAAATTCTGGATTAAGGGTGGGAATCGGTATTTAATGATTCAACACCACCATGATATGCTGCTCACAGTAACACGATATCATGATACAGATGAATCTGCACACAGCTTTATATCTGTAAAGGAAGAGAAAACAATTCTCTCCAAAAACACCAGGAGTCCGGAATCAGTTCACAGTGAGACGCTTTCTGTGTCACTGTATTTTACAGAGTGCATAATTTAAGCTTCCATTAACAAACACACCACCGTACAGAAATATGCAACTCTAAGTGTAAAAACTGACAAAACTGGCTGAACTCAAAGAAGGGAAAAATATCTGTAGATGTGCTTAAACACTGGTGGAACTTCCTTCAATCCCCGATAGAAATGTTCATACAGTTCCTTCATGCATCACGTTGTATTATGACTTGACTAGACAATCTCCTCATGTGTGATGGGACAGTAATTTAATATGGACCTGTATAGTTTTCTAGGCTAGTTGCCCAGGTCACATAAATATATGATTGTGTTGTGAGTGTAACTGTGTGGTTGTTCCGCAGATGAGCGACACGGCACCCTCAGGCTGAGCAACCTCACTAAAAGCATGTCAGGGAAGTACATCTGCCGAGCCAGCAACACGGCCGGCTCCGACAGCTGCTCCATTAACCTGGAGGTTATCACCTGTACGTACACAATAAAAACTGTATTTTCACTCCACTGCTTTTTTTTTTTCAAGATAACACCGCTCTGACTCTCATTAAGTATAAATACTGATGTGCGATCTGTTTCCCAGCTTCCAACGCAGGCATAATTGCAGCAGCCACACTGGGGTCCATAGTGGGGCTGGTGGCCATGGTGCTCTTCCTCATATTCTTACTGAGGAGGAGACGGGACACTGAGGAGGAGATAGCCAACGAGATCAAGTGAGTTTTTGCTCTGTATTCAGTGGCCACTTTATTAGGTATACCTGTCATGACGTCTGCCTTTATGTTTGTAACGTTCAGTTTGTTGTTGAGATTATAAAGGTTAAATAATTTTATTTGGGGTCACTACTAGAATAGGTTTACATGCTTTAATGCTCAAAAAACACATCAGTTTCCTCATACTGTCCAATGCTGCAGCTCTGAATTCCCCCTCTGCCTGAAACGCTCTGTCTGTTTAAGGCCCCGCCTCCTGAATGACTAGTGTGTTCTGATATGTCAGCTCACACATGCCTGAGCCAGAACTACTTACAGCAACAGAGCAGTTGTGCTGAATCAGTTCTGATATGCCCAAGTGGCCACGAGACATAAATTATGCAAATTGAGGACATGGTGATGTCGTGTGATGTCACAAAGTCACAGAATTAAAGGTGGGACTACTGACGAGGCGTTTCAGGAGCAGTGTTTTCTGTGGGAGATATCAGTTGTTGCGGACTTTGACCTTGTTATTCTTGCACAAGAACTACTATAAAACACTTAGGAAAAGGGAAAAAAATGTGTGTTTAAAGAGGCTTTGAGGTAATAACCTGCACCCAGACCATGACAGCTATCACATGAAAAAAAAGAAAGAAAGAAAAGAAAAACTACATCAAACTACACAATTTACTTTCGTACTCTACTTTAGATGTAGTTGTACTTCACTTGAATTTGTGTTTTTAGGCGAACATGAAGAGAGGGACTGGTTCAACTCGCTGCAGTCATGTTGAATTTATTCAAGGCACCACCAGACAGAAGCATTGATCCATTGAATTCATAAATAAGTAGGACGAGCATGCATGTCGTCTCCTTGCATTTTTATTAATAAATCGAAACCGACTGTTCGCCTCTGTATTTAAGAATTATACTAATCTGATAAGAATAATTATGAAATGCTTATTCCTAAAGTCACTGGTGCCTAAAAAAGATTTCCCTCTTTTCTTTCTTGTCATCATTTTCATGAATGAGCTTTTGTTTCCTCTGTCTCTGTCTTTGTGCCGTAGGGAGGATGCTCAGGCACCGAAGCGAGTGTCATGGGCAAAGAGTAACACCGGCTCAGACGTCATGTCCAAGAACGGCACGCTGTCCTCCATAGCCACCAGTCCTCGCCCCCAAGACCCCCACCAGCCGAATTTCAGCTACCCTTACTCCCCCACATCGGCTTCAGACAGCTCAGTCATCAACGCCTACCAGCTGCGACCGGGAGAAGTGAGCACGCTGCAGGGACTTCCTGGATACAACATCGGAGGCACGCCATCGCGCAAACTAAAGCGCCCCCCCACTACAAACGGGGGTCCGCCACAGGTTCTGAGGAGCCCTGTGGTCGCCATCCCCAGCAGGACTGCGGGCGCTCAGCCTCAGGTGCCACCTCCACTCACTGTTTCCCCACAAATGAGCTCCTCCACCCTGACGCGCATGGGAGCTGTGGCCGTGATGGTGCCCGCTCAAAGCCAAGCCGGCTCGCTGGTGTAGCAGCTTCATCGGAGGAAATAAGAGGACCGTGGTGATTGATGGAGAGAAAGTATGCCTTTAAAATGGAAAAAAGCACTTTCTCCATGTAGACTCAAGAGGCTGTGAGGGGAGAAAATGTCGTCTCACAGGTTGTTTTGTGCTACGTTTGCACAGAAGCTCTCCCTCCTGTTTGTTAAATTGACTCAGTGTTGGTTTCTTTTTGTACACTGCGTTCTGGCTCACTAAAGAGAAATATATTTTTATTTACACGCCTCTAATAAGAACAAAATGGTTACGATTTCTAAGCTGGATACATATAACGCCAATCATTTCAAGAGAGTTAAGGGACAGTTCACCCCAAAATCAAAGATATATATTTTTCCCTTTTTGTGCTATTTATCCATCTAGATAGTTTTGGTGCAAGCTGTGCAGAGTTTTGTGAATATGCTGTGCAGAGATGTCTGCCTTCATCTGAATATAATGGAACAATATGGCACTAGATCGCTTGAGTTCTTGCAAATGTATTGTTTTGACGCTTTGAGCACTATAAGCCACGTCTGTCTCCAGAAATCATGACCCACTTACTCAAGAAAATCAACAGAGCTTGTTGGAAGCAGTTTCATGTTAGAGCTATTTTCTTCCAATGGTATCAGCCCCAGTGATGGGATGTGAGTAACTAACATTAACTGATTCATAATTTAACTAAAAACAAATTTAGTTCACAATTTACAGCACAATTTTTCATCATTATTATTAATGATAATCGGATTACAAAAACATTATGAATGTCCGGTAGCTTGACTTTTACTCAAGTATGGCTTTTAACACTTTTAACTCTTCAGCTGAGTTGTAACATTAGTTCCACCACAGAAACATGCAGAATGATCATTCAAAAGGCTGGCTATTGATGACATGAGAACAAACCTAAAAAAATCAGCTACCTTTTGTTTAGAATCGCTGTAAGGTTTGTCCAGTGTTGCTTTAATTGTCCTCCTTAATGCAGTTATCTCTGCAAAGCCTGTGCGAAGGTCGTTACACTGGAGGTGTAGAGTGACGGTAGATTGTCCACTGGTTCATCGCCCGAGGATGGCCTTTTTTCTCTGACGGATAAAAAGGTAAGAAATTCTAAATTGGGACCTAAGAATAACCCCAGGTGAAGTCTATGTGTGGGAAACCCTGCAGGAAGAAAATTGTTCCAACATGAAACTGTTCACAACAAGGTCTGTGGATTATCTTGAGTAATCAGGTCATTGCTGTTGAGTGTCATCTAGCTCCATTATATTCCTGAGAAGGAAGACATCTCTACTGCAAATATCTCCAAAGCTCTGCGACTCATGGCAAAATAATCCAGATGGATAAATAGCTCCACAGGTAAGAGGAAAAAAGTGTGCGTTATTGTTTTTAGGGGGAACTGTTCCATTAATGCAGTGTGTCTGGACACTGTAAATCAAAATGAATAGTTTGGTTTGCGTAGAGTTTTGCAGTTCTTGCAAAAATAGAGCGTTTTCGCTACGTTTGTATAATATATGAATAAAGCAGATATAAACAATTTTTTATAATTTCATTTGTATTTCACTGCTGGCGGCTGTGCGAGGTTCACTGTTCAGTCACTTCTCTCAGGCTCACTGCACTAGTTCAGAGCAAAAAGCCAGCAACGTCACAATTCAGGTATTTTGTCTTTCAACTGTCTCGCTTTGTTTGACCCACATTTACTTGTGTTCACGTGAGGGTTTTTTTTTTTTTTATTTAACCTGCTGGAACAGCGTCGGCATGGTTTCATGGCGCTAACATCTGCTCAGAGAACGTACTTTGAGTTTATTGCCTGTTATGGTAGATGGAATGTAACTAAAATAGTGAGTACAGCATTGTGAAAGTTGATGGTTTCTGACTATTTTGTTCCCAGGTGCTTTGTAAGATGTAATTACTGCAAACATACGAAGCCTTCAGCGGAGTTGGGTCGCTGATGGTCTTGTTTGTTTTCCTGTAAGTATACTGCAGAGGATGTGTCGATGCTGACATGTAGCACTTTCAATGCAGTTTTTGATTGTTGACTTTTTTCAATAAAAGTGTTCTGGAGTGTTTGGTTTTAGCGTGTCTGACATAAAAATAATTTCTCCTGCGAACATCCATTGTCTGCAACTGCTTTATCCCTTTTACGGGGTCGCATAGAGCCAATCCCAGCTGTCTCTAGGCGAGGGCAGGGTACACCTTGCATGGCGCCCTCACTGATGGCAGAGGGCGCCATGCAAGGTGCCACCCGCACATCAGGAGCAATTTGGGGTTCAGTATCTTGCTCAAGGACACTTCTACATGCAGCTTAGCTCAGCCCAGAGCTGGGATTTGAACCAGCGACCTTCCGATCCCTAGCTGACCTGCTCTACCCGCTGAGCTTCAGCCGCCCCTCTCCTGCAAACGATTCATATGAAATGTAAATAATGGCTCACAATAGAATGCAAAAAAATGCTTTTATTTGGAGTGTGATCAGTAAAGTGACATTTCAACCCAAACTACACCAACTATGCATTTGCACACAAAAGGTTAACAACACAGTACAATACAGTAACCATGAGGATAAATACGATCTAAAAGGCCACTTCAAGGACAGATGTTGATACAGATGTGATATACAGTAGAATGACTATACCTTATTATTAACACTGGTGTTAAATGATTTAAAAATAATGTGGAAGAATAATCCAGACCTCTTTTCACAAATTGAAACTGTTTTACAGAGCAGCTTTTCATAGAAAAACAAAACTAAATCTATGTCCACACTAGCAGCTTCACTGGAAACAAAACGTTTGGAGGCATAATCAAGAGAGATGTTGTGATTTGTAGTTGGCAAAATCAAAAGATGTATTGATCTATGCTAGCAGCACGACTCTAGGGATTTAATTGTTGGTAGATCAGCTGGTTCACCACTTTTGTCCAGACTGAAATATCTCGACAACTATTGTCGTCATGAATTTTGTTACACATTAGTGTTACAAAATTGTAATAACTGGATGATCCTTTCGACAAATGTTTTTTGAGCTGATGGTGGCGTTAAATGAAAAGTCAAACGCCTACAAAACTGATGACATTCCCATCAGCTTCAGCTGTACTTTCTGTGCTAATGTGCAAATGTTGGCATGCTAACAAGCTAAACTAAGATGACGAACACCTCTGCTAACCATCAGCATGTTACCAAATCACTCAATGCACCATTGTGCCTACACATAGCCTTTAAGTGTTGCTAACACGGCTGTAGACTCTTGATCCTGTGTGCAGCAGCCAAGGTATGACTCAAGGCTGACATATGGCTCATGTGAACATTGTTAGATTTTGACAGACATTGTCAACACTCATCAGCTGCATTTTGTACTTGAATAAAATGTGCTTTTATTATACTTATATTCAGCTGTGCCTTGAGCTAAATGCCAATGTCAGCAATATGACATTCCTTATTAGCATTTATCTAAAAGAGTAGCCTGAAATTCAGTCAATATTTGTCGGGTTAATCCTTT
Organism: Diplodus puntazzo; assembly: GCA_963678695.2. NCBI lineage: Eukaryota > Metazoa > Chordata > Actinopteri > Spariformes > Sparidae > Diplodus > Diplodus puntazzo. Next base: position 11,059,042 of record OZ023162.1, on the reverse strand, counting down.
TTTAACAACACATGTTCTTGTGAATCTGTGCACTTTTCACTGAGACATTTCACTCTGACAAGAGTTTGACAACAGACTGATGAATCGCATCGCCTTTCCTAAAGCCTTGCCACCAGTGAACCAGTGACCCAAAATTATCCTAGAAAAATTTTTTTTTTTTTCCTTCGTGGATACCCCAGATCCTATGATGACCTTTAGAAGACCTATGATGCAGAGGGCATTTAAGGAACCCAGTCACACAGTAACAAACCAGAGATGAAAACCATAAAAAAAATGGTCACTACTGACGTCATTGAAGATCCAGCGGAAAAGATTTATCACGACTCTGTCAGCAGATTTCTGGAAATGATCATCCTCATCACCTCGTTTGTGCCTTTAGGGAAAAGAAAAAAACAAAGCCACAGCATGACGACCCTCTTGAGTGTAAGGAAATTAATCATATTCAAATCTGATATAAAAAAAAAATATATACAAAATAAGGTCACTGTTATCTAAGCTCACCCTCTAGGATCTGATGTACTCTGATGTCCCGGACAAACTGCTGCACTGCGTAGTCTTTGAGGTAACCGTAGCCACCGTGCATCTGAAGAGCCTGGTTGCAGATCTGAATAAAAACGGGCAACAATGGTGAAAAACTGAAAACATTTTTGTGAAAATTAATAACACCGTTTTCCTGAGTATTACTCACATCAAAGCACTCGTCTGTGACAAAGAGCTTGGCCATGGAGCAGAGAGAAACTGCATCAGACCGGTTCTCCTGCAGCGCTGTCGCTGCCTCGCGCACCAGAAGACGAGATGCAACCAACTTGGTGGCCATTTCTGCCAGTTTGAACTGAAGAAACTGGTTGTTGGAGAGCGTCTCTCCAAACTGCTTTCGCACCAACAGATGATCCCTCGCTAGTTGTACGCAGGCATGAGCCGCCCCGAGAGAACAGGATGCTGTCGACAGAGTGTTTACATAAAAACTATGCAACTTAAAAGTAAGTAGCATTCTCTGCACAACAGCCGGTGTTGTAAAAACTACCCAGAAGTCATACTAGAGAGAAAGTAAAATTATGATGTTAAAATATTACTTTGGTGAAAGTGAAAGTCACTCATACGAGCAGTATTTTAAGTACAAGTATCTGAAACTAAATGCAATTATGTAAAATTATACAAATATTTTCAAGCATGTACACATACTGTGTACTATGGTTCATTTTTCTTTTTATTCAAATCAGTCTATTTATAAAAAATGTAAATTGGTTACAGATTAAATAAATTAATTTAAAAATTGACGTTTATTGGATCTGACGCAGCATGCAATCTGCAAATGAACTGCATCTATGGTTATAGTTGTGTCTATGTAAATGTAGGGGGAGTTAAAAGTCCAATATTTTACTCCAGAATGTAGTGGAGTGGAAGTACAAAGTAGCAGAAAGTGGAAATGCTCAAGTAGAAATACCTAAAAATACAACTTCAAGTACAATACTTGAGTAAATGTACTTAGTTACATTCCATCACTGACATCAGCTAATGTTGAAACAGTCAGTCAGAAGTATAAAAGCAGCACACTACAAGAGAAAACAGTCACACTGCTAACTGACTCTAATGACAATTATTCAGCAATTAAATGTGCTAATATTAGCACCATAAGCTTCTGGTCAGACCAGACTGAATAAGATTGTAGCAGCAAAACCCTTTGAATGTATTGCATTGAAAGAGGGTGTTTTTTTGTTTTTTCTACTGCTAATGAAGTTCACTTTTCATTTTCTAATAATTCTGCTCACTGACATGTAAAGAAAGTCTGTATTTTGACCACATAATTTCCATCATCAAGGGTGATTCCAAATAAGTTCTATAGCTGTGAGAATATATAAAATATCTCTGTGTCTTTGACTGTTTTACAATAGGGGTGTAACTCCTTTTTAGTGTTTTTCCTCCTCACCAATATTAATCCTGCCTCCATTCAGGCCCCTCATGGCGATACCGAATCCTTGCCCTTCCGCACCGAGCCGATTGGTCACTGGAACGGCACAATCCTCAAATATCACCGCCCTGGTCGGCTGAGAGTTCCAACCCACCTGGAGGAGAGATTGAGAACCAGCTGAGCGACTGTGGCTCGATTCTGCCATCTAGTGGTGACCTGCAAACACTGCCTACACAGCAAGTTGAATCAATCCAACAGCGAGAGACTCTACCTTCTTTTCCTTCTTGCCAAAACTGAGGCCTGGGGTGTCCTTCTCCACCACCAAACAGGAGATGCCTTTGGGGCCTTTTCCCCCAGTTCTGCACATGACAACATAGATGTCGGTGTCTCCTCCTCCACTGATGAAGGCCTTAAAAGTCAAAAGGAGATGAGACATGTTTCTGGCTCACTGTTAAAGAGACATTTAACAGTTACACAGTGAGTATGGACAGGTTTGAATTTACCTTTGAACCATTCAAGATGTAATGGTCGCCCTTCAGCTGTGCAGTGGTCAGAAGGGAAGCAGCATCACTGCCGCTGCCTAAATTCGAATCAAAGATCACATGTCAATAATGCGGTTGATCCTCAGCTGAAGTCCAGACATGCACAGAGCAACAGCATGGATGTAAGATAAATTACTCACATAACCAACTAAAATGTATCTGTAAAAGAAAATAAAATGTATTACAAACTAAAGACTGACCTGGTTCAGTGAGACAATAGGAAGCAAACTTTTCCATCGAACAGAGGACGGGACAGAACTTCTCTCTCTGCTCAGCATTACCAAAGGTGTCGATCATCCAGGCACACATGCTGCAAAGAGAGAAGAAAACTGCAAATTAACCAGAAATTGAGAAAATATATGTCATGGCTATCGTTATAGTACCCCCGTTATAGTGGCAGGTGCTCACAGTTTAATTAATGTACCGATTTTAACAGGATCAAGAGAGGAAGGTACCAAAAGGACCTCCACAAGAGGGGGAGGGATCGATTTTTGGAGATTAATCAATGAAAATGCAGTTTTAGTAATGATGAAGTGTCAAAAACTTTGGACTTTGGAAGATGTCACTAATTGTATTCTAACAGCCTCACAAAATGATAGCTAATTGAATTACTTTTTTCTAATCTAACCTGAACAACCAAACTAAAGTGATTTTCAATTTCATTAAACAAAAAAAATCCATCCATTTGACACACAAAACAACCTAATAACTAACCTTTTCATCGTGTTTTATTCAAATGAACAAGCCATTTATGCTGTATGAGTGTTTCATACTTGTGGATGCTGATGTAAGCTGTGGTGCTGACACATCCCGTGGACAAGGCCTCAAAGATGACCGATGTGTCCAGCCGGGAGAGACCCGACCCTCCAACGTCCGGCTGAACATAAATCCCACCAAACCCCAACTCGGCTGCCTTTCGCATCGTCTCTATGGGAAACATCTCCTAGGGGGGAAAAAGATGTTCAACTACAAGCAAGTTAGATAAAACATCTTATGTGCATCAGAATGAACAATGTTTAGGATTATGAAAGAAAAGCTGCTAAGACAGACAGGTACTTCACATTTAGGGATAGTGAAGGTGCAGAAATGCCAATAATTTTAGTTTCACTTTAAGATGTGTGATTTTATTCTTCTCAGCAGGAAATCTGCTTACTCGGCTATTACTCGGCTAGAAAGGATGATTGCATTTAAAGGGGGGATATTCTGGCCAACCATTATGAAAACTTAGTCTTCAGTTTTGACATCGTCTTACTAACAATATGTGCTCAAACAAACCTTTTGGTCCCACTCTGCCATGTGTGGAGCCATTTCATTGGTGGCAAAGTCAAAGGCCACTTTTTGAAACTCCTTCTGTTCATCTGTGAGCCCGTGAGAAGCTGTCGACAAAAAGAAAAAGACACACGGATGAAATGATATGCAACCAGGCACAGCTGCAGGTGTAATATGAATGACTGACTGCAAATATATTCAGTTTACAGTGAGACATCCTGAAGGTTGCACATCTTTACATTTTTTCAAAACTGAAAAGATACTTTGAGGCAGGAAACAAACAAGCTGAGGGAAAGCATCCAGACTGCAGACGATAAATAATTCAGGGATGAAATTACCCCACTCAGGTTTGCTAAAATTCCCAGTTACATCAGACAACCTGCCTGAGAGGAGGGGCGGTGTTAAGGAGGGGAGTGTAGCTGCCTCTGCCTCCTGACTGGAGGAGCAGGAGGAACAGAATTAGCCAATGACAGCTAAGCTAGGACATCTAAATTAATCTTTTAAAAGCAATGAATGGGTTGTAATTAAGGTCAAAACACTGCTGGTTTGGATGTCGAAGAGATTAAAGCTGAATGTCAACACCTGTCTGTTAGCTTAACAAAGTTACAACCTGTGCAGTTCAGATGTTATAACACACGACCGTTAAATTAACTTGACGCTAAGTGTCGACGTTTTCTGTGACTTACGGTCGATACATGAAGCTATGCCTCGTCTCTGTGGGCTCCGGTTGTAAATTAAACGATGGGTCCTGCAGATGCTGGAGCCGAATCTGGCTATTCTTCCTAAAGATCCGACCGCCGCCATGTTTACCTCCACAGTGTTGAGTTATGACACCGAGCCGCTGGTGCTGCTGGGAAATGGAGTTCGAGCTGAGTCGACGTTGAGTGCTTGATGGGGCTCATTGCTGCCCCTGGTGGCCATTGAAGGAGAGAACACCACGTTCTTATGAACCATCATTTAGCAGTAAGTGTGTTCCGTCCTGTTTATTACAGTACAAGCAGTAGGTCATTTGTTAATTTTGTGCCCCGACACACCTGTACACCTCCCAAACGACATTGTTAGGACACCGTTACCATAACTGTGACATTTCTAATTCTACAATTCCATTTTATCCAGTTATTTTCCTTCTCTACCTACTACAATTGTCTTTTTATAACTGTTTTGTGGAGTCTCCGGTGTTTGGCTCGTCTTGTTTGTCTTGGTGATTCGTCCTTTCAACCGTCCATCACCTGCAAGATGAGAAAGATTTTGTGGAAGTTTTTTGTGAATTTGTTGAGGTTTGAGTATATTTGTGGACGTTTTTGTGTATTTGTGGAGGTTTTGAGTGAATCTGTGGAGATTTGTAGAATTTTTTTGTGTCATTGTGGAGGTTTTGTGCATATTTGTGGAGGTTTTTGTTTATTTGTGGAAGTTTTTAATGAATTTGTTGAGGTTTGCAGAGATTTTATGTCATTGTGGAGGTTTTGTGTATATTTATGGAAGTTTTTTTGTGAATGTGTGAAGTTCTGTGGAGTTTTTTGTGTATTTATGGTCATTTTGTGTCATTATGATTAAGATTTTTAGTCTTTTTTGGGAGACTTTGTATATTTGTGGAGGTTTTGGGTGTATTTGTAAAAAGCATTTAACGTGTATACACTGAGAGCCACAACATTAGAACCAGTGACAGGTGAAATAAATAACATTGATCATTGTGTTCCAATGCCATGTTTTGCTGTGAAACCATGAGTCCTAGCATTCATGTGGACGTCTCTTTGACAAACACCAGTCACCCAAACACAGCTGCAGACCGAGTACACCCCCTCATGGCAGCAGCACAACTTGATGGCAGTGCCTCCCCAGCAGGACAACGCACCTGCAACGCTGCAAAAACTGCTCAGAAATGACCTGAGGAAGGTGGGAAAGAGTTCCAGGTGTCAACCTGGCCTCCAGATTCCCCAGATCTCAATCCAACTGAGCTTCCACTGGATGCAGTCTGAGCCAAGAACGATCCACGGGGGCCCCAACATGGATGGGAGTTGGTTCTGGTGCATCCCATAGATGCTCAACTGGATTGGGATCTGGAGAATGAGGAGGCCAGTTTGACACCTTGGGTTCTTTGCCATGAGGGGGTGTAGTTGGTCTAAACGGTGTTTGGGTGTGTGGTGTTTGTCAAAGAGGCTCCACAGAAATGACAGAACTCAAAGTTTCCCAGCAGAACATTTGATTGTAACAAGATGATCAATGCTCACTTCACTTGTCAGTTGTTTTAATAATTTGGCTGAACAGTGTAGATATACATGTTTAATACTTTTAATATTTTGCATAAATTGATTTTTTAACTATATTATTCATACTTTCACTGCACTTTGTCTAACAGCTTTAGTTTCTAGTTACTTTGCACATTCATGTAATCAAAATAAAATATTCGCTGATCAAACATTATATATTATAGATTAAGTTATCCAGCATTAAAAGCAGAAAGTTGAGACCTTAGAGAGGAAATGTCAGACAAGCCAGTGTGATGCATTATGGAGGACTCTTATTAATCAATTGATTAATTGAGTGATGTCGGAATACTCATGAAGCAATTCTGTAGAAAGACAGCTGATTTTTGATTCTCATTCTCAGGTCGTCAAATAACGCACTTTGTGGGCTTTTAACAGGACTCATAGAGAGTTGAGTTGTTAACAGTGAGAAGACATGTATTGTATACATTTTATTTCAAGATATGTTTTATATATATGTTTTGTGTTTAACCAGTAGTTGTAAAAACACTCCACTCCCCCCACTTTTCTAAAAATGTTAATTAAAAATGAAAAAACAAAAAAAAAACAAAAAAAAAACAAGCTGTTTTCTGCCCTCCGACCACAGGGAGCAGTAATGAGCTCACCACAATGTGACGCAGTGTTTTAACCATTGTTTTTCGAGTTTAAAGGAAAAAAACACGTCAAAGAACCAGGGTTTGGTGTTTGGATAAACGTACGTCGTGTTAATCGCCCCCACCACAGTGAAAGAGCAGCTCCCCTGAGTTTTTCTGTAGATATCATCCCGGACTCTCTGAAGCGGGGCTAGTGTGACGTTACCAGCGGAGAAGTAGCCGTTACAAGACAAGCGGGAGCGGCTGGTGAGTACAGCAAGCGCACCGTTTGTCCACGTCACGTGTTGTGGGTATTTTTCGCGCGTTTGGATGGCTGACTGACCACCTGAAGCTCTGATTACCTACAGGTATGATTTATCGGTGTTTACAGGTTATCTGCTGACCACAGCTGCTTTATAATCTGTCTGACTTTAAAGCGAAGGCACGTTCAGTTTCCACGTGTTGTCCAGATTTGTGCGGAGTCATTAAAGCTCTGAACTAATCTCTGATCCATGACTGATGATGAAGAGAAGGCATGCTCCTCCAGTTTCAAGTGATTGTTTTTACGTTTGCAAACAAACGTTTAAGTGGCGGACCCTGCCATCTTGCTAGCTTCAAACGGTGTTCTGAGGACCTTGTTTTACATATTTATCAGTTATGTAAGAAAATAATATTTCAGAGTTTGAATTATTTCCTCATTTATATTGTAAATATTATAATTCTGAGCTTGAATTGCTTGTCCAACACTACATAGTGCCCCTTTTAACATTTAGGTGGGTAGGGTTAGAGTTAGGGTTATTATTATACAATTAGGTGCCCAAACAGTCCTGCAACAAATCTTCGTGTGAAGGTTAACATGTTATATTTCCAATAAAAATAACACAGCATTACAAAGTATGCCCTCCAAAATAACCATAAAGGATTTATCGAAAGGGCTGCTGACTGTGTTAATTTTAAATAGCAACTGATACATTGACAGCTGACGGTACATAATCTCTCATTTCTGTCCACAGAAAAGTTTACAGCGCTTACACACTGTCGTAATATGTTTTTAATCTCAAATAGAGTTGTAACAATTAGTCAATCAACAGAATTTGGGCCATTTAGCAGACACTTTTGTCCAAAGCGACTTACAATAAGTACATTTGTCAGTTTTTATTTATTGAGATAAAAACACAGATTATAAATGCAGATAATAAAAGTAATTGGAAGTTATTAGAACATTTCTGGGAAAATGAATTGAGAAACTGTTTATGGATAGAAACAAACAAGAGTCTCCCTTGTTTTTGTCTAATCCAAAAAAAAAGACCTCATGACTCAAAGTATGTCCAGAGACTTCCATACGTGCCAGCTGTCAGCCAAACAGCCGACTGCAAAAGAAGCCGAATTCTTTTTGTTTAGAATCATGCAGGCAAGCTTGTTAGAAAAATTAGAAAAATATCAGTTAATATGACGACACAGGGGTTTGGCTACTTCTCCCCGCTGGGCTGTTTCTCCATGTCCTTGAGGAAAAGCCTGTATGTCATTTCATTGATGCACATATCTCACAAAAATTAGACCTGCTCATTAATTTGTAGTACTGCCCTCAATAATGTAATGCACATAAAGAGACAATTTGATATTATCTAAAGGTTTGTAATGTCTTGTGTCTTTACAGTCTGTGAGAGATGCCACCAAAGAAAAGAGCCAGAGTGAGTAAGAGGGCCGCAAAATCAGGTAAGCGAATTAAATCGCACAGTAAAACGTTTTGTCTGGTGTGTTGCACTGTAATGATTGACGATCGTTCCCTCAACAACACAGGCAAAGATGACGACGGTGAAGCAGTCTCTTCTGCAAAAGTAACAGCCGGCGGTAAAAGGAAAGCGACGGGGGCAACTAAGGAGAGCTCAGAATCAGCTGATCCTCCACAGTACAGTCGCTGGCTGATGAAGTCGGAGCCGGAGAGCCGCTTTGAGAACGGCATCGACGTGAAGGTACAGAGCAGCGGCGGCCTCATCAGCACGGCCTGTTGTTAACACTGGAAAAATGTGAGTGGGCTGCGCTCATCTGTCTGACGCGTGTGGTTCATATTCCGCAGTTCGGGATCGAGGATCTGAAGGCTCTGCCTGATCAGACGGGCTGCTGGGACGGCGTCCGCAACTATCAGGTAGAGCCACACAGCTAATGAGAACACCTAAAACGAGGACAACCGGCACAACACTCTGAGAAGGCTTTGTGTCAGCAGCCTTGTGCAGATTCTCTTCTCTCTGTGGGAATGTTCCTCTGAATTATCTATCATCTCCAGGCGCGCAACTTCATGAGAGTGATGAAAGAAGGGCAGCTGGCTTTCTTTTACCACAGCAACTGCAAGGAACCGGGTGTAGCAGGTGTCATGAAAGTAAGCCCCCACGCTGTCTCCCAGCTGATAACTTGTCTAATGATTTCAACAGAGCTGCAGACAGGACTGATATCCAGCTCAATTTCCCCCCCCTTTTTTTTTTTCCCCAGATTGTGAAGGAAGCGTACGTGGACCACACTCAGTTCGATAAGAAGGACGTCCATTTCGATCCGAGCAGTAAACCAGACAACCCCAAGTGGAGCATGGTAAGCCAATTCAGAGATTCATAACTACAGTTACCGGCACTAAAGCGCGAAGGCTGATGTTTTATTCTCTCTCAGGTGGACGTGCAGTATCAGAGGATGCTGAAGCGTTTTATTCCACTGTCCGAGCTGAAAAAGCACCACTTGCAGCATCGCTCCAAAGGAGGCCCTCTGAAGGACATGGCCCTCTTCACAAGGGCCAGACTGTCTGTGCAACCGTTAACAGATGGTAAGTTCAGCCAGAGGAGCATGTTACTGTGAGTTTGTTGTGTCTCCTTTCAGTATTAAGCTTGTTGTTGTTGTTGTGCTTTTTTTCTCTGCAGAGGAGTTTGACTTTGTCCTCAGTCTGGAGGATAAAGAGCCTTTGTGAGGACTGTGGAGCAGCTGATGCTTGTTGACACAGTGAAATCAAGAAGCAGTAGCCTCCTGTACAGTGCTGGAGTGTTCTTCTCTTGTTCTTAAGTATTAATAAATGTATTTTTGATAAGTCATGACTCGCGTCCAGTTTTTTAATCTGCACCTCTAAATGGTACAGGACGACTTCAGCCACTCCGTACAAAACCTTCAAACTGCAGGCTGCAGAGACACAAAACCACATGTTATTGACAGGAGCTACTCTTTGCCCTCAGGATAGCTTGTTTTAATGCCATTATTCAGGTTGTAATTTGTGTGTAACAGCAAGAGAGCCCATTCTTCACAACGGGCAACGGCCACCTGATGCACATTTCTCCAGATACAAATGACTTCACATTTTGCACTCTGTATATTTTCCTAAGGAGGTTCACCGCTGTCCTGTGATGAGGGAGTGACTGGGAAGGTAAAAAGTGAAAAACTCTTTAATTTGTGATGATATGACTGAATAAACGTTTAGTTATTTCAGCACAAGTTTGATGCAGGAGGAACCAATCATTTGAGCTGCATCACAAATGTTGAAGCACAGCGGACCTCACAAAGTACGTTCTGTTGCACGCTACATTCATAACATATGCGTCGTAGACCATTGTGCGAAATTTAGGTGCGAAAAGTCGTGGACCCACAACTCATCTGGTCCACAAGGAGCCTCGAGCTCATTCTCTGCAGGTCCGCTTCGGGTGCAGACCTCACCAGACTCGATTACCCACATTTAACATAAATATGGATGTAACTTTATTTAACATTACTTGAATCGTGTAGACTAAAAACCAATACTCTCCCACACCACCGTACTGAAATATCGACATATTAGCCATCTTAATAGTGGACCACGGGCCAGAAACAGACATCTATTGTTTTGTCCAGATGCTAAATGTACTTTGAGGAAGCCTTGACAGAAGTAAAAACAAAATCTGGCAATCAGTTTCTCACTCCTTATCTTAATTATCTTCTCTCCTGTATTTATGACTATAAAACAAATAATGCCAAGATAACACTCCTTAACTCCTTGTATTTTCAAGCAGTTTCCTTGATTGATTCACGTCCTGCTCAAAGACATGTTCAGATTATAAAAAATAACTGATAATAATTAAGGACACATCATTTTTAGAGATCATTTTTACCACACATTCATATGATAATTCCTTTAATCAGTATTTTTTTTCTTTCACTGGAAACATCTGGTGTGCCAGCTGTGGGCAGCCCTGCTCTGGAGGTAATAAAATGCATTTCATTATTGTGCTCTTCAGGCCCGCCCGTCTATCAGTAGCTTTATATTAGCCTCGCAGTATCAAGCCCTCGCAGATTTGACGTGATGACAGTGAACACGTCACAGTTTGTTCAACCGAAGTCCACGAGGTCACAGTCTGCGAGTCCAGAGGATAGCCATTTGGATTGCGATGTGATCTGGAACGTACCTAATGGGCTGTAATGTGTCTGTGTTCTCTGCAGCTCACTCGATGTGACGGGTCTTCTGCTGCAGAGGGGACTGAGAGTCAGAATAACAAGAGCAGACTAATGTTTTACACTGGTGCGGCTTTCTATTTCATATAGGTTTAATTCCTTAACACATTTTGTAAATGATTTTTAACAGAAATCAAATTTGTTCAAAGGCAAATATTTGCTGGTTTTTGGTTTGTTCAAAATATTGTTTTAATCTGACCACATGACTATGAGGTGCAACAGTGCGACCAATGAAAATTTTAAATGTTAAGTCACACTTGACAGTTTCTGGGGTGCATGTGCGACTAAAATAATTGCACCCTGGAGCCCTGCTGGTAATTTTGGAAGACTGCATTTGAGATACTAGGAATTTAGAAATAATGCTTTTTCTGGCACTACAATTTGCCCTTGATGAAGTTCAATGCCCAATAAATACTGACTACAGTACTTGTTCAAACCTTACGAATTGCAACCATTATTTTAATTTTCGATCTGTCTCGATTTTTTTTTTTTATATATATAATACATTTGTTTTGTGCTTTTTAAAATGTTGATCTGTGTTTCCCAAAGCCGAAGATTACATCTTCAAATATCTTGTTTTGTCCACAACCCAAATATATTAACTTTACTGTCAGAGGAGTAAAGAAACCAAAACATATTCACATTTAAGAAGCTAGATTCAGAGAATTCTTCTTAAAAAAATACTCAAACTGATTAATTGCTAATTAAAATAAGAAATATTTGATTGTTAGAAATTAATTGACAAAATGTTACAGCTCTAAAAAGCTGCCACATTGTGTTAAATGGCTCTGTATATATATGTATATGTATATATTAGTATGATGCAGCCATTTTGATTTTTTTTTCATGTGGTCTTTCCATTATTTTGTCCACCCTGTCCTTTCAGGTTTATCATGTCTGTCACAAACAATCACTTCTACAAATACAACCAACACAACAAGACTGAGTTTTTCCTTTTTTTTATTTTATCCATTTGGCATCAATTTATTTAGCTTTTCGGGGACAGGGAAGAGTCGATTAGCATTTTGCAAAAGATAGATAGTTCTAATGTAACTTCTCTCTGGTTAAAAGACTAAAATTATGTTAGAGGCAGGAGGATCTCACTTGCTTGATACACGTAGGCACAAATTTCAAGTCTCTAATAAAGATACAGAAGACTCCATACTATCAGACCGTAGTACAACACTCTTTCCTAACAATACTGGAATGCTGAGGTAAAGCATATGAACATGAAAGGTCATTTTGTGGCACTGTGTACTGCATAATCAATGTACACACACACACACTGGACCAGAGGACAGGATTAAAGGTTTTAGCTGGTCTTATTTACAGATAAAAAAAAAAAGAAAAGAAAAAAAAGTGTGGGATAATACTCAAGCCCTCTCGCTCAAAAAAAGGAAAAAAATTCCAGTTCTCCACCAATTCTTTTTTTTGTTGTGCAAACAGAGAGAAAACACAAAGAGAGAAATGTGTTCAGCAAGATATAGCAGTGCAAAGTTATCTCAGATTTCTTGACCTTACAACAGTGTTAGGAATGCATTCATTTAGGGTGGAATGTTGGAGATACATTTTTTCGTTGACAATTCATGACATTTCAGTTGCGTTAATTAAGAGATTAGAAATCAATTAATCCAGAAAAAGCGTTAGAGTGTAACCAACAGAAGGCTTAAAAATTCAAGAATTTCACATGAATGATTTTACACAGTAGACACGGCGACAGGTGATTAGTTTGATTCCCATAAAGAAAAAAAAAAAGAACGCATTAATGAGGAAGGACAAGAAGACCAGCAGCCTGAAGCCACCTCTGAATGCCTCATGCAAACTGTTTCATTGTTCACATACTGTAGTACTGTATGTCGGTCTCCCTTCTTCCTTCCAGCAGCGGCTACAAATAAAAAAAAAAAACACAGCTGCTTCACCAGATGTTGTACAGTTGACAGGTACCGCCGACGCAGACGCTGATGAGTCTTGAAAGAGCGGACTGGAGGGGGGAGCAGGCGGGCGGCTCTACCCGCTCTCCTCCTTCGCAGCCTGCTCCAGCGCGCTCTCTGAAGCCGCCGAGCCCTCGAACCTCTGAGAGGCGATGGCGGCCTGATGGGACATGCTCTTCCTCACCACGTCACCTTTCCTCCACAGTGTGATTTCCTGCACAGGCCGGGGGGGAAAAGATGGCCGTGAATGGCATGAAAAGAAGAAAACAAGAAAAAGAAAACACAAACAGCAACAATTAGCTGACAACAATTTATTTTGTGAAGCACTTGTGATTTTCTATGTAAATAAATACAATAAAGATTTTATTTATAACAAAGTTTAATGCTATGTTGTACATTTTTGTACTGTATTGCTCATTATGGAGGTTCATCAATTACGCTTGTGCTTTTTTCTGCGGTAAATTGTGCGCTGCTGAAAAACATATACAGCAAACAATCTTTGTCTCAGTTTCATATTACATACTAAGTGTGTACAGTACGTACTGTATAACTGATGACAGTATGATGTTTTTATGGCTAGAACTCACAATTAATTATATTATTTATTTATCAGTTCATTACTTTTTTGGTAAGCTGATTAATTGTTTAGTCTATAAAATGTCAAAAATGTAAAACAAAATAATAAAATAAATAACATTCATCAAATTTCTTGTTTTCTCCAACTTGGAGTCCAAAAATATTAAATTTCAAGTGATGCAAAAGAGTGAAAATCAGCTAATCATCACATTTGAGATGTATGAACCAAATTACAATTTACAATAAGTAATTTATCAAAAATTGATTGGTGTATGTTTGCTGACTGACATTAGTTCAACTACAACCTCTGAACGTCACTGCCAGTCAAACTTAGTGTTTTAGTGTACTTCCTATTGAATGTGTTTCTTCCTCTCTCACGTCTATTCCATGTGAAGGAAACCTACAGGAAACCCAGCCAGGAGTTTTATGGATGGCCAAATAATCAGGTTTTTGCTGCAGAATATAACTGTATTAACTCAGTATCTGTTAGGGCCAGGTAATACATTTACATGGATGTTTCGTAACTCTGATAACTGCTCGACGTGTGGAATATTCAAATCAATGGAACACACACAGACAAGAGGTCTGACTTTTTATCGGAAGCCTACCTGTTGTTTGAAGTAGCGTCTCTCCTCCTCGTCGATCAGCACCAGGTTCAGGTAGTAGCGCACAGAGAACTTCTTGTTGATGTCTCGCATGGTGGGAGTCAGATCATAACCAGCCAGAAATAACCGGATGGGAATGGACTCGCCTGAAACATGAAATAAATTGTGACACTGGAGAACATTGATCTCGTCTAAATAAAGAGATGCTTTGAGATTAAAATAACTGGCTGATATTATGAATGAGTGTTACTGACCCCTGACTGGAGCTCCGTCCATGATCTCATACTTGGCGATAGTGTCATTTTCATGATACACACTCGGGCCGGTGCCCGTTGTCTCACGTTTGATGATGTCGATCTCCATGTGCTTAATCTTAATCCTCACCAGCAGGAAATAGATTTTCCCCACAATTACATCTTTCAGATGGTACCTGATCAAAACACAGATGAAAAGAATAAAGGCTCCGAATAATAAGAAGTTTAGCATTTGAGCGTTTCTCCATCGTCTTGACACTTTACACTGCCACTGGACTGCATGAAATCACTATCATAAATGAAATCGGCAACTTTTTGGATAATAAATTAATTGTTACTCAAGCAAAAGTTGCAAGAACAAACAAAAAAATCACTGGTTTCAGCTTCTTAAAAGTTTCCTTTGTCTTCAATTATAGTGAGCCGAATATCTAAATTCTAGACACTTTAAGTCAACTTAGGCTCTGAGAACAGCAAGTTGCTTATATTTCAAAGAGAAAACATTTAGTGAATTAATGATTGTCAGTTGCAGCAGTAAAATCTATGAGGTTCAAGAGAAAAGTAATCAACAATTATTTATTAGGGCTGTCAAACGATCAATTTTTTTAATCGCGATTAATCGCATTTTGTCCATAGTTAACTCGCGATTAATCGCAGATTAATCGCAATTTTTTTGGCACAATTTTTTTCTGTTCTAAATGTACCTTAACGTATTTTTTCATGTTCTTAATACTTTAAACAACATAAGAAAGGTCAAATATGCTTGCATTATGAAAATGTTTATTAAACACTTCAAATCATGCAGGAAAATAAATCCAGGGTTGTCTGCTTTTGGCGAGGGGGGGCGACGGGCTCTCTGCATCTGCCGTCTGTTTGGCTTGCAAGTGGTGTCCACTGAGACTGCACGTTTTTCTTCTTCGCCTTTTTCACGCAGTGTGCTGCTTTCTGTCAGTCAGTATCACACTGATGATCGCCATGGCTCCGGTGCAGCAAAACAATAAAAAGTACGACTTGAAATTCAAACCTTCTGTCGTGATATATTCAGAGGAAAACTCGGGAGAAGCAGCCGCTAGACGTTTCTCTGCCTGCTGGAGGGAGGAAGAAGGCTAGCGAGGAGCCTGAGATAAACATGCTGGGATGAGTTATCAGCAAACGGGCACGCCACGAGAGAGTGTCCCGCAAAATGATCAGGGCGATGGAGAAACAAATGCGAGTGCTGCTTTTCAGTCCGGCGTGTTTTTAACGAACCGCCAACCCTGCTTATTCTTCTTCTGCCACCCTCTGTATCAAGACTACGGGTGCCGCCGACGGCCGTAAATCATACAATGCACGTTTTTTAAAAAAAAAAATATATACTGAGCGTTAATCGCGCGTTAAAAAAATTAACGGCGTTAAGAGGATGTTGCGTTAACGCGTTATTAACGCGTTAACTTTGACAGCCCTATTATTTATCAAACAATTTAAAAAGCAAAAATTAAACAACATTCTCTGGTTTCAGCTCTAAAATGTGAGGGTTGAAACAAATATCTACACATTGGGCAATAATGGTTTGTTGCAGCTCTACAAGTCTTACTTGGATTTGTTGTACTCGAACTCAATGTGGAGACAATCCTCAATTCCAACTTCCATTTTAATGGAGGAGTTGAGTTCCGGGTAAGTGCTCAACGTGTGGACAACAATGTCCATCTCTTTACTGATGTCATTTAGTCTTCTGATCACTGTGGCACGAAGAAAATATCTGCAAATAGAACAAACAAAGACTGAAAACAGCACTGTTTCCACATTAGCAGATTTAAGCCTTTACACATTATGCTATACAGTAAATGTAGTTTAAATATAACCTCATGATACGGGCAGGTTAAAGAGTGACATTTAACTGTCACTCATTTCACTGCCTATAAAGTCAAGTTATAGAGTCAATGATCAAACTTACCTTAGCTTGACATTCTGGCCTGTGTACGACTCATATGGTTTTTCAACATGAGTGAACTCAAAGTCGAAGGTCTGCGACTGAGTTATTTCGCCCGGCCTTGCGAGATCTTTCACCAGGGATACAAACTCATGGTGGTTTCCTCTGTCGTAATAGAGCTCTAAAAACAGAAAGACATCATCAACAAAAGCAACATAAGAGTTGTATAATTTTAAGGCTTTGCATAATATTTACACTTGTGATAAGATAAATACATTTCAAGTCTTTAAATCTCCTGTTGGGTAAATCTGAAATACACTGAGAGAGATTTCTAAGTCTTCCCATAGAGGACTGCATGAAGATTATGAGTGGGAAGTGCGATCAATAAGAGGGTAAGGGTTATATGGTTTTTTGTTTCTTTTGACTGAAGTGCCAGTAGTCTACACTGTTGGGAAAGTAGGGCAGGGTCTTTAAAGATTGATCAGTAGCCCTTCAGAGAGCTCGTTGTTTGTCAAGTTTCTACAGCGACTCATCGTGCATCTTAAAGGAAAAGCTTAACTACAGCTAAGTAAGATGTTAAAAATGTAAATGTGTAGGCTGATATAAACTGACAGCTCTTGCTTCAAAATAACATTTGGTGAACAGGTTAAATCAAATGTTTCCCATAGTTGTGTTTTCTTCTACTTGCATGATTGTTAACTATGTGAAAATTGTTATTCCATTAAAATAATACGGTTTAAACTGCAGTACCATTCTAGACTGTGTTAAAACCAAAACTAACCCAATATTTGCTAGAATTTCTTGCTTTTTCTTTCATTTGCCATGTATTTTCAGTGAATGGAAAACTGGTCAACCGTTTTTCCAGATTTTCCGGGATGCGTGGGAACTCTGAGTTTCCCACAATCATTCAATGTTAATTAAAGAAAATCTGAAACTGGAGTCTTGATCTTGCAGCAAACTGAATATTTTTTTCATCCATATTGTCAAAAGAGTGTCTCAGGATTCTGGTGACCCGTTCGGAAAAGTGGTCATTTTTGTTAAAAAGACATTCTTGGTTTGTCTTACAATGATATGCTTCATCTATTTAAGGGGAAAATCAGATGCTTAGGCCTTGGTGATTAGTGTTTAGGAGTACCATGTTACAAAAACAAAGCCTTACAGTAATATAGCCTAATTATTTTAGCGGTAACAGAGTACTATAACGAGTTACTAATAATATTTCACTAATATATTACTACAGTTATGTCATAGGGTTACAATCTGCATTACCAACCGAATCCAAGTGTTCATTGTTGTTGTTTTTTTTTTTAGGGGCCCATCCACACCAAGATGACCATATTAATATTGGCTCTGTGTGTGCGCGGCTGAAATGAGACCTATCCCGTAGGCCTGATAATGACGCCTAATCCTGTGAGCGCACTTTAATTTACATTCTTGAAATCACATATGCCCATGCGTTCCTTTTTCTGTTGACTTGCATAAAAAGTTATATAAAAAGAGATGTTTGTCTTGTCATGTCATTATAGGCTCCATTATAGAAGGTATAGGTCTATTGTGTTTTATATGACTAAGCCTACAATTAAAAATATTTATTCCTATCTCTTAATATATCCGAACTTGATCCCTTGTCTGCCTGTTCATCCCTGTGTCCATGGCCATTTTTTTATTTAAAAAGATCAAGGCTATTTAATGGTTTGATACAGGTTACTCGGGCATTCTCGTGAAAGTAACTAAAAAGTAGTGTAATAAGTAATATATTACTCTACACAGACAGTAATGTTGTAACGTAATACACTACTGTAAAATGAAGGTAACTAGTAATATGTAATATATTGCATTTTGAAAGCAACTTGCCCAACATTGCTGTGGACACATCTAATGTTATGAATCTTTGGATCCTCTGCTGCAATTTATTTTACCATGAACAACTTAAGGGGGTTCAAATAATTTAGGGTTGTATCCTGCTATTGTTTTGAGATATAATGTTCAGGCTTATTGAAGCTAAACTGTCCTGTATGAAGTCATTAGTGGACATACTGTATGTATAAATGTTAACAGTGTCATTAAGTGTATTTTCTACCTACCTATTTGGCCAACAAACTCAATTTTGATGCCCTGGTGCTCCAGCCTCTTCCCTGGGTTCTTCAGTGTCACGTTCACCTTCCCACTGACAGTCTCGCCATCGTAGAAAAGAAAATATTTATCTTTCTTCCCATCCTCAGTCTTGTGCTCAGCCTTCTTCCTCGTCTCAGCGTCATTCAGGACCACGTCGATTTCTGCACTTTGTCCAAAACTGAAGAAACTCATCGTAACGCTGCGTACGTAAACTATTTATCTAGATGTGACTGTGACTTGTTAGCAAAAGAAAAACACACAAACCCTGCTAATGTCTCAAAGTAGAAAACACACACACACATACACTCACAGTAAGGCCTGCAGGTTGTGCAACCTCAGTTCCCCCTCGGAGCGCACAACACACTATACACCATGAAAAAAGTCGACGGTATTTGACAGAGAGCTCCACATTAGCTACATGTCCATACTCATTTCTAACGACGAAGCTAAATAGCGATACGACGGCACAACGACAACGCACGATAAAACGTCCATCAGCAAATTAGCCGTTTCTTTTTCGCTTTCCCTCTGCTTACCTAAATGTCTCCGATAAACAGTCTACACTGGCTACAAACTACTCTGCGTCGTGGTGGACACAATCCTGGCCGTGTGGATATCTTTTACATGTTTGTTTTCTGTAGGAAAAGACGGCTGAGTGTTGTCAAACGATCAGGATGTACGCCATCTGCATTGGGTCAACTGCTTCCGGGTGGAGGTTTATCAAAATAAAAGCACAAAAGAGGAACGTGTTTTGGGCTGGTTGCTCCAAACCGGAAGTGATAGGGTTTTATAGTCAAACACACATCTTTACTGTGATCTTTGAGTTTTCCTTTTTCAATGTGTATATAAGTAAGACCAGTGGTGAAATATGATCATATTTACTCAAATTGGCTACTGCAGTTAAAGGGTAGCTCTACCAATTTTACACATTAAAATATGTTTAAAGGTCTTGGGAAGGATTCCAGCATACGTGAAGAAAGTGATATCAATCCTTTTGTGGCTCTGGAGAAAGCTGCATGTTATTTTTATGAATGTTTTTATTTATTTACTTATTTATTTATTTTCCATTCATTACTAACTAAAGCAAAACAAACAGCGTCATTAATGTGTAAAAAGACAAGTTAATAACAGAGCCACAGGAGCTCTCAAATAAATACATTAAACAAGAAGCAGCAGAGCTTTCCATTAATTACCATTGTAGCTGTGGAAAACAAACAAAACATTTTTCCAACATAATGAGAATTCAGGGTCAATGTTATTAATTCAGCTCTCCGGAATTTTGCTTGTGTAGGGTCATTTCCAGAACAGGTGCAACATTGTTTCTGGATTCATTTCACACAGTGGATGGTAAACTTATAAAGATAGTGGCTATTAGGTATAATATAACATACAATAATCATTTTAAAGAAACTTCCCTTAATTTATTTATAGGGGGATAGCTATATTGAAGATTCTAAATGTTTCCCCAATTCAAGTGAACAGCAAATCCAGACCAGTAAGATACAACAGAAAGAGTAAGTGGCGACTTCTTTTTGAAATAATGAGCGTATTCTATGATTATTGTTTCTAAATGTAATAGACAAACATTTCCCATTGAGGTCATCCTTTGGTCAAGTGATGTTAAACATGAGCTGATAAATTACCTCCAGTGATGTCACCCAATGGCTGAGTTGCATTGTGGGTCATGTAGGCAATATGTTTTGAAAAAGAGGAATGCGTATAATAAAAAAAGCAATAGTGAAGCAGATAAGTGCACAAACAAAAGATTCACAAGGCTTATATCTGCTGGATGATTCACATACTATTATCATGTGTATTACTAACATGATATCTGCATTTCACTCTTAAATATCAAGGTTATCGTCAATACCAGCATATCGCAACACCCCTAATTACAAGTAAAAGCCCAGTATTCTGTGCTCATTATGCAAGAATGGCCCCCTTTTTTGCATACATTATAATATTAGGTCATAATTACTGATGTGTACGTATATAAGCAGCTTGGGCAGGCTGATCTGTCAAAAATGTTGTAGTGGCCTTTATTACAGGTTTTGTATGAAATATGTGAAGTAAGAAGTAACTATAGTTGTCAATGATGTAGTGTTCATTAGCTTCCTCAAGGAGTATAACATGGACATACCTGATTACTTTAATCTTTAATCTTGTATCCATTTTCATTTACTTCTCAATCTTCTCTACATTTAAGAGGGAAATATTGTGTTTTTAGACCATTACTTCTCAGACATTTGTAGTACCGAGTTTGTTTGTTTTTAGGATTATTACATACCAAATTTTGACACATTTCTAAAATAGAATATTTGAGATAAAAGTGAAACTCATCACCAAAATCTAGGCTTTTTTTGTGAATGTATATGAGTCAAACCTTCATGTAAAAGCATGGTTATGACGAAAGAGGCACTTTTAAGATTGACCGTATTTTCGTTTTCGGCTCAACCTCATTTTCAATGGGAGTGCATTTACCCTAGCATCAAAACCGCTATTTTTAAAGTACATATACTAAAGTATACGCTTCTTCCATCACTGAATAAGAAATGTTGAGACACTATATAGTTAACAATGCTTTTCTTATAATATCCACTTGCCACTATTCGATTATTTTCATGTACTTTTCTCAGAATCATGCTACACAGATCAAATCTGACAATACAATCCCATCCTAAACCACACAAAACATTTGAGTCTCCACAACTTTAACAGTTCAAATGTATTTTAATAGTAACAAAATAACATGAACATATAACAGTAATATCAAATGAACAGTGGACATTTTACAACAGTTCCTGAGTTGTTACACAAATCATTGACACTCATGTTTGAAATGACAGGCTCAACACTGCAGAAACACACACAACGGTAAATACTGTAAATTTATTTCCAACAACAGTTTTATTGCATATTTACAATAAGGTATGGGTGTGCAATGTATGAAAATCAAAAGATCAAAAAATGTATGTATCTATGTACATTAAATACTGAGTCAAAACTGGACAATATGTCCAATACTCAAAATAATTAGTAAAGCACAGAAGGTCACTTAGACACAGAAACAGCACTCTAAAAATCATACTTCACCACCTTTATAGTACATATTGACTTTGCAGCATAGTGGGATATATGTTGTTCAAATTCACAGGTTACTCATACATACTCGTTATCATCTGTAAATATAACAAAGGCTGATAAATTGTGCCTTATGAATCTGAGCTCAGCAGCCTCTTACAGTCTGCTGCTTATTGCCTGTATAACTACAGTATATACAAAAACAAGTTTCAACTCTTCCCCACATGAAACGAAATAAAGAACATGTTTATCTTATGAACAAAGACAATGTTAAAGTACCTTTGTAAAACAATTTCAGTGTACTCAGTAAAAAGTTTCAGAGTTACAAAAGAGGATTTTGTCCAAAAAATCGTGAAGGAATGTGGCTTCCAGCGTCCTTTGCAATGACACCATGGACCAAATATCAAATTACACAGCTTTGAAATGGTTTTGTTGTGTTATAAACGTGACGTAAACGAAAATGAACCAAGTAACGAGTAAAAATCAAAACAAAATTTTACCTGGAAACGTATACTGACAGAGACAAAAATAAAAAAAAACGCCCTTACATTATAAAAAACATGAAACAGTGCCACAAAATGATATTAAAATTACTTTGGCAAGTTGGTTGATTTGATTTTTATGTGCATCAGAGAAGAATGTGCCATGTTACACCTCAAACTTTACCGTCTGGAGGATCGTTGTAGCAAGTTAACCTCAACAGTTTTTTGTTTTTTTTGCTTCTTGTTTGTCTCAGCTGTCAAATGATGAATGAAGACTTGTGGCGAAAATGGCCCTGTGAAAGATAGTAATAAGAGAATTAGCACGCAGAACTCCTCCTGTCATAGCTTCCTCTGTTCATGTGTATGTTTGGCAAATTTTGTTTACCTCATCTGCATCACCATATTCAACACCATCAGTCTGTGCTGGCCAGTTGTAACTGAAACAAACAAAGACATGCGTAATAACACGGTAAAATTAAAATCAGTTTAACATACTGTCTATTTCTTGCTTGAGAGATGTAGTTCATACTCACTTATTTTCATTGTGACCTTTTTTGGAGAAGCAGCCACGTCTCAGGGAATGACAAATGGAAGCAGCCAAACAGAAGAAAACAAGCACTGCGCCAAACGACTTGAGGAAAATCCCAAGGATGTCCACGTCATCTTCAACAATACACAGAGACGATATCTTAACAGACTTATGTGAGGGATAACAGGCACTGCGTTTTATGTTCTTGCATATTTTGTTCACGTTTATTTTACATGGCACTGAATTCACCTCTTGATTAATGATGGAGCTGATCATCAGATGAATTTGAGTCAGAAATCAGGAGTGCAAACAGCGTATATCTGCAGTCCTAGTTCTATTAGACTGTGTTAAAACCAAAGCTAACACAACATTTGCAGGAATTTCTGATAATAAAATACTTTCTGCAGCACATATTCAGTTTCCCACAAATATTTATTCTTATTAAATTGAATCTTATGTTGCTGCAGTTCAACAGATAACATGACAGAGTGGGGACCGCTGCTTCATTCTTATCTCTGCTCTCCTCTGTCTTTTATGTTCTGTTGACTACAATTCTCCTTATGAACACAGCAAACATAGAATCATAGAAAAATTGAAGGATCTACGGTCATTGCTCACGTGTCCACCTGTCCTGTCAGTTTTCCTACTCCCAACAGTTCGCCTGAGCTCATTACCCAGCTGTTTCCCATTCGTCATTAATTGTTCCAGTACAGTGATTACCTGCTCAACCTGCCTGCACTTGTAGGCCAGATGTAACTGCCAGACTCTGAAGTAAAGTTTGCTTTTTTTCGTGCCTGCTCCACCCTTTTAAATCTCGTTTTGGTAGCATTTCTCCACACACAGTACAGACACCAACATAAACTTTGTTCTTCTCTAAAAAAAAAGTTTCAGAAGTGGCCTGTCAAAACACCGACTCAGCCGTTCAGACACTCACAGACTTCCATCATTTGCGGGGGACACTGCGCGTGTCCCGCATCGTTCTTTGCCTGGCAGTAGTACTCCCCTGCGTCCTCCTTCCTCACTCTACGGAATTTCTGAGGAGATATATTTAGAAGTGACACATTGCATTGTCAACAAAATGCTAAAGGGATGCCTGGCTTTGAATACATTTTGTACATTTTTGTCTTGTGACATTTTACGGTATAGACTTGAAATGTATTGGACAACATGGTTGAATGTGTTCTACGTGTAGGGCTTTTTAACCAGTTATTATCTTGTTAAAACACATCACATGCAACATGAATGCAACATTATCCTCCTTTCTTATGCCAGATTTTAGTCTGGCGTCCTCACTTGCCATCTTCATACACATCTGATAAGCTGTAATTGAGTATCCTTGATGCTAAAGAGTCCAGCCAACTATGACAGAGGAAAATCTGATTTCTAATAATAATGTAGTAATATTGTAATATTACTATTGCTAGTTGCTTTGCTTTTACTGAGTCTACTGAGATGATGAAAACTATTATATAATAAACTGTGTACTCAGTATTTAATGTTCAAACGCAGGCAAAGTTATGTTCCTGTGTTTTTTACCAGTCCTCCGGTGTCAGGGTTGATGCTGTAAGAGGAGTTGACCAGCTTTGGGCTGATTTTGGGGTCCTGAGGAAGCTCTTCGTTGTTGTGGAACCAGCGGTACTGGGGAGCAGGGAAGCCCTCGTTCTCCAGACATCGCAGTTCCGTTGATGTTCCAACTGTGACGGCCTCTGGCACGCTGCACCGTGGTACCACAGGCTTCACTGCACAAAGATAGAGTCCAAATCCGTGTTGTTATTGATTTAACTTCTACACATGTATTCATGTATATGTATTAATTTATTTGATTATTAACTTGACGCATAAAATTGTCTAATTTAACAAATATTTATGACGAGTTAATAGAACCTGAATTAATGCCATGAAGAAATAGTCTGACATTTTAGGAAATACACTCTCCAGCACCTATGAAGCTACAGCCAGGAGCCTTGTGTAGCATAAAGACTGGAAACACTTCAAGTAAGTTAAGATGAACTGACATAGCACTTTTCAAAAACAAAATAGAAATGACAAAACAGAAATAACATCCAGTAGATATCAGTTAGTAATCACGAGAGACTAACAGAAATAACTGTATTGACACATCAATTCAGAAATGTAGTTGGGAGCTTCATTATATTGAGCCTGATAGGAAATAACCAGGATTTTATATTGCATCTAAACTCTGGTAAAAGGCTGAGGTTTCCACCACCCTCACCATGACAACGAGACTTGAGGACGTCACTTCACCCGGACAAGAAAAAATCTGGCACAGAACTCCTGCTAAAATCTCTCTTCTTACTTTGCAAAGATACAAATAACAGTGCTCCCAAAATGTCAAACTATTTTCCTTTTAAATATTGCAACCAGAACCAGGAAGGTTAAAGCGCATGCCAAATAATCCCAGCGTCATCAGTTCAATTCCAGCTGGCGGCCTTTGTTGCAAGTAGCACCCCCTCTCCCCCCCATTTCCTGTCTGCCTTCTTCACTGCACAATAAAGGCAAAGATGCCATAAAAATAATCACCAACAAAAAGCCACCAAGAATATATTTATCTTAACAAACCGGAAATTCTTAAATATTCCTTCTATAACAATATGAAGACAAAGAAAAAGCAACCCAAAATTAGATTTCTAACATTATTAATCAGTTTAATCCACAATAATGTAAATGTACATGTTCTGTAAATAACAGTCAATCCTTGACCAGTCACTGATCCATGCAGGGTGCCCCCTCGCTATACAGTACCTCTTACTGCAAGACTAATAAGTATTTCATCAAAGTCCCTTTGATCATCGATGGCGGCCACCTCGCAGCGGTACTCTGCAGTGTCTGATCGGGTGGTGTTGAAGATCAGGATGTTGGCCGGCTCTCTGAGCTGAGCTCTGTGCTCCAAGTCCCCTTTTGAAAGAGAGAGTGAAGAGAAAAAAACACTTTACAATCGCTCATTCACATACACAGTGTGACTTCACAGTTGAGAAAAACAGGATTCCATGCCAAGTTCTTTCAAGGTACTATTCATTCAGCTAAGCTTTGAGTGCTGACACAATTTTTTGAAATGCTGTGGTCTAACTGGTCGAGGGGGTTTTCAAACAGAAAGTGTTTTACCTGATATCCTGTTTTGAAAGTACACATAGCTGGGAACACCGTTCTTAATCTTTTTCCACTCAATCCTCGGGTTGTTTGTCGAGATGGACTCTATTAAACAGGTCAGCTCGATGGCTGTAAAGAAAACAAGAGTGCCGTGTGAGACCAGGAGCAAGCATCCCAAATCAGGAAAAGAAAAGCTACTTTGGCTAAATAGGTTAGAGTGAGGTTAGAGTGATTTTGCAGCAACTTACGCTCAAACTCATTTGCCCACACAATCTTGTCTGTGGTTCGGAGGATTACCCCAAGAGATGATGGGATGTGACCTGCGGAGAGAGAGGAAAAAAAACAAAGGGCACTAAATGCTGAGCAACCCTGATGGTACACACAAACATTTCATTAGCAGACATTATCGACTGGGCATGTTGCCTAATAAACAGCGGATTAGCAGAGTGATAAATATAGAACCTCTCAGAGAGGGTGAGAGCATTTGGGATCTGAATTAGGGACAACATATTTCATTAATTACTGTACTTCACATTTCTGTTTGAGAAGATTAACACCTGGGGCCAATGTGTAGGTTTTTTACGTGCATATTTAATGTGTGGCATGCACTGCTTTTAGCTACAATGACTCCTGAGAGGACTTTAATATTTGATTCAGGTAATTTATGGTGGTTGATTGGATAATAATTTGGCTGAAAGAGGACAAGTTCTAAATGTTAAGTTGCGGCAATAAAAACATTATAGGAGTGCCTGTAAATATCCGGACAGTGAGACATTTTTACTGGGGTTAGAGCTTTAATCCACCGCAGTGCATTTTAAGTCAAACCCTGACTGACAAAGTGCTGACTTTCAGCTTTTTTTCGTGTGAGGGTGTTGACACACCCTGGAGAGACAGTGTAGGAGGACTTTTATGCCTGGTCCCTCCAGTTTTAGGACAGTGCAGCAGGACAATATCATAAGCATATAAAAAAAGGCAGTCAAGCAGTTTTTTAAGGGCCTGAGTCAATCACCCGAGCCCAATCCAAGTGAGAATTCGTGTCACTTACTGAAGACAGGCAAGGCAAAAAGCTTGGAAACAAGTCAAGACTGCAGTACAGCCATTCATAAACACTTCCAAATGAATCATATTGATTTTATTTATCTAGAGTATACGTTTCTTTAACCACTGGCTCTAATTCTGAGAAGGAAAACTGGAAAAAGAAATAAAAATAGAGACAATCTTTTCAGACACCAAGTGGATGTGTCTGTCTGATTTCTGTCAAAAACAAGTCTGACGTTACAATAAGAGCATCTGCATCGCGCAAGTGTGTTTGGGTGACAATGTGCCTCTGAGCGATAGCTTGATTTGGTCGATGATGATGTGTCGCTCATTAGAGCAAAGAGCTACCATTTCTCTAACAAATACTCTCCTATCGTCTCAAACATTACATCAGTCTTGCTTGATCCTTCCCGTTGCCTCCGTTGTTTTTGTGAAAGAGCTCCCAAGCTAAATTGTGACACTAATTTGCGCTGAGGTTTGCAGAATAAATAATTCATCAAGATCCCCGAACAAAACAAATCAGGAGCACAAAAATAACTAAACAGTGGGAATGTGCTTAAATTCGAAGTGCATTTAATCATCCGCCTCGGTTTCCCCCTGGCACAAACAACACATGAGATGTACTTATTTTGAGTTCCCTGCCTGAGTGCACTCCTTTAAGCAATCAGTGTTATTTTATAAATGTCACATTTTAATCGGAAGAGGCATAATTCACAAAATTTAGCCAAATTCGGCAAGCAGAATGCCAATTTATGTGGAAAATGAGTGTGTACAGAGCAAGGGATGTGCAAGCACAAATTAGGAAATGTGAAAATTACAATTTCTGATGAACACGTTGTTCCGCGCTGTGCCTGATTTTAGATGCTGAGGATAAATAAGGATGCTTCCACCTTCCTCTGGTACCCCACACTCAATCTATAATGTCTGCGAGACGTGCAAATTCAATAATTGCTGGGTACACATGCAACTAACAGCACCCATGCTGAGTAATGAAGGCGTTCCTGCTCGCTGGAAGAAGGTTTTCAAATGAAGGCTGAACGGGATAATAACAATTATCTGAGCGGGCCTTGAATACTGCAAGACATCCTCTCACGTTTGCCCCGGGGCGCTGTGCTCTCTGACTAACTCTTAAGTATTTATTCAAAGCAGCCTCGTTACCGCACAAGTGACCCTGAGAGGTACAGTAGGTAGCACGTAGCTGACGATCGGCCCTGACAGTGATAAAAAACATGGGTCCTGCCAAAGCATCTGGTCATACGAGCACAGCTGCGGACACTGATGGGATCTGACTCCCAGGTCTCAGCTTCCGTCTCTGTTGCTGACTTTCCCACCCTGTACATCAAGAGCTATTTTTAGCTGCGGCTGTGACTGGACATCCTGAGAGACACAAGCTCGACCAACAAACGCTCCCTCGGCATATGCACGTACCGGCTACCGAGCCCTAAAACTACTTCTTTGAAGTGATTCGTACACGGTGGAGCGGAGAGTTTAGGACTCAATCGCGACGCTTTCTTCATGCTGCAAGTGCAGTAAATGGGACTAATTTATAGAAAGATGTTAGCTAGAATTTGCTACATCATTTCAGGGGTTACAACATCACACTGCGTAGTGTGTTATTCAAAGTTTACAGGAAAAGATTAATTTAATTAAGCCTTGCTGAAGTCCATTTGTTTTTGTAAAGCACTCTGTCACACTGATAAAAGGTCCTTGGAGGGGGAGTGACCTTTGTTACATTTCACCCTCCCCCTCTTCGGTCTTTGGCCAAACATTTCCAAATAACAGATTAAAAAAAGGCTGCATGCGTAATAACAGATACTATGCTTACAAGTGGTGTGCAAACTAACCCTTAAATCAGAAAAAGAGTGCAGTGATTGCATGTGTTGAAAAGGAAAAGTAGGCCGTGGGAAAGAATAACCACAAACAATTAACAGGACAATGTGTACCTAATTACTAATACGGACTTAGAATAAAAGCATCCACACAACAATGGAAGGGCCCCTGGTGACACAATGTAGGCTCATGAGAAGACAATATTTCTGAATTATGGAAAATAATCTCAGCGCTTGCTGGAGAGCAAACAGAGGCTCGTTTTTAATCCCTGTGTTATTGTAATGCATAGACAAAGTAGGTCTATAGTCTGCTCTGAGAGCAACGTGCTCTTTAATAGTCACATTCTCCAATCCTCTTATGCGCTAAATATGAAGACAAGCACCCCATCCCTGCAACAAACAAAAATGTTGAACCAGTGTATCTATAAAAAGCTTCTTTCCCAGACATTCCAATGCAGTCGCTGTAAATATGCTGAAGGCAGAGTTTGTTGAGAGCCACGTGGAGAGACCCGAGGACCGCTGGGATTTTAAGCATACTGGAGTGACTGTGGAATAACAACTAATCACTCCAGTAGATCAGAATGAGACGGTCGTGTTGTTTAAAGCACATGAGGGAAATGTAAGAAAGGGACACGTGAACTGGATTTTCCCCTTTTGTTTCGAGGGCCACATGAATGACGCTGGTGAAGAAAAAGTCCCTGACAAGGGTCTTCAATGTTTTTCCGGCCAAGGACCACTGATGAACCCCCTACTACCTATACTGTATAAAATTCAGTTACATTTTAAACTGGGCCTACGATAACCTGTAGAGTGGTGTAACCAAGCTGGCAGCAGTTGTAAAATGGCAAATGTTAGGCGAGTGAGCCTCACCCTCTGAAAAGTCTCCAGTGGTTTCTGAGATGGTGGGTATGTCAGAATCTCTAAAAGATCTATTTTGGCTCACAACAATGCCTGTATACTTGGGATAATCCATTATACATGATCAGCTGACTAGTTGGTGCCCTGGATAAGTGCTGTGCGGGTATTTAGCATATGGTTATCTGAGCTAGCTTACAATGAAAGGAACAAGGAACCATGACTAGACTATCATCAATGTTGTGTAGAATGTTTGTTTTTTTTAAGCAAATGTACAAATAATACATTGGATTCATGTTGATGTGTATTTTCTGTGATATTTAACTAAATAGAGATATATTATCAAAGTAGAATGGCACTCAATAGAGCACATACCTCCGCTAAGGCCAAACACTTGATGGTCATTTATCACTCTTAATTTTTCTGTTTTACCAAATCTAAACTCTTCAGATTTAGGATCAAAATTTTAACACTGACTTTTTTGCAATGTCACCCATCCTCCAGCCAAGTTTTGTGGAAACCCCTTCAGCAGTTTTTGTCTAATCCTGTCAAGGAACCAACCAACAAACGGACACGAGTAAACATAACTTGGCCCTCCTGCTGTAACTCTGAGGACCCCCTACATATTGAAGACCCAGACATAATGTAGCTGCAGTAGGTTTAATCTGGATTACACGTTTTCTAACATACAAAATATGTCAGGCTAAATTTTGTAGGAAAAATGCTCAAAGATTTAAAAAAAAAAAAAAAAGCAATTTGATGGAAAGGTGGAGCCATCAAGAACATGAGTCTTAAGATTTGAATACATCACTCAGCATACACTAAAGCTGGTCTCAGCCCTTTAAGTGTGAAGATTTGCTGCTTTTCTCTGCTGCATATGACTGCCCTAACGTCTTCAATCTTTGTGTTTTGGTTGAATACAATGAGTAATTTGTACACATTTTTTCACAGCCATTTTTCTGGAGATGCAACGATTAATCAATTGAAGGACCTATTACTCACCAGTAAGAAAACTGACACTTTGGGATTGTAGGAGGGGTTGGCCGCCATCCCAAAGCGCAATTTTTTGATGAGTTGAGAATGAGACTAAAAAGACTTTTTTACAAATAGGACCTTTAATTAATTAGCTGTCAACAATTAAATCAATCCTTTGGTTTCTTTACAATTCTATGAAAGTAAACGGGTGGTGGACGAAACAAGACATTTGAGGATGTCATCTTTGGCTTCGAGAAACACAGATTGACATCCTCTTTATGAGACCGAACAACAAATCGATTGACGAGGAAAATAATCAAGTACTCATCGTTAGTTGCAGCCCTACATTTTTCACTATTTTCTGACATTTTATGGACACAATGATTCACTAAATTAATGGATAATCAATGACAAAACAATTAAATATATACTTTTATACATTTTTCAACCTTGAAGCCACACACAAATCAGAATCAGAGGAGGACGGCAAGTTCTTTATTCAAACAAAATCATTTAAATTTATGCATCAGCTCATCCACGTTATACAAAGCGTGAATTAAACAATGTTTAAAACTGATTAATATGCATTACTTTACACCGGGAGGCTGTCTAAAACTTGAGGGCACGATTAACTATTAACATTAATCTAAAAAAAACAAACAACTTAATTTCACTCAGTGCTCCTACAAC
Source organism: Diplodus puntazzo (assembly GCA_963678695.2). NCBI lineage: Eukaryota > Metazoa > Chordata > Actinopteri > Spariformes > Sparidae > Diplodus > Diplodus puntazzo. Next base: position 11,028,057 of record OZ023162.1, on the reverse strand, counting down.
TGTGGTGGTGAGCCACATCCGCCCGCTGCATCCACCGTAATGTCAGCGCTGAGTTTCAGAGCCAAAACACACTGAATAATAGACGAAGCTTTTGCCCGTCAGTCGCTTACTCATTCGATTCACACTTGCAGGGAGGACCTGGGTAAAAAGTTCAACACTTAACTGATGCAGTCTGTCATTTGGAAAATGACCCAGTCCACTGCCAGTTTTGCACCCAGCAGCAGGGTGACCTCCCACTAAGTGCACACCAGGGCGGATGCAACATATCACCAGTAAAAAACAGCTGTATTGATCTGATCAGAAAGCTCCAGCTGTTTTCTAAAGAGGGGATGATGAAGGATGCCCTGACTGACTCCTGATTGTCTGCCCCCACTGCCATCAATCATCACATGACCACTAAAGGTCATTACACACACTTATCAAATCCAGCACTTGGACGGTGTTCAAGCGATGGCATTTTGAACTCACTGACTGTGTGGTTTAACAGATGCATGTTGTTTTAGATGCTTGCAGATAGTCGTATGTCCTCCCGAGTAGCGTTTGCTTTGGTTTTTAACGCGGTAAATGTCCTCATGATTACTAGCCTGTGACACATACGCACATGAGCTAATGTCGACGCTCGGTTAAATGTTCCTACTATAGGGAATTACAGTGAGTAGCAACATTAAAGCTCTTCAATATGCTGTTCTCAGCGTTAGCATACATATACATTCTAGGCGTTAAAACGTGCCGGCTGCCCTCCCCAACTACGTAATTTTCCAGGTTCGACTCGCACAGCCTCGACGTTATTGTTGAGGAAGACGACAACAATAAAACGCCACAACACACAGCGACACGGCTCTCCTGAACCGTCCCCAAACCTGTTTATGTCAAGCTAACATCTGCTGTAACGTTAGCACTGACAGCAGCTCGCTCGCAGGTTGTCATCTTCACTAACGGTACTTCGTTAAGTGCCCGGGCGCCGATGTGAAAGCGCGGTGAGAGGAGAGGGGGGGAAAGAGGGAAAAGAACTTACCTAAGCTGGCGTAAAGAACAAAACAAGCCACGAGTCGCACAATCGCCATCTTGCAGCGTCTAATTTACGGGCTCACAGCAGCAGAGTCAGCAGCACCTCAGAGAGGTGGCGTTGTGAGGATGGAGGCAGAGCAGACTGGTGGATGTTGCCATCGACGAGTTTCCATAGCTACAAGCGCCATGGGGGGACCGGCCCTGAGAGCGGGCTGACAGGCGAGGGGGCGGGGCCACTGGTCTAGGCGCCTCCCCCTCTCCTCCTCCTCTAGCAAAACCATTACAGGAGGAAGATTTTAGATAAGTACAGAAAAGCTTACCACACTCAACAACAAAAATACACAATTATCAGTGAAAGTCCGCTTTTGTCTTATACTAATCACTCCAGTAGATTATGAGGCAGTCACGTTGTCATAAGCATATGCAGGGGAAATGTCAGAAAGGGACACGTGGACTGTGTTTCCCTCTAAACTGCAGGATAGGAGATATAATGCAGTGTACTTTTTTTTTTATTGCAAGGGGATCCATCTTTAGATATTATATCCCATCCATGGGGTAGGTTGGTTTGGACCCCACTGTCTGCAATTCTTCAATAACCTTTACCAGTGAAAACATATCATTTGAAAGTAGATAATAATATGCAATGAAAACATGTGTGCTAATTGATATGGAAGTGTATTAGGGACAGGGTGAGGGGGGAAAAATGAGAGGAGGAAGTTTTTTTTTTTCATTTTGCGCATCAAGAAAAAACTTAAAATGTTGAGGAAAAAAGTCTCAATGTCAAGAAAAAATTTAAATGCATTTCTGTGCAATAAAATCGAAATGTCGATAATAACAGGTCAAGTTGGTTTGAAGACCCGCCGACTGGTCCCCTTCAATAACCTTAGCCAGTGAAAACATATCATTTGAAAATATACAATAATATGCAATGAAAACACTTGTGCTAATTAATACATCAATCAACATCAGTATGACATCTTGTGTACAAAACTATATAAGGAACAGTCACCTTGATAACTAGAGCATTAAAAGTGCAGCATGCAGCTCTTCTACAGCTCTTTAACTGTTTAACAGTCAGACATCACTGCTTTCAAAATGTCTCCCTAAAAAAAATCTCTGCACTTAAAAAAACAGCATCTCCTTGGAAACAAACAAAAACCTGAACATTTTCCCCCTCAAAAAGAAAACACACTGCACCGTAGTATTGGTGAAGCCAAGGACGGGATATTCCTCGTCATGTTTACTTGTCTTTGTTTTAGCTGTTGTCACGTTTAGTGTGGATTCATCGAGCTTTACCTGTACCTGGGAGTCCTGTCACAAACTTGTCCATGCTTGGCTAGTGGTGCAGAACCATGCCTCGTTCGCTCAGCCTCACTGTGCCCCATCTGTTAGAACTTCAGGGCCCCTCCTGGGTGTTGAGCCTCCGACTTCGGGAACCAATGATTGTAGCACCAGTACGTGTAACCTGGAGATTTTTCAAGATATTAATGTAGGGTCTTAATATTTCACTAAGTCTAAACTGAAACTGCAGCGATTAGTCAGTTAATTGCTTAGTCGACGCAGCAGTTATTATAATTACCGAAATTGTTTTAGTTATTTTGGAAACAAAATCATTCCCTGTTTCCAGCTGCTCAGATGTGTTTTCAACTAGTGATCGTTTTTCATAATGGAATCATTCATCATTTATTTGGTTTGTATGATGAATAAAAGAAAAAGCAGCAAATGAAATATGAAATGTAACATGACAAGTTGGAACCATGAAATGTCTCTACATGAAAAATTACTAAATGATCAAAAAGGTTGCAGATTATTCGTACATGTTCATGTTTTGCATGTGAAAAGACATCAAATCAATCAAAGAAAAGTGCTTAGTTACATTCTATAACTGTCCAAAACCAACACAAGTGGAGACTTATAAAGTCTCTAGTGGTTTTATATTTCTGTGGACGTCTAAAGGACCGTATCAGTGATGTTGCCCATTCACTGATCACTCACCAGATCACATTACCTTTACATCACAGCTAACCATTTAGCAAATTACAGGCATCTTTTTTGCTTTCCATTGATTTCCAGACACGAAAGCAACAGGCTCATCAAACTTGTGATTTGTGAATCAAAATCTACATTAATAAGTGTCAAAGAGATATCTATATCTACATACACTATAAGGAAGAGGTTCAGTCATTTCAAAGGCAGGAGATAATGTATTTCTGTTTTCTAAAAATGTAGGTGAGATAACGAAACATGTGTACGTACACCAAAGCAACAAATGTATAAAATGTTACAGGACTGTGTGACGTAGCCTTTTAAAAACAGATGTTTTGGCTGTTGAAGGGCAGCGATTGGATCCGTGAGAAAAATTGTTTTGTCGTCATTTGTCAGTCGGTCTTTAAACAAGTTGAGGGCAGTCAAGGGCAGTCAGAGAATCGATTAGGAAAAACCTTTAATATTGTTTCACATTGTGTCTTGGAGACTCAAACAAAGTCTCAACATTCTCCTGTATCCCTGCAAACATCTGACAGAAATTGTCGATGCAATGAATGAAGTGTTCATCTTGTGTTGGTGTTTGTTTGACACGTACAGGATCATATGTATGACGTAACTGCATTTTCAGGATACACGTGATGACTGTTGTGCAAACACACAAGCTGCTTTAACGCAAAAAATCCCAGCTCTGTGTCCTGATTTAACAATGGCAAGAAAGTTGCTTCCTGTAAGACCACACTGAGGGCTAATGTAACCTTAAAAATCACTACAAGGGCATCAGGGCGGAAGATGGACCCTGCACGGACAGGAAATGCTTGTGCATCATATGGTCAGGCATTGATCTCTGAAGACAGCATACGCCTCTCTGCTGTGCTGGTGCTCAGACCTCAATCCGTCACCAAAACAAATAAATCCATCAGAAAAATTCACCGACTGTGCAAAATGAAATCAGCAGTGAAAGGATTAGGCAGATTTATATTTTTGCAGTATCTCAATTTTGCACACAGATAGCTGCATCCAAGTAGGTCTTTGCTCGCTGACATCAAAGGGGACCTCTCTGAGATTCAATTACTGTCATTTATTTTGGTTTTTTTATAGTCACTGCTCACATATTGCACAGCAGCTGCTTGGTTGTTCTGCACGGGAACAGCAGGTGGCAGTGTTCAACCAGATATCATGACTGCAGCTGTCAGTGCATGAGACACAGCCAAACAACAGCATCTTATGTAAACATCATGATTTTCAAGAGACATGCAGTGGATTTTGTGATATTGTTGTATTATCATTGCAAATATTGTAAATAATGTCCCATGCTTAGTCAAACTGAATTGAGAAACTGTGCTGCGGACAGAACACACTCACAGACAGGAGTGTGTGCTCTCTCTGATACAAAGACTAAAATATAAAAACACACATACAACAAAAAATATATATATATATATATCTGCCTGCACCATCACAACATCCTGCTGGCTTCCTCTTTCGCAGTGTTAGTAGTATATGTTGCTAGGCAATCATCCCTCTTTTGCAAGGCCACTTCTGGATGCCCTTTGTTACATCTCGTTGAAAAACAGCTCAATTCATTGTTTCACTAATGCAGTGACACCAGGAGGAGTTCTGCTTCGTGCTGTTGTTGTTTTTTCTTCTTGTAATTTGCATCACAACTACATGTGATCACGAGGGGGAAAAAAATCTGTGGAGAAAATCAAGTTGAATCTCATTAGTGGCACCTGTTCTGCAAAACAATGGGTGATATTACACATTTCTTGTGCTATGTTGATTTCGAACGACCTGGCGACTGTTTGTTTGCATCATTAGCTCTGCGAATGTATATCTTCCACCATATGAAGGCCTGCTGTTGGCTTTCAGATTTAATATCCACTCGTCTATCCAGCCTCAAACCCATGAGCCCTGGTTCTTGTAAAGGTTGACAGACGGATTTAACGCCAGCAAGCTATTTCAGTTGTGCACCATGTTGAAATATGCACAGGATATGAAACGCGCATCAGCTATTCTTATTATTATAATGCAAAAATCGACAGTGAAACGAAACTGCAAATTTATTTTGTGTAGACGGAGATTATGACACCGAGGAGCTGCAGCAGGTTGAATAAATGAAAGAAGTTTATATTCTTTTCAGTAAGCGTCGACAACTGCAGTATACCAAGGAACATGATACAGAGATTGCCTTGGTTTGTTAATGCAAAATGTCAAATGGCTCATAAACAAGTGGGAATTTATAGGAAACATTGCACGTGTTCTATTTTACATGTGGATGCTCTGTCGATTTTATTCATTGAATGTAGTTAACTGAAAGACATTTTCCCCCTTATGTAAATGCTCTAAACAAAAAGGTAGTTCCTCTAATGCTCAAGCACATTTTCTTCTCTTAGCCCAGACTTCAGTCACATTTTCCTCCTGCAGCCTTCCATCTGCAAGCTGCAAGACTCTTGGAGTCACTGCAGAGTACAAAGAAAGTCGTCTAAAAAAGCTGAATGTGTAACTTTGTCATGCAGAGAGCTGTAACCCATAATAACATTTCTTTTGTTTCTCTTAGTTCACAAATTATGGAAGATGTTAAAGGAATAGTCCACTGGAAAAAAAAGGAATTTCAGCAATTCTTTATTCATCCTCTTGCCAATGGAATGTATGCAGAAGTTTCATAGTCCACAAAACGTCTCTGCAGCTTCACAGCAAAGCAACGTTGCAGCATTCCCCTAAACAACTGAAGTAGATGGGGACTTCTTTAAAAATGTTAAAAAACATAATGAAAAAAAACACACAAAATGGTTCCATGAGGCTTGTGTGGAGTAATCTGACTCTCCAGAAACACCCAGCTTGGTTTGAAAAGACAATATTTACACCCTCAGCGTGCGGTCGAGCTCATGCACCCACCAATGCTTTTAACCTTAGCAGCAGACTTGTTTTAAAGCATAAAAAACAACCCAAAAAAACACCCATAAAATGTTCAGTACAGCTCGTCCAGCGTGAGCCAAGACTCCAGAACCACTGAGATCCAAAATGTTGTTGAAAAGTCATTATCTATACCCTCGTGGAGCTCGCTAACGCGGGCACAGGGTACAAGCAGCTAACACTTTTAGCTTAGCAGCTACCATGCAGATTTGGGCCTGAGAAAGAGGGTAGATAACGTCTTCTCAAATCATTTGAGGACCTCGTGGCTCTTGGAGACTTCGATGATGCAGGACGACCTGTGTGGAGCCATTTTATAGTTGCTTAGGAGAACGCTGCATCACTGTTTTGCTGCGAGACTCCGGGAAACGTTTTGTGGACTACGAAACCTCACCTGACTCTCCATCAGCTAAGATAAGAGAGAGAATTTTTCTTTTTTTGGGTGAACTTTTCCTTTAAAGTATACACAGCGTGGAAACTAATCATCATAAATAATTACTACACAGGTTCAAAGTGTTATACCAAACAACACGTTCGGCTCATACTGGTGCGGGTTGATGTTGTAATACACGATCTCTGCCCTCCAGGATATGATACATGTGTGGGACTGATAACAGCACTCCATGTCTTTAAGTGATTCAAAGAAATGCTAATGCACACTGTATATAGCTGTGTATTGGTCGTAACTGTCACGGTTTCTTTGATGGATATTCTTATCTCTAAGTAACCTTCTGTGAGCATCAGAAAACCTCTCTGAAGCTCCCTCCCCCTCCTCCACCTCTTTCCTGCAGGTATTACTACTGTGCACATGAAGGCCGTTTCCTTCCCCGCTAATATTTCTGCTACTTATTGTTCTTTCCCCTCTAACGCTGTAATCTAATTCTCCCCTCAAAGCCGTAGTCCGCATCCAAATGTAAAACCGAGAGGATTCCTCGGGATGCGTGCGTGTGCTATTTTTGGTGCGTGCTCCTCAGAGTTTTATTTTACAGACTGGAGATTGCAGCTGACACACATTTCGGCTACAGCTTTCACTTTAAAAGCTGCAGCCAGGAATCGTAGAGCTCAGAGCAGGACGTTAAGAAGCTGCCGCCTGAGGTTCAGATAGGGAGGTGGCTCTGAAATTCCCTGACACGACGATCAGGGAAACGGCTGACGGACGGAGCAGGAGAGGACAGAGTTTCACATTGTGGGGAGTGAGGGAGTGAGGGAGGGAGGGAGGACTGCATTTACAGCACAAATCATTTTACGTACTACAATAGTCACACCTGGGTACACTCCTTTAAAAACAAACTGTAGTTCAAATCATCCTGTAGAGATTACCTCCTTTTTATTGCAAGGTTTTCAAATTAAAAATGACCCTGTAATATCCACATTTTAAATGCTTTTGAACCCCTTTGAGTAAATAGATGAACGTTCAGAGAGAGCCAAGCTGCCAAACACTTGAACACGATAATTAATTATCTGCTGAAACAGTCTCTTGTCTATTTATAATCTGCTGTCGGTATTTAATTTAACTCTGTGTTGGATTATTCTCAGTATGAGGTGGTGCTGCACAGGCCTCCAAGTGTCGATATCTCAGAGAACATGAGAGCTGAATTATGTAACGTGTCATGACCAGCGCTCAGCAGTGGAAGACTTATTCAGATCCTTAATACTTAAGTAAAAGTTCTAATGCCACTCTGTGAAAATACTGCATTACAAAAGAAAGTACTTCTTTCAAAGAAAAAGTACAAGTCGTTTCGCAACAACATTTATCTTAAAGAATCAGAACAAAAGTAGTTATGCAGAACTGAACATGTCAGAAATACAGTTTATCATATCTGGCGGGTGTGGAACTCATTTTAAAGGCGACTGCATGAACTGAATAAACAAACTGACCTTCACCAACAATTTCAGACTGTTTTACTGTTTATGTGTGGTGGACCCTGCCACCTTTCTAGCTTCACACACCAGTCTGGGGACTTTTCCTCTGACAACAGGTTGTTTAATCTACACCAATACATCATATCCAGGGTAATGGGATTACTTAGTTACAAAACACACTTGTTATTACGATTGAAGATTAGATTAGTTTTAAAAAGATAAATTCAGCCATGTGTAGTTTCGATAAAGCAAAAGAAACTCAACTTTTTCCTGAGCTCAGGATAATGGCCCTCTTTTCAGCCTTGCTACATAAATGTTCCAGCCAATCCAAGAGGGCTTTTAAATAGTTTAGTTCGCCTAAGAGGTGGGAGAATTTTCTCTACCGGTTATTTAAAACTCCATCCATCACTTCAGACTATTATAATCAAGAATCACTAAAGCTGGAGGTTTTCTTCATACAAGAAGCGCACAAGCATTTTTAATCTTTTGTCAGACAAATGGGAGAAAAGCACAGTTTAATATTTAAGTATAAAGATGGATAAAATGGAACTTGACGGTAAAAGTGCCTCTAATTTGTACATAAGTGCAGTTCTTGTGTACAGGTACAGTTCTCTATGTGAGCTGTTACCTTGTAAATCATCCACTTGATATAATCAAGCCCCAACATACTCTGTATATAATGATGGATTAAATAAGATAAAATATGTCATATTAGTGTGAATCACTTAGGGGTAACAACACTAACGCACCTCCTCAACTTCTCTCTTTGTATTTTAGAATTAGAATACGAGTAATAAGACATTTAAATGTGATTACAAGAGCCAAATATAATCACATGAGTACAACTGTCCGCGGGTAATTAGCAACAGATTGAATTCTGCTGTAATGATAATAACTCTCTCCAAGAAACAGCCTAACCTCAATAGCTACAGTAGTACCAGTCACTGGGGAGATGGACTGTACTGATCAGTTGGCTGGCGGGCTGAATCCGTTTGCCAAGCGCTGCAGAAAGTTTCTATATTGGTTACAATGGGCTTAACTCTCCGAAAAGTTATCACAAGTGGAAAAACAATAACGGGCTAAGTGTGCCCTCTCTGACACGCGAACAGATTCGCCCCAAGGCCGCAGAAAATTAAACTTCTTCTCCTTTCTCGCCAAAGAGAAGCTGTCGACGGAGTGTCAGCGAGGCTAAGCGACTATACGCAACATATCATGAGACTCAGGAAATTAGCAGGCGCTGCATCTACAGCTCAATTAACACCACACGTATTAATAGATTTTCACCACTGAGCTGAAAGACGGCATGATGCACAGGAGAAACTTGATGATTTCAGTGTGATAAAGGCGAGCAGGCAGCTTTAAATTGTGTAACTGTGCTGCTGCTTGGAATAATAATAACTGGGTGTATTCAACCAACTAGGAGCGCTGTGTCCATGAAACCCTGGCTACCAAACATGTTAGCTCCAAACTAGAGCTTAACATTGTGTTTTAACGTGTGTAGATGTGGTACTGAGCGCTAAGTGGAGCACTTTTAAAGGGTAGTTTCGTGGTCCACAAAACATTACTGGAGCAAAACAGCATTGCAGCATTTTCGGAGAATGCTGAAGTAGATGGGGACTTTTTGTGGAAATTGTCAAATAAACAACTGAAAATAAACAGAAGATGTCTCCGTAAAGCTCGTACAGTATAATCTAACTCTCTGGAAGCTGAAATTGATTTGAAAAGATGCTGTCTATGCCCTCAATGCAAAGTCAAGCGCATGCAACCACTTCAGACGAGGTGCTAGTGCTGTTAGCTTGGCAGCTACGGAGAAGATTTAGCTTTAGAAAAATTACATCTTTTCAAATAAGTTTGGGATCTCAGGGCTTCTAGAGAGTTGGATTACACCAGATGAGCTGTATGTATTCATACTGTTAAAAAGGCCAGTATATTCGATGGCCACACTGTACTGTACAGGCTGTAGGGAAGCGCCTCGTAGTGGACATTTACAGGGAGGCAGGCTTGTGGTCACCTAAATTAGGACCTGTCTTCCTTGTGGGATTAATGTTTTTATACTGTTGTTTGTTTTTTGGATACTTTTTAAAAAGTTTTTATAATTTCTTAAGTTTAAATAATACCTTTTTAAATCAGTTTAAAATATTGTGGCTTTCGTACACTTGATTAACACCAGATGAGCTGTATGAATCCATTTTAGTATTTTACATTTTTCAGTTGTTTCTTCACTTCCTAAAACAAGTCCCCATCTACTTCAGTTGCTTACAAGAATGCTGCAACGCTGTTTGGCTGTGAAGCCCCGAAAAATGTTTCGTGGATGACGAAACTTGCAGATAATGACTTCATTTTAATTAATTTGAGTTTTTTTTGGTGAACTGTTCACTTCACTCCCACGTTCCGCCCACAGATACGCCCTTTAGGTAGGTCGTTCACAGGCTCAGCTGATGACCAGCGAACATGACAAGTGATTCTCGTCTGAAGGGAAGTGCAGAGAATGAAAGTGACTTTGAGGCCCAGATGCATGTGTCATTCAATAGACGGAGAAAGTGAAGTCAGTGAAGTTGAGCTCAAATCACATTTTTATCATAACATGACACATTTCTGTCTCCATCAGCACCCAAGGGCAAATCCAGACAGCTCGGTGGGCCAGAAGGTGACTAGCAGGTCGAGTAAATGCAATAACTTTATTTTTCAACTCTTTAAAGTTTTCGTTTGAATGCCTTTTCGGATTAAAAGAGTCTTTACGAAGCATCAGATTTCACATGCACTCAGGTCGTGAAAGCTTCCAACATTTTGCTCTGACTCAGTTCAGCTGTTGATTGCTTTGTAAAGGTGAGATGTGTCAGTGCTGCTGACGGCTGATGTCAGTGGCTAGCGGGAGAAAGAAAATGTGCTTCTCATGTGAGAGGCACTCATATACTGTGCAAGGACAGCCGACCAGTGGGACAAAACACGTGTTGGTCCTTTCATATTTCACCGTCACTCTTACACACAGATTGAACCACAAACCCTTTTGCTAAAAGTTTGGCATCAGATGTTCACCAGATCTCTCAAGGTCTTTGCACCTCACTTCAAAAGCTGCGATGTTCTGTTGACACTGAGATGAAACTGTTATCAATTGTTCTTTTCATGAAGACTGTGTGATACATGCTACCTGCAATTTATCAATTCCTGCTGACAGCATAGACTCACATATGTATTATATTTTCCCTCCACTGTTTCTGTTGTCCTACGGAACTGCTTATTCTATATATCCATCTCTATATATGTACATTATTCTGCAACTGCATTTGAATTTCTGGTTAGATGCTAAACTGCACTTTTCTGTATCAATACCTTATATAGGTATATATAGAACCTTATCTAATCCATGTGTTTATTATCAAACTGTGATTAATGTTACAGAAAATATTGCAAGACTGGACACGTTGCTTAAACTCGGTTTAAGACCCTCTGAGCTGAGCAGTGTGTGTGTTTTTCATTGGCTGTTCGTGGTGTGGTTTCCAGAGGTGGACGTAAGTCATTTTATCTACTCAAATTACAGCAAGTACTTGTGCTTATATCTGTAATTAAGAATGCTTTATACCATGTAATCACTCAATATCTAAAACCTCCATTTTTCATTTTCGTAGCCAATAATGCTATCTGATCACAAACAGGCCGACGGAAACCCTGACGCAGGTTTCAAGAGGTAACCAGAGACCCTTTTGATTGAAGGATGGTTTTGATAATGCAAAAAACATCAATGGTAAAAAAGCTAAAACTAAAACTTTTACTTCAGTGTTATTTTAATATCAGTATTTTAACTTGTAATTTAGTTATATTTGTGAAATGTAACTGTACTCATCCTTACAGATTTCCAGTCCTTATTTATTACATGTATTTCTATATGTATCTATTATGTACATGTATATGTATTGTTTTATATATACAATGTATGTTTTTGCTACACGTGTACTTTCAATGTATCCTTACCTTTGCCCTATATATGAACATGAAATACAGCGTTACAGCTCTTATTGAGAAATAAGGTGGACTAAAAAAAGCAATGAGGACTGAATCTCACAATTGTTTTCATCATTAATTGATCTGCTTACTAGATTATTTTCACAATTAATCATTTTGTCTTTAAAAAGGTTAGAATGTAGTAAAACATGTCCTGCTGGTGTCTTCAGTTTCTATGTTTTACTCAACCAACACCCCAAAAAACCCTTTCTTTTATATTTTGTGTATTTAAAGCCTTATAAAATATGAGCTGCTCATATGATATGTAAAAAGCTGTAGGTAACATGACCTAAAACTTCAGCCCTTTTTTTGTTATTTATTTATTTATTTATTTATTTATTTATTTATTTATTTATTTATATGTGCATACATTATAGAGAATTATAATGATGATGACCAAAATAGAATAAATTGAACTGAACTGAAAAATAGTTGCCAATTCATTCCATTTAATCAAAGCATCATTTCTGCTCCAGCCTCAGCAGTTAACGTATAATAAATTGATTCATCCAAAGGTGTACTATAGCACAGTGCAGTACATATTCTAGACTCTGTTGATTGCAGTAAACGGAGACATTTTTTTACAAGACAGTCATCTTGATTATTCAAGTGGTCCAAATCACATCGCCGACTGATTCTAACATCACATTCCTCCGAGCAACACATCAGTCAACCCACAAATAAAGCAGCTGAAAAGTGTTCTGTCTCTTGTGTAAAACACTGCTGACCACTACTGGTCAAAAGCATGAATTATACTTGTGAGGCCACTGGAGGCTGTAAGGACATACAGAGCGTGTAAAGCACCATAAACAGACATGCAACAGAACATCTGTTCAGCAGCTGGCGTGCATGACATCTTGTTTGGTGCAGGCAGGTTAGTCAGCTGCAGGCTGAAGGACCGATGCTGGACGGGGCTCTGAGCGTACACATCCATATGTCTCTGTCACTAAAGCATCCCCGTCTGTGGGAGTGTTCGGGGGCCATGCTTAGTCACACCGATGTAAGGACTCACATGACACGGGAATAAAGGAACAGTGCAAGAATTTGCTCAGGTTTTAGTTGAACATAATGGATTAAGAATGCTTTTTTTAATGTACTCTTCTGCTTAAGTTGCCTCCTCACAGAGTGACAGGCTGAGACGATCCCGCTGGACAATGACCCTAAAAATAAACCAATGTGCATTCATTTTTTATTAATTTTTTTTTTTCTTTTGGTCATGCACCAAACAGACAGCAGATGCAGAGATTATGATCTTACCTTGCTGTAGCACTTGTGAGCCAAGAAAAATGCTGCTTTATTAATTGAAATTGAAAGCTGCTTAAAGGAAGAATAAGACCGTATTTTTCATTCTACTGCATAGCAAAGTAAATAGGAGAAGAAGTGAAGGTCAGCTAACAAATACTTGAAAAACAGCTCCCCGTCACTTCATATGTAATAATTGAATAGTCACTTTGTGCTGAATAGTGTTGGGGACAGTGGTCAACATCTGTGATTTATGTTGTTCTGATGCTGCATGAGTATACTAGCCAATCACAACTCATTGTAAGTATAATATTAAGAATCAATATGTGAAACCGTTGATTCAAATGGAGCAGCTATTTCAATTGTCCATATTGATAAAAGAAAAAAACTCAAATCATGGATTTGATTTTTCATTCATACTTTTAGAAGAAGAAAAAAATGCACTCTGCTCCCCTCAGTTATTTTTGTTGAATAGTATGACGATAAAGGTCTTTGACATGAAATGTTATTAAAATTCACTCCTGATCTCAAATGAACCGAACAATGTGCGGGAGTTGTTCTGCCAACCGTTGGCCTCGGTCTCCTACGCACCTGTCGAGCCACAGGCGTACAGAAGTTGCTCAGTGAGTCATTCAGTCTTTTCTACGATTCCACACAATTAATTTACAGATTGAAGCCTCGATGCCACACAAGCACTGTACTGTAAGTCACTATCATATTATGCACCAGAAAATGAGACACAATATTGATATGTTAGCAAACTTTAGGCTATTCTAGGTAGCTTGCAGGCTAATCAGCCCATGTAATTTTCTTTCTGATGGTATACTCTAATCACATCTATTATGTAATGATCATGATTATAGTTCTCCTGCACATGTTGTAGGCTGGTGTTTAGCCTTAACCTTTATGGTGTACTGTACGTATCAGGTCCTGAGTAAAATAACAACGTTAAACGCAAAATCAATTAAAGTGAAACTCTCGCCAAAATGCAACATAGGCTTTTTTTTTGTGAATGTATATAAGTCAAACCTTCGTGTAAAAGCATAATTACGACGAAAGAACCATTTCTAAGATTTACCGTATTTTCGTTTTCGGGTCAAGCTCATTTTCAATGGGAGTGCAAGGGGCACTTTTACGATAGCATAAAAATCGCTATTTTAAAAACACTAAGAAGGCTCAACACAACATGAAACTTTGCTCGTAGTGCCTCTTTTGTCATAATAATGCTTTTACACGAAGGTTTGACTCATAAACATTCACAAAAAAAGGCTAGGTTGCATTTTGGCGAGAGTTTCACTTTAAGATCACAATGAATACAATTAGATGGAAATATCAGCTCTACATTCACTGATCATTAATGGGATAACTCCTTTTTCTGATCACTGAGAAGCTGCAAGTTCAAACATGCACATGAAAGTCAGTAACGTCCGATAAATCATGCATGTCACAAAGAATATGAGCGTCCCCCGCTGCATTCAAAATGTAGCAACATCCACGTTCCCTCCCTGGCCTTTGGTCACACGGCCGACCTCAGTCTCCCCTAACAGAGCCGCAGAACTAATAGTTTGGTTGCATAAGAGATTATCTTAGCCGTTCTTATCTTTTCTCTGCTGGAAGGAAATCAAATTTTATCATGGAAATGAAAAGAAAAAAAAAATCTATTCTATGAACCAAATGCCATTATGTCATGTGTGTGTCGCCATGGGAACAGAGTTTACACTGACCAACGCTCGTGCTACTGCATGTTCAGGTGTTGTGTCAGCACTTCTGTAACTTCAGGTGGCGGCAGGAGGGAAGGTGTTCGTACGTGATGTGACCTTGTTTTGCCATGCAGCAGTCACACCTCCCCTGACAGTAATTGGGAGAATCTGATGGATGCTCCACCTTCAAAGATGACTTAACAGTTCCTCCATGCAGCCCTCATCTGGATGACTACACAATAACTCCCTGCCACACAGCTATTGATAATTAGGATCCATAACGTATGACTCATAGCTTCAGACGTAGACGCCACTGAGTCTCCAGCTGCTCTCTCACGCTGGATCTCCCGTCTCTGCCTGCGTACAGTAAAACATGTACAGTACAAGGTGCAGCTGGGAGGGAGGAGCTCGGCTGAGCAGCATCACTCAGATGCTACCTCATCCTTATCTGATCACTGCTCTATTGTGTAAGAAGCTGGCTTTGTTTAGAGAAGTCCCCGTCCCTTTAAACATATAATACGTAACATTTCCGCTTCAAAATGCCAAAATTTGTTACATATTTTGATGAGTTTTGTGCTCGTGTTATCCCAAATGTTTCCAACGATGGCATCTGTAACTGTGCTCAAGATAACTGTGCGTTTCATTTGGCTGCCTCTCAGCCAACGTGACTAAACGCAACGTCAATAAAACTTTAATACCTTTAATTAACTCATCCGCTACTTAAGTCACAGAGATAGATTTTCAGCAGTGAAGAACAACAACTCCCATGATCCCACACTACTTCAGTCTTTTGTTTTGTTCTGATTGAGAGACCCCGAGCAGCAGAAATCTGTCAGAAAGTAAAAAAAATCCTGATTTCACATTATGAGCCCAAGATTAGAGAAAAGCCAGAAATAGTAAAAAGAGAGGTGGAGAGAATCATTGGTGTCTTGCTCCCTGCCATAGCTGACATCCACCGAGCTCAGTGTGTCCAGAAGGCCTCCAGCAATAAAGATGGCCCCTCCCATCATCTTTTTGCAGTAATGACTTCTGGGAAGAGGTACCAGAGCATCAGAAGCCACCAGATCCCCTACTAGAACCGATATGAACTGACTGATAATTAATGACTGTTCATTTTAATTGTACTTTACTACTGATCACACCTTGATAATTATCACAGTTTACTGTTTTTATTACAAATAAATGTTTTTACACGTCTGTTCTTTAATTTGTATCTAGGAACTTTTAATTTATTCTTTTTTTGTGACTTTCTTTTCACACGTCTTGTTGAGGACAATATCTTGCTCACATGCAATTGCAATATCAGGGAATAATGCATGGAACTTGATGATAACTCTGATGCATTCAGCTGGCTAGTATTTATGAACGAGTACAATTTTATGCAGCTCTGTATAGGCTTGATTGAATTAAAGGGGACTGTTTGGTCATGGCGAAGGTATAGGTTCGACACCCTAGGTTTTGTTTTACAATTATTTGTCACTCCATCTGAATTTAACATGATGTGGTGATTTATATGAGGACATGGACAAGAAAAATTGCAAGTTGTGAAGGTTTATAAAGATTATAATGGTTAGTTTAGTTGCTAAAGAGCTGTAAGACCAGACTGTGATGGTGAAAATTACTCAGCAGGAATTTACTGCAGGAATTTAAAAGGTTTGCAGAAGAAATGCTGAATATCTTTGATTTTTAATCACCTTTTTAGATTTTCCTTGATTTCCGACATGAATACGACAGACGGGAGGGGAGAGGCAGACAAATGTCAAGACGAAAATATGACAAATTCTGCTGGAGAACTGCAAAATATGGTCTATAGCCTTCTTGTCATATCATAGATCATTGGAAGAATGGTCTAATCCTATTGTAGATTACACGACAAGGAGCACTGAGCTGTTCTGGCAGCTCATGGTTGCCCAACTGAGACGCTAAATCTTGTTTAGGTTGCAAATTAGTGATAAAAATGTTCAGACGTGTGGTGGAAATATTATTCAGCAGAACTAAAAGGTCTGCAGGACAAAAAGTGGAGAATATCTTTGAATTTAAGTCACCTTTATAGATTTCTCCTGATTTCAGACAGAAACATGACAATCTCCAAAAAAAAAATAAAATAAAAATAGACGGGAGGGGAGATACAGACACACATGGGAACATATACCCAAGCAAAGGAAGTTGTTAGGCTTTTTAATAGATTATATTGCCAAGAGCTGGCCAAATCTAGGTCAAAACGTCCCCCCAACCTGCTGCAAAATAGCGATAAAAATGTTCAGACGTCTTGTGGAGACATTACTCAGCAGAACTAAAAGGTCTGCAGGACAAAAAGTGGAGAATATATTCGATTTCTAGCCGCCTTTATAGATTGTTTTTGATTTCAAACAGAAACGTGACAGTCTCCTTAAAACAGACGGGAGGGGAGGGACAGACACAAATGCCGAACATGAGATGCCTTAATATGAGAACATAAGCAGAGTTGCAAGTTGTTAGGCTTTTTCATAGATTATATTGCCAAGAGCTGACCAAATCCAGGTCAAAATGTTCCCTGAACTGGTTGCAAAATAGCGATAAAAATGTTCAAATGTGTCGTGGAAGCATTACTCAGCAGAACTAAAAGGTCTGCAGGACAAAAAGTGGAGAATATCTTTGATTTCTAGCCGCCTTTATAGATTTCCTCTGATTTCAGACAGCAACATGACAGTCTCCAAAAAAAAAAAAAAAAAAAAAAACACAGACAGGAGGGGTGGGGAGAGAGACAGACAGACAAATGTCGAGACGAAAATGTGACAAATTCTGCTGAGGACTTGCTGAATATGGCTCCGAGGCTGCAGCCGTGATAGATCACCTATATGTTTATCTCCCCCAGCCGCACGCAGCGGCGAGCGCAGATCCGAGCTGATGTCGAGCAGCCAGAGGCGCACAGGCGTTATGAATCCTCCTGTGGTCATGCATGTAGGAAAAAACAGGGGGAGTGAGTGTGAGGAAGCCTTATCAGCGGTAACCATGTGTGCGCAGTGGGCAGCGTGATGGAGCTGCATCCTCATCCTCATCCTCACCCTCTCTCCCGGCCGTCGAGGGAAAAAAGGGGGGGTAAAGAAAGAAAGAAAGAAAGAAAGAAAGAAAGAAAGAAAGAAAGAAAGAAAGCAGGCGAGCTGTATTGTATCTGTCGCCACACCCATCATATAAAGCCAGACAGCGAGAGCGGTTTAATGTCGGTGACAGTGACATGACAACAGCCGAGGGCTACGGGGTGAGCGACAGATGAGTCACACGCATCCACCACCACCACCACCACCACATGCATCCATCCATCCATCCATCCATCCATCCATCCGCGCCCCCTCCCTCCCCTCTTTTTTTTTCATGGCACATACAGTAAACATCTGCATGGTGCCGATATTGATACGATGACGGGATGAATGGATGATGGGGCGGTGATGGCACACGTGGGGGGGTGGTGTCGGGGGGAACAAGCTTTAAGGAGAGGTATTTAAAGATGTGGACACGTCTCTCCGTCAATGCGCATGATACTGCGGCTCCACTACTATGGCACGCTCCAACTCACCTTGAATCGGCGCACGGCCGCTCTCCTGTCATTCGGGTGCGGGGCCGTACGGAGAACCAATACACGCCCCAAAGCCTCAATCAGCAGCCAATCCGATGACAGAAGAGGCGGACCTGTGGCTGCATTCTCACACTTGGTTTCACTATGCGCTCGTAAAACGGCTCCGTCTACTACAAACGCGGCGGTGCAGGTGCTCTGTCTCTTCGGGAGAGGATGCGGATGGAAGGACGGGGGAGGGAAGGGATGAAGGGAAACGCCACGAGGAAAGAGAATAGGATATGAGAAAGGGGCTTTTGCTAAAGAGACCGTGAGGTGCAAGGTCGAATATGAGAGATTGGTTGAACGGGGCACTTTGCGTGGTAATAGCTGGTCGGCAATAGTACTATGATTTGGTATGTGGCCACTCTGATAGCAAGTGTATTCAGCACCAGAGGAACGGCCGCTCAAGGTGAGTTGAAGTGCAATATATCTTATGCCGCACATATGATTTCTGCTGTCTGCCTGTGTGTGCGCCTGCTGATACCTTTTTTTTTTTTGCTTCTCATCGCATGGCATTTTTATTTATTTTTTTTAATTGTACTACCTTCACATGAAAGAAGTGTGGTTGGCTGCCTTCATTCTTAACAAATGGCTGCACACCATCATCTGTCACGTGAAAGTTCAGTCCTGAAATGGCCCTGCATCATATGTGATCAATTCACATGTGGTGATTGGCCCATGACAAAGATGGCTTGATTGATGTGTGTGTGGTGTGTGGTGTGGGTTTAGGCCCCGCGCTGTGATATATCCACAGTACAGTGTTTCTCGTTTTGGGTGATAAAACAACGAGCAAATTGGAGATAACGTCCCCGCAGCCTGTAGAGGAGGGGAGATGTGTGCATTGTATCATAGCCAAGCAGTCCCATTTGAGTTCTCCAGAGAGGGGTGTGACCGTCTCAGCCCTCAAGATGGAAAAGTAACTAAATAATGCATTGCGCGTCAGATAAAATGCTCTCATGAATGGATGGAGCCCTTTTCTCCCTGCATGCATGGGAATCATATGGAGAATTTTACACTGCACATGGACACGCTCACACTGCTGTGTGTGATGCACCAGGCACACACACACACACACACACACACACACACACACACACGGCACACAGACACACAAACACACACACAGGGCTTTGCAAGGGCTCGCCTTGATGCTTGCTCCAAGTACTTCATGAACTGTAGTCATTCCTGGAGCAACAAACTGCACAATATCCCTTTTGTTCAGATTTTTTTTTCCTCAGCACTCTCAGTATTGACCCATGTACTTACTTAACCTTGCTTTTCCACTGGTGTCCAGATGAGGGAGACATGTGCCAAGCTGTCGCCTGGTAACTGATCCCAATGACCCCCGCATACCCAGTCAAAACTGGTCTGCTGCTGATGACAGCCAGGTCCAAGCTAAGCAATAATGTGGGAACTTCATCGTGTTTGACTGTTTTGAAAAAAACAGAAATTCTCCATTTCATGAAGGCATAGATGAGGCTTGATAATATCGACTCAGAGGTGTTGTCTGGCGTCGATGCCGCGCTGAAGGTGATTTACTTTTGAATAGGCTATACAGGCTGCAACCAGAGAGTCACAAATCACAACGCAGTCTGCTTGTGATTACAAATGAGAGCTACAGTGTCCCGGACTATAGTGTCTGAACCCAGTCTGGTGCCACAGAGAATCTCTGAAAATCATGTCAACTCATCTTTCAAGACAGCACACTAACCTCCTATTAGACTTGAATGTTTTTGGGCACCAATCATGTAGTTTCAATGTCTTAAATTGTTATTTTCATGTATAAATTGTAGCGTAGTCCATCGACAATCCAAGGAAAGACATGTGCGAGGTATCAATTAAGTAATATTCGCTAAAAAAACAAGTATTTTTTTAAAAGAGAAACTCTACTTTGGTGAATCAGCTGGTTTGGTTTCCTCCTGAGAGTTAGACGAGAAGATTGATGCTGCTCTCACATTCGTCCATTCAATTTGAAGCCACAACGAGCAGGTTAGTGTAGCTTAGCATAAAGACTGGAAACGAGGGGAAACAGCTAGCCTGGCCCTGTACAAATGTCAACCAAGCAGCATGTCTGTTTAGTATTAACATGTTCGTTTAATCCATAGTGTAAAAACAACAGTTTGTGGTTTGAAGGGATGTTACTTGTGGGACTATTTCTTGGCGGGGAGCAGTGACTTCCTGGAGTCTTGTCGTCGCCGGGCAACCAGCAGAGTCTCCATGAAGTCCCTCATCCTGGGCCAGAAAATGTTAGCTTTTTCATGTTGTTTTTGTGCAGATTAAACATGGTAATTGGTGAGCTTTAGAGTAGTAGGCTAGCTGTCACCCCAAAATGTCCAACCTAAAGTAATGGGTATTTAAATATGCTGAAATCTCAAAAAGCCAAAAGCTATACATCTCAGCTGTGTGTCACTCCTTCGTCAGAGCTGCTTTGATCCCAGCCTGCTGTATTAGATATCAAACCATTAAAATGGTGGTCCACACCCTGATCTGCCAATTAGAAAAAACACTATATCAAGAAAATTTAATGGGTTTTCCATTGTCACACCTGAAGGTACGAGCACTGATAAAGTGGTTTAATTATTTTTTTCAGTGCCTCATGCATGAAAGATACTGGTCAGATTACAAATGTACAGATGAACATCCATCAAAAAAGATGGTTTAAATATAACGTAATAATGTCCTTGTAGATTGATTCATAATACATTAACATGCATTGAGTAAAAACAGAATTCCACATTAAGGAGATATTAGGATTGGGATACAGGTGGCAGAAAAACAGTTACACTACACAGAAAGTCTGAAATAAAACATCACAATACCGAAATACCAAACACAATCAGATAATACTCTACAGTATCTTGGCCATAAGTTGTTGTTAGGAGAAGAGTTGATGTGTTGAATTGTGGACGAACTCATTGAACTCACAGTGGTCTGCACCTCGTTGTGTATATGTCGAACTTTTATTAGGAACAGCTGAAGACTTTATGAGAAAAGTGGACTCAGCCACCATGATGTCACTCTTAGTTTGTAGACTAACATGTTGAAGCCTTGAGTCTGGCATTACAGGGGTTGCCATCTTGTTTCTTGGGTCAAAGATGTCGATCCATCTCGCCCTTAGCAGAAAAACGACTATAGAGGTATACTGTTAGTTTGGTGAAAGTCAGGTGATGGAATGTAAAGAGCAACAAAGTCCGCGTAAGGAGCAGGTTGAGGTGAATGGTCTAGTTAAACAAACACTGGACTACTGACTAGTACGCTGCAACATTCACTCCGTTATGGGAATCACTGGCAGTCGATCTATTCAGGTCGTTCAGGTATGAGGATATGTTGGAGCGTCACATGGTAGCCATATCCTAAAGCATATCCTGGTTTGTCGTCTGTTTTGCTCTAATTTGGACCAAAGCGTTAAAAATCTACATCATGCTGTTTTGATGAAGACTGTTACTAACTGTACTAACTGTTACTGTTACCAAATGTAACTAACTTACTGAGGTAATAAATCAAGAAAGAAGTAGGCCTATTTCATCATAAGCTTACATAAAATTGTGCTTCTTTTTGCAACCAGCAGTGGAATCACCCCCTGCTCGCCTTTAGAATGAATGCAGCATCAAGGCACAGCTTCAGTCTGCGTCCAATTCTGTAATATAGTCTACGGTAGCGGATCTGTGTTTGATGGCAAAAAAAATCTAATTTAACATCAGTTTTGACTTTCGTGCTGTAAGATGTCATTAGGATTCATAGCAGTCTAGTGTGTGGACTGTAACTATCTACAGGAACTATCCGATGATTAAAGGGAAAAAAGCGGAAAAAATAATTGCTCATGAGCGTCATAGCTGCGCACTTGCATGCTGAGCTGTGTTCATAGAGAGTCTGTCTGACAAGCCGAGTCCCAGATGCATGAAATGTTTTCATCTTTAGGGGGAATTGAAAAACCTAAATGGGTCAAGTTTAGCTGGGATTATTTGTGGCTGGCAGGATGGTGTTGAAAGTGGAAGGTGAAGTCGCTCGACAGCATCCAGACACAAAATCTGATGGGTGTCAACATTTTTGTCAACAGGATGTCAACCGTGTTGACTTTTGACTTATAAAGGGGTCGAACATCGAGTCTTTTGACAAGGTGAAATGTTTACATGGTGATTGGCTTGTTGTTGTTCTCATAACCTCCTCCATCTATGAATCAAGAATTTGCGTCTACACAGCGAAGTATGAGCGTCATGTTGGCGGAGCTGCAGCTTCAGTGTCTGACGATGTGTTCAGGCAGAGAATTAAGTGTAGGTCATTTGCTTTTTGGCAGAGCCCAAAAGGAAGTCGTTGTTAGTACATTTGTAAAACAGGAGAGAATTGACCTGAATCATTAAAATATGCGGTGGGCTTATGTGTCCATAAAGAAAAAAAAAAAAAAGAATGCATCTGCGGCTGATAGGAAGACACTTTTTGGCGTTGCTGCTGGTGTGTTCTAGCAAAAAGTGCGAATTTGAAACTGAAGCCTGTGGTCGCTGAACAGTGTGCACAAGGTTGTCAGAAGATTGAGATTTTCATGACCGATTCTTATTTTTGATTCAAATTTTCGCCCATCCCTTTCTTTCTAATTACTATAATAGACAGCCTACAAAAACCTTTTTGTAATGGGAAAATTAAATTGTATGTCTCTACTTACGAGACCATCGTCAGACAGACAACAGTACTATTGTAATAACAGGCAGAGAGGCAGCCTCCAAATGAATGAAATGAAATGGTGGGACGGAACATCTGATCATCATCATAAATTCATACATTAGTCAAACACTCCTGGAGGACTACCCATAAAAAGTTCTTAAAGTCAGACCCTTCCTCATGATATCCTAAACCCGCTCTGCTGTGTTTTTTGTGTGTCTGTTAAGCCTTCAAACTCATGGATCTATGACTCAAACCAGCCTTCTGGATCTGATTTCTAAAACAATACGCCCCCACCAACGCACCTCATTGCGTTTTTTAAACACAAGGCTGTTTCCATTCTGAACGTGTGGTGAACAGCCTTGTTCTCTGCCCCCGATAAGTTCGCCTGCACCTTGTCAACAATCTCACGAATTTGGCAGTCCTCTTATTCTTTTGGCGAGTGCTGGAAGTGCTCGTTGTTTTGTTTCCCAGTGAGCTGTTGTGTTAGCCTGTGGATTAGTTGTTTCATTAAAAAAAATGAATTCAACTTGGGGATAAAAGTAAGATGAAAGTTTCTAGAGTGAATTTCTAATCAGAAAAAAATCAAGTCAATCACAAAATGATTAAGGAAAAATAAACTTAATTACAAAAAGCCTTTAGAAGATGTAATTAGATACATTTGCTTCATACTTCTGGGCTCTTTTCTCCACCCAGTTACCTCTAAGTCAGTGTTTTACACCGGATAGCTCAGGTAAGAGCCATCAGTCACATTAAATGGACGGTCAGAGAAGTTTCCTTGTGCCAAGTGCCCATTGGGGAGGCAACATATGGACGGGGAGACTCGAGGTTAGTTCAACAAAGTCAACGGTGACTTGGCAACCGATCAAGGTGACGCAAGAGGGACGCTGATGGCAATACAGAAGTAATTAAATGTCATTGGCAAGTGTCGGGGAGTGGTATATTTGAAGGACTATTTTCAGCCTGAGTCACTGATGGCTCTCCTCTCAGGTCCTGTGCTGGGACTTGGTGTTTTTTAAGCGTTTGTTGAACTGGCTCGAGGCCAGATGGCATTCGTCTGTCATTCCCTTCTTGTGTGCTTCCTGCTTGACGTTCCACACGGATCTGGAGCTCCCTCGCGAACCGTGGGCTTGGCACGCCTGTTCTCGTCGCTGGGTTCCTTCTGAAGGCACGCTCCTTCAAAGACAGAGATATATAGCGGCAGACAGTATTTTGTGAAGGTGTCAGAGCTGCCAGTCACATATCTGAGGCCTCCCAGTAGTGCCGAGGCAGCGTCTGAAAGCCCTCCCACTGTGTCTGGAGTCCGTCTTCAGACTGCAGTTCAGAGAGACTGGGCTGTCTCCAGTTTTTGTCTGAATGTTGGAGCTGTCTGGGACATTGTGTGAGGCTGATTTCCATGAGATGGTGGAGGAAATGTTTTGACAGCAGTGTGTTAATTTGACAAACTCTGCTGCATTCTCAAAAGTTTTAATGATATGAGTAAGGGGATGAGTTTGTCTGCCTTTAGGCAATCTAGTGATGCTTTATGTTTTGACTGCTTTTCTGTTTTTTGTTAAATATGATAATACAATCCTCAGATTGTGACAGAATATACAGTTTAGTTGTTGTCAAGGATCTACTCTTTTCTGAGGAACAACCATAAGTCAATTTTGGTTGAATTTCTTCTCAAATATGATCGATGTTGATGTATCACATTTGTCAATTTGACTGAAGTTGTTTGGCTCTCACCATCGATACAGTCAAAACCCTCATGACCCCTAAGAGCTGTTACAGGCACTGGCAGTATTTCAGTGTTTACAGCCTGGTGATGGGCACTAAATGATATAGTGCCGCAGGAGGCTGGGAGTAAGAGTCGACCGATAAAGGTTTTTCAGGGCTAATACCGATGCAGATTATTAGAAATCAAGAAGACTAGAAATGTAGAACAACATGTGATGAACCAGTGAAGTCCGATTTACTCAGGTTCAAATCATAAATGCAATTTCCTGATACTTTTCCTGATTATTTCAATTTTCTGCTACTTTACAATTCTTCTCCACTAAATTGATTTGATACATTTAGTGACTAGTTAATTTGCATATGCAGATTATTCAGTATTCATAGGCTGTTTAATTGTGATGTGTTACCAATCAGATATTGTTGTGGGCGGGACATAGTGTGAGAGGATGTGGCATCAGAGCCAATGTAGCACATTTCTTTTTTTGTTTATATTATCGGCAATTCGACAAAGAAATCAACGATATTCAGGAAACATGCTGAATATCAGCCCTGATAATTGTCCACTGTGGGCTGTCTGCTCCGGGCAGTCAAACTGGATCAACATGGCCGCTCGCAGTTGCTAAACCTATCTTCATTTTAGATCGACAGCGGTTCATTTTGTGGGAATGGAGCGGGCAACGTGATGCCCCGTCTCTTGAAAAGCAATGCATCGCTGCCAGGATGCATTGCACAGCTGCGGTGCACAGAAATGATGGATCATGTGGACATGTTCCTTCAGTACTGTGAATATGAAAAAAGATAACTTAAAGAACGAAGTTGGTTTTGATTGCATTTCTGGCTCGAGGTGTTTATGGATCTGACATGCCGAAACTTTGTATTCTTGTATTTTTCATCGATTGTAGTCATATGGCCAATAATGCCCTGCAAATATTTCTTCTTTCTTCCTTATAATTTTATGGGCCATCAAAATTAAAACACGTCACACGACTCTTCTCCAGCTCCTCGTGCTGGAACGAGCTCCTGATGGAGGAGAAACAGCTGAAAAGTTGTGCAACGTTTTTTAATTTTGATAGACTTGCGTTGAGGCTCACGCTGGTCTCCACCTCACTGTGTGTGTCCACAGACTCAGATGTTTTTTTTTGTTTTTTTTATAAATGCATAATGAAGAGCAGATTAAATGCTAGAATTATAAAACAGTAACGGGTTTGCAGTGAATCAGGTGCACAGAGCAGTCAGGGAAACATGAATCAGAAGTCATAAACTGCCACTGCCATGGTTTTGTTCTCTGCTGAGTACCTTGTGCTTACATTACTGCCTGTGTTGCTACACTGTTAGACTACTTACTCTGAGTACATGCTGCTCTGTGCATGTTGTACAACATGTTTCCTGTCCTGATTGTTACAGTTAATGGATTGATATCAGGTTGTATTGGATGGTAGAACCCCTGGCCCGTGCGTGAGACACCTCATAGTATTTCCATCAAATTCAACATTTCCACATTAAAATGTCTCAAACAAACAAGATGTTTGTTATATATTTGCTAAACTGTGTAATTATTACATCAATACGTAAATGTTTCCAACCCAGAGAAATCTATTTAAAGTAGTGGTGCGTTTCATTTGCTAAAGTGAATCAAACTTTACCACATTACCTTGTCCGCAAACTTGATCAGATAGATTCTCATCTGCATTGATGGTTGTTCAACAATGAATACAACTACTCCCATGATCCCACGCTATGTTATGATGTCATCAAACTACGGGTTTGCTTTCATTGTTTTGATTGAGAGAACACATACATTTAAGTAAAAGTAACAATGTCACAAAGTCCAATCACTTAAAGCTGAAATCCTGAATTTAGAAAACATAGCATCAGTATTGTATAAAGTAGGGAAGAACCGATTATTGACCCTGGATGATACTCAGCATTTTCTGATTATAGGCATCTGTGATTGCAGATGAAATGACCTAATTTAGAAATGTGCTACTTTGGCTCTGATTTAACATCCTCTCACACAATGCCCCGCCCACAGTAATATCTGATTATCACAATTAAACAGCCTGTAATTGCTCAATAAGCTGAATCTGCTAGTAACTAAACATAACTAAACTAAATCAGTATTGTATTGGCAGCAAAATGTATCTAGAGTATCACAAGAGCCAAAAGCAAGTATTTTTTTGTAAAACTGTAAATATTTTACATTACTAGATGAATATTACTGATGCTTTAACACATGAGCACCATGCTTTGTTGCAATTTGTCAAGGTGGAGCTATTTTATAAGCTGCTTTGTAGTAGAATGATGGAAACTGTCACGTTTAGATTAAAGATGAGATGTTTAATCAAAGATGTACCCAGTGATATAAATGTAAGTTGAATAAAAAGTTATAGTAACCGTGTAAAGTAGAGTATTCAAGACAAGTACAAGCACCTCAGTAATTGTAAAAATATTTTCTTTCTTCATTTTCTATCTGAAACAGCCCAGAAAATACAAAAACACAAGGTCGAGAGCTGAACCACCACGATGATGCAGCACAAAGCATTCATGCAGCTCAGTAACTACATTTAATAAAACCCCAATTCAGACTCCTGTTTACACTTTAAACTCTCAGTAGTCATTATTAATCCTCATCTTTAGCAGTGCTGTGTCATTTCTCTTCTCACCTGCACTGTAAGTACGTGTATTTAACACATTTGTTTGATTGATGCTATAACTCGCCCGCCAAGCCGCTCTGAAATGACCCGGTCTGGCCGGTGCATCATTTTTCCCAGTGGACAAACAGAACAACTTCATCTCTCTTATTCATATTTCTCGCTGCCGTACTTCCTCGCTCACAATCATAAGAGCAAAGCTCGGTAATGAGCTTAGGAGCGGGCCTGTGCTCAAGCTGTGGATGGCAGACTCTCAGTACTGGGCATGTGCCAGCTCTTTTCTGGTGGTGATGCCCCTCCTCCCCCCTTCCTCTCTCCCCCACCGCCTCCCCTCACCTCTCCTCCTCCCCTCAGCCGGTCCGGTCCCAGCGGAGTTTCCCTTTCAAACAAAGCCTGGAGCATCTGGGAAAGCCAGTTTTTTCAGATCATGTGGTTCTGGTTGGACGGAGCTGCTCTCCCAGCCACTAGATCATCATCATCACTCTGAAAGCATGCGGCGCTGCTTGTAATAATAGAGGTGAAATATGAGACCGTGTTGATGTTACACTCACCGCAGGTCCAGTTATAGGATCTGTACACTGAAATCCATCCGTCTCATCACTCAGCTGAGAGGAATACGCGTAGGGCTGCGATTGATCAGGCAGCCGGGCGATAAATGAACTTAATGATTAAAGGAGGATTCCGACGATTTAAACTGAGAGAGAAAAACAATAGTCAGTCCTGCACGATAACGGAATTCAACTTATTCTGTATAATGAAATTTACTGAAGTCATGATTCAGACTGGGAAGTTTTCTGTGAAAGTTTTGCCTTCACAACTAGCAATTATTTTCATCGTCAGTCCATCGGCTAGAATATTGAATAGTTTTGTCTATAAAAATGCCAGAAAAGTGTAAAAAACGCCCCATCACCATTGAGTTGTGAAGTCTAAAGCTGTAAAAGATGGTTTTTAGTTGAAGGTAGAAATAATAACTACTACTATGCACACTGTGGGCAGCCAGGAATGAAAATGTAAATGCAACATAGTAATGAAATATTAACTCTATTGGCCCATTTAGCGGCATCTAATTCTGCTTTTGATTGATTTCCAAATGGAAAAATGCTGTTTGTTTATTATTTTGTAGAATTGTTAATAGTTTTAAAAAAAGTTTCTTTTAGAATTGATACTGAAAAAGTAGCTTACAGTGTTTAGGATTAGGGGTTTAGGCTAAGACACAAAGGCAATGATGCTCATAGTGCTAATGAGCTAAGACAGAATTACCATGGTAATAATACACATTTTAAAACATGCATGCAGTTAGCTATATAGGCCATGAAGTGATGCAAACAAGCCATCGTAATATGCATAATAATGTTAATTTACTATTTTTGTCTTTCTTCAAAATACTATTTAAGCATAGACTGAATCCATCTCAATCAAAAACACATTCTGTGGGTCTGACTTCACTGAATATGTTGTGACTCTCCTCTGTTTTGGGGAAACAAACATGCACCAGTCTAAGAAGAACTTTGTTTCCAGAGAAGAAGTGTTGAACCCACACAGAGTCGTCATGTCGTCTGAACTGCAGCTTGAGTGTTTATATACGAGACCGCCATACAGCAGAAAGAGGAAGTGAGTGAATGGGAATTATGTGGAAGCGGATACGTTGATTGGAAGATATGTGGAGCCCGGCGTCGCTCTGTGGACGCCTGAGCGGCTCACATGCGATGCAGGAGCTCTGATCCTCTCACACTGTTGCTTATGATTTATTGATGCTGAATAAACAGTAGCGGTAATTAGACAAGCCACACGAAAGCACTAATAAGAGCTGTTAGCAGCAATATGCCTCTTTGTGTAATTAATTTAAAACACCTTGACTGAAGCATTTATAACTCATCTGAAAAATGACTGAATTGTGGCCGGACTGAGGAATGTCTGTGACTGAGCCGCTCCTGCCAAAGATGTCCTATAAAGTGATGCACCTCTGGCAGCGCAGTGCCCGGCAATGTTGGTTCGCCCTTTGTGCCTTTGGCAAGCCGAGCCTATTTCACACACACACACACACACACACACACACACACACACACACACACACACACACACACACACACACACACACACACCTCCCTCTCTCGCTCTCCTTGCTGTGTGTTCGAGCAGGTGTCAGCACATCCATTGCATCCCTGACTGAGCATTGCTTGTCTGAGGAGGGAACTTTGCCATTAAAGAGGGCTAAATAATGAAGAGACCAAATCTATCTTGGATTGTTCCTGTACAGAAGTAAAAAGTAGAGACACTGTGGTCGTTGTCTTGTCTGCTGAATTACACCTAATATGGACAGAATCCTATAGGCTGGACTGGATGATACCCTTTGGCCTACAGAATGTTAAATCTGTAAAAATGGTGGAAAAGTAAAGGGAGTTTTGAATGCAAGTTAACAGTTACCTGAAGAGATAGTAGACAGGATCCCTCAGAGACTAAACCTGGCCTATTCAGCTACTTCTTTTGCTCTGACCTGTAAAGCTCAGGATTTTAATGCACCTTTTTAATCAAAGAAGAAGAAGAAGAAGAAGGAGTAGGTTCTCAGTTTGACTTAAGCAGCCTGGGTAAAAACTTTTAAATGAAGCATTTTTGTTACCATCAGAAGAAGAAGAAACTAATGAATGGGCTAATAAGCCTTCTAACAAAGTTATCAAATGGCCGGACTGAGGTTGTTAAAGGTTGAACAGGTCTGGTCCAAATGGTGGATGAGTGAAAGATTGCTGATCAGAACTGTGAATGTTGGGAGTTTGACAGCGATGGAAAGTGACAGAGAAGAAGAGTTTATGTATTTTATTATTCATTAATGTACACATTATGGTTTATGTTGCTTATAAACCCCTGTCCTCTGTCTGTTTCTATGTATTTCATGTCTCGTCCTTTGTCTGTGTCTATGTCTGTGTTTGTGTACCGTACTCTCCCTCTGCACCAATAACAACAACAACAAAAATGCATCCTCACAAATAAGCCACCGCGATCATCCATCATCTAGGTTTCTAATTTCTGCCTGTGATTTACACAGATGACTCTGTAACTCGAGTTATTGCTTTTGTTTTTCATTACTGGTGATCAGATACAGAAGCCAAATCTAGCCGGGTGGTAAATGCAGCTTGAAACCGAACTAGGATCATCCGAAATCTGCCGGGCTGATGCAGTTATACCCAGTTTTATACAAAAATTAGCATGCAGTGTGTATGCAGGTTATTAAACGTGGGTGAACCAACTCCATGCCTATTGCGAATGGTTGCCTTTCTGTTTCTGGTGTTTTCTGGTTTTCATGATGTTCGACATCACATCCCCCCCAGAAAACAGGGAACAATAGAAAAGCAGCATGGAGGCGTTTTTTTAAAAAACATTTTTTTATAGCTTTTGCTTTATTTTCTCTTTAAACTCAATGCTGAATGCGCGATGTTCAAGTGGTGCTTCAACAGAGATGTATCGAACACTACTTACGTGCCAAATTCTAGAACTGCAGCATTACAAATGTTGTCAGCCCAGTTGCCAGGATATTATTAACATTTCTGCAAACCACAGTAGCATCCAATATGTACCAAATGTGGCACATCATGTTCACATCATATGCTTTTAGCCTCTTTCACATCAGGAGATGGAGGGTGTGGTGATGTTATTACAATAAGTCAGAGTCGAGTCGAGTCACACTGTTGGGTATTTGTACGGACACCTGCAGACTTTTCCCGCTGTTTTTGTCACTACCTAAACCTAAACTATTTTTCAAAGGAGAAGTTGGACTGTCTTCAACCGTGATCATGGCAGTCAAAACAGTTTTTTTTTTAAATCAAACCATGATGTTTTCCTAACCCTAACCAATTGGTTGCACAGCGTTGAAAGACACATTCAGTTTTAACTTTTAAATTCAAGTGATCAGGTTGGCTGATGTATACGCCGATAAAGGTTTGACTAAATGCCAGTTGTACTCTTTCAACAGAATCCACCAGCAACTTTACAGTTCTTTAGGTTCAGTTTTCCATGTTGTAACTGCGCTGTTCTTCTGCTCTGGTTAGGTTTAGGCACAACACCCACTCTGGTTAGGGTTAGGAAGAGATCCTGTTTTGCCTTAAAATATCTGGCAATTAAAAACATCAGGTGGTTTCAAGCTTATGATTGTTGAAACACTGCCATGAGCCGTGGTTTCTCTCTTGTCCAGCTGTTATGCCACCACCAGCTTCTCCACCCCCTGACATGAGAGTCAGCTCATATACATGTAATGGGTCTTTTCTCTGTCCGACTGTATATTCTGATGTACTTCCGGTTCTGCACATTAGATTTTACAGACCAACATTAACACAGGTGTATGCTGATACACACAGGCATGTCCCCACCACACACACACAGACACACACACACACACACACACACACACACACACACACACACACACACACACACTGAGGCCATTCTCTGATGTGACCTTCAGCACATGCAGGCTGGCATTCAATTACCGCCCTGTCAGTGGCCTATCCAGCCCAGTGGCTGCACGTCCTTGAGCTCCTCTCTCCAGCCTCCGTCCAGTCTATATTCCATTACATCCTCCACAGTGGGAGCTCTGTCCGGCATAAAGCAGCGCTCATATCCTCCTCGTTGCGAGGCGCACGCACACTTTGATGTATCCTTTACAAAATCTCTAACTGCAGTGAGCAATGGCTCTCCTCGCTTATTCGCTGAATCAAATCTGAGCACGGGGTAAATATTAGATTTTAGTTTTACTGGGTGAAATATTGCGCTGCTGTTGGGCCGCACCGGAAAATCTGAGCACTGCTCATCTAAAACTGTGTCTCACTGAACTCCATCAGTTTTCGTATTTGTCCACAATTTTGTTCAGCGTGTTATCGGACGTCATTACAGTCAAAACATTTCACCGGCTCTGCTCTGTGTGATTATTGCCCCAAAATTGCCTCGAGATTTTATTTACTGTACAAATCTGAGATCATTACGGAAAGTACAGTGTGGTGTGCTTTTCATGCAGGAGCCATTTTCAGCAATGGCCACTTAAAAAAAAACGCTCCAAGTTAAAATTCTCCTGCAGATTTAAACCCTGCGCTCCCCCGATGATTCATGCGCTGGTCTGCAGCTGTTTATTGACCATTAACAGATGTTTTTATTGGTTTCTGGTTTCATCACATAATGTCTATCAGTTAACATTTTTCTTTGGCTGTTTCACTCACTTCTTGCTTTCTCTGTTTGCATGTGCTTAATAATCAATTAATGTCATATAACAAAATTTTCCCAGCCCGCATGGTCTTACAAACATTACAAAGAGCAATAGTATATTGATATTATGAGAGTGAAGGGACAAATAAAGTACATCCCCATGCATGTGAAACAATTACAAACCGGATATGAGCACAGTCCTGCTCATTAGAAGTACCGTAACAACTTGTCTTTATCACATTAAACATAAAGCATCGTCCTACACTGTTGGTAAGCATTTAACATCAACTGAACTTAATGAAACACTTTACAAAAGAAGTTACTATTACATTTTCATTGTATTCAGATGATGTAATGTTATAATTCAGAGTCGAAATCTGGCCAACATAAGATATTAAATGTGGTTAGTTTGTGGTGTTACAAGTGGAGAGTTTTTGTGGTTCAGGGGTTTTTGTCTTGATGAATTTATGACCTATATAAGATTAGAATTGGGTCTGTTGTTGACTCTTCTGGTAGAGCTTCAGGATCAGTCATTCACAAACTGAACATTATTGATACTCATACCTAACTTGACAATGCAAAGGTGGCAGGAGCTGGAATAAATAAGAAGCTCTCCTTGGGTAAAAGAGCCTTACTTGAAGAGTGCGAACATGTTGTATATCCACAGGAATTCATTTTGTTGTAATTCTGCTTTTTATTAAAGATAGAAGATGATGTTCTGTTGCACAGTTGAGAGTCAGTATTGTTCCTCTGGACGTTGATGTTGGTCGATTCAAAAATATTCAGGAGGAAAAGCAACTGTGTGAGCTGTTTGAATTGGGAAAAGTTAGAAATGAATCCCATTATCTTTTGTTATGTTCAAAGGGTTATCTTCCCATTAAATGTCTTGTCAAAACCCCAAAATAATCTGCTCCACGGATGATCAAAACACATATGGCTGTTTAATTTGGAGTTTGCCAACTTTGAAGGCAAGATGTGTAATTTAATTAGTATTTATTCTGATTCCTCCTGCACTGCACAGTAACCTTTTTTTGTCAGTGATTTATGAAATTTGATTGTAAAAGATGCTTAAGTTGCTTCTCTATTTTTGGACTTTCTCTGTTGTTTGGAAGTGTTTACGCAGCACTCTGGTCCTGGCTTGTATGAGTTCATGGTGTGTTGTACTCCCATGTGGGCTGGGTTATAGTTATATGCATGAAACAGTTACACAGATTTAAAGATTTAAAGATTTAAAGAACTAGTTATGAAGAAAAACAGCATTCTGCCAATGCTTTTTGTGAGCAATCTGATAGATCTGATAGATAGATGGAAAGACTAGTACATCTTGCTTTATTTTAAGGGGTCATGAGCCAAAAAGGACAGATACCGTAGGCTTAAATGTATATTAAATTGTATATTTCACTTTTTTGTGACATGTTGTGGACTAAATGATTAATCAGGAGATTAATCAACAATAAATAACTGACTAATTCACTGTTGCCACCACCTGTTTAACCTCTGCCAAGCAATGAGGAATTACCCCTCCTGTATTTTGCTTTTGTACATGAAGTGCCTGCTGTATAGATGATTTATCTGACAGGTGACTGAATTGTTACCCTTCAGGAATTCATGATCATGGCAGTAAATCCACTATATGCCGAGGGAGGATATATAAAACATATTGGTCTTCTGGATTTATTAGCTGTCTGATTTATGCAGATCTGACTCGACAGATTTTCCACCTGTGCAACTTCGGTTGACATTTACAGTTCCCAAGCAATCATCCTTAACTATATCGATCCCTTTATCGCTACAGTTCTTTCTATTTGGAAGATCTTGAGCATGGACCCTTGTATAACATTTATGTCTTGTTGAGAGCATAAATATTTTCCCTGAATAAGCCCCCATAAACCCTACTAGGTCACTGTGTCTCCATTAAGGAAATGAAAAAGGCACAGGCAGTGACCAAGCCTATGCTGATTGTCCCCTCATGAGGATCCCATAAAGGAATCGGAGAATTATTAGCCCTCCAATATATTATCGCGAGTCTTTAAAGTCTTTTCTCTAAGACACGCTCCCAACGCCACCGCGATCCAAAAATAAAAAGCCAGCCTGAAACCAGAGCCTGGAAAACTTCTGCAACCTGAACTGTCTGCAGAGAAAACAATGGATTTCAGCAGCATTCAGCAGCAGGTTTTGAGCCTGTGCTTCATGTCAAGTGACTCTACTTACTCAAACCAAACAATGTGTCCAGTGTGTTTTATTATGGATGGGAGCCTGCTCTCTGTTTTCTTATGAAAGCCATACAGCACAAGTGCCGGACCCATAAGCAAAGACAGAAGACAGTCGACGTCTCTGTCGTCCAACACACCAGGTCAGGTACACAAGTGTTTCCTCAACATCTACAACAGTTAGTTGGTCCTGGACTCGCCTTCCCTCAGACTGCTGAGGGCTGAGATGCATCAGATGATATGTGAGCTTGAGTTAGAGTGACAAAACTTTAGAAAACATACAAATATACAGCACACAGTAGTTCAAATAAGCAGATATTAAGTGTTCCCTGATGCAGTCATTCTGTTTATCTGCTGATGTATATTTAGTGGCCAATATCGGTCTTGCCAGTGCTGCCGACAGGAGGGGAACACGGGTCAGTTGTCCCGGGCCCTGTGTCATGGAGAGAGAAAGCACCCTATCTGTTATTAATGGCCTTTGGATGTCATCTTGTAAGATGTTAGGCTAAATGGCTGCTGTAGCCTTATGTTTCACCGACGGATGTAGGCCTAATATTGACCATCAGTTAGCGATATGTCAGTCGACCATTATCTATATCTGTATCGGAGTTAGCAACAGTGTTAATCTGCATCTGTACTTGAAGAAAAATGGGTGTAAGTGGTGCTGGAATCATAAGTGTGCAGGACTAACCAGACAAACTATGTACAGAACAGCATCAGAATTGGATCATACCATGTAGTGCTTCTTCCAAAATGTTGAACCGTTGCTTCAAAGGTACTAGCGTCGGCATTCACTGATCTAGAATACAAACTTGAGTAGACTTTTCAAAAGAGAATTTAACAAGAAAAAATTCAGAGCATATGCCTGAACACAAACCCCTGCGCGGGGTGCTGAAAGGAGTTATTATAATCTTTTTTAAAGGTGTTATAAATGAGGCGGCAATGGTGCATGTTCAGGTGTGAATTTCAGGCTTGTTGCAAGCCTGAAAGGATTAGTTTAGCAGATTTCTGATTTTGTTGTGCTCATAACTGGATGGGACAGGTTTCCTCAGAAGTGCATTTAAAGGTTGTAGCTTGTACAGGTTGCAGGTCAGAGCGTCAGGTCTGCAAAAAAAAAAAAGCTCTCTGAAACATTTTTCTCCCGTCCTGTTCAGACTCGGCTGGAGGCATTTTGACGCGCTGTGCTGTTCCTGATCAAACATGACTCCCCCTCAGATTCATTTTAATGAAAAATGCTGCTTTATTACCGGCATGATTTAGATTAATCAAATCAAATTAGTGCTTGTAGTTTAGTTCTTTTCTTTGATGTACAGCCTCTTTGGCTTATAGTTGTCAATCAGCTCCACTGCTTGTAACATTCAGGGCCTGTTTGTCGGGTATTAACCCTGTTTTAGGTCAGCGCTCAGACTCGTGCAGCTTTTGTGGTCGTGCAGCTTTTTTGCGTTCTCGTGCTGGTCATGTGCAGGTCATCGAGTCATGCACATGCGTTTGATATGCAGCAAGGAGTAGCTGTTTCTCCCTTCCAAACAAAGAGGCACATTAGCAAAAGCAGATTCCAGGACTGAGGCTTGTAACTGGCAGACCACATCTCCACTTTTAAAAAGTGTAATTTGATTAAATCTGCTCTGTTTCAGTCCAGAATCTGTGCCGGCTAAAAACGAATAAAGTGGATTAACTCTGTCACAGGATGATGCAGATTAAACTGGTAAACACAATCACTAAGTGATGCATATGGGCCTGTAGGGGTGGAGGTTTATTTTTCAGACAGAAGAACAGGGGGGAAATATTTGGGGTTTTAATTCCAGAGTGCAGAGGTGAAAAGGCACCGCGTTGGCAGTGGCGCAGGTGGGACACGAAGCAGAGATAGTAATACTCGTGCTGCCCGAGCCCCAAAGTCCTGACGTTATTTGTTCCTCCTGTAGAAAAATCAGCCCTGCTAATGCAAATGATGCTGCTAATGAAAGCGTTAAGTTATGCAGCTGGTGTTTCTCCGGAGTGATACGTCAGCATGTCTCTTGATCCCTGAAGCGATTTCCCCCCAGGACGAGGGCGGGTAGTCACGCTCGCTCTGACGGTGGAGATACAGCCGGTTCAATGAAAGCGGGGGTGGCAGCTGGAGAAAATCCATTCCCAGAGTGAGCGTTCTGCAGAGGCAGGTATGCCGACCTTTCAGTCATCTGATAGGTCAACGCTCGGCAGCGTGCCTGGACATTCGTGGCTTAACGCCAGGCCTGGTGGTGCTCATAGTAAAGCTTATCTGAGCAGCAGCCAGCGATGATCAATGGAACCCCTTGGCAGCTCGTTTATAGTACAGTATGGCACAACCACAGAACACTTCACCAACAGATGCAGGTGACAGATGACGATGGGCTCTTCTGTGGGGAGATGAGGAACGAGAGAGGGCCTACCCATGTACAGCCATCTATATGTAGGCCGTCTTGTGATTAGTCGATTACCCTTAACTTCCAACCGATTATTGTTTGCAAATCAGTCTCGGATGACTATTAGAACACACCCCTCTTTTAGTGGTAAACGTCTCCTCCTTCTTGCTTTCAGGTGCCCACGGAGTGAGAGAGGAGCCCCGGTTTGTGACGGCGCGCGCCGGAGAGAGCGTGATCCTGGGGTGCGACGTGTCCCCTCCCCTGGACGGCCAGCAGCCTCCCTATGTGGTGGAGTGGTTCAAGTTTGGAGTGCCTATTCCCTTCTTCATCAACTTCCGCTTCTACCCTCCTCATGTGGATCCAGAGTACACAGGTGAGATGTTTGTAGCTGTGGCGAAGACACAGCAAAGTAATCCAGCTCTGACAGGAATACGGAGACATTGTTTTATCTGAAACAGATTCAGAGTTTCCCGCTTTTGAATGATCAAGCGTTTGCATCCTGGCAAGAATCAGGATCAAGAGCTTCTTTAGTTGCCAAGTACAGTAAATCCGCCGGACTTTGTTTGGTTCACACTGCTGCAGATACAAAGTTGACAACAGACTTTCACTATACGTGATGATAAACAGTGACCGTTAAAGAGTGAAGGACGTCATCATATCAGAACAAAAGGAGGACTAAATGATGATGATTTCCTATCTATAAAAAATAAAGTGATTCCAGTATGTTTTAGAGTTTTAAGAACGGATGATATCACAAATCGCAGTTCCGTTGGATGGGTAATCGTTACATTACTGAGCATGCACCACGGGTGTTTTCACCCGAATGGGTGATAAGTATGTTGGGCACTTGGCACACTTCCGAGTGCAGCTTTTAACACCGCGGACGCTGTGAACGCGCCATTTCCGTTGCCAGGTACATTTAAAGGAGTAAGAATCCTGGAGCTCTTCAGAAAAAAAGACTGACTTTCTGTTCCAGCATGACAGCTAACCGTTAGTGCTCTGACAGGTTGTGTCAGAAAGAGCCGCGAGCGTCATCCGCCATGACTCATAGGCTAGCAACAGCCTTGACGGCACAGTGATTGATTGACCACATGCAGACATATCACTGTTGAAGTCAGCCTCATGGTGCATTGTTTCGTTGTATATCGGTGAGGTGATGAGTGGGACAGAACACGCTTAACGTCCATGTAAGCACTGAAAACAAGCAAAATGTTAATGTTAAAATCTTTTTATTTCTTTTTTAAATTGTTATTTTTTAAGGAATGCACCCAGTGCATCTACAGAAACTGAATACAAAACATTTCAGGAAGAAAACTTTCAGAGACGCAAAAAAAAAACTAAAGGATTCCTGTTGTACTCTTCGCATTCTTATTATTAGTGTATTAAGATAAACTAATAATTAGAATGTGTAGTGTAGTAATGGTTCAGGACAGTCTATGTGAAAGACATTGGCCTACAGATTACTTACAGAATTAAAGCTGTTGCAACTTTTTGGGGTAAATACGCTAATGCGCTTTCAAATTGTAAAATGTATGTATATATGAAGCTACAGTCAGCAGCTGGTTAGCTCAGTGTGGGACTAAGACGAGAAACAAAGAGACACAGCTAGCTGCCCACCTGCACCTCTAAAGCTCACTAATTAACACATTATTACTCACTTGTTTAATCCGTGTTAATTAGTGAGCTTAAGAGGTGCTGGTAGGTGGATTTTGTTACGTTTGACCGGAGCTGGGCTAGCTGTTTTCCAGTCTTTATGCTAAGCTAAACAGTTAACAGGCTGTGGCTTCATATTTATGATATGGAACGTGAGACTTGGTGTCGATCTTCTGACATTAATCGCACAGAATGTTGAACTGTTCCTTTAGTGTATAGGAAAGATCACAGAGTTTATAATTTTTCAGCAGCAGTTGCATCGTGCATCCTGACCAATAGTTCCCCTTTTCAGAGAGTCTCGAATAGCTTAAATTGCTCTATGAACATTTCTGTTATTATACAGGATATAGATTTCCTTGTTCCTGACCTAATTATGAGCCTCTGGCTGGGACCGGAGCCATACTTCTTCGTACCTCCCAATCCTATTTCATTGAGAAGATTGACCCGCAATTTCAGCCTGATCCACATCATTTCCTTCATTCCCCTCAGAATGGCACTTCAGCTGTCGAGGCTTTTGGTCTAACACATGGCACAGTACACTGAAGCCTTTAAGTCTTAAGAGAGAGACTTGGCTGTCTTTTTGAAAACCGTTCTAGTTCTTTAACTGCGCTTCTTTCCGTTCTAACATGGCGTTCCAGGGCTGCGTAGGGGCATCTGCTGCCTGTGTGTGCATATAGGGAAATAACTGTGTCTCAGCAGTTTATGACTGCATTGTACATACATTCTTTGCCACACACTCTGGTGACAATGCAGCAATGAGCGCGGACAGTATAGAGTCAACACAGTGTATTAAAACAACCCCACATTCTGTACATGGAGAAGCAGTGGTCACCAGAAAGTACTCTGATGATAAAAAAATCCATAACCAACAAATGAATGGCGTTTAATGGAAAAATATTGTCCTTATTTATTAAACCTGCATTAACTTATTGTTAAAACACCCAAAGTATTGTTTGTATTTGTCAGCCAACCCTTGTTAACTTAAATGGGGTGGACAAAATGATAAAATGACATCGGTGTAACATCCTCTCTGAAACAGTTTCAACAAAAAAACAAACATCATAACCGCCTTGTAAACAGGATTTAGTTTTAGTTTTTAGCTAGATGAACCCAATGAACTTAAAACTTTGTGTATCCTTAGAGCTCCATGATTAGAGTTTAGCTGTCAACTGTTACACTAATCAGTCAATCAATCTAGTCAGTTTTAATAATCGTGGTTTCTATACTGTAAACTGAGTATCTTGGGGTTGTGGACAGAACAAGACATTAGTCACTTTGTGCTTGAGCCGAACATTGATAAACATTTTCACCATTTTCTGACACTTGATAGACCAAACATTAATCAATTCATTGACAAAACCAACAGTGAAAATAATCACATGTTACATTCCTCCTTTAATTTACATCTTTAATATCAACTCTCTTTTAGCTCTGTTTTTGGTCTCCACCACCTCCTGACTCTTTAGCTGCTAAATGCTCCACTATGTTTACCGGCTAGTCGCTGACTTTGTGTCTCTGCTGGGTTCGGTGCTGGACCAGGTAGCTTACAGTGAGTTTTTCTCAGCCTTTTCACTGAAACAGCTGCCGCTTGACTGAACGAAAAAACATCTGTTAAACCAAAACAATGAACAAGTGCAGTCAAAAACATCTTTGAACGGATACAAATAATAACGGATATTTGAAAAGGTTTCAGTTTTGTCTTCTTTCCAACTATTTTTTTCTGAATGACTTCATCTAAAGAGAAACAAATGTGTCTCATGTTTACTAGTGTTTCTGCTGTTATCTAGCCAAGAGAAGAAAAGGGATAGCTCATTGTTATATTTTCATATATATCTAAAATGTTATGCTGGTAATGTGCTGTCAGTCTGGTTTTGTATAAAAGTTAGAAATTCCAGCAACATGACAACATAACAGTGAAGTAAAATATCTCCAAGGACGAATGATAATTCTTTGTTGACTCGTCACAAGCGACCCCCTTTCACTGTTGATTCATTCTCAACATAAAAAACATCATTATAGCAGTTTTAAAATGGGGATAAGACTAAATATATTCGTCACACAACAGTGAAGTCTTCCTCTCCTGGCTTAGACGATCTGTTTGCTGCTGCCTTCACACAGACTCCTTGCGGCAGGAAATTGTCTCTTCTGATGTTACTTCTGTGACAAGATGGCGAGCTGTCAGAATGGGGTCAGAATTATCCCTTCCTGTTCCCACCTCTTTACCAGTACGAGACCTCCCGCTTGACCTGGTAATGTGCTGTGAAATAAAGGCAGAGCACGGCTTGTCGGGAAGCTGGAGGACTCATCTCCCTCGTGAGGACAGATTTTTCTATTAATACAAATAAAGTGAAAATGGTGTAAATAATACTGAATTCATTGAAATTCCCCCCTGTGGGCTTTTCAAGCAGGGTCATCGTTGCAAATAAGACTAATGGCAGTGACTCACCGTCTGGGGAATCCTTCTTTTTTTGTGTTTCGCAGTGGCTACTGTAGCTGCCGCCGGAGCGTTTCATTGTGTACTGTAACCTCCTGACGAGCAGCAGGGTACGAGCGAACAGCAGCGAGCTCTGGTAGCCGTGTGGCGTCAAGTCCACTGTTTGAGGAATTACCAGCGAACAGATGCAGCATGAATATGGGCAGTGTCATTACATAGATTAAAGTTTGTTCTGGGGGAATTGCATGTTCGAGCGGTTTGGGGATCGTGCAGCCTCAGAGCTCATTTTGGCCATTTTCCATCAATTGTTATCTCTCAATATGAGTAAAGTTGGTGGAAAAGACTAAATGTGATATTATTCCATCACACAGCTGCTACCAAAAACAGATTATCCATGAATACTTCACTTACAATATGGACTAATCCAATTTTTTTCTTTTTTTTTTTTTTTACCAAGCACAGAAGCGCAGATTGCAGATTTTTAGTGGCAGTAAATCCATCTGAGGGTCATTTTGTCCGGATCAGTGAGCATTACCATTGTTCAGTTTCCAGTCTTGCTAATTGTTCAGAGACCCACAGTATATTCATTTTAATCTGTGATTCAAGATTCCCAAAATAGAAGATCCGCATTGAACCCCCCCGTCTTGAGTTAGAAGTTGTGCAGATCCCCTTGCAAATCTACACTGGATCATTTAGCCCGTTTGTCCTGCAGCTGTATTCAAATTACAAGCATTTAAAAACATCTAATTTTTTTGTGCCCAATGACACAATCAATAATTCAGATGTGCAGCTTGTGAAATTTTAAGTGTCTGATCGTAATGCTTTGGGACAAAGCTACTGTAAAACTGAACATCGCTCTCAGCAACAACTTCAGCTGGAGCACGCACATAAATAATATGTGTAAAATTATAACGCATATTTCTCTCAGGAGTTTTTCCGGCTACAGGCTATAGGATGTTAATGTAAAAGTCTTTTTTACTATTAAGGGAACAAGGGAGTTAATGAGTATGTGAACATACAGGATACAATATTAAAAGGGTTTTTTTGTGGCTTTGTCAATTGCTTTTTGTGCCTCTGTGCTGGCCGTAGCTGAGGTCAGAGGCTTATGTTTATCGGGTTGTCCGTTCGTTATTCTTGTGAACATTTTCTTCATATTTTGTGCAAAAGTCTGCACGGACTCCAGGATGAACTGAGCA
This sequence comes from Diplodus puntazzo, assembly GCA_963678695.2. Classification (NCBI taxonomy): domain Eukaryota; kingdom Metazoa; phylum Chordata; class Actinopteri; order Spariformes; family Sparidae; genus Diplodus; species Diplodus puntazzo. Next base: position 10,985,673 of record OZ023162.1, on the reverse strand, counting down.
GAATTTGGTGTTCAAAGTCAAGGTCACTATCACTGCATGCCATATCTCATGCACACATGGAGGGGACGTCTTCAAACTTGACTCCACACGGGCTTAAGGATGAATTTATTAGGCGATTCAACATTTCATATCAGAGTTATGACGAAATTCTACAAAAATATCTCATAGGAATAAATGATGAAGTGACGACGTTTTGTAAATGGAAAGGTCAAAGTCAACCTCGCTGTGACATAACATATTCTGCAAAAAAAAAAAAAAATGTTCTGGCCGTTACGTAATGCTCAGGAGCTCAGGAGCTCAGGAGCAGCAACTCGTCATTCTGATATAATCCAGAATTAGGTTGCTTGCAGAGTAGCACATTAGCAGGTAGTAAGTGGCATCACATCTTAACATGCCACGGTGAGACAAATGGCGTTGACGAAGCTTCTCAGTCATCCAGGTCGCGGTAATGATAAAGTGCAATATCATAGGCAACTAACGAGGTCACACCAAGACCCCCATAGCCCCTGACGACCCACATGAACTCTGGCTGGGTCAACGACTCACATGTGACCTTAATGACTCACCCACCAAAGTTTTAAAGCCTGCAGCCCCCCTCCAGCTACTTAGAACTGAAGAAAGCCTCTTGGATGAGAGGTGAAAGTCCAGTTACCAATGATTGTGTTTGTATTGTGTTCTGACCTATGCAGTATCTTCCACGGGGCAAACAGAACAACAAACTGGTGGAAAAATGGCTGAAAGTCGATCACTCCGTCACTATCTTAACTGAATACAATATAAACCCTAATTAATATGATTTTGCAAATTGAAAAGAAGCTTTAATTCATTAACGAACCACTAAAATGCAATACATTAGCTTATATAGGTCTTCTGTTTGTTTTGACGAAGAGGCTAGCTATGCGTCTGCTATATGAGAATAATGAAAAGTCAGAAAAATGGGAGATTTTCTTGCTCTTGATTAGCTAAGATGAGCAAATTCAACGACAAATGTAACTGATTGCCAATTGATATTAATAACCACGGTATTACTGTATTGTTGGATTCACTGCAGTGTTGGCAGGATGAACAGAGCTGCAGAGCCTCGTGTGATTCTGACTGAGGTCACGCTATTTGAATTATCTCTGTACACGTTTGGAGACGTTTGTTAACATGTGAAACCAGTTAGAAACAACGTGCAGCTCCTTTCAAAAAACAAGCTTAACAGATTGTGTGAGTGTTCAAATTGGATTTTGTTTTAACGTAATTGTCAGCGATTGGTGGCTTAGCTGTTTGTTCACACTCCAGTAGCTCTTGTCAGCAGGTGGGTGACATCATAGCTGTCAGACATCCCTGAGATCTTTGAATTAAAATAAGAAGAATTGACTCTAGCGTTTGTGGGTTTTTTTGCACTCGGGGGGATTACAGTCTAACAATGACATGAAGTGCATTATATTGAGCGTCTGCTTTTTGATTTTATTTCACCTGAAACCAAAAGCTGAGTACTTTGAGGTAACCTAATTGCCTATCTTTAGGACTTGACTTTGTCTTTCTGCGTGCCTCACCAAGTCTGTCACTCTGTCGTCTTTAGCGTTTCCTCTTCTGTCTGACAGAGCTCGTGATGTGATCTGAACGAGGTGTTAGCGCGTCTGTTTTCACAGTAGACAGAACCCTGTACTGTGCAAGTGGTGTATGCCCCGGGGGCCGGTCCTGACGTGGATACAGTGCTGTTAACTCTGTTTACAGCAGCACCCTCTCACTCTTTGACAAATGGGAGCCGAGGTTGATACCCTTCACGCCGCCACCCGCCCCACTCAGCACTTCAATGCCCCGGCAAAAAATAGACTTGACTTTTTAAAGACAAGCTACCTTTTTACTGCAAGACTGCAGTCCCCACTCCTCTCTCTTCCTCTTTGCCGTATTGATTTTCTGCTAACAAAAAAAAACCAAAAAAAAAGAAACGTCAGTTTTCTAACCGAGCTATGGCAGCGATCCCCTCCCAATCTATTGCATTTATATACAGTGCTGGAGGAGCAATTCGGCCTGCCCTCAACGTCAATACATTTGCCTGACAGTCATCCTGAGGTAACAGGAAACTTACAGTACATCTACACATCAAAGTTTGTAAAAATGCTCCGTCGGAGAACACTCGTCAGATGGAGCAGAAGCGAATGTTTTAGTCTGCTGGGCTGTCAGACGCAGCCATGTGAGCAGCGGGGCTGCCGGCTTGAAGACAGACAGCTTAGCAGCTGAAGATTTCACCATGCCTGGTTTCCTGAACTCCTCTCATCCCTTGTGATTTCCCCCTTTTAGAATTCCAATTTATCCTCAGCCTTGAAGAAAAAAGGGAAGTGAGGATGGAGAAGTTGAATAAGAAATAGATGATTTCCTATGAGGTGGAAGGCTGGTCTTTTCTCCACAGAGACACCAAATACTTTATTTTAATCCATCTGAAGGTCTGGCTCCGAGGTACTTTTATGTCTAAATCCCAATCCTGGGAGGTAACTGCTTCGCTTTCAAGACAGAGTTTTTGGTTAAATATTGGGATGTTTAATCGGTTAAAGGAAAAGTTTTAACATTTTTTTTTTTGCTTTCTTGCTCAAAGTTTGATGAGAACATCACCTCCACATCTGTCTGCACCTCGGAGATGGTTAGCTTAACTTAATGTTAGCTGACTATAAAGACTGGAAGTTGTGGTAAACATGCTGGCCTGGCTCTGTCCAAATCAACACACAGTAAACAATAAATTAGCAATTTTGCACTGTCAGTTCCCCCGTTTTTAAGTCAATTAGAGAGCATTTATGTGTCTTATACCAAGTGGGACATTTAATGTCATCACACCAAACACGGAGACGCATCTGATCACTTTTCTGTCTTTACCGGCCAACTTCAATCGCAAATTACTCTGGCTTTAATCTTGCAACGTGTAAATCTATCTATAGTCAAGTGTGTGATGTAGTCTGTTTATAGCCATAAGCTTTTTACTACTGGCAATTCCATTACCCTTCAAAAGTCATAAAAGTAGTGTTCATTCTGAAGATCATATTGCTGAACAAACAGCGTAAACTTGTGTTGAGACTTCTGGGTTAGCCTACAAAAATACATCATCCCTGCATCAGTCTTTATGAAAACATACCAAATTTCTAATGACACACTAGTTGATACTCTGAACATACCAAAGCTGTACAAATAAAGCATAGTATAGGTGGTTTTAGGCACTTATCCCGATACTACAAGGTAGCTGGTTTCTCTTTGAAGCCACATTTATGGTGAAATATTGTGACATTAAATCGGTACATAGAATAATTGAGTATTTTGAGGACTGACTGCTATAGTCCGGATACGGTTAGCTCAACGTTAGCTTGTCATAAAGACTGGAAGCTCCTTCTGGCTGTTACAAAATTAACAAACAAGCCATGAAACACGGTTACAGGAATTGTTCAACATTTTGAAGAATATCTGATGCCTTGGTGAGAATAAGACGAGGAGATTGATATCACTCACATGTCTCTCAGTTAGATGTGAAGCTACATCTCGGAGACGGTTAGCATAGCCTGGAGCTGGGCGCTAGGGGCAGTAAGCTAGCCCAGCTCTGTCCAAAGGTAACAAAAACAACTTAAACTCAGCAATGTTGTATCTCAATCCTACATAGCAAGATATATTGTGATGAGCTTTAAAGGTGTTGGGCAAATTATGTTATGTTTTAACAGAGCTAGGCTAGCAGTTCCTCCCTTTTCCCCGCTTCTCGCTGAGCTAACAACCTCCTGTCTCTAGCTTAAAGTTTGCTTTAAAGACATGAGAGTGGTATCGATTATCTCATCTAACCTTGTCAAGTGGTCAAGCGTAACTCCCAAGATGCTAAAATAGATTTTTCTGAATCTACAAACTGAATTCTTCTGCTAACAGTAATTTCGGTTTGGGTATCTAGAGTCGACACGCTCTTTGTATCCGTCTGTGTTTCCTCCAACAGTCCAAACACTTGGACGTCCGCCTGATTGAAGGGCTCTAAATTGCCTGTAGGTATGACTGTACAGTCAGTATTAGGGATTGTCTGTCTCTGTTAACTCTGTGAGAGACTGGCAACCTGTCCAGGGTGTTTTCCTGCCTTCCATCCAACCCTTGGAAAAGCTCCAGACTGCCGCACTCCCTGAATAGGAAGTAGCGAGTGAAAAAAAGGAGAACAGGCTGGTGCTTATTTTACTAACTAGTGGTTCAAAGGGAGAGCTGATGGAGCCCTTGCGGAGAAAAGGAAAAATGGGAGAGGCAAAGATTCGTATAATGTTGCACTTTAATCCTAATAACGTACAATACTCGCTGGAAGAATATCTTTTATTTGTCTTTTGAATCTCTTTAGAGACAAACAGAGGCACTATTTTTAATCTGGTGCCTGATGAATGTTACACCGTGACTCTACAGAAGGAAATCTGTTTGACGCTGCAAGAAGAAAAGGTTGAAGTAAAACACTTCACCCTTAACTGCCATGACACGCTCCATCTCTGTGGCGACCAGAGCTGCTGGCCGTGGGTTTGAGTAAAGACTCAGACCAAAGACAAATGCACGGTGGTAAATTCTGTGGTTTTTCATCCCCCCCTGTCTGCAGGTAGAGCCTCTCTTCACGGGAAGGCCTCCCTACAGATTGACCCCGTGCGCTCCGAGGACCAGGGCTGGTACGAGTGCAGGGTCCTGATGCTGGAGCAGCAGTACGACACCTTCCACAACGGCAGCTGGGTGCACCTCACAGTCAATGGTGAGTCACCCGCCCCAGCGTCTGTTCCCTGACCTGGGAACACGTGTGTTAGTGGCTGTGAGTGGGAAAAAAAAAAAAAAAAAAAGGAAATGTGTGTCATACACTGAAGCTTCATGTGTCATATTCTTACATTTTCTAGGGGACATTTTGAACAACACGCCGAGGGTTTTCTTAAGATTGCAAGCAGTTTGTTAACGTGAGGAGTTTCGATGTTATTTACCAATCATAATTACTAATCAGTAGTCTGCACATCGAGTCCGTAATCTCCTCCTCCTCCTTAATTTAGTTTTGTTAGGGAAGGAAGGTCTTGAAAGTTTTGAGCTTCTGATTGATTGCGATGTACAAAGTCTTCTTGTAGTCGCTGGGCTTTTACTGCTGTGTCAAACACCCTGATTCATGCCTTATGTCTTTGGTTGAGCACAGTATCCGTTATTCTTTTTGTGTTCAAAGAAATAAAGTAAGATTAAAGAAACTAATCGCACATTGCAGACCTACAAACAGCCCTTCGGTCACACTGGACCCAGAATTTAAGTGTTGACTTTCCGGTGCCGTTAGTAACAGTTTGTAAGAGGGCCGCACCATCAATCAAGTCATTACCAAAATTGCAATACAGCCAAGTGCAGAAGTTGTAATTTTTTTATGTAAAGGTAAAACAGCATTATAATGAAGTACTACGGTGCTGCAGAGAAGCTCTTGCCAACAAATCTTGTTCTCAGTTTCTTTGGCACGGATCCCAACAGTGTTGTGGTTTTAATAGTTTTTCACAAAAAAATGATCGTTCCCACTAATCGAGGATCACATCGCAATCATATATCTGTCAAAGTCACTGCAATCTGATTTTTCTTTTTTCACCACATCCTGATGACACAGCCCCTAGTTTATAATCGTCTCCGTTTCTAATCTGATAGAGTGGTAGTTGGATAGTCAGACGCTGTTTTTTTCTTTTTTTTTCTTAGATCGTTCCTGCAGCTTCTTTTCAAAAAAAGGGGCCTGGGGTAAGAAGGGATGAGAGGCTGGTTAGGAGAGAATTGATTGTGTCCTGTTTAAGGCGGTTCCGGCAGGGATTGTCTGTGATAGTCTGAGAGCTATCAAACTGATGACAAGGCGGAAAAAAAATCTGCACCTTTGCATTTCCCAGGAATGCCCCAGTGGCTCAGAGAATCCTATGTGAAGTGTGTCTTCACATTGTTGCGACGCACACCCGAGACTACAGAGACAATGAAGCCTTTTTGTGTTTTAACGTGGTTTTCTGTTTCATGTGAGGAAAATGCTTTTCGGACAGATATTATATTAAGCTGCTTCAAATGTTTGGCAAGCGATTGATTATTAAACGGCTGGGTTTTGCAGACGCATGATGCAGCAAAAAGTAAATGCAGGGGATTCTTGCGTTATCGCATTCTCTGCATTTCTAAGTTAGCTTTTCATGTAAGGGTTAATCAGAGTGTGTGGATCTTTTTCTTAACAGGCGTGTGAAAAGAGAGGTTCAAGACAACGGTGATGATTTTCTCGCGTTAAAGCTTCACAGGTCGCTTTCACGGCTACGGATGCTACTTCTTTGCTCCATGGTGGGAACCTCAGAAAGCACATATTTAACACTCAGGATTCAGACAGTCGGATAAAATGCTGGGCAGCAAATTTAGAGAACTATGTAGTAAATAGTGGCTCATTTATTTAGCGCTCAGTCTGCTGCTGGTTTGTGAGCAGGATTACACAAAAACTACTAAACAGATTTCCAGAAAACTTGGACGAAGGATGTGTCTCGGCCCGGATTAGACCCCGTCACCTTTTTGGTGCAGATCTGGCTAAAAAGATGTTTCTCCTTTTCTTTAAGATGGCAAGATGAGGTGTTTTTTGTTGTTGTTGCTGGAAATCTAATTGCATTCCCAGCATTTCTGTCCCCGCTTTCATGTAACCGGGTTGACACGAGTGTGTGACTCACGCTTATGAAATGAGACGTTCGAGCCAAAAGTGGTGATTTTCCCGTGTTAAAGCTTCACAGGTCTCCGACTTCAGAAAGCTGTAATCCTCTGTGTTGTTGGAGAGAGAGAGAGAGAGGGAGAATTTTGCGAGCAAAGTCCTGTCAAGCTCATTCACATGTATATTTTTGGCGCTTATGAGAGCCGCGCGAACCTCATGCATATTCGATTCCATCGTGCATACGTTTCACAATGGATGCAACTCTCTGGCGTTTGAATAATGACTACAACGCTCCGTATGCGAAACACTGTGTAAAGAGCCATTTATAAAGTCCATCGCGCGGCATAATCACCGTGGAATGAGAAATGCTGATCGGTATAAATGCTTATTATCAATGCACAACATAATGTTTTTCTTTGCTGCGTGCTGGTGTAGTTCGTTTTATTTATTTATTTTTTGGCGCCACACACTGCCAATTACTCCCCGTCGCCGCGTTCAGCGCGGAGCGCCTTACATCAACGCTGACATGAGAGCGTCTCATTGTGTGCGTTTGTATGCGGCTAAATGAGATCTCTGTCTGCCGCTTGAAGTCTGCGGCTGAAGAGTGAATAGGTCGTAACTCTGCTGTCACCTGCACGCTCCTCGTGAAAAACCGTCTGTGGGCGTGCGTGTGTGTGTTTGTGTGTGCATCAGTGTTTTGTTGTGTAGGCATACTGCATCTGTGTGGCTTGCCTCATCAGTATTCGCTCTTAACTTCAACGGCTCCCTCCCTCCCTCTTCTGCCCTCCACTCCTGTCAGGCCTTTCAACAGAAACGGAGCTCTTTGGGCTGTAGCAGAACTAATAATATCCCTGAATGTCATGTGCATTCGGCGTATTAAGCGACGGCATTTTACATGACCTCATGCATGTAATGTGTCGCGCGATAATGATGCAGTAAGCCGGTTGTTTGTGCTCGGGGTGGACGTGTTTAAACTGGTGCAAATATTTGTTTTTCTTTGCAATTCAAAGGCAGATATTCATGGGGATATAAAAAGAAAAAGCAGCAGTTGTCGCAGAGTCTAGAGCTCCAAAGAGGGAATTCATATGAAGACTTTCTGCTACTGTCGTCCTCTAAATGGGTGTCTGTGAGGGAAGCAGGTGCCATGTTCGTCTGGCCTCCGCACAGACACTATAAGGGCACCCATTTCCTTTGGCTGTTGGTATTTGCATACACTCCTCCTTTGAGTTCCTGTTTGCTGGCCTTAACTTCCTGCCAAGCGGACAGGGAATTCGTGCCCACTCAGTGGCAGGTGTCAGATGGCAAGGCCTTGTGCCCGAAAAAGACACTAAGGCCACTCTCTCTTTCTCTGCCCTCCCTCCTCCTCATCCTCATCCTCTCCTCTCCCGTCTCGTCTCCACTGTCCTCCCCTTCTCTTCACTCTTCAAGCCTCGGCAAGCCTTTCAGAGGTCCAAAATACGCCTTCGCACCAGCGTTTTGACATGATTTTAACTTAATCATCTACACTGAAACATGGAAAAAAGAAAAACAACAGACCCTGCCACTGTGCCACTGGGTTACTGATGGGCTGGCATTTAGGGCCCATTTGGTTGACCCAACCGGGGCCCAAATGCCAACTCATTTGTCCACCAGCCCCATATATCCTGCATGTGTGTCTGCCCTTGTCAGCCACCATAACAGGCCCACTGTGGCTGCAGAGTGGAGCCCCTGTGAGCGATCATCATCAGGCAAATTTAGATAATAGGTAGTAATTGCTCACACGGGCCAAAATGTCAGCCCGGTAGGGACACATGTGCCGTCCACTCGGACAAATGAAAGAACTCTTCAATCTGAATCCAGTGGGTTACAACAGGATTACAGAAAAACTACTGAACAGATTCTGACTAATCTTGGATGGAGGATGGGTCTCAGCCCAGAATAGACCCCACTAACTTTTGGTGCAGATCGAGATAAAAGCTCAGATTCAGCATTTTTCACTGCGGGATAGGGAATTTTTTAAATTTTTAAAAAATATTTTAATTAATTTCTGCTAGTTAACTTGTAACTTTCATAATAGTGTTTACATCAACTCTGATAAGTAATATATCCGATTTGGCACCTACTTATGCGAAAGTACTAGAAAACAAAACACATTTGGACGCCTCTCGTTATCGAAAGATAGTAGTTTAGTCCGCTGAGGGAAAATTGGCATGCTTAAACATGTGAAAAACCGTGACGTTAGATGGCAATATGATCGACCAACGTCCAGTGTGAAGTCCCCCATTTGTGTCAGCAAGAATTTCTGACTCTGTGATTGCCTGATGTGACACTGTGACGGTCTCAAATCACAACCAGTCCGTGTAGTTGAGGGAAGAAGGAGGTAGGAGGCTAGTGTGTCGGAGAGAGGGAGTAAGTTATAAATTATTATAATCCAGATCCAGAGGCACTCAAAGTCTCCTCGAGTGCCTCTTTCTTCTCTGCAACCGTTTACACTGAAACACACGTTTGAGGCTCATGATGTGAAATCAATGAAAAATGTGTAGTCTATGTAGCCGTACTCTCCGAGGAGCGGAGACAAGAAAAGTAAAACCGGGCGAGGGAATAAAACGATACAGACGCACTCTCGAGTTAGTGAGCAAAGAAAAGCGGATGTAAGCCTTCAAAGGACGGGCCGAACCCGGCGTCTGAGCATCCAGGCCATCTGCCGATGCGCTTCGTGGTCTACAAAGACGAACAGTGGGAGTGCTGGATCTTCAAGCAATCTTTTAATGTATATAATTGATGAAGAGCGGCAGTAAGTAGGGCAAAAATGTGAGGCTCAGCTCACTTTTTTTTGTGGAGCATCTCCCAGGTTTCCCAGCCCGATGACACTTCCTGCATGACGAGCCGTACCTGATGGCGTGGAACAACTCCCAGGTTGACCAAAGTACCTTCTGTTGTCGCCGCCATGTGTGCCACCTATTTCCTGTCATCTGATGCTCAGTCCCTTGAGGGAAATCTGAATTAGGATTAGAATTCATGTTTTCACTTTACAGTAATAGTACCAGAACAGTAATTTACACAAAAAGTACTCAATAGAAGTGTTGTGCTTAAAACTCTAAATATTAGAAGATATTAAAAGAAGATATAGAGTTTTAAGGGTAAAGATAAAACATAATATTATGTGCACATGTGAACGTAGAAAAACTTCAGCTTCCTTAGCAGTCATCATAAATGTCATCACAGTCCAGACAGCCATTTAATGTACAGTACATGTCAATAACTGCACGCCAACAATCATCATAAAAATGAATAGATAATGAGTATAAAGCACATCCCGTATGTATCCATGTATTTCCCATCCAGTGGTTCATATATTTTCCCAATATTCAAAGGCTACTACGGTTATACGGTGTTTCCCACACATATACATATATTTTAAAACGTGAGTATCTTATGCTGTCAGATAAAGTAGTGTAGTAATAAGTGCTGTACTTTGCTCTGAATGTCAGCAGGATTGAAGTATAAAGTAGCAGAAGAATCTCAGTTTGTCCTTGAACACACCAGATGAGTGAATCAACTTAGATTCACCTTCCATCAGTGCTCCTAATTGAATAATTAGTCAAACCAATTAAGATCGATTAATTATATCTTAAGATAAAAGCATAAACTCATAGTGAAGCAACTGCTGAAGGTTTCCCCCCCGATAACTAAAGTGACGCGTCACGATCCGTTTAATGCAGCAGCTGACCCGTCAGCTACACGAGCAGGAGAGAAAGAAACCAGTCATGCATTTTATTAGAGTCTCCATTAATCTACAGTATCAGATAATGTAATGAGTGTTGGGGAGTGAGAGGGCAGTATGGACAGGCAGATGTCTAAATGTGCTAATTGGGCGATTTGTTTACTCCATGCCAGGTGCTCGTGTGCAGTCTGAAGCATGGCAGCACTCCCAGCGGCGAGCGGTGACCCACTTGTATAGCGGCGCCTTTTTTCTCTTTAACTAAACACAGTGGCACTATTTATAATCAAAATATTATGTTGAAAACACTGGAAGCAGCTGGCGGAGGAAACTACAGTTTATTGGCCTGCAGTAGGTGGTGAAGAGCTCCCCTGTGGCTGTTAGTGCAGCTCGGAAACATCAGGTGGAAGAGCAGCGATGCCACTAAGTGGTTTATTTGGGCTTGCTGGTGTCGAGCTCTCACCGAAACTGTGTTATCTGAACAACTTCTGTATGAGAGTATTGTTCATCGTGCCTTGTGTGCTGGGAATGGGCTTTAATCGTGGATTCGTAGAGCTGAATACTGCCAGTCAGCCTTGCTGTTGATTCGTCCCACTGGCCAACAACGGTACTACAACAGTTTTACGTCCTGAGTGATCTTGACGGCATCCACAGTCCACTTCCAGTCAGAACATAAAGATCACAGTATTTAATGTCATCTTACTGCTGTTTGTAAACTTCATACAACCACATAGACTATTTGAACATAACTGGAGTGATGAGAGGGTAATGCTGATTGGACTAATTATTCAATTTTCAATTCAATTTGCTCTTCCTTGCTCTTCCTTGCTCTTCCTTGGCTGATGTATTCTGAATAATGTGAGTCACAGCTAGAACTACCAAATGGCCAAAACAAATGTTAGCCCAGTACGTTTCGGCAAAACAACAGATAACCTCAAACTTCATGTCTGTTCAGGTTTAATTTTTCTATTTCCGTCTCATCACAATGCTGTGTTTATGCTCTGGTTCGGTTCATGCACAAAAAAACACTTGGTTAGCGTGAGGAAAGCATTGCGGTTTGGCTTAAAATGCCTGTGTTGGTAGCCAAAGATAGATGGAGATGGTTTTGGTAGGACAAGTGTCCTCAAAAATATCCAGTGGTATGAATCGGGCTGCAGTTGGCTGTAATAATTCCACCACCATTCTCGCCACCTCCTGAATGTGAAAGTCAGCTAGTAAGCATATAATTCCAGCATGAAATACCACATTTGGTCCAAATGATAACCTTGGATGTTAGTGTGGTTTGCAGAAACAGTAGCTGCTAACTGTTGATAGAGTTTGTTTGAAATTTGAGAAGAACGATTCTGCAATTTGGATTTGTGGATTATGATTGCGATTAGATAGCTTGTGATATTATTATTTGACCTGAGATTCTTTGGGTTGATGGGGACCATGAAAGCAATTTTATTTTGAAAGGATTCCATTTTTGAAATCCAGTTCTAACAGCACATGCATGGCCAGAGTCTTTTGTTAGAATATGTGATCATGAATCATTAATTGTTCATCTTAGGTGAGCTAACATCTGCTAATTGGTGTGAAACACAAGTACAGTTGAGGTTGGTGCGGATGTCCTCACTGCAGTTTTGTAGGTATTTTGGTCATAAATCAAAGTTAAGGGTTTGACCTGATGATGCCATTAGATGAAAAGTTAGAGGAATCACCAAAGTCAGTATGATTCATTGTTTAGGAACTGTGACTGTCTATGTAGTTTTCTGCAAATCCACACAGCGGATATAAGATATTTCAGTTTGGACCAAAGCGGAGGACAAACAGACATTTTCATCCTTCCCTCCATCTATGTAAATTCTTTAAACCAAAACGTAGTCTTAAAGATGATACAAGACAGGACACGTATGCAGTATAGTGATGGCTGTGTATCTGAATGTTGTAATGATTCGTGTTCTCGCTTTCTCCGCAGCCCCACCTTCATTTACAGCGACGCCGCCACAGTATGTGGAGGCGAAGGAAGGGGGAAGCACTCTGCTAAGCTGCTCTGCCCAGGGAAATCCAAAACCAATGATCAGCTGGCTGAGGGAGGGGGAGGAGCTCGCCACCAACGCAAAATACACGGTGAGAACGGTCACGAATAACGGGAGTAATTCTGACTTATGATTGTGTTCAAATATAGAAGCAGGGCTTGTGCACAGATGGTGTCATCCACGGAGTCCATCTGTACTGCAAGTATGTGGAGGCCCGCGTCTCACTGAGGCTGATGTCAGTTTGTTCTGTTGTTGTGCTGAGAAGACAAATCATATCTTTTGGTGATAAAACCTCAGTTGACCTCTCAAACACAGGATTCATGAGGCTTTACTTGATTATATGTCGCAGGAGTAAAACACTTTATATTACGGTAAAGATATTCACCGTTAACTAATTGCTTATAGGAATCAACATCATAGAGCACCTATTAACACAATGCCTCCATGATAATATTCTACAACTAGTAGACCTTTAATTTTTTATCAGTAACCTCATTATTACTGTTCATTAATAGTAAGTAAGGAGTTGCTGTAATAAGAATGAGGCTCTTCATGCTTTATTTCTTATCTTATCTCATCTCATCTGATCAGGTCATTATCTCTTGATAACACTTCATAAATATGGTCTGTTCTTATGTAAAAGTGTTGATGGTGTCCAAACAACTCTAGATTAAGACTCAGAACATGTTCCTCCGTCCAAAGTGAGGTTTTACTCACAACTATTACACTAGTAGTTTGCATGTTCTACTCTTAAGAAATATGGTATACTTAGATATTAAAAAAGTATTTTTATACTGTATATTATGGGTCAAAAGATTGTTATCCTGGCTGATTATTGAATCTGACATTCAACATTCGGTGTTTTATTTCATTTTTAATTTTTTTTTTTTATCTGATTTCCAATAAAGGAAATGAATCGAGAAATATGCTGCTTTGGCTCTGATGCAGCAATCTGCAAAATAAATAGTGAATGTAAATGTGCAGTTAGTTACATTCCATCACTGCTATCAGTCAACGGCCTGGTTGCTGTAGAATAGAGAGATCTCGTATGTTCTATGATATAACTGGTATGAAAAACTTTTTTCAGGGATAATAAAGCAGAAGAAAAAGCTTCAAACACATTTGAGGGATCGTAACAAGATTTCCCAGTGCATCAGCCAATGTATTGAGTTTTTTACAATGACAAATAAAGAGCCATTATGCTACAACTATACATGAATCAAAGTAACTAGCTGATTAACTAGCTGATTAATACTGATGCCTCTTTATGACCTACATAAGCAAATGAGAGCATTCTTAAAGCCCGTAGCCGGGTCAGATTCAAAATTAAAACTTTTTTTGATGAGGATTGATTAAGAGTTCTCCTCACAGCCTGAGGGAAGAAGCTGCTCAGTAGTCTGGTGGTACGACACTAAAACAAAGTTCACTTTGTTTTTTTTAGTTGACACCAAATGAATAGCTGTTGATTGATTAATGATGACAGTCAGTGACTGAAGCAGCAGGACTGTCAGTCAGACTCTTCCCGCTCCTCTGTAATGTCTTCAGTAAAAATCAACTCCACCTTGAATCACTTTTACAATTTTTTAAAAACAGCTCCTGGCAGCACACCTCACAATCCTCTTTGTTGTCTGTCGCTGCCTGATTTTTATTCCCGTGGCTAAAACTGCCAAAAAAAAAAACAGACGGTCTGATGTCATGACAAGATTATTTCTGGCACGGCCTCGCTGTGACAGCAGAGAAATGTCTCGGCTATATAAACCATCAGCAATAAACATCAGGTTTGTAAAGGTGTTTAGTCGCGCGGAATCAAAGACAGTTAACACGCTGCTCCATCATGACTCACAGACACCAGCAGCTCCGACGAGACCATGATGCATTGCAGCCACGTCTCATTGCATCTCGAGCGAAGGGGTCAAATGTCGCTTTTTTTCTCGAGTGGGAAAACTCTTGCTCTCTTGCTCTCCACTATACTAGCACAAGTGCTCTCTACACCTACGTGTGGAACCGGAGAGAGTGCTCGAACGCAACATCTGCGCTCAGGTGATTGTCGGGAGTCGTTCTCGCAGAAGTAGGGATCTGAAGTAGACGAGGGAGGTCAAGGTAAACAGAAAATTAAATCACAGCGGCTCATTACAAAAAAGGAAAGTGCAGGATTGCTTTGAGCATAATAGGTAGCTTCATTATGCTTAACAAGTCCAGGGTGCTTTCATACTGCTTGTAATTGTTTATGGAACTTTTTTGAAAGGTGGATGCTGCCTTCCCTTTTTTCTGCACACCTTCACGCTCTCATATGTCACTGATATTGCAGTCTTGCGTGTGATACAGGAAGTGACAGCAGCGCCTCTTCCTCTTTCAGTTTTCCTCTGCTTTTTGCTCTCCGCCATCTCTGCCTCCAGTCGCCTCTTTTTAACACCATTCCCTCTGTAAATGATTAGACAACATTCTGATGTATTATTAATCCCGCTGCTCTGCATCAATATTACATGAGTCCTAATACGAGCGTTACTCTGAAATGTAAAAAGCGCTAGTGAGAGCCTTCTCTAGCTTCCGTGTTGTACATGGTGAAATGTAAAAACCAGCACATTTATCAGCTTTCTTTACCCATTTGGCTGTTTTTTTTCTGAGTGGGAAAGCTCCTTCTTGTGGTGAGAAGAGAGCTGAGCGAGCATGAGGGTGTATTTGCTCACCCACATGCTCAGATCCATGGAGACATCATGGAGAAAGGCAGGAATGTGACGGACAGGGTTGGAAAGAAAGAGGAATCCTCCTCCTCCTCCTCCTCCTGCTGCTTCTCTCTTTACTCTACTTTATTACTTTATTTATTTGCATGGGGACAAAAAAAAAGGGAACCATAAAACAAAGATACAGAACAAAATGAGGACAGAAACCTATGTGGGATTATAAGGGTCTTCCCAAACGTGCACTCAAATCACAAGCGCAAAAAAAAAAAAAAGAAGCGAGCAGGAAAACAACAGCAGCCTCCTGCTGTTTCCAAGCCCCACATCAGTCTCTCTGGATGTGTGAGTGAAGTGACAGAAATTGAGATTCTGCCTTCATCTCATGCCTCACCTTATCTCCTGCCTCTTCTTTTCTCTGTCCCCTTTTTTACCCTCATCTGCTGCAGACTTCCTCCTCCTCCTCCTCCTCCTCCTCCTTTTTTTTTAATCTTCTCCCCCTCACCTCGGATTGAATACAGCTATGGCACAGAAAATATTGGAATGGACCGGCGGCCATTACATATCATCAGATCCTGTTACTGTCTTGGAAGTCTGCTGCAATCGCTGCTGCTCGCGCCGTCGAAGTGAAGTGATTCGATTCGGCAGTGATTTGATTTAATTACTATGGATTCAGTGCAACATGAAAAAAAAAAGCAGCAGCTGCGTATTCAGACAGAACATGAGGTGAATTTAAAAAGAAGCGTAACTGCCCACAAAGTAGAAAAAAAAAAATAGCATTAGATGTGGCGCTCACCCAGTACGTCGCAAACAAACTGCACACATCCCAACACTCAATGTGCACACAGGGAGTCGGTGCATACGTTGTTAGCTAGCTTACAGGTAACATCTGCACGGCTGTCAGATTTAATGTTCTGGGGGGAAATCAACAAGGAAAAACAGTCCAGCGGTCAAACCCGCTCAAATGATGTGATTGCTCAAACGATGTGATTGCTCAAACGTGATTGGTCGATACTACTTGGACTACAAATGGATCACAAATGAACTACAAATGGAAACCAAGAGCTTCCAACATCTTGTCCCTTCAGATTCTGCATCTAGTAGATATCTGTTTGTAGAGATTCGGGTGATGCTTCATTGTAAGGTGAAATTGGGAGGTGAATTTCATAAAATACCACCAGCAGTAATTAAACACATGATGTCTCAGGGAGAGGCTCTTACTTTTCAGGCGTAACGTAACCCCTCAAATGACAGCAGCTCAGTAAAAGTTACTGATATGTGAAGGAGGCTGTGCGGGAGCTGAAAACATGCTGACTCAGCTAGACAGCAGTCGATGCGAGCATTAAATTAAAATAAAGACATCAGTTTTAATATCTTTCTTGCTTTTTTAATCCATACAAAGGGCTTCACGAGCCTTAAAATCGAAGCTTCGCGACACATCAGTGTTTGGTTTACACTTCTCGCTGTCATCGGGAAACACATGACGCATGTTTCAGTGGCGATGCACAAAGTGTTACCTCGTGATAGACAATCCGGCCGATGATGAGTCAGTTTGCCGACAGACTGACAGCTGATAAATGTCGATCTACTAGTCTCATCTCTCGGCGATAAAGCATTTTGAAAGACAGATGAATGGGAATAATTCTGCGGGCGTAGCAGATTCCCCCTCTCAGCTGCATGAATGGACAGACTACAGCTGTGTGTGACTTGAATGGACAGAGCCTCTCGCAAAACCTGTTGCATAATTTATGAGGGTGTTTCTATTAGGTTTGGTTAATGTGTTTCTTCACCACTTATTGGTTCTCATCAGTGGCTGCACACGTGGACGCGCGACAACACGGAGTCGGACGTTTCCAAGGTTACCACATGCAGGAATCAGACCTGGAGTTAATTAAAGCGTGACACATTCATGACTCTGAAGCGTCGGATGTGTTTTCTTTAGAGTAGACTTCAAGAAGTGAGGGTGTTATATATCTTCGACCAGTGGTGGAATGTTACTAAGTACATATTTGAGGTACTTGTATTTGTACTTTTTACTCCAGCTGTTGAGATTGTACATACAAAACAACATCAGATTAAACTATCCAACAGCATATAAAGTTAGAGCTGAATTGTTGTGTCTTTTAATCAATTAGTGCATCTGCAACAACTGATCGATCGTTTCAGTTACGTTACTTTTGACACTTTAAGTTCATTTTGATAATAATTTGAATGAACTTTAGGGATCTTACTTGTAATGGAGTTTTTTATAGTTTGGTGTTGATGTTTTTACTTAAACTGGCTACAGACAAATTTTTAATCACGCAAGTGTAGTGGTTACAGAATAACCACACCATCAGTTTTTCTATTCCCCGTAAACATCGCTTATGTCCTGGTATCTTGACCGCCATCAGGCACGAAATCTTCTGGATAAATGAAGGTAGCCTGGCTCCATTTCTGTCTCATTCCACCTCTAAATTATAGAATGAACTTATGTGCTGAACTTAAGTTTTGTGTTGATGGGAGTTGCTACTCTGACAAAAAGCTATCTAGCTGTTTTTGCCTCAAAATCCAGAAAATTAGGGGGCGTTATGTGTTTCCATTTGAAGTAAAGGATCTGAGTTAAGGCTGTAACTAAATCAATGATTAGTCTGCTAATTGATTACTGTGTTTCTAGCCCACCAACAGCACCAAACTCCTTAAATCAGAAATATTAGTTTAGTATAATTGAAGTTACTAAAAAAATTAGCAAATATTCCTATATGAGAAACTTAAATGTAAGGAGGACAATACTCTGGAGAAAGATAGTTGATCATTGAGTCTCACTGGTGGCTCGTCAAATACCGATGCTTTGAGTTAGACATCAGGCTGACCTCCAGTGTCAGTATATGACAACCTGGGAGAGTTTCAATTACTTTCCAGTAAATTCACCATTGTTGCTGATTTTTAATTCTCTGTCAATCACTGTTCCTCTAAATCGAGGAATATGTCCTCCACCGCTATCGTGTAGGCTGTAGAGTGTTTTATGTGTTTCATGTGTTTTGTGTCTTGCATGTCACCACAGGTACACGATGGCAGTCTAACCATCCTTGGCATCACGAGAGACGACAGAGGGGCGTACACATGTCGAGCCTACAGTGACCAGGGAGAGGTGCTCCACACTACCCGTCTGCTGGTTCAAGGTACTGTATCCATGAATCCAGCACACTTGAGTTTTTTAACCAGTTTGTTAATAAGCGTTGCTGACAAATGTATCTGCTCCAGATTTGGAAATGAAAAAAAAAAAACACGTTTCGAATCCTTTTTTTCCTGCGGCCAACTATTGCATTTACATCATTAGAGTAGTTCAGTTTCATTATTTATACTGGAAGGCACTGACTGTAGTAGCATTTCAAAGCATGCAACTCTCTGGTGTGCTGATGTATGTAACGCAGCTTCTGAGTCTGTGTCAGTCAGTCAATAGCGCAGTCTGGGGCCTCCGTGTGTGCATGTGTGCGTGCTCTTTCTGCACAGCCATGTGTGTACAGCAGGATCTGTCTGTGTGAACGTCACTGTCTGTCTCCGGTCCATTAACTAGGCTCTCTGCTAGACACAGATCAGATAGATGGCTGCGATGCCAGCCTCCGGTTCTCTCAGTCTCCTGATACTGCAGGGCTGAGGGGAGCGAACAGTGTGTATTTAACAAGAATCTGAGCATACTGCCTTTACAGTAGAGTTAGCGTGAGGTCTATTTTTAATGCCTGACTTCTGCTGCTGCAAACAGAGCGGAGGAACGACTCTCCTCTTTGTTTACAGTGGAGTAGGTGTACGTGCGCACTCACTGCAAACACACATTAAAAAATCATTGTGTTGTAACCTAGTGAGCAGCGTAACCACTGGTGCATGTGATGCAACTGCATTAAGTCTGCAGGCCTCCAGTGGACCCGCTAATACTATGATGACTGTTCTCTCGACCACAGCACACTGCAGCAGAGGTCGTTCAGTGTTGGACTGTTGTTGGACAACATGAAGCAAGAGCCCTGCAGTGAAAACTGTTTGTTTTTTTTGTTTAATTGGGAGCAAAGGTTTAAAATCTTGCTTTAGCTATTTGTATTTCTTGCTGTTTTGGATCATTGTATGCAGTGTTTTAAATCAATATGAAAGACGCTTTTACTGCCCGAGTATGAAGGAATTAAATCATCGAACATGTCAGAGATCGAAGTCAAAATATTATGAAAGAAAACGTCATTTTTCCCAGAAAATCATATTGTTACAGGAAAAAATGTAATAATATAAGAGAGAAATATCAAGAGTAAAGTCACAGTTTGCATGGAGAACCAAATGACGTGCATTATGACTGAATTGGGATGACTGCATTACATTAGCGTGAAACTCCTTATGTGCTGTGCAGCTATTAAATGTTTTAGACTTTCCACTTAACTCCAGAAATGTTCTATTTATCTTGTTTATTATTTCGATCTCTACGAAAGGAGAGAAGCCCCGATCTATTCTAACTAACAATAAATCACGTCAACTTAGAAATACATCCGCAAACAACCTGTCCGTCCTTTTCCAAATCTTTTAACGTTACCGCAGAAATATAGAGGACGCAAACCTGGCTGACGTTGGTGGTCTGACTCTTCTTAATGTAACATTAGGTAACCGTTTTAAGTTGACTAGCTAGTTAGGCAGCATTTTGCTGAAATTAGCTAACCTAGGATACTATAGAATGTGATGTGTCCATGAAAATTGGGCTAATCTGCTCTTTAAATCGGGGACAGGATAAACGTAACGTCTTCCACGCGTTCAGAGTGTTGAGTTGCAGGTACAGGTCCCCCAATAACATCTTTTAACTATCTTGCTAACTTGTTTTTCTTTTCAAAGTCGACCTCACACGTTGCACATTTCAGTTTAACAGGAAACGGAGAGGATGACGGAGGTTCATCTGGGTACCAAGCTCGCTCAACTGTTATTGGAGCACAGAGCGACAATAGGCGGGACTTAGGAAGACTCAATAAGAAACTCACAAGGCTTTTATTGACATTCTTAAACATCTATAAACTGTTTCTTATAATCTTACAATGAACTTGTTCATGATGCTATTATTTACACTAATTTGGTCATATTGACACATAATAATGTTAATAAGAATCTTATAAGGACTTTTAATGGCCTTCCAAGGACATTATTATAAAGACATACCAATATTCATTATGTCCTGTAACAGGGTTCCTCCTTTAGTTTCACAAGTTTCACAAAAATGAGATGCTGAGGGATAATATTACAAAAGGTTTGCACTCATCCGTATGTGGGGTGAGGTCTGAATCTCATGTTAACTGTCAGTAAGGTGTGTGATGGAGTTTACATTCCTGACTGATGGTGCACACAAACAGTGACACTGTTCACCTCGTACAACATCCCTCAACGTGTGAATCCACAGCCCAGTTTGAGAAAAACCACATGAATAAAATGTTCACGGCGGAGATGAATATTGGCACGGAACGCACAAAGAAATAAAAAAGCTGGTGCGATCAGGACTCCGAGCAATAACTGGCAGATATCTGAGGAGTCTTGATTCTCACTCCAGTGATCTGTTTTTAATTGTTATGTTAGACACCCGCACGCTGCCGTCAGTGGTCCCACCTGATGCATAAAGCTGCGCACGCTGAGAGGAAAATAACCAGGAGGCTTGTGTCTGGGCCCACTCATAAAAGACAGCTTACCTTTCATGGCTTCTGCTGTTTTATTGAGAGTTCAGAGCAAACCTCGAGTACATCTGGGATGAAAAGTTTACAATGTGAAGCACGCGTAAGCTTCAACGCTGACTACTATTAAGGCTGCAGTAGCTGCCTGCTCACTGTATTTCACACCAGACTGCGGTGATATATTGTAAATAAATGCATAGTGTGTGCTCTGTCTCACCCTAATCCTGGAAAAATGTTGACATCCCTAAAGTGGAAGCAGAGTAGGCCTGCGTATGGCTCAATAGGATTGTTTGTGATTTAAACAAATGCAGTCTGTCTCTCTAATTCTCTTCTCTAAGTAGTGATGGTGAGAAATCTGTTGTACTTAACCTGATTTAGACACGTGTGACACAGAAAACGTCACTGATTAGTAATAGGATTAAATCTAGCTGTTCCATAGTAAAATTGTGGAGATTGTTTCGGTTTCAATTTGCTAAATGTTTTAAATTAAAGTCTAGTCAGTGATGAGGTAAATCCTGAGTGATACAGCTCATATTTAGGAATAATAATAATAACAATGATAATAATTTATTTAAAAAGTCAACATGTTTCGGGGCTTTAACGCTTATGTTGTACGCAGATTAGTGTTTATTTTCTGGGCTTCAAACATTCCTCAAAAAAACAGACATGTGAGTGAAGAGAAAGTCAGTTATTTCAGTTTTATGGAGACAAATGTATGCCGACTGTAAATGTGCATTTGAAGCATTTATTTCATAATTAACAACAAACTTCTGTAGCTACACTTAAAAAAATCATTGTTTTCAGCTGTTAAAGTTAAATCATCTTTTTTCTTATTATAAAAATTGATCAATAATAATAATCCTCTTTATTATTTTGGCACTTCCAGGGTACTGTGTCGGTAATCTATTTTTTTCAGTTCAACCACTGGACTGAACTACAGTATGTGTTATGTGAAAAGGGTCATTCTTCTTTAATGTCTTTTAGATATTTGTTTTGGTTTTAACAGCTCGAAAGCTAATTGCTTTGGTTCAATCTCTACTTTCATGAAATTGGTATACTCTACCTGCTCACGAACAAACAGCAAACAGACACAGTTGTCGACTAGCTGGTGAACACAGCGGAGCATTTAACAGCTGAAGGGACAGATATTTCTGTCAGGGGGTGGTGGAGACCAAAAACGGAGTTAAAAGAGAGTTCATTTTAGACTTAAATCCATCAGGTGAACAGAAACACGACCGTGAGTCAGTGCTAATGTTGCTCTGTGTTTGTTTGATGTGTATTAGCCATCTGTTTGCAAGGAAATGCATCATATTAACATATGCATAGATGTGTCAGTGTTCCTGCAGCTTTAATGTGTTAAAACTGTAGATTGCTCTGTGAGCAAAAAACTGAAATGAGCGTCTTTGTTTCCCTCAGGGCCTCCATACATCGTCACCCCACCAGAAAACATCACTGTCAACATATCCCAGAATGCACTCTTCGCCTGCCAAGCCGAGGCGTATCCTGGCAACCTGACCTACACCTGGTTCTGGGAGGAGGATAACGTCTACTTCAAGAAGTAAAGTTATGATCGAGTTCGCTTCTGTACTGTAGCTGCAGTGAAACTCTCCGCAGGGAAACTTCTGAGTTAAGCACTCGACTGAGGTTAAGACTTAAAGGCCCCTCGCCTAAAGGCTCATTTAAATCACCACCACACAGGCAGCATGAGGCGTTTGTGATGTGAATGACATTGTGTGTCCCTGAGCCCTCGATTTAGACTGTGTGTCTATATGTGTGTGTGTGTGTGTGTGTGTGTGCGTGTCGGTGCCCTGTCCTACTGCGGCCCTTGAGGCAGTAAGAGCGAGGCCCGGCGGGGGTCTGTCAGGACGGTGCCAGGCGAGTTAGTGCGCTCTGATGACAATATCACATGACTCAGGCCTTGTGTCATCATATGCCTCTCATGCAGAGATGATCTGAAGCGTAGCCAGGACCTCTGCGGGCTCCCCAGTGCAGGTCTTTAGAGCCTGAGAGGTTTTTTACAGCGACCGAGTGACAGACAGAACAAGTGGGAAGGAAGAACAAGTGAATGGGAGTTTGACTTGTGGTGAAAACAAGTGTCTGAGGAGAAGCACTGAAGAGTCCAATCTAATTTTAAACAGCTTCGTGGCTCCAGGCTCGATTCTTTCTTCTGTCTTTTTTTGCAGGATGGGTTAGATTCACTGGGGACGGTTGCATTACATTTCATCAAGGGTCATGTGTTATAACTCTGGGAGTTGTAACATGTCCAACACTTTACATTGAATCATATCAGTTATATTATTATATGTTCATATTGTTATATTCATGACTAAATCATGTATTCTCTACCATTTCTGTTATGTGTATTTCATAGCATTGTATTAATACTATACTGTGCAATGTGTGCAATTCACGTGTGTTACATACATATAATATCTGTAATTGACCAAGTGACGTCAGTGCAGATTCACGTTATGTCAATTCCTGCAACACAGTGAGCACTGAGATATATGCAATGCCAAACACCTGGTCAAACATCAAATCCATCTAAAAGCTGACGAGTGCACCGTGTTTGAGCTTGAAAGCAGGTCGACCACAGCAGCCACAGCTGACGCCTGCGGGTCACTGAGAGTTGAACCCTCCAACACGAGCGACTAGGCGTCAAAGGCTTCATCACATAAATCATTGCTGGTTGTAGTTTGACATTTATCAGAATACGTAAAGTCAGGAACGGCATCTTATCAGTGCAAATGTGAACGATACCCAGCCCGACTATACTGGTATTACGTATAGTTCACACATCATCATTGCTTGAGTTCACTTGAATAGTCTAAAGTAGGGCAAATTAACTGAAACACGTCATGCCACAGCTTTTTAGCAGCTTGATACAAAAGGAACGATTACACGCTTCTCATTTCCCGTGACTAAAGTACAGTAATGTTATGGTATGGAGCCTTTTAAAGTACATTTCCAGTGTATTTAATGTCCGCTTTTATATTCTTCTTAGCCTGTCTCTGTAATAATAATATAGTAATAGTAATAATCGTGTTTTGTGTTTTTTAGCGTCAAAGCAGATTCTAAATAACTAAAAACACACTGAAGCTACAAGTTAGCACCTGACATTATCTTATTTTATCGCGTCATTTATCAATAATAGTAAATCATTAACTAATACTTTTCAGATCAGTTAGAATCCATTAATAGGAACCTTTATCTAACAACACCATTATAATTGCAAATAATATATACTTCATCTACAATAGATCTCCAGTCAGAGATTCACACCGGAACAGAGATCTCAACTTCTTCTCCATAGTTACATAATGTCATTTTATTGTTGTGTATTGATTAGATATAATATTTGACTGTTCAAGATTATGTCATTGTGCACCCATGGCAGTGAAGTCAGAAAGCAGCTGAGATCTCTGTTCCTGTGTGACTGTCTGACTGAAGATCTGTTGCAGATGAAGCGTCTTTAGACAAATTTACTACATCTTAGATCTTCAGTTATGATAGCTCAGTCAAATCGACTGAACACTTACCCTTAAATAAACGATTCACAAACCTTTAATAACAACATTAGTGAGAGACCCTTAATAAAAGTGGGTCGTATTGGAAAGCATTTTATCTAAAGACATATTCTGTTTGATCGTCAATTCTCTTTTATGCTAAAAACTATTTCTCTGTGTGGACAAAGACAGCAGCTCCATCATGACTGTGTTTAATTTTAAACGGTGTCGGGGAGGGGGGGCGACATGAAGGCTGCACCATTTGGCGATTATTGCAATTAGCAGATTTATTTGAGTCTCCTGCTCTGTACTGTGTGTTCTTTGGATCCCTCTCAGAGAGCCGAGCTGCTGTTCGACTCTCTGCTGCTCTCTTATGGCACCCTCATGCAGCTCAGCCCCAAAAAAAAAAAAAAAAGAAAAAGAAAGAAATAGAAGAAAAGAAATAGATGTCTGGCCTGTCCTGCTTCAGTGTGTGACAAAAACGTCTGTGTCTCTTTTAGTGATCTGAAGCTCCGAGTGCGCATCCTCATCGACGGCACCCTCATCATCTTCCGGGTCAAGCCGGAGGATGCCGGGAAATACACCTGCAGTCCGAGCAACAGCCTTGGTATCTCGCCCTCGGCATCGGCCTACCTGACTGTTCAGTGTGAGTGTTACCGTGGCAACAAAGTGGAGGGGGAGGGGCGGGCAGAGCGAGCTGTGCGAGGAGGAGAACAGCAGCAGCAGTATGGAGGCTGCTGTAGTATCTGGCAGCGCTGCTCTCACGCTGGAGCACAAAGTAACCTTCTTGAATTTCAAGGTCAGACGTGACAGACAGCACACCAAGCTTATTTGACCTTTTTTTTTTTTTAAACATTCTGAGCGAATTCAGTTATTTTTCTATCCCGACTCCAACCTCATTCCTGAAAGCAAAGATGGAGACGGGAGGCTCGTCCTCAGACTCCATTTCTCCCTCGTTTCTTCTTTTTGAATCCGGCTCCGCCTAAATGAAATGGTGACCTTCCTGCTCGTCGCTTCTGACCAACGAGAGCCAAACGCCACTCCTGGCCATCTGACGTGTCATCGCCAGCCCCTTGTGTGCTAAGGCTAATTTGCTCCCAAGTTGCTGCTGGTCATTGATTACTGCGCTACAGTATGAGGCAGAGCTGGGGGATTCACAGCACTACAGGCAGCGATTTCATCACTGGCCTCAAATACAGCAGACCATAATTACACCAGTGTCCTGGATGCTTTATGCAAAAGCAAACTCTTGGCCTGTATTTATCAAACCTCGCAGAATCACTCTCAGGAATTGTGCAGAAAGTCAACCGAGGACTAAAAGTACTTGTTTTTAAGTGTTCTACAGTTTCTTTCAGCTAGGAGAAGGACGACTCCTCGATGGTGTACAACACAAATCTGCAGTAGGAATAGAAAAGCAGAAATGATGTGCAGAAACTACAGATGATTGCACAACATTTTTATTTGCCAGCACCTAGAATAAAAACAGAAAAAACATATAGACAAAACTCAAAATTGATATTTGCAAAAAACAGCATTAAGACTGTAGGTAGAAACATTTTGAAGGCACTCGCCTGGTTCATGTATAAATTTAGTCGATATGTAGTCAAGTCAGTTTTATTTATTGAGCCCAAAATCACAAATCACAGTGTCTGAGGGGGCTTTTTCAATCAGTAACAGAGTATATGTCACCCTCTGATCTTAGACCTTCGACTCAAATAAGGGAAAAAAGCAGAAAAAAATGCACCTTTGGCTATTTGACGTCCTCTCCGCCATGAATGTTCTAATTTTGATGACAACAATACAGATAAATGTGTAGGTTTTGTAACATAAGTGAGCGACGATCCAGCTCCAGCATCTGTGTGAGGGATCAACAGCCGGGAGACAGAGTCGGCTAATGGTCCAGCAGAGATGAGCCGGACTGAAAAGAGAGAAGAAAACTAGGGAGAGGGAGAGAGAAAAGAGGAAAGAGAGCAACATACACAGCTTTTACAGCTTCAGGGAAATAAAAACAAAAAAAAACTGGTAGGTCATTTCACTCAGCTATGTTGCATGCCGCATCCTTTTACAGCCTGTAGTGACACAGCAACACATCTTGCACAAACCGCACAGGCAGTTGCAGACATGATGTTAGGAAGCTCAGTCGTCTCGTCCACCAGTCTCCCTTTTTATGTGTTCGGTGAGCAAGGAATAACTGGTGTGTAATGTCACCAAGTCTTGAGAAATGCACAATCTGAACATGTCTATACACAACTTTTGTATTATAGCTCCCCTATCATTTGAAATACATAAAACAAGGCAGATATGAAACCCTGAACTAAGCTGTACCTTTAGATATTTCCTTAATCACAGTACGTGGTGGATATAGTCCATTCCCACTGAAAACGAGCAGAGTTTGCTATTAAAAATGACTTTCATACATTTTTTTTATCGTGACAGGATCATCATTGTTGCACAGCTGTTTTTTTTCCAGGGTCCCAAAAAAAGTGTAACGTTCTGAGCCTGTTTGTTTCCGCGGGAGTGATTCTGTGAACTCTCCTTTGCCTCCTGCACACAGTCCACCTCATAAAACATAGAAGCACATTCGTTGTGTACATCGCAGTGATTTCTTGAAAAAATCATGTTTAAATCAACTTCTCGCCCTGAGAGCACAACCAAAAAGGCAACCGTTTGGCCAGTTTGGAGGGATCTCTTACTCTGTGCTCTCTGATGAATACCCGCTCTGGTTTATTCCATCGAGTAAGATGGCACATACAGCATATTTGACTTGATCATGCATCCAGTATCCTTAATACCGAACCTGTCCTTTTCCATCCAGACCCTGCCCGAGTGATCAACATGCCCCCGGTCATCTACGTCCCACGGAAACTGCCAGGCATCATCCGCTGCCCGGTGGACGCCAACCCACCTGTGATATCAGTGAAGTGGGAGAAGGACGGCTATCCTCTCAGAGTGGAGAAGGTTCGTCTGCCTCAGGGCTTCGGATTTCTAGAGTATTTTTATATTTATGTTGCTGGTACTTTTGCTTTGGTATATAATTATCTCTGTGCTGCTGCCCTTTGCTGTCAGTGTGACCGTTTCTGTTATTAAAACCACACTCATTATTGAATCTGTCCTGTACTTGTGCGGAGATATTGATCAGTTCCCCAGAAAAATAAAATATCTCACAGCCTTCAATACCCCAGCCAACAAAGATAACTGTTACAGCTTTGTTATCATTTCAGCATCGTGCTTTCTCTGCAAAGAATTCAATCATTTGTCATCTAGAAACAGAATCTCTCTGGTCACTCCGCTATCTGTCGCTCCGTTTGTCTAGTGTCTAATCTTTCTGTCGCCGAGGTCAGACCATATTTTCTCGCTGCTGTCGAGCGCAGATCTGCATCGTGTAAACGTTCTGATTAATGCAACTTGAGTTCAATTTTTTTTGGGGGGGGGCAGGGTTTCTTTTGTTGTTTCTTTATTTGTCTCATTCAATAAACAAATACAATGAGCGTGCTTTGACTGATATTATCAACCCCAGGCCCCAGCCATCTAAACATTAAGTACACTCACCTAGAAGAGCATAAGGAAAAGATAAACAAATAAAAAATATGATCAAGGTCACACTCGGCCATGCCCAATGTCAGAAATCATTTAGAGTAAAAAGTTCTGAATCAAACATTTCAGCTGCGTCCCCATCTTATCTCGCAGTACCCCGGTTGGAGCCTGATGCCAGATGGAAGTATCCGGGTGGCGGAGGCCACAGAAGACTCCCTGGGCACCTACACCTGTGTGCCTTACAACGCCCTGGGTACCATGGGCATGTCCCCCCCTGCCACGTTGGTGCTAAAGGTACATCGGTGCTCACGTTTGGTCCAGTTTCTGCATGTCGTAGCATAGACTGATGTGCCCATGATGCTCTGCTGTGTGTGTGTGTGTGTGTGTGTGTGTGTGTGTGTGTGTGTGTGTGTGTGTGTGTGTCTGTGCAGGATCCCCCTTACTTTAATGTGAGGCCTGGGGGGGAGTACCGTCAGGAGGCTGGGAGAGAGTTAGTTATCCCCTGTGCTGCTTCTGGAGACCCTGATATACCAACCATCACCTGGAGAAAGGTGCAGCAGACTGAAACGCATGACAAATAACTTAGGAATCTTCTTCCCGCACTTCTTAACCGTGTCTTCTGTGTCCATCGAAGGTGGGGAAGCCAAGCAAGAGTAAGCACAACATCCTACCGAGTGGCAGCTTACAGTTTCTGTCGCTCAGCAAGGAGGACCACGGAGAATGGGAGTGTGTCGCCACCAATGTGGTCACGAGCATCACTGCCAGCACGCGTATCCTCGTCATCGGTACGAAAACAATCTGCACGCTGCTGTCAGCTCAAGTTGCTTCAACAAAAACTCACCTTTCAGAGTCGCTTTGAATCCCTCTTGTCTGTCCTTCTTCTCTGTATGGTTTGAGTGAGTTGCATGAACGCGACCGCCATCCCTCAAACACCTAGCCTCTGCCCAATTTCCCCTCGGGCATCATTAAAATTTCATTAGATCTAATCTGTAATAGCTTAATTTAAAGGCTGAATCTGTGACTACAGTGTGGTATCACCCGTCGCTGCAGCCTTTGTCTGTTGAGTCGGTGCACCAAGGACATCTTTTACTCCTAAATTAACTGAAGTGTCGACAAAGGCGCGCAGAGTTTGGATTTTTTAAAACAGGGCTTTGAAGGAACGATTACATTGTTAATAAGTTGTTAGTTAAGTTCTCTGTGAGCACTGTAAAAGTCTCCTTTAATGCCTATAATGCAAATTATAGGGTTCAGGTTTTAAGGACTAATCTCAGCCTCATTAAACGGCCTTTATAACTTAAGTGAGATGGTAGCACTGATTATGCCCTTTGCTTGTTGAAGTTGTGACAATGTCTGTACAGCTCTAATAGCAGCCATTTTAAGTAGATAAATGCCTTTTTACAAAGTTTTGAAACTGGCTCGCAAAATCCTCATCGACACATGATTATTATGGGAAATGATGCGAATGATGTAGAGTACACAAACGCATAGCAATGAGAGGCACAAACGTCTTGTGTTTTGAGGGTAGGTTTGTGCTGTCGGGCTTTATTTACTCTCATTACGCTCACAGTGCTCTCCCCTGCGGAAGCATTTATTAGATTTGTTCCTCATGTTCAGATTCTGATCCAGGCTTTTAAAGGAATCGTCCACTTAAAAATCAGTGTCAGATATTCAACCCCTGTAGCCGAGTAAAGATGGGTTTCAGATGAATTAATGCGAATTAGGACAGTTTCTGTGAAGATGGAGCACAAGTTGTGACTTTTAAATTCCTTAAAGCTCAAAGAAGTTCAAAGAAATAGTTAAGAAATAATTTGGATAATACTTCTCGATCACTCTCACATCTGTACACTGAATATGAAGCTAAAGACTGCTACTGGTTAGCTTAGCTTAGCATATGCACTCAGTAAAGGGGGAAACAGCTAGCCTGGCTCTGTCAAAAGCTCACTAGTTAACTAATATTTTGGTGGCTCTGGTAGAATTATGAGTTACTCATTACTTTCTACAGGCCGTCAACTGGTTCACAGATGGGGCAGCTCTGGCAGAGATCGGAACCAGAATTGGGCCCATTTTATGGGCTGGTTCTGACAGTTTTGTTGGGGTGTTTCTAGAAAAATGCTGTCAGTGTTGGTAAAGTTTTGGCATCCAGAGTCAGGCCAGTGTTGGCTCAGTCTGCCACTTTTGTTGGGGTGATTGCTTGTTCAGTTTCAGTATCCGGACCCAGACAATTTCTGGAGTGTTTGGCAAGAGTCTGGCAACCTAACTTCAGCTGAGCAAATGCTTCTAGCCTGTCAGATCGCGTAATGTTTTCCATGAAAGGGCCACTATGTAGTTTTCGAGAAGAAATTCAAATTCAACATTAGTGAGGTAACAATACAAACTCGTAAATACTTTTTTTTTTCTGTAACTGAATAAATAAGCTGTTCTCAGATGAAAATAAGGTCCTGGGAACACATCTTACCTTTCTAAGAAAATATGATTTCAGACATTCACTTTAGCTTTGTCTTCACCAGAGTCGACCAAAGGATGCTATTGACAGATATTTAGCCAGGTGCATGGCTTGTGCTGACTCCCTTATCTATTTGCTGTAAACACTGAGTGAAGCTGGTTTGCCAGTTTCATATCCAACGTATCCAGGATCTTATGTTCACAAATTAAATATATTCTTCAAGAGGCTCAGTGTAACAATTTGTAGCAATTTACAGTTATTCATCAACTTTCTTTTGGTAGTATTTGTCGTCTCTCTCTGCTCTGCAAACAGAGAGCAACAGAAGCTAACGTTAGCTTGAAAATGGATTCTGCTAACGTAACAAAACAACCAGCTCCCAGCACAACACAGAAGTTCCACAATGCCCCTTTAAACATGTTTGAATTGAACCTTAATTTTAAAAAATGACACTTTAATTTGAACCAGTGTGTAGTTATATGGTGCAATATAATGTAGCCTATTAAACCCAACACATTTCCGGACTTGCTAGATAAATCCATTGCAAATCTTTTTGTCGCTTACGTCCAGTATAAAATTGGAACATACAGTACTTTCAAACACTTTTTCAAGAAAAGTATTGATCACAGCCACCAACAACAGTCCCTGTGAATATCCCCCCGACTCAGGACTGGTCTCTTTAAATTGTGTACAATGACTAACCGACTTTAAGCAAACTTATTAACTGACTTATGGCTTTAGCTTCACTGTCAAGAATAAAAAAGTTCCTGTTCCTTTAAGTCTTGGTTTTTCTATCATCTGTCGTGAGCAGGTCACTAAGTCTGCCCCAGTAGCCCATTGCCCCAGTGTCTGTGGAGACTTGATACTGTCTCACAGCTGGCAGCACTCAGCTTGCCTCCATGTGACCAGCCCTCAGCTGACAGGTGTCACGGGGCGACGGAGACAGCTGTGCACCTCCGACAACGCTCAGGTCTCTTTTATCACAGTGAGAAGTTACTGGCCTCCAGCCACACTGCACAGCTGTTATGTGGGTGGTGCAAGCAGAACCGCAGACAGACATCGCTGCTCTTGAACTTGACCTTACACTGGTCCGCACCTCAGCCAGCATCACCGTATCCATCGAGAGCAGGCAGATACATGATGCAGGGGCGGAAACACCAACAGCATGAGGGAGGATCTCTCTAGTGTCAGAACTGCGTGTGATATCAAAAGATAATTGTAAGTAGTTTTGTATCCGATAAGTAAATTGTGCTTTTTTTTAATGTATTCCCCCTCTGTGTCTCTCTGAACCACTCAGGCACCAGCCCACACGCTCCTGGTAATATCCATGTATTGCCCTCGACAACCTCCGCTAATGTGTCCTGGGAACCAGGTTATGATGGCGGCTTCGAGCAGACGTTCTCTGTGTGGTACGGTCCAGTGTAAGTGCTCTAACTTAACTTCAGATCAATGGGCGTCAGTGTGCAGATGTGGAAACTCTACCTGGAGGTTATCGGCCTGGTTTGACATACGAGCACGAGCCCCCAGTCCCCGTTCACTGATGATGATAGAATATGAAAACCAATCAGAAGCTCACAGCAGATTTGTTTTGACAGCACATTTCTCAGGGGGGTTCAGTAGATGCACATGTGTATAATTCATGGTGTTTGTTGGGAAAGTAATGCAAGTTCATTTTTGGATGCATGTGAGTAAATAAACTGCTTGAGTACCACCAGATGCACCCTGCGTTTGTTGACTGTAATAATAAGAAAACCCGCACAACACTTATGACTTTTCCTCATGTGTAGTTTAAACTATGAATTTGCAAATCAAAGGCCTGTAATTACCTTGTTAGGAAATAATTATACGTTTAATAGATTTCAGATTAAAACCCCGTGGAGAGCGGGGAAGTATTGTGGTTGTAAAATATCAGTGACTTGTTGTTGACGTGCCTGCAGTGATAACTGACTGAAGGTCACAACTCTAAATGAATAAAATGCCAAAAGAAATGACGTTGTTTTTTTTTTTAATCATAATTTACAATAAGCAAATTTAAATTGAGTGAAGCTGACCTTAAAACTTTGTTGTTAAAGTGACCTTCAAGTAGTCCTGAAAAGTTGAATTTAGGTTTCTGTTCACGATCAGTAAGAACAAAATATGACACATGTTGTCTCTGTTGCTCAGTCCACTATCAAATCACACAAACTTGCGTGTAAAACCATTTACAGGCTGGTTTTAAGGGTAACGACGACTTTGGTCCACTGGATTATACAGAGTAATATGTGTGACTGACTATTGAGTTCCATTAAAGCTGATGTGAATCATCTTTGATGCATTTATTGAATGATTTCTTGTGTTTAAAGGTGCATTATCTAACTTTTTTTTCAACCTGTTCTCAGAAGATCTACCTTATAGGTCGACAGCAAAAGGAGCTTATCTTGATCTGCATGGACAATTGCTGTGTGTATTGTACTTTTGTAGTAAATTGTTACATAGTTGAATATTGTTGCACTGTAGGACCAGGCTGTTTTTCTTCTCCGCCCGTAACTTAAATTACTGCACAAGCCTGTTTTGCTTTAAAACATATTTAAATACATCTAAAGCTCATGTTAGCTCTTGCAAACTGCCATTCCACAGATCAAGAGCTCTGGATCTGTTCGTTTATGAGCCCCGTAAAAAAGTTTCATAGTGCACCTTTAACTTTTTATGATGTCTCCTTGCGTGAAGGTGAGTGCAACTCAAAGTGCTCTAAATGTGACCGACTGTAGTAAAACAAATTGAGACTGATGCAAATGAGAAGAACGAACCCAACAAAATTAGGAATGAAATAAAGTAGTCACAAGATAAAAGCAAATGAATAGATAAGAGACATTTAAAGCGTGAATACAATTAAACAAGTGATAAGATGAAGAAATAATGGCCATAATACATTTGAATCAATCATCAAGCTTAGGGGGTTTTAAACACCTGCCTCAAGCTCAAAAAATAAGACCTGCCTGTGTGGAAGTTTTATTCTGCAAGAACTAAAAGACTCAAGAGGACCTAAGGGGCCGTCCTGGTTCATACATTTAAATCACGTCAGACAAGTGGGTTGATGCAAGACCATGAAGTGCCGTAAAGACGAGTTAAAGGATGTTGTCTGAGAAGTGTTCTGGGGCCTGAATCTCAGATTAAATGCAGATTTTCAGCACTGATCCTCCCTACACTGTCAGTGAGGACATTATGTATAATGTTTCTGTTTTTCTGTCTCGTTTCTGCTGTTCAGGTCAAAGAGAACAGACTTCGGTCCTCATGACTGGCATTCGATGCCAGTTTCTGGTGCTCAGACCTGGTTGGTGGTGCCAGGGCTGGAGCCTGGGACAGAGTACCAGTTCAGTGTGCTGGCACAAAACAAACTGGGCACAGGCCCATTCAGCGAAGTTGTGACAGTCAACACTGCAGGTGGGTTCTTCATTAAAGGCTCCTCCATCCATGTTCGCTGATATGTGACTTCAGAATCAACCCGCTGAGCTGCGCCAAAACACTATTTATAATTTTTAGAATACCATCAGACGCAGGAGATGAGACTGTCCTCTAGTGATGTTTAAATTCATACAGCATGAAAGCAAGAAAACAGTACATTTGGACCAGATTCACACTCTCATGTATCATCTTCTTGTAACACACAGCTTTAATTCCTCCCACCTTCGTACTGCACTGCTGGTGATTAACTGTTCTTAAATCAAGGACTTTCTGCCTCCTCCCTTGTTAAGCCCATTTGTGCGGCTGTCTGCTGTCAGGATTTAAGAGAAGAAACGCCCAAATATTAAACATCAAAAGGCACCAAATCATTTTAATGATGCCACAGGATGACTAAGCAAACACGATTCCATCTGTTGTTTAAAGAATGTGTCTGCGAGGTTTAGGCTTCATGAGAACAGAAGGTCCAGGAACAATTAAAATGTGCACAAAAATCGGCTTATATGTCTTTTATGATAAAATGTGCTTTTGGTTTGGATCACCGACAACAATACCAATTCTGTATATTGTTAAAAGCACGTATTATCATGTAAGGGAGCAAAATCCATTTCTGAGAACATCACCACATAATTTGCCAAACATGAAGCATCACATGTCTGTTTAAACTTGAAAGACCGTTTTTAATGTTCATTATGTAAAAAAAAACCAAAACGCAGAGATGTAAAGACTCAACTGATCCCAGAACAGATAACAGTGCTGTTTAGATTGTTAGACTGACTGATACTCTTGAGATCGATCCGCCCACCCCGACTACATTCTAATGCACCGAGCAATACAATAAATAATTCTCACTTCAATTATTTTTAATCGTCATAGCAGGAGAAGCAGAGGTGTAACTGATGACATCGATCGTAGCCCCGCTCCGCTCAGGTGTGCCAATAAACCGTCACACGCAATAACTGAGTCATTATTAATGATATTAGCTCCACCTGTGTTTGACTAGTCAACACGTTTTGCTGTTTGAAAGATGTGCAGTGTTATTTAGTGGTTCGTCAGTACATTGAGCTGAAATCCACATTTTGGAAGTGTATCTACATCTTTTTCGATTCATGCGTGTTTAAATCCAACTCACGCCTCAAGGGCACGCTGCCAATTCAGCCTTTGTACGCCACCACCTGAACAGGAACTGAATTAAAAGGTGTACGGTGTTTAAAATCAATGTCTCAGCAAAAAAAAAAAGGCATGGAGGGAGGAAAGCGCACAACTAGATTTCCCTTCATATAAGGGAAACAACAAAAAAGGGAAGGTGTTGAAAAATCAAGGCACGCTAAGTCCAACCCATGTAGTCTAACTCTGGCAAGTGGGTGAAAAATGTCAGGTTGTATCACATTTCCTTAAAATATGGAAATCATAAAGCGACCTACTTACCAGCCAGACCCAAAGCTGTGACGAACTGTGTTATAAAAACTGAGAATTGGGGTGTTTTGACAAAACATAATCTCAAAGACTTGATGATGGAGGCTCCCTCACAATGATGGCTTTGTTTCACGCAGTGTAAACTCAGATTCTGCTTCAACAAACAGCGTATTGGAGAGTTTACCTTCATTCAACAAAGGTTAAATGAGGCTTGCGTAGTTCTGACCTAGTTCACACACAGGCGGATGAAAGGGAGCGGACAATGAGGAATTTGGTTGATACTGTATGGTTCATACTCTGTCTCTGTTATTTCATTTCAGGTTATTTTCCTGTTTTTTAATCATGTGCAAGCCTTTAATTATCAATATCTCCCTTTGCTCCCCTTGAAAACTAGACAATTTTGCTGTATTGTTATTGTGTGAGCGTGATTTGCTGTGTTGCCACACCATCAATAACACGTTTCGAGTGTCTACCTCACTTGATTTGCTCATGTCCGACATTTCATTTCCTTTTTGGGTGAAATTGTTCTGCAGACGAGTGTTTTTCTATGCGCTGCGTCTATATTTATCCAAGTAGGGGTATTTTTATTTGTGGGCAATTAGGAAATCTGTGTCAGGACTCAAAGCGTATGTTTTTTTCCTCAAAGAAAACAGTCGAAGGTCATCAAAAATTAAGCAATTTGAGGCTTCTTTTAGGCGGCTGGGTTTTAGAGAGAGAGACGCTTTGAAAGGAAACTCTCTTAGTATTCAGTCTGAGGTCAGGTGGAGTACTTCTGAGGTTGTATATCAGGGAGAGGAACCACTCTACTCTCCCAGGGCATACAACATATTTCAAACTGAGTGACTCAGAGCACCGTTTATATGATACAGAGGAGTTACCAAATCATTTTTTGTCACGCTGAGATCAGTTTCTAGTACTCGCCAATTTTTAGGTACACTTTAGGTCACTTCATCCAGACTGAAATATCTCAGAAAGGGTAGATTCAATTCCCATGTCCAGACATTCATGTTGACCGGGTTAATGATACTAACTCACCCTGGCGATTCCCCTGACTTTTTCATGTAGCTTCACCAGCAGGTAACTTAACAAAAAGTTGAAATCCAGATAAATATATAGTCCAAGCATTAAACTGACGGCAAAAGGGAAACAAAACACAAAATGCAGGTGATATGACATTTGATACAGACATTCATGGTGACCAGAGAATAGATTTTAATGACTTTGGTGATCCTCCGACTTTTCCCACAGCCCATCATGACGCTCATATGTGTGGTTTTCAAATGGCTCGCTAACTATTCGATGGATTGCTATGACATTCTTGATTCCCTCCGGATAAAATGTAGTAACTTCTTCTGATTCTTTGACTTTTCATCCAGCGCAATTGTCTGGTCGAAGCTTAGCATCAGTATGTTAGCATGCAGACGTTGGAACTAGTATTTTATTTTATGTCAGAAAATGGTGGAAAAAAATGCACATCAGTCATTCCCAAAGCCGTAAATGACTCTTATGTCTTGCATTGTCCGCAACTCAATGATAATCTGTCACATAGAAGCAGCCCTTTTTTATCTGGGTCGTGTCTGAATTAGTTCCCTCTTTGTTAACTTTTCTGTGGAACATTTCTGGTCCAAAGGCTCTCCTCTGGGTACCCCAGAACCACTGGTGCTTCTTACTCCACCACGGTGCCTCACAGCCAATCGCACGCAGCACGGTGTTCTTCTCACATGGCTCCCTCCAGCCAACCACTCCTCGCCGATCGACCGATATATCATGGAGTTCCGCCTCGGGGAGAGGTGGGAGGTTCTGGATGACCTGATCCCATCCACTGAGACTGAGCTCATAGCTCGAGACCTCGTTCAGGTCAGTGACACACACGGTTCGTTAAAGAGACTTGGTGAAGTGTGGCATCCAAAAAACATTATTTTAGATAGCATTTATTCCACCTCTGTACAGTCCAGGAAATGTTGATTAGCATCATTGAAAATGTGTAACCCTTTATAAACCATTCAGCTACAGATTATAGTTGTTTATAGCACTTAAATTACTAAAAAACACACAAGACAGCTGCAAATCATAATTTGTATGATGCAAACACTAATTAAAAGAGTTGTAATGTATATCATCATCATCTACAGACCACATTTTCAAAAAGTGCAGTGCAGTGTGACGGTCAAAGAAGAGTGTGTTTGGTGTGTCTCTCTGACAGGAGTCCTGGTATGAGTTCAGAGTGATGGCTGTCATGGACGACCTGATCAGCGAGAGCAGCAACGTCGTCGGAGTGTCGAGCACAGGTCTGTTTCTTTACAAAAAAAGCAGTGCACACAGAAATGCTCGGCCCTTGTGAGGGGTAGAGTTGTCGCTAACTCTCCATTTTACCTGCTTGTCTGCCCCTTCAGATCCCTTCCCCCCTGCAGAGCTGCCTGAGGAGGGGCTGGCGCGGCCTGTGGTAGCGGGTGTTGTGGCAACTATCTGTTTTCTGGCAGCGGCAGTACTGTTCAGCACTCTAGCAGCTTGCTTTGTCAATAAGCAACACCGTCGCAAACTCAAACGCAAACCAGGTCAGTCTCCTTTGTCTGCTCAATTTGCATGTGATAAACATAGTAGAGCTCTGACCATGGATGGATTATTGAATGGGCCTAATAGGCATAAGGGGACCAGGGCAAAAGTCAATGAAATGAATACAAAGAGACACAAGACACATTAAACAGAGACACAAAACATATGCACATAGATGCTAAACAACTACAAAGAGTCACAAAAGACATGTAATAGATGTAAAACATCCACAAAGAGACACAGAACTGTTACAATAATGCACGAAACAACCACAAAGAGACACGAAAAACACCAGAGAGACACAAAACAACTACAAAGAGACACAAAATAACCACAAGAGACATAAAAAACACCAGAGAGACACAAAACAACTACAAAGAGACTCAAAGTAACTACAAAGAGACATAAAATAACACTAATAGACACAAAACACAAAACAAAAGAGACATGAAAAACTACAAAAAGACAAAAGAGCAACTACAGAGAAATGAAACAACTACGAAGGGAGACACAGTGACCACAAAGAGACAAAAACTGCCCAGAAGGGACACAAAAAAAAACAAAAAGGTCTCCTACGTGGGCTTGTTGCCCTTTCAGACATCCCATTATTTCATAATCCATCCATGTCTATGACTTCAATTTGAAGCATTCAGCAAAGGAAATGCTAAATTTAAATGTTCTTGTCCTCTCAGATCCTCCGTTGTCGGTGACACACTTCAGGAAAAGCATTGAGTCACCGTAAGTAAAGTCAATGCCGGAGGCCCTGCAGTCTGCCAGAGGTGGATACTACTGTGCATCTTCTAGTGCACCTTCCCATGTATGCTGTGACAAGGCGTAAATCTCTGACGATAAATTACAGTACAGTCTATGCACAGTTAAGTTTATTTTGAAGCAGCTGGCGGCTGGAAACAATAGATCTTTTTAAAGCCTTGTTAGCAGACACAACGTGCTTTCTGTGCATTTAAAAGAGGTAATAAGGCAAGACATGGTGTATTTATTAAACTTACAAAATGAATGAGAATGTAGAAGAAGAAGAAGCCCAGGTGGATTATAAAAGAAGACACTGATTATATATTGCTGCTGGAAGGGTGTGGAAGAGCATGTACAGTAGCATCCTCTAGCGGATCATGGGCAGATTAAGGAAAGTTCAAAGCAGCGAGTCAGCATTTTAAGCACATTACCCAGAGTGCCCAGGCTGCAGTATGTGTATTGATTTTTGATCCATCTGTATTCTTTAACCTCAAACGCTGTCTGCTTTCTGCATGAAACTGAGTGTTAAATAATGCTGTTTTATTTTTGTTGAGCCGCACATTTAATGTACAGTATTCGCCACGTGTGTATTTGTCTGTCCGTGTGTAAATCTTGTGTACATGTATGACTGCATTTCAATCTCAGGAGAAGCTCATTTGTGACAATAATCTGTGTGAATCCCATTCCAGAAGAAATGTGTGTTTGCCTGAGACTTTTTAGGGAAATCGTCAGTATCAGATGTGTGTTTTTATGAAGTGGTCCAGGCAGATCAGGGAGTTCACACTTAGTCCTTCCTGCAAGTGGCATAGTCAAAGATGAACCAGGCCCATATGTCGTTTGTCTCCCATCGCAGGCCTCCTCTCACCCCCTTGCCAGGGGTAGAGCCCTGCTGGGACGAGCCTGCCAGGAGCAGTTTCTTGCCCCCGCCCGCCAGCCCCCTGTGAGTGCCTGCCTGCACCAAAATACAGAGTGTGCTGCACTGCACTGGCTTGGCTGCATGGTTAATGCATTGCATAGAAATTATCAAGTGACAATTTCGTAGCGAAGCTGGCCTATTTGCATGCACAGACTTCCACGCACCATACGGGGATTAAATTGCATTAGCTCAGCTGCATGTACAGTTCAGTACTGTGTATATGCACCCTCTATAATGTATGTCTACCTGATGCATTCAGTGACCCAGTAAGTGTCGACTGCGCTGCTCCTGGTGTGGGCAAATGAGGCCTGGTTAGATGTCATCTGCTTCCCCCACATCGCCATTTGGTGCGGCATATGGAAATTGGTCTCACGTCTGCTCAAGAAGATGTAGAATCAATAGATCTGTGATATGGTTGTCATGGTTGCGTCTTTCATCCCGTCATTCTGGCTTGGTTCATTAGCTGCTGTCCTATCAGGATGCTGCCGCCGCCATAAACTGGTCATTATCATAATGCAGTTCATTATGGCTGCCTTGATAGAGTGCTTTGGCTTTTGTGTTGTGTCATCTGTTTAGTTTAAGAATGAAACCGCCTTCATGCCTGTTGCAGCATCTAGTGATTTTTCTTTTCTTTTACAATATGCACTTTTCCTTTGTGTTTCATCTGTGTGTGTGTTAAATTAAACCAGTGCCCTGTGTCTGCATCATTCCTTAGGTTATCATCGGGGAAGATAAGTCCAGAGAGCTCCCCTCCATCTCGACCCCGCTCTCTTTCTTCGGAGGGTTCCCAGGGTCCAGGCCTGTATGTCAGGAAGCTGCCCAGCCCTCAGAGAGATAAAGACAAAGAGCTCTCCTTCTACAAGAAAACCAAGCGTGCCATAGCCAGCAAGAAATACAGTGTGTCCAAGTATGAGGCAGAGGTCACCACGCCTATTGAGCTGATAAGCCGCGGCCCTGATGGCCGCTTCGTCATGGAGACCAGCCCACCGCCCCGCCGCATCCAGGGCTTCCCCTTCGCAGAGGAGTCTGACATGTACCCTGAGTTCCGGCAGTCTGATGAGGAGAATGATTTTGACCCTGGGCCTCTGCCGCCCATCATGCCCACGCTGCGGCCCCAGCTCTCCCCAACGTCCTCCAGCCTGGAGTCAACGCAGCCCCCCACCTACAGTCCCCGCCTACACAGGGCCATGGAAGGTATGAGCTTTGCAGAGGGCAGTGCACTTCACGCCTCAGGGCAGGCCCCGGCCTCCCGCTACAGGGGCTTTCCCCAGGGCCCATTCTATGGGTATCTAGGCAGCCGCGGCGAATCAGGGATTCCACCACCATTCTACATGCCTGACATCAGCCCGCGTAGCTCCGCTCTGTCCTCCCCCCCAGGCACCGCCGAGGGGCCCTTTGGTTACCCCTCCATCCCCGAGGAGAGTGGAGAGACGGAGCACCATCAGTACACTGCCTCTGGCCATTCTCTGTCTCACACACACAGCCCTCCTCCTCTCTCACCTGAAAGCTGGCAGCCTCATGAGTTACCCTTCCTCGGTCTAGAGGGTCCACGGTTCATATACCCACCTCACCATCCCTTACATCAT
This sequence comes from Diplodus puntazzo, assembly GCA_963678695.2. Classification (NCBI taxonomy): domain Eukaryota; kingdom Metazoa; phylum Chordata; class Actinopteri; order Spariformes; family Sparidae; genus Diplodus; species Diplodus puntazzo. Next base: position 10,944,838 of record OZ023162.1, on the reverse strand, counting down.
CCCCAGGACCTCCCTGACCCACCCCCATACCCTCCTCACTCTCTCCCCCCCAGTCGCCTGCACCTCCCTCCACTAAAGGATCCAACAAGTCCTGGACTCCTGCAGCTGGAGGTCCCTGTGGCTCCCCCAGGCAGAGACAGGCCCATGGGGCCTCCGGTTAGGCGTTTAGCTATGCAACAGGCCCAGAGTCTCGGCCAGCTCAGACACACGGCCCACGGTGTGGGTGTACCAGTGTTGCCTTACCCTGACCCGGCAGCCCGTGCAGGGAGCCCAAGCACAGCCCCCAGTAGTAGCCCTCAGTCCTGGCTCAGCCCGAGGGCGGGGCGCCGGGCAGACCCCAGCCTACCCCCACTAGTACTCCAGCCCTCCCGCCTCTCTCCACTCTCCCAAAGCCCTCTTAGCACCCAGCCAGGTTCCCCTGATATTCTAGTGAGGCCCCCTCCGCGGCCCAGCATCCTCCGCACCTCTCGGTCTCTGGAGATGCATGAGATCACCCTGCAGCCCTCTGTCAGTTTCTCCCGGAGGTCCTCCTTGTCCACCTCTCCCACTCAGGGCGCCAGGCTACCCAGCCCCAGTTACCACGCCCACATGTCGTATGCCTCCACTGCAGCCAGTTACCCCTCCCAGTCCCCCTCTCCCCCTCTGGAGGGCAGGGATGTTTTCGGGCAGAGGCCATCCCAGAGAAGGACAGAGGAGGAGATGCTGCCCTCAGAGCCCTCTCAGCTCCAGATATCAGCCTCAGGGTAGGTGATCCATTCCAGTAGAGAATAGTCACATATTTATTTAAAGGGGAGACTTGTCTCCTCGTCTGCTCTCTATACCAAATTTCCTCAGTATTTAACCAGTTTTACTTTGATGTCTCCATTTAGGCATAATTAAGATGCATATTGTACATGAATATGCAGAAGGCATGTAATTGCATTTAGCACACATTGTGTCATAAAAGTGACATTTACCTAAACAGGATGGCATGTGAAAGCTCAATATGATTTTAAGATAATGTATTACTGTATTTATCTTTTGAGAGAACATATTTAATCTCACAAAATATTGATCATAATGTAAATTGAAGCTATTTAAAAAAAACAAAAATTATAGGGACATTGAGATGAGTCACTTAAGCTAGAGGATACACAAAACCTCACATATACTGTTTTAAAAACTGTTTTTTTATCTGTCCCCATTTTGAAGACTGAAATTTTGAAGTAAACAATCTTTCACAGCTGGATATAAATTAAATCTGATCAGATCAATAAGTGAAAGAAGTATGAAAAGGAAAACTAAATGTGTGAATCCCTGGAAAAATTTGTTTTTATGCTCAACTTCAATTATAAACTGTATATTTGATCAACATTGATGTAATTTTTAGAACACTATATTACACACAAACAAATAGGTACCACTTTCTATAACTTCATCATTCATATGATGATTACATTTATAAGCTGTAAATAATGACTTTATTAATGGTTAATAAATTACTTACTGTAGAACAGTTATTATTCACAAATAAAAACATCTTTTGGGTTGCCAGGTTGTGGAAATATCTGTAGCTGTTAATAAAGTCAAGTCATTATTAGTTATTATTTAAAGGTGATAAACTGTCAGGTGTGCAGGTATAAATGTTAACAAATCATTATTGAAAGACCAGGAGTTTCTTGCTTTGTACTAATAATCCAACAACAAAAATAACTAAGTAATCTGTGCAGTATTTTTATAAATGTTAATAAGTAATTGTTTGTGTTTTTAGAGGAGTCTGCAGTTGTAAATAAGAAATAGACAGTAGAAAAAATATTTTAGCAGTGAATCATATGAGTGAAAGTAAAGACATCCTATTACTTTGGTAAAAGTGAAAGGTTTTAAATTTTCTAGTTATAGATGTACATAAGTAAATTATTCATACATTTACATGTATGTATATCTGTACGGTATAATAGGTATCAAACGATTATTGGTCTGGTCGGTTGTGATGATCAGGATTAAATCAAATAAATAAATGTAAAAATGTGCTACTTTGGTTCTGCTGTGGCATGTTATGTGCAAAGTAATTGGTAACTAAATGTAACTATATTTAAATCTAGTAAAAAGCAGAATATTTTCTATTTTTGAGGCAAGTATTGTGCTTTTTATAATTTAAAATATAAGGTAACAGAAATAGAAAAACTCAAGGACAAGTACCTTAAGTACCTGAATACATTTGTTTAATTACATTCTGTTGCTGCATTTTGGTCCAAATGCTCTGCAGAAGATCAGAGTTGAAACTGTTGAATGAATTCATGAATTAATGAAGACAACTCAGTTATCCTGTTGGGGAAGGAAAGCCAGCCATAACCTAGCAACCCAGACGTTATTATAGCTTGACAACAGCTATATAGCACGAGTAAGTGATTTATTAACCATTAGTAAAGGATTGAAATCTGAACCTACTGAATAATGATAAAAAACTCTTAGTCAGACAAATGACACCCACACCCAGACACCCAGCTCTCTGGTAGTTCAGCGCCCCTGTATACAGACCGTGAGACATAAAGCAGGAAGTTTCATACTTTTACACCCACATGAAAACATAGCTGAGACTCATATACTATTATGCCCCGTAGTATTTCTTTGCTGTACACATTTCCTGCGCCCCCTCACACCCACCTCACCACCCTAGAAGCTACATGATACAGTAGCTAAAAGCCATGAAGCAGAGACTTGCTCCTGCACCATCACTGGCCTGTAAGGGAAGGTAGCTTATAGGGCTGCTGCTTTATAGAGGGTAAGGGTCTTACGTGATTTGTTTTTGATTGATCTCAGCTATCTGGGCAGCGTTGTGACCCGGTCCCCTACGCCGCAATAGGTAAGGGTCGGACCCATGTCTGAGAGGGGAGGGGTCAGCAGGGGGAGGGCTCTAATCACTCTCTCCTTTAAAGGGGAATCGCTTTGGGTTGTGCCTCTGTGCTGGATTCAAGTGAAGTGCAACTAATGGTAATAATGACTGCAGGACACATTTGTCAATACACTTCCAAGGCACAGTAAGCCTGCTGTGGCGTGTAGGCTGCAGTAATTATGCTTGAGAGCAAGCAGGAGGAGTGGTTTTGGACTGTGGAGAAGCATTTTTTGTCTTTTGATTGTTTGAACATGGTTCCTTGCACCAAAAAAAAAAAAAAAAAAAAAAGCCTTGAATCAATAGAGGACGCACATGAATGATAGACTGGAGTATTCCCCTTTAAAGTTTTGTTCCATGTGCAAAATGCCATGCATGCATTCTCTAAACTTCTCTCTACGACCAAACAAATAACAACAATTCTCAAACTAAATTCTTTGTCACATTTGTTGTCCTAAGTGCTTTCGTTTTTTCTGTCATGTGACTGTTTTTTAATGGCCATTTCCTCTTCCTGTCATGTGACTTGTTCTTTAACGGCCATTTCCTCTTCCTGCCATCTCCTCCCGTCAGCATGGTGAAGCCTCTGTACGCAGTGTTCATGTTTATGAAAGTGTGCTGTACAGTGTTCATGTCTATGGAAATGTAATATATTTAACACGCTGTGGCCTCTGATAATGGAAATGTTCTCTATCTGTCCAGGACTGTTGCAATTCTCAGATTTGTCTCCCCCCCTCTCTGCTAATGGCTCTCAATCTCTCTCTCCACAGTGACAAGTGATGGACAGCCTCTCTTAAGCTTTCTGTTCCTAAAGCCTTTTGAAAACGATACATGTTTGGCACAACAAACGTGACTTAATGAATCGTTAAGTCACGTTTTGAAGCTGTTTGCAATCAGTTCCTTGAAAGGCAAAAACATTGAGCCTCATGAACCTGATCTTAACACATGCCTTTGAGAGGTTATTGATTTGAATCTTATTGCATCTTTCTATGAGAGATGGACAACAAAACCAGAGTATTCGGTACGAGGTAAAACTACTTCTACGACGGGCTACGACAGTGAAGATACTTGATCTTTGTGTTGTGTTATTTTTTTACTGACTGTACATTGATTGTTTTTCATTAAACGTAGCATGTATCACTCATGAAATGAAAATAGTTCTTCAGGGTTCACAGACAGATCTTCATTTTCTGTTTTATACATACGTAAAGACATTTTTCCTTCATGATAGTGCACACACACAAATATTCATGCATTCACTGAAAAAAATATAGAATCTAAAATAAGACTTTATTGTTACAGGAACAGCAATTTACAGTTCCAGAAATTATTTTCATTTTATGAGTTTTATACAGCAAAGAGACAAATATTGCCCGCATTTCTGAGGCAGTCACTATTTAAAGACCCAAACCTGAATCGGCGCAGTGATTGCATAATATTGTCTGTCGCTGAAATGTATCGTTAAGACCACACTATGTCCCAGATTTGATTATTATCGGCCCTAAAATATGAAAAACGCAGTGATTTTGAATCAATATCACTTTAAGAATAGATACATACGTCTGTGTTGCCATAAATCCTAAAACTCCTGGATGGGTCTTTAATGTCGTGATTGTTTGAGAAGAAACTGAATAGCCAATAAATTCTTCACCAAATCCACTGCCACCTTAAATCAACTCTACCTTCTTTCTTTCTTTCTCTTTCTTTGTTTTTCTTTCTTTGTGTCTAACTTTTATCATCCATCAATGCAGATAGAAAGCTGAAATTCATCATGTTAGTGAAAAGGGCTCTCAGTAGAAGTACAAGAGCTCTCACCAAATCATATGATAGCACCTACTGGAAAAAATAGCAATGCCAACGTTCTGTCTGTTCACATCTGAGACGGGGCCGAACAAGACTTTGTTGGATTAATGCCGGACGTTGTGTGCTGTGCTGTCTCTCCTCTTCTCAGGGAACCTCTAGGTGCGTCTAGTGATCCTGCCGGGTCTGAGAGCTTACCAGCACTGCTACACCACTGTATCACTAAAGCCAAGGGAGTGGCTGCCAACAACAATAACAACACGACCTCCGGAAGGAGAACAGGTTCGTCCGACCACCACAGAGACGATTCATGAGGTTTATCTTAAAGGGACAATTCAACCCCAAAATCAAAAATACATACACTGCTTACCTTTAGCTCAATTTATTTATCTAGATTGGTTTAGTATCAGATATCTGAGTGTCAGAGGCCCGATGGTGCTTGTGGCGCCAAAAGATACATTTGAAAAACGTACCTACAGTGTCTATTTCCAGAAATCATGACCCAGATACTCAATCCACAGACCTTCTTGTGAGCAGTTTCATGTCTAAACTATTTTCTTCTCTTTTTCGTGACTGCAACCACGATGTAGTTCGTTAATAGCGTTAGCTCTTTAGCTTCATCTGTGAAGATTATCTTGCTGAACTAAACATATCATAAATCTGTGTTTGCCTAAGAGCTTATTTTCTGCAGTAATCCAAAATCCAATTGAAAAATCCCATAAGCTTTTTTTTGCAGACGGAACCAGGGCGATGCTAACCTCCAGGTGGCCACTCTACATTCATGGCTGTTACATTAGCTAGCTTAGTCAGATAGCCATTCCTCCATGAGTAGATGCACACTTCTCTGTGTGGTTACACAGAAAGAAAATAATTCCTACATGAATCCACTTTAAACAAGATCTGTTGATTATCCTGATTAACCAAATCATGATTCATGGAGAGTTTTTTAAAATATATTTATTCATTTTTTATGGCGCTTTGAGCAACACAAGCCGAGTGCCATCTAGTTTAATTATATTCAAGAGTAGGCAGACATCTCTAGGGCCGGTATCTCCAAAACTCAGATAAGAGGGAAAAATATGTATTTATGACTTTTAGGGGGGCACTGTCCCTTTAAATGGTGTGGGTGGTGTGTTACTCCTGTGCTTTCTCTCTGCCTCCCTGTCAGGTGCGTGTTCCTCTCAGACCCAGCAGCAATCTCAGACACCCCAAGAGGGTAAGGATCTCAGCCTCCACAGAAAGAGGAAAAGGCAAAACAAGAAGAACCCCTATCTCTATTTGACCTCCTTCCTGCACCGCAGGCAGTCTGAGGAGGACCAGACAGGCATTCTGGCCAGTGCAGACTCTGAGGGCCCAAATTATGGGACTCTACGCTGACCCATTGTGCCCACCAAGCCATTGGACTCGACTAAACTGACCTCCCCTGAAATAAAAAACCCAACCTCAGCACTCCCTGCTCCCTGTATCAAGCTAATACATTTCTTATAATCTCTAAAAGTTCATCGGTGTTTGGGGAGCGGGGACGACATCCAGCTGAACACGCCGGCCGGGGTTGGAGATCTTATTTGAAGACAAGAACAATGGCTTTTCTGAGTTGTCATCACTACTTGTCTCTTGAGGAGTTTCACTTGAAAAATGCTCTGAAAATATATAATGTATATAAATAGTAAAACAAGGGAATTAAGCTTCCTCCTACAGTAATAACAATGTGTTGGTTGAGTATGTCACAACACGTTAAAGATTTTTCACTCACTGGTCATTGAGGGGTCCATATCTTTAGGTTTTTCAGTGAAACAGTGTACTGTGAAGCCTGGTGCGTCCTCGGACAGGGACATGAGTCTACCTTTCCTACAATACAAATAGTGTCAGTATTTCAACACAGGGTTCTTACCACAAAATATACCTCAGAGTAAACGCAGAGTTGCTGTAATTCTTGTGGTATACTGTACGTACTTGACCTTTTTTTCATATGAAACGTATGGTTAAAAAGGTTTATATCCCAACACACACACACACACACACACACACCCACACGCACACACACAAACACATACACACCGCTCATTCAAATGGATACTATGGCCTAACTTTATCTGATTTAGAAGCAGCTTTTTAGTATCAGCAATTGCAGGCATAATTCTGTTTATTTTGATTTACGATCCAATGCCAACAGTGAGAGGACTGTCTTAACTCTAGTGCTTGATGGCTCAGTGTATTTACACTCATCGCTATAGCACCGTATTAAGATTAGAGATCATAGCCTTCACGAGAACTCTCTAAATAATTTGGGACTTATCAGCAGAGGTCGGACTTGTAGGGCTTAGAAGAACAGGGTGATGAATTGTGAAGTGTACTGTATGTATTTTCATTATTAAGGAATCATTTGTGAAATGTGGCACGTCTCTAGAGGTGCCTTTTTTTGCCTTTCTCTCTCTTGTTTTTTCGAACATAAACTGCCTTTTTCCTTCGCCTTCACATACTTGTCTCTTCTGGGGGAGTGAGGGACTCGAAATTCTGTGTTTTTACTTTCTCTGCCAAGGACACACGAGAGAAAAAAAAATGCAACAGGATGCATAACTCTTGTTTCTTGTTTATTTGTTGTTTTCTTTTTTACATTTATATTTTAAATGGGTACCTGCTCCAACTGTGTATATCCGAGTAATAGGACAGAACCACAAATAGAAAAAGTTTAGGTAAAAAAAAAAAAAAGGTAAATAAATCAATAAATATAACTTGAGTGGAAAAGTACAGAAGCATGTACATGTGAGAAGAAACCAGTAGAGTAAGGATGTTAATGTTTAACAACAGCTGTTGACGGATTTGTAAAGCTTGTTAAAAGGGGCACTGTGTAGTTTTGGAGAAAGAAGAAATTCAAAGCCAGAATTTTAAAATTGTATTAACAATATAATAATGCAAACTCAAATATTATTTGTTTTCCATAAGTGAATAAACAGGCAGTTCTCAGAGGTGAATAAGGTCCCCAGAACCTTGTCTGAAGCTAGAAAAGTGGCAGGGTCTGCCACATACAAAGTAAAACAGTATGAAATCGTGTTGCCCTTTAAAGGTCAATTTGTTTATTCAGTCATGAAAACAAAGAGAGTTTGTCTCATTAAAGTAGCTGAAATTCTTTCAAATGTCTTCCCCAAAACTACATACAGCACCTTTAAAAAAAATATTCAAACAATGGCCACCCCGACTGTTTATCTTTAACAACTGTATATTACTTGCTAGCTACTTCTCTGTGTTTGTTAATTTTTTTTCGACACTAACCGATAATGAATGTATGTTTTGCTGTACAGGAAATGAATGTCCCAATGTCGCAGTGCATTGAATGACCCATTATAGTGCAGCTGCGATTGGTGATGATGAGCAGCTGGCACTTTAAGTCCAAAATTGTTTCACTTCTCTGTGTGCTCTGAGCCAAGCTCCCTTCGTTCTGACGGCTACGACAACAACAACAACAACAAAAAACAACCGGTTTCCTTTTATTGCCAACGCTAGTCCACTCAAAGACGCATCAGATATATTTCCACCTGCTCCCAACAAATCCGAGGTTTTCCGACAAATATATCCACATGAATGAATCGACTCGATGTCTGCTTACTGAAATCTCTTTTGACGAGTGCGAAAGTGATGATTGCCTGAAAAGAAAAAGTGCATATTCTACTTTAACAAATTGGTTTCCATGTAAGATACGAGGAAGAAAAAAGATCTATATTTGTTATGTACTGTACATGGTATGTATTGTATTTGTAAAGATAAATCAAAACCGTGTTTTACAGGAAGACGTTCTTGTACGAGGATGTATGAAAAGACGGGGAAGGATCCCACGGAAAAAGAAATTAGATTATATATAAAAAGTATTTGCTTACAGTACGGCTTTAAGTGGATAATGTTTCTAAAACATTTTAAGGTGCCTCATTTGTCATACTTTAGCAGACGTTATTTTATCTGAGAAGAAAAGAAACCTTAATGTTAGTACCGTACGATGTATTATTGCCATAGCCCGCTGGCTGCACAAGTTAAGTAGTATTTTCTCTGATGTATAGTACGTGAATGCCCATTGGAAAAAGCTTTAGAAGCAGAAGTGTGTTGCCCTCTATACTAATATTTCTGGAAACAAAGTAATATTGTATTTTGCCCGTTTCATGAGCACACATGTAGATTCACTCCAGATCTGTCGCCTTCAGGTGTCCAAAGCAAATAAAAACTGAAGGAAACTTTTTTCTATGAGTCACAGACATGCTATAGTCATGTACAATACGTGCTGTGGAGGAAACTGTGTTTACATTAGTTTGATAAAGAAAAAGTGTGTTAGGGCATAGTTGCTTTGAACATTACGACTTGGTGCTATGTTTAACTTTGTGGTGCTGTAGAATAGAGGTCTAAAGATTTTTTTTTGGTTTCTTTCCGTTACCACGAGCGACTCTTTCGGCCCTGTGTGTTTGAGCAACTAAACTAGCTCCGGTAGACACTATAGGTCCTTATCATAACAGTATCATGGTGTGATGACAGTGATAGACAATACTGGAAAAATAGTAGTATAACCTCAAATAATAGCGACTTGTGACATTCAAATGAACTCAAAGATGACCTGTTTTCTATAGTGTGTTTGCAAATGTCTGTCTGTGCTTCCAAGGTACCCTCTCTAAAGTATATTTGTGATGATATCAAGAATATTAACCCAGTCTAAAAAGGAGAAACATAACCTGATTTAGATTAGTAAACACGTCACAGGACACATGGGAGGGAAATCCGAGAGCATCGTCAGGCCATGAGGGGGATCTTTTCTACACACTTCCTGTACCATCTTCGGTTAACAGCACTGTATTTCAAGCACACTACTGCAGGGACGTAACCGTCTCGCGTCATCTCACCACCGTTTCTGACGGTAGAATTCCTACTAGTACTGTACAGTATAGCCATGAGTAGTCATCAGACCACGTTTGTATTTATTGCTCCTGGTAGAAAGGTCTTGGGAAAGCTCATACATCCTCTTCATGGGTTTTAACGAATGGATGTCGTCTTCCGGGCTCTTTTTTGCATATTCAACAGAAACATGTACAGTGTTTAAGAGGGCTGCTTTGGACGTACTGTTAGCTCAATTCTTTTTTTTTGTTTGTTTTTTTATTTTATTCCAATTTTTCTGCTTACAGCTTTTAGTGCATCACTAGGTGCTGGTAGGATGATACTTAGAAACCGATTTGATTTTTTATTGTATTAATCTTGCATGTAGAGACAATACAAAAAAAAAAAACGCCTATTTAGCAATCATTCATGGACATCCGAGCTGGTTGTTATTGGACGGAAAATAGAAATATGTAGTATTTTCTATATTCTCTGTTTTTTCATGTGTACCAGCACTGAGAAACTAGAATGTATTATTATCGTAGGCTACAATAAGCACTACATCGTTGACTGTTTTAGCTAATGCTCATACTCAAGCAAACCAAGTAGTGCTTAAAAAGGAAGAAAATTTACATTTCATTTTCATCCACTGAACTCTGTGCTGTACATCACATGTTTACATTCTGTATTATATGTTGTTTCTTTTTTGTACATAATTTGTCTCCATGATGTTTCTGTTTTCAACAATGTCCATATGTAAATATCTCAAAGCAAAAACATTTTTTACTTTTCTCTGTTTTAAAAACAATAACCTGATGTTTTCTCTCTTCTTTTGGGTCAGTTTTTTAGACTTGTCGTTCTGTTTTTGTCATTACATCAGGTATTAAGCTTCACTTAACTTTTTTGTGAGCAATTAACTCATACTGTATGGTGCTGTACCAAAGCCTTATGTATAATATTTGTATTACTTTTCTCTCATTTGCCACTGCTGTCCAGTGAATTCTGTAACGTCTGAGATCATGTCTTACTCACTCTTCATGTTCAACTGCCATGGATCTTGTTTCTTTATTGGGTAAACAGAAACCTGAATGAACTATGATGTAAAAAAAAAGAAGAAGAAGGAAAACCACTCTGGCCTCTTACCAACATGGCCTGAATATACAGTGACAGTCGCCATCAAAAGCCTTGATAGGGAAAATGCACAGGCTCACTCCTGGTGGCTCATCATGACTTAGACATGGGCCTAGCAACATGATCTATGCTCTATCTATGGCATGTCTGTGAGAATATGAAAGCAGTGTTGTATTCATGTCACCGTATCATTTCAAATGCTTAGTCCCATACAAAATTTTCCTCTCAAATTTTTGTATTTTGATATAATAAAAAAATCAAAAGAGGCTTTATTTTTTTCCCTGTGGTTTTGTTTCATCTGGAGCTCCTCTGATCCTATCTGTGAGGAAGATGGTGTAGTTCATGTGCTGTACACAGGGTGTAAGTGTTGGGCAGAGAGTGGGCAAGATAGTGTGGGGGATAAGAGCTGCGTAATCAGGTCAGGTTTTTTTTTTGTTTTTTAATTCCAGGGCACACAGGCAGCAGGCCAGATGTTAAAGTGCCGGTTTTAAGAAGAATTTGTCCCTCAGTAATCACAATCATCTCTTAAATTTAGCCTTAGGTCTGACAAACGCAACATAACTTGGATAAAAAAAACAAAACTATTCAACGAGGATCAAAGGCTCCGTTTAAGTGCGCGCACCTTGTTCAATGATTAATATTTTGACCTCGGCTCTGCCGTCTCCGCCCAAATGTTAAGGAATGAATTGTGTAGTGGCTGAGCTAGAACAAGGAAAACAAATAACTTGAAAGAAGATGAGGTCTGTCAGAGTGACCTTTGTGCTTTTGTTCAAATTCCCCCTGGCGAGCTGGGAAACAAACAAATGAGCAACCATCTGCATACACCTGGGGAAAAAGAAAGGTGCAGTTAATCCACTGGTCAAACACACAACCCTTAAACAGCCTGCTCTCATGAACGCTTGCTTACATCATCTGCAGATTCTTTTAAAAATTCATTGAATTGTTTCATAATTGTCACCAGAAACGATGGGCTATTAAATTATATGACTTTTTAAGAATGAGTTTAATCCTATTACTGACTTTAGTTCAGGCTGCATTATTAACGATTATGTTAATATAAAATACCTCTTTTAAATAATCAGTTAATAGCTCGGTCTACATTATTTCACAATTTTCTAGAAAAAGCTGCAAAACCACACATTTAAAATGTTACATCTTCAGAAACTTCAGGTTTATTGGCTTTCTTGCCAAGAGTTAAATAATACGATAGATTTCACTATCATAACAATTCACTAGGCCCATAAAGCTAGAGCTAGCAGCTGTTAGCTTAGCCTAGCATGGACTGGAAACAGTGGGAAAAAGTTGGCCTGGCTCTGTCCTAAGTTAACAAAACACCCCTTACACTACCTCTACAGCTCACAAATAAGCATACTTGTTAGTTTGTTTAATTCCCACTTAAACCTATATGTAAAAACATCAAATTGAGTTTTTAGAGGGGTTATGTGCCGTACTACTTCTTGGGTGAGGGCAGTAGGCTACAGGCACTTCATCACCTTGTGGTTGCCCGCTGGGTACGGGTTTAAACAAACAGAGCGTTAATGAGTGAACTTTAGAGGTGCTGGTAAGCTATTTCTGGACATTTGGACAGAGCCATGCTAGCTTCCATAGTCACCAGTGCTTAAGATAGCTGTTCCCTGCCTGTTACTTAATATTTAACAAACAGATGCAGGAATCATAAGTCTATCTACCCAAAATGTTGAACTACTGCTTAAAGACACTGCAACTTATTAAATGATATAAAACTGATGAAATTTCATAGCTGCAACCCCACCCCCGCCTATGTGGTGCGCCTTTGATAGCTCCTTGTTAGCTTAGCCTAGCACAGACTGGAAACAGAGGGAAACAGCTAAATTGGCTCTGTCCGAAGGTAAGAAAATGCCCCTAATAGCACCTCTTATTCTTACCAATAAACATATTATATACAATTTGTTTGCGCATAAAACTACATTTAAAAACAGAGGTTTTAGGAGGGTTATGTGCAGTGCTATATGTCTTGGCTGGGAGCAGTGACTTCCTGGAAACCTGCAGCGGCCTAGACGTTGCTAGGCAACCATCTGACACTACAGGAAGTTGATGTTTTTATGTTTTTTAAACCGGTTAAAAACTAACAAGTTGTTCATAAGTGAGTTTCAGAAGTGCTGGTAAGTTATTTTTCGACCTTTTGGGATGAGCTAGCAACCTTTAACTGTTTAAAATGTTTATGCTAAACCGAGCTAGCTGTTTCCTGTCTCTTGCTAGTAGTTAGCCTCCCAAAATGTCAGAAGCTGCAACCGCCGTGTTTTGCTCGCTAATTACATAAACCATTGTCAAATATAGTTGGAGATGAATTAATTGCGAATTCTTTTGAATTGGGGCTCCTAAAAAAACATATCAGTTCAGTCGCAGGGACGAACAGAGGTAGATTAATGGAAGGGTCCTTACTGAGGAATAGCATTATCATGTCCTTCAGTGGACAATAAGATGATATCTGAGGACGAAGTGTTGCACACCAGGTTTCACTCCTCTCACTGTTACCACCCCACCTACACTACATGGTTATGTAATTCTGTACAAAGGATTACCTAACACCGCACAACTTGCCAGATGGGGCTCCTGGGGGCTGCTTAATATTATCAAACCGGGGCTTCATGCGTGCCCCCACGCCTACCTCATATTCGGGTCCTTGACATTGAAAAAGGTCCGGGAACCCCTGGGGCTAAAAACACATCCGAGGCGCGGGCACGACACCAGCGGTGCGCGCTCCCGCTGGTGAGTGCAGATCCTCAGCAGTCCGTCAGACGGCCGCGGCTCTCTCCGGGATGACTCCCACACTGCCTCAGCGATGTCGCAGCCCGGCACCGTTTTTATCCTGAGAAACATCTACCTCAGACGGTCGGCTGTAGAAGCCCGTGTGTGAGTCCGAGATGAGCGTTGGTGCGGTGCGATGCTGACAACATGTTTGTTCGTCGAGAAGCTGAGCGCTGTGCAGCATAGAGGAGGCGGCAGCAGCAGCAGCAGCAGAGTGGAGCAGCGTGCACAGTTACAGGTAGGCTCACTGAACTAACACGTACTGTACTGACACAACTAGACTAACCTGCTGCCATCTCTACACCTGATCGGTTTTTTTTTTACATCTCGATTGATCAGCCAAACATAATTGAAGCTGACAGATTACCGTGTGTGTTTGTGTGTGTGTGTGTGTGTGTGTGTGATAATGGTGATCTGTCAGGCCCAACAGGTCAGAGTACACCGATGGTGAACTTTTCCGACTGGTTCCCAGTTGAGTTTGTACTGTGTGGACTGTTTGATTGCATCAGAGGCAGGTTATGAAAACAAATCTGAGTTTATCTGTCGGGAGGATTTGTGTGCTGTGTTTTTTTCTAGGAAGCTCTGTAATGCAGTGGGTGGGCACAACATGAGAGACCATAATCTACAGTATGAGCCTCAGAATTTTATGATTCTGTGTCTTTGAGCTGTTTATTTGCCTTTTTTAATCACAAGAAGCTGATTTGCAGATGTATTTTTCCTCAGCAAAAATGTAACTATTTAATCGATCGAACAGTTAGTGATTAATTGAGGAAATAATCAGCAGGTTGATCAAAAACAGAGTTCCTTAGCCTGTACCTACAACATACAGTATGCTTGTATGTGTGTTTGAAGATGTGGGGACAAGATACAAGGTCCCGTATGGCTATGTTTGGTATTTTGTGTTAATCATTTGACAAGTATTTGAATTACTTTACATTTTACAAGTAGAAATACCAAACACTCTAGTTCCAGCTCGTTCATGTTGAGGATTTCTTGCTTTTTTCAATATCTCTGGGGGAATTTGGGACAAAACAGGACATCATCTTGGCCGTAGGGTTCAGCGTTTTCACTACCTTCTGATATTTTAAAGAATAAATCATTAATGAACGACTCAGGAGAATAATTTACTGACAGACTAATTAGGAAAATTGTCATCCTGTGGCACATTGTGAAGCCATTACACACAATAAACCAAACTTTTTTTTTTTTTGAGGACAAATTGATAGATGCATATTGGGTATATTATATTCAGATGGAATGTTTAAAAGATTGACAAGTAATTTATTCAAAATTGTCTTTTTTTGCAAGAATTCCCCGAATTCACTGGTTCTATCTCATCGATTGTGAGGATGTACTGCTCTTTTTTAAAACATATGTGATAATAAACTTGATATCTTTGGGTTTTGGTTCGTTTGTCTGACAAAACAAGTAATTTGATAACATTATCTTGGACTCTAGTTCATGAGTCCTTCGGTCTATTATAAGCCAGATGCCTGCGATGATTTCATAATCACTCAAAGCAAATAACGCAGCCTTACATCATATCATGAAGCATGTACGTACAATATACAGCACTTGTGAGCATTGGAATGACTTTGGACAAAATATTAGTACATGTTGAGTATTTAATGATGTAATACAGTCAAATATTACAACACAGTCACAGCCTGAAAGATGATTGCCACGAGTTGAGTCAACATCTCTGATACAGCGGATCATGAGCTTCACAAAGGCAGTAATTGTTGCAGGGGTGTTGTATTTGATTGCATTAGCTCAGGCAGGTGACTGTGATCTTGTGCGACTGTGTGGGAGTTTTCTGTGACACCCAGTATTGCATTAGTGAGCCAATAGAATAGTGGCACGGCTGAATCCTCCTGTATCACTCTCAGTGTTCCTAAAATATTTGTCCCACTTGGTAAAATTCCCACCCGGTTCTTTGTTTTTACTATCATGTCTCGATTTATAAGAGGGAGTGAAATGCCTGTGCTTCACTGTGAGGCTTAGGTGGCAGATCGGCATGTTGATTAAATATTTGGGTCTTTGTTATCTACAACTTAATCGCCCTGCTGTTCATCCCGCTCTCTGCCCTTCGTCGGGGGGATCACTTGGAACTCCGAAGGTTGCAGGACAAAGATTGAGCTGTGACGCCGACTGAGATGAAATGAAGTTAATCTCACTCTGGTAGATTTCAAGAAGATTATGGGATCATATGACCCCCACCTCCTCCTCCTCATCCTCCTCATCCTCATCCAAGAAGTGACAAAGCCTCACTAAAAAGATGGCTGATTTTAAAGAAAAATGTTGTGCATTGTGGCCTCACTGAGAGAGCCAGCTGCACACAGGGGGCCGTCGAAATCCTGCAGGGCGGATGAGCGGTGATGTCATCGCTTCAGGCAGATTGACTGATGGTGATGACGGTGATGACGGCGGTGGTGATGATGTGTCAAAGCTGGTGGTCAAAAGGTCTCTCTACAGGCCTCGTTTCCCTCCTCGTGCCACCGCATCCTCAGTCTGGAGGAGCATCAAGTCACGGTGGACGGGAGAGAGGTTACCATGGCAACCGTGGGTCTTTCTCCGCTGCGTCTCTCGGTGGTGTTGACTGCAGTCCAGAGCTCTGAATGAGAGCCTGAAACCAACTTTCCTCCCCAGCTGACGACACGGTGCTGTCACATGCCCTGTCTGGAGGAAGAGATGTTTTTATCTGCATCGCAATCAAGACATGTTAAAGGTGAAATTATCATGGTTTATCTTGATTCTTGATCACATTGCTACTTGTAGTTGAAAGGGATCGTTCGTGGGGCTGAACAGTCAATTGAAGATGTATATGTTTGTTTTGGGGTGATAATGAAATGCAAAAATTACAGTTACCACTAAAATTATGACTCGTATTGTAACCACAGTACCTGTCAAAAAAAAAATCACACTATGAAATTTTTTCTTTGCATTTCGTTCAGCCGGGATGGCTTGAAGTGTAGATTAAAAGTCGGCTCTGCAGTTTAGCTCTACAGAGCTTTGTAGCGTCTTTTAGCTTATTTTATTGGGGTTTCCAGCCTGTTACTTTACTGTTTTGGGTCATTCTCACAGCTCGTATCTACATATCTTCAGCTTGTGTACTTAAAAGTGCTATAAACTGATTGTACGCTATCCCCCCCTGCACCAAACAGCAGACGGACACAGTTAGCAACTCCCTGGTGAACACAGTAGAGCATTAACTACTCTTAAACAGCTTAAGAGTCTTATAGTTCTCCAGCATTTGATATAGAGCAAATTATAATTCTGTTGCTCTGTATCATGAACATAAATCAGATGGAATCAGAAGTCTCTTTGTACAAAAATGAAGCCAAAATATTTTGGGCTCAAGTTTTCGCCCATACAACCACCTGCTCCGCTAGCAGGGCCCAGCTGTCAGTCATGACGTTTCCCCCCTTTTTTCTTTTCTAGCATAACTAATTAAAGTCAAACTTCAGAAAATGATTCCACATGTCAGCACAATAAGAATGAGAAAGAAAGATAAAAATGTATTTTATGTGCACGTGTCCAATCTTCTTACATGGAGGGGGTGAGATTTGTGATATATATATATATATATATATATATATATATATATATATCGCAGCCAGCTTCCAGGGTGCGGTCGAGATGTTTTGGCTTTACACCGAGGAGCTGTCATGTCGTCCATTTTAATATATGTCAGTGCTCCATATCAGCCAGATGTGTAAGGAAGCACCAGTTACATCTGTTTGTAGCTTGTTTCTGCTGTCCCCAAGTGACCATACAAATCAGTTATTGCAGCCTTGTTTATAGCTGTCAGTTTTAAGAAAACCGAGGCATAAAACGTCTGGAAGTCGCCCACAGGGGTTTGAACACTTAAGACACAGTCGTTTCTTTTACTGAAACCAAATTCTACATCAATATCTCCCTCGAAAATTCTGGCATATTTGCAGCCTTGTTTTTGAAAGAGGTCACCCAACAGAGATAATGACATAGCAACCCCTATTGTTATTCACCTCTTTACCACAATACCTGCTCTAATTAGCTAGCTGACGCTTCTATTGTGAAAATGTATTTTTGTGTTGTTTGTCTTATCTTTGAGGCCTTCTGATGTTATTGCATTACTTCTTCACCTGTAGGGGTCCATATAAGTACTACCAAATATCCATATTTGTGCTTCAGTATATCAGCATTAGAGTGTGTGCTGGCAAACCCTGACACAGAAACAGTTCTCCTATCCCCTCCTCCTCCTCCTCCTCCTCCTCCTCCTCCTCCTCCTCAGATTTGCTTCCTTCGTCCTCTCACATGTGAAGAAGTAGCTGTGACTCACTCACACGCATCTGCTGTGCATAGCTACAAACATGTAGGCAGCCATTCTTCATGTCAACACACTTCGCTGATACCGACTTCATGGACAGTGTGAAAGATTGTGTGGGCTGCCCTATTTTTCTCTAGAAAAACACCATGTAGGCCATCGGATACCAGGGCGGCATCTTCCTGTTCTGCTTCTGTCTCCTGACCTCAGAACATCTCCACCCCTCCTCTTTACGTGTGACAGGTCAAGAGGGATCCTTCGTTGTTGCATTCGCAATACTTTTGCTTGACTGATGGAGAAGTGGTGGAAGATGATCTCCGCCTGAGCGTGTGGGCGACGTTGATTCAAGGCTTCCAGATGAAGAGCTTGTGTCACCTGGTTTGACATTGTTCTACTTTCTTCGCCTGTGATGCTGCAGACAGTGTCAGTATGTCTCCACCCACATTTCTCTGCCATGGACAGTGACGCTCACTGTACAGAGCAAGATCGCCTCCTAGATTCTTGACCTTTTATCTTTTACAATCGTGACAGTTTTGTCTATTTATAGCTCAAGCTATTCGGGCCACTTCCAAAATAGTCTACCTTTCATGTATTGCAACGCTCGCTATAAGAAGATTCCCTCGTTTGTATGTTGCTCTCTGTTGTCTTCAGCTCTTCTCCCACAACGTCTTGCATAATTTGGCAAAAAACAAAAGCTTTAAGCGGCTTTCAAAGAGCCAAGCTCGCCAGCCTCTTCTGCATTGTGGAGCACAACATGTTCCTACACTTGAAAAGACTCACTGTCTGATGTGCTACAATCAGCAAGGTCAAGCTTTGTACTGTGCACCATGCAGTGTTTTTAATCAAGGAATGCACGCAGCCGCTAAGAATCTCTGCCCTCCGTTAGCACCACACGGCCAAAATACTGATATAAGATAGTCCCCATATCCTGGTAACTGTGCGGCAAACATTTTTGTGTTGCCCTGCATGTCGGAGACATATTAACACTGCAGCATCCAAAAATTAGATGATTTCCTGAAGATGTAATAACATTCGCATTTAACTTGATTGAAAAAATTAATAAAATATCCTGATATATGTTTTAATTTTTGTTGTTCTTTTGACGGACGTACTTGCGAACTCTCCAGTTTTTCATTGTCGTCTCCCGGTTTCCCTCTCTTTCTACTGATTCATGACAAATGATCAAACCTTTTTCGGTTTTTCGGTTAGCACTGCACAGCATGTAGTCAACTGTACTGTTCCACCACGCCCAGCGTTTCATCTGTAGTTGTTTTGTAGCTGTGGTGGCAGGGAGTCATTTTTGGCACTACTTTCACGTCGATCCCTGTCTTAGTCTCGGATCGAGTGCTGTAAGTGGTTTCAGCAGAGATATTGTTCATATTTGTTTATTTGATCATGACTCAAGGGCTGCTTCTAGGCCTTATGCTTGTTTGTGTTTTTTCTCCTTTTCCCTTTCTTGTGTTATTTCTCCATTTTATATAGCTGTGCTGGCAATGTTTTTACTGCGGTGGTCCACCAATCCACATTTCATTCATTCATTCATTCATTCATTCATTCCGCATTTTTTCTTTCCAGTATATGGATATAATTGCAGTGTACATATTATTTTGATATTTTTGAGTTTCTAAAGTCTGGTTTCAAAATACTCCCAGATTCCGGGGTTTCAATGGGGCAAATATGTTCACTGACAAATGTTATATTCTGCTCATTTTCAGTCCAGAGTCCTATGTTTTTTTTTTTTTTTATTTAAGAGCATGTGGACATGCAGCTCATGGACATGCAGCAGCCCTGGTCCTATTGAGTGGCTGATGGACCACTATTTAAGGATCCAGATCTCCACTTATTACATTATAAGTACTCCTCGTGCTTCCACTTCTGCATAATGTGGTGCCAAACGGCTCTTTCACATGACTTTCCCGAACACCTTTTCCGAACATGGCCCCTTTGAATCAGCGCTCGATGTTACTGTAAATTAATTTACTGTCTGTGTAATGCATTGGCTCTCCTCTGGCAAGGTTACGGTGTCCATTAGAGGGGAGATACAGTATGAGATGTGTTCAGAGTGGAGCTCACACTGGCCTGTATTCCTGTCTGCATGCTCACATTCTGCTGAGTCATGAGGTTTTGTGGAAGTCAGTCAACAGCAACTCAATGAGGCTACGGGCCAGAGGGGCTGGTGGGAAACTGCTACTACAGCAGCGGTCGGGCCTGATGAATCTACTCGTTTTGTTGATTAGCGAACCTGCTTAGGGAAGAGGTAAAAATGCCTCGTGTAAATTGGAGGGACTTTTTTTTTCTTTTTTAAATTGTGTCGCTGCACCTCTGAGGTGTGAGGTGATTTTGTGCCCGCATGCCTTAGAGTCATCGTTTAACGCTAAGCGCCCACATAAATTTGGAGGCAAGTCATGGGAAGGTTGAGGAGGAACGTCAGGAAGAGTCTAGTTTCACTTCATCAGGACATTCCTACATTCTTCCTGTCTGTTTACAGTACATAAAGAGAGGAGTAGAAATAATGACGCGAGACTGATAAGGGCTGTTCCACTATCAGACTTCTCATGGACTGATTATGGTCCAGGGATATGTAGTTTCTTCATTATTGTTCCTGTTTTGTAATAGTCTATCAAGAAATATGGCAATTTGAAAGAACTGGAACAAAGCAGCCCAAACCATGTCTACATAGGTAGCACTTGATGTGATGGAGTGCTACATGGGCCCCTGCTTTCCTGTGTTGTACATAGTTGGCAAGGTGATGGAGTTGTTAGCACGGCTGCCTCACAGTGAGGAGGTTCTTTGTTAGTGCTCCAATTTCCTCCCACAGTCCCAACGACCTAGGTTAGGTTGATGAACATAAGTGTGAATAGTTGTCCATGTGTATGTGTCAGCACTGTGTAGGGTTGAAAATAATGATCATTTTCATTATCAATTAATCTGGTGATTATTTTTTTAAATTCACCGATTCATCGTTTGGTCTGTAAACTGTCAGACAAACGTGAAACATGTCTCAGGAGTGATACAGTACTTCCTAACCAAAGCGCCCCACGATATTTATATGCTCAGCCCTTCACACACACGCATGGATACTTAGACATAGTTGCAGCTGGGGGATCATGGGATCTTCCAACTTTCCAATTAGTGAACGACCCGCTGTGGCTTCTTTACGCACAGCCGCCCCAAATATTCAATTTAATATGATATAAAACAGAGAAAAGAAATCTTTATACTCCAGCCCTGTGACAGACCAGTGATCTGTCCAGGCTGCACCCTGTCTCTTGCCCAGTGCGAGCTGGGATTTGCTCCAGTCCTTTGGATAAAGATAAGTGGGTAAAGAGAAAATGGAAGTGCACCTTGTGACCTACTTATAAACTCACAGTTTGAAGATTTTATTTTGGCCAATGGCCCCTGTGAAAGAGAGGGCCAAAAGAAGATGTAATTAAAGATTAGTCAAAATGAGTTGATATTAAACTGTATTTAATTGGATAATAAATCCCGTTGACACAAAGTGAACCCGTTTTTTTTTTGGGTCGTGTTACATGCACAAAACCAAAAGCTTCTATTCAGAACAGATTTAGTGTACTGTATAAGGAGTAGCATTTGTTTGGCTTTTGTTAAAAGAGTCAGAAAATGACAGCATCGCCCTGAATAATCTGGGAGGAATACTGAATTAGCCACGGGGCGCTCAGTCACTGTGTTCACCATGTGAAATGGCGAACATATCAACTTCAGTTGGTTGTTGGCCTGACATGATGGGGGTGGTTTAATTTTTTTGTCCAGCTATTCTTAAAGTACTTAATTCATATCCAAATCCAGATGAATATTTAAAAGTTTTAATTGTTCACATGATGAAGACGCAAAAGAGGTATATCCAAGGGTGTTGAAAGCAAAACTGTCCACCTAAAGCTGCATGCCTCATCCAAGGACATGCACAGAAGCTGCTATGACAATCTTGACATTTCCTTGAGGAAGATATGATTGTGTTTTTGTCTACGGCCAAAACTTGTCAGTGCTCCACTGAGCAGGAGCTGATACTCTCATGAAAAGCCATCGCATGAATCCTCAGCCCTGACGTGCGTTATCACTGATGCTGCTCCCAACGCTGTGGCATGATGTCATCGCAGATTACAGTCCGTGCTCTGTGGATTTTAGCCTCGAGCGTCACGCGTGCTGCAGCCTCAAGTGTCTTGACGTCTGGTGGCTTCATTTCATCGTACTCTTCCTCTCATCCTCTAACCACCCACCTACCAACTAACCCGCCCTCACTCTCTCTCCTCTTTTTCCTCCCCCTCACGTTTCTCGACAGCGGGCTGTTGCAGTCAGGCAGCATCATGGAGGCTGGATGTGTGGTTGCCGCGGTGATTGAGAACGCTGCCTCAGGACCCCAGGGTGAACCAGGAAGTAGTGACGTCCTTGAGGGGTGAGTTACTCCCTTTCTCCATGACAGCTGACGGGTATTATGTAAATCTATGTGTAGATGTGCACCAAGTGAAGTAATGAGATGCCACATGAATAACATGAATAAATGCAGCGTAATGGTGAGGCGAAAATGTGGCCCTGCTCTCAGAGTAAGACAGAGAGACACTGCTCCTGTTAAAGCTGCAAAGCTCACTGTGTTGCCTATGAATTTATATTGTGTGCGTGTAAATCCCACTGTCATCGTGGATTATGTGAATTACAGTGAATGTGCCGTTGCTCCTGATCTCACCACACTGATTCAAAGTGGCAGACCAGTACCTGTCTCTCTCGTCTTTTTGTTGCTCATAAAAGTTGAGCTGAATGAACCTCACCCTCCCAAGCACACTGAGTCACATTTCAAGTGAAGGTTTTGTGTAGCACTCCCTCGTGGGTGGATTGCCTTTATCTGTCTCTCAATAGACAAGATTTGCTTTCCGGAGCGCGTACAAAAAGATACCACAGCAGTTTGTTGACCATACTATACCGTGAGATGCTACACTTCCCCCCTCATCTAGGATGATAGGAAAAGATGATTATTTTCTCATGTTTTATGAATAAATATTAGAGATTCAAACACTACAAGCCTAGTACAGCATGTTTTTTTGGGCCATGTCGGTGCAGTGTCATGATTTCAGCCACATATATTGCATTCATCCCCCTCACTTGCTCCCTCTGGTGTATTTTTAGAAAACTACAAATCTTATTTTAAACCCCCTAAACGACATGGATGTTGTGTCATGCCACCTTTTCTTCTTTTCTTGTGTTTTAATTGCTGTATGTGATGTCCCGTCTGTTTCTGCAGAGATGTACTACCATCTTCTGACCTGGACAAAGACGATGCCTTACCTCAAGCCACCAACAATAATCCTCCAGACGAGAGACAGCCACAGGAGACATCCACTGCCATGGTACATGCCCGTTCACACACACACACACACACACACACACACACACACACACACACACACACACACACACACACACACACACACACACACACACACACACACACACTGTGACTCATCACTTATGCAAAGAAAATACACAAATACAAACTAACATACACGTCAGCCTTCTTCCATGTGGCTGCATTGGTTGTTTGAGTGATGCACACCATGATGTCACCACAACGTACTGTCACATGCAGTCATGTGAGACAGTAGTCACAGTGCGAACAGGTGTTAAACTGGATTTGATGTCTCACCTCCGGGTTGGGAATGAGAGTGAGGTCATGTGCTCGAGCTGAGATAAATATATTATGCTAATGTTGTCACAGACACATGATGTCACCGCCCCTCCCCCTTGGTTTACGTCTGTTTGCTCAAGTTTTATGTAATAGGCCACCACAGCAGCTCTTTCTTTGCACCCTCACCGCTGCAGGCGAATTACTCTCCTGCTTTTTGAATACAAGTTTCTTGAGTGAATAACACTTCCACACGTCATGTTTTCAGTTGTACTTAAATAAATTGCATGTTTTCTTTGTACGTCTATATTTTTATTTTCAAATGATAGCCTACTACATCATCCTGCACACCAGTCACATGACCACTAGTCCAGTTGAAAACTGG
Organism: Diplodus puntazzo; assembly: GCA_963678695.2. Classification (NCBI taxonomy): domain Eukaryota; kingdom Metazoa; phylum Chordata; class Actinopteri; order Spariformes; family Sparidae; genus Diplodus; species Diplodus puntazzo. The sequence continues at coordinate 10,921,083 of OZ023162.1, read as the reverse complement.
ACGAAACAAACTCAACAGTATGACACCCAAATGTTACCTATATTGATAATTTTGATAACCACCCTTCATGGACAAAAACATAGAAATACATGTCTTAATAACAACCTCAGATTAATATAACAATAGCATAAGATATAATTGAATATCAGAAGAGTAGCATAAACTACTTTAACAGTAAGGCACAGCATAACACTACAGTAGCATAAAATAACAAAACATACTGTACTATGACATAGCAGAACATAACAGTAGCATAACCATATTAGCATAACACAGCTGCATAAAATAGCTTAACATAGCAAAGCACAGCATACAGTTATGGTAGCATAAGATAGCATAACATAATGTTCACATAAAACACACCTTTATGTAGAAAAACACATGACATTAGCATAACATTTTATAACATAACATAAGATTAGCTATATATCATTATGATATAACATTAGCATAAATGAATAGCAAGTCTTATAATTGCATAACAGCAGCATGAAATAGATGAAGTGAAGTATAGTCAAACTTTGCAGTAGCATAAGATACTACAAATATGTTGTACCTTAAGATAGCAAAACATAACATGACACTAGCATAACGCTATGAGGGTAATTTAACATCTCATCTAATTTAACATATTAGCACAAATATGTAATGCTCTACTTTCTTCTTACATCAGACATCTACTTTTGCATCCTGCCTCTTTTGCTGCACAGCCACTATTTATTAGCGATCAACATAATTACTCTTGACAGCAATCACCTTCCATCAGTTCTCCTGCCTCTGACTGACACTTATTGATGTCTGCTTTCTCCGTTGGCAGGTGAGGAGCGATGATATCACAGAGCTCCCAGCCGAGCCCCTCCTGCGCTCCTGCGTCAGCACGGCTAGCATGAAGGTCAAGAACATGAAGAAGTAGGTGCTCCCTGTGACAGCATTGCTGCTATTATGGGCTGTAAAACAGGGCTCTTATCCAGGCCAGTGAAATGAGGACCTATAAAATGATGGGCGCGGCACAGACAGACAAGTCAGCCTGGTGCATCACTAAGCCTCACACACAGGCCTGATATCTTTCTTTTCCCTCTTTTGCTTTGCTTTTCTCTCCATCATGGTGTCACTGTGTTGAATACTGATGAGGTGCTTTTGTGCTGTGTTTTTTTAGGCTGACGTTCCCTAGAGGTCACTTCCCCAGGTTGGCAGAGTGTGCCCATTTCCACTATGAGACTGTTGACTTTGGCAACGTTCAGGTAAGTCCTGCAAACACTCACACTGTGACTTCTGCAGCAGAAAGTTACTATCTTTAGTAATTTTGTCTTTGGCTCGTGTTCAGTGGCTCTCTTGGTGAATTGCTCCAGAAATGCATCAGCCTTGAAATGCAGTGTGGCACTAGAATCAATATCTTTGTTTGTCTTTTTCAAACAGTTCCATTCTCATTATTACATTTTCCTTATTTTTCCTGAAATGTCAGATTAGATTTGTTAATGTGTCATTTCACCAGGAGGAGCTACAAAATCTAAATTTGTGCAGAATACTACAAAAAAAAAAAAACAACACACTGCTACAGATTTTATTTAGTCTTTTTTCTTATTAAAGCCATGAGCCGATTCCAGCAGTTAATCCTCAGTATTACACTTTATTAATGTCGGACTCATCTGAGCTCAGTAAATCTGTGATCCCGCCTTATTAGTTTTGCACACAATGCCAACCAGTGAGTCAATGAGAAACAGTAGTTTCCTGGACAGACAGATGAGTCTATCCAGGAATAAAAGGCAATGACTCATTCTGAAAGTGACAACCTGTTCTGACAAAACAATGAAGGGTGTGAGAAAATATGATAACAGCTTGATGTAGCTGGATGTCCGTGCTGTGTTTAGAGACCATTGAGATTTTTACAGCTACAACCAAACTTTTTTGGGGGATTTGTAACTGTGCAGCTCGATTCTCTCTTTTCTCTCTGTGTCAGTTGGTCCGACACTTAGGTGCAGACTGAAATACCTCGACAACTGTTGGACAGATTCCCATGATTCATTTTGTACAGACATTCCCCCCAGGCCCCAGAGAATGAATCCTAATGACTTTAATGATCCCCTGACTTTTCTTTTAGCGCCACCATTAGACTGACAATACTGGTTCAGCGTGAAATGTCTACCATCTACTAAATGAATGATTAGAGATCTTACATATCTGCATTTTGAAAAAAAAAACCCACATATACTTTTAAATTGAGAAACATGTGGTGTCAACCTTCAAATGGACCATATGGCAGGCCAACACTTTGGACAGGCCCGCTTTAGACTCTTGTTCTCATAAATTCTTGTAAATTGAGAAAAACTCTGACGTCTATTATCCCGTCACCATGGACATACTGTAGTTATTGTGGATTTGGTGACGCTCACCAGCCAATAAATTATTTGGATATACAGACATTTAAAAGAAAATGTTAGCTAGTCAATTGCCTAGTCTCATTCCCAGGTCGACAAATATTAAATCAACTACTTTTCTCTAGAGTCACTTATGCCCACAAATGTCCAGGACACAGCGAAATAATAAGCAGATACAGACACTGCAAAACACCACTAGTGGGTCATAATTAACAATTGAAAGGGATTATTTTCATAAGAGTCTATCATTATTTTTTTTTGGAAAATCCTGCATAATACACGTTGAAGAGAGTATATTTTTGCAGCAGTGACAATGAGAGCATTAAACATTACTGGAGGTTGCTCAGTCACTTGTGAAAGTGGCTGTTAACCTGGTGAACCTCAGTGCAGTTCAGTTTTCTTTCCAGCAGAGTGCAGCAGTCGTCCCTCCTCAAACAGATGCTAATGCCAGTGGAGCTAGACACAAAAGAGTGCATGAGCGGTGCATGCATGCTGTAGGGCTCAATCCCTACATGCAGCGTTAATGGACTACAGTGCAGCGGGCTGGACGGGAGTTAAATCCCATGATGCACTCTCTCCGCTGGGTAAATGTCCTGCTGTGGTTGCCATGACTATGATGGCGGCGGCATCAGCAGAGTGGAGCAGTCTCAGTGACCTTGAAAAGCTCCACAGGGAGAAGGGAAGCTGGAGCTGGAGGAGAAATGTCAGTCTTGGGCCACCCTGGCAGTGAAATATGTGCACACTTGTCAGGGCACAAATAGTACACAAACATACATGCGGTTTATTTTTACTTCTGCATGTTAGCTTTGATTTATTTATTAACCGAGTCTTTGTTCTTGTTGAATCTCCCATGATGCATTTGCCCGTCTCTATATTCACAGGCTGTGACGGCAGGAAGGGAGGGTACTGATCAGGTCTCATGTATCCTAATCGCAGAATAGCACAAGGACAGCAGACTGCCCTCCGTCTGCAAGCCTGCCAGACTGATCCCTCTCCAGATTAGCTCCAGTCTCGCCTTGAGAGTGCAATGAATGAGAATTGTTTTGAAACGAAGAAGGCTCGTCTATCTATCTTGTGCAGCTTCTGCCTCTGTATGATGGATGAGCCTGTGCGACTGCGCGTGCCGGTTTGAGCCTATTTACTGCCAAACCCCCTTTTTGTCACTGGAGAAAGCAGAGAGAGAGAGCGAGCGATGGAGAGGGGGAGGGTGATGGAGGCGGGGTACGGGAGAGGGAGGAGGGGGGAAGAGACGGTAAGAGGCAAGCAGGAAGGGGGGGTAAGAAACACAGTGGGAAGCATCCTCTTTTCATATTTTCTGCAGCGAACGCGTGGCAATCCAAAGACACGTGAATGAGTATTTCATGTCAGGCGGCAGGGGGACTGCAAACAGGCGAGTAAAGAGCAGCATTTAAACTCTCAAGACTGGGCTTGTTGGAGGATCTTACTGAGGTCCAGGACTGCGGCTGCACACAAAGAAAGAACCACTTCCTCCAGCTGCGGATGGACATCTGAGATGCCCTAGTGGCAGGTAACCTGGACGTGCGGATGATTGCGTTTCTAATTTGAGCTCCTGGCACCAGATGTTTAGGTGTTAATGTGCAAAGGGGTTAACCTGTGAGCTGCATTAGCATGTTTTATTTTGGAGGGAGTTGCCTCAGAGGTGTGTGCGAGCATCATAGAGGAAGTGATGCCTTCACTGGAAACTTTTCAGATTTTTTGCCATTATGTGATGCTAGCTTTATCATTTCGTCACTAAAAAGGATGTTTGTTATCTGTAATTCTCTGTACAATCAGACTTCCCATCATGCTTTTAGTCTCCTGGCCCTCCCATCAACACTTCATTCAGACGCTTAATTCGGGCGATTATTTCAAAACAAAACCTCACAGCAAATAAGCGCTCTTCCATCATTACTTATTCAAGAACAAATTTCTCATCCTGCGTCTCTTGTCAGTCTGCTTTGCTGTCTTTCTGTTGAGGAGTAACTGGGTCGCTGTGTGTTGTGTAACGGTGTATGTGGACGAGTTGCTAACAGTTATAAATAACTAGAACTTCCCTCGGCTTCCAGGCCCTTTGAAGTCTCTTCTACAATAATGTCTTGTCAATGTATTCCCAAACTCCTGCAAGGCTTTGATCTTCTCAGTTTTGGGGAATATGTAATATTCTTTAAAAAAAGGAGGACGATGAAGAAGAGGAAATCTGTGCAACATCTAAGCCGCCTTCAAGCGCCGATGTCTTATCAACTTATGTATTATACATTTCATACTGCAGGATTTATGGTGAAGCGAGAATATGAATCACTTCTTTGCTGGTGGCGGAGGAAATAACACTTTCTATGCAGAGGGAATCTATAGTGTGTTATGGGAGCATTGATAGTGAATTATGACTACACCGGTAAACACCCAACTCTCTCTGATGCATTAGAACAACAAGATGTGACCTACAATGACTTATATGTTCAAGTTTCTTACGGATGCTCTTGACTACTGTAGTGACTGACTCATAGTGTGCTATAAAACCCCTGTGCAGCATCGGAAGTTATCCCGTATGTGTTCATTCAAATACATATTGATGCATCTATGTGCATTTGGAAAAAAACTAACAAAAAAAAGGTCTGTGCTGCTTTATAAGTGATTATTATACAAGATGCCAAAACGCAGATGCTTTCAGGAATGGAACATTTACCTAAACATGATAATTCAGTCATTATCTACTCACCCTCTTGCTGGTGGAGAGTCGGATGAAGTTTCATAGTCCACAAAACATTTCTAGAGCGTCACAGCCCAAACAGCGTTGCAGCATTCTGCTTAACAACGGAACTAGATGGGGACTTAAACAAATACCAAACAAAAAATAGCCCCAGAAAACATAAAATGGCTTAATACAGTTTGTCTGGTGTATTCCCAGTCTCCCAAGGCCCCGAGATTTAAAATTAATTTGAAAAGACGCTATTTAAAAACATTTTTTAAAGCGAAAATCTTTGCTGCTAAGTTAAAGCTGAAGCCATCTGCATGAGGGCGTGGAGTTTTGGTGATCTTATCCTCTAAAAAAGGTATAAAAACGTGTGATATATTCAAAGTGAGAAAAAGAAAACAAACCTTGCCTACTTTTTATTTTCACGATGGTTCGAGCAAACCATCAGCATCAGCAGCCCACCTTTAAACACTTACACATGAGTCCTTGAAATGGATGAAAATGCAAGACATATTTGCCAAATGACCTCCATCATAAAGACGATCATTTTCAATTAACATTTGTGGAATAAGACTTTCTAAAGAAGCTCTTTGAAAATGTTTAACCTACATGTTTTTATCAGGCATTTCTTCCCCTCGCTCTTTTCAAGTGTTGGGTTTCTACACTCAGACCCACTGCTGAGCATTAAAGTGGTTTTATTATTTAATGCAAAAATAGAGTTGGACACGATGTTCTTCTTGTCGTCCAGGTCACGTACAGAGAGGTTTTTGTATTACACACGCATCCATTATTTACAATGCGTGCCCGCTCAATATTTGCTCCTCTGTCTCTTCTTTTTTGGGGTTTTTTTTCCCCCTCATAGTTGGCCTTCGCGGAGGGGCAGAGCGAAGGACCGAAGATCGGCCTGGACTCCAAAGAGCTGGTCTTCCTGGTCCAGATCACATGCCAGGTAACAAAAAATAGACGTTATAATAACTCAATATGTTGTCATTATGTCCTCACTCTCACAAAATGTTGTATTGTCTTGTCAGGGTCGAAACTGGCTGGTAAAGAGATCGTATGAAGACTTCCGGGTGCTGGACAAACACTTGCACTTGTGTATTTATGACCGCCGATACTCAGAGCTCACCGAGCTGCCAAGAAACGACACGTTAAGGGACACTGTTGAGGTATCACAGAGCTCACAACCCCATTATCTCTGATCTGTGATATACACGACTCACAGATTAGAAATCAAGCTTCAGTGACACCTAAGATGTAATATGAAAATGAGCCTGTTCTGTTGCAATATTGTATTTGTCAAACTTTACTAGATCTTCACAATCTTGCGTGTCCCTTCAGACAGTAACAAAGATGTTGGCCACCTACCTGTCCCGCTTCTCCGCCATCGCTGACAACAAGATCAACTGTGGACCAGTGCTAACATGGATGGAGGTATCTTTTCGTCAGCTGCTTCTTTTTCACGCTTGCCATCAGTTATTCACTCTTCAAAAACTGACCCCATTATGTTGATTCAATATTTAATCTTCACCATTAATGTTTAAGCGGCTCAGTTAAAAAAGGGAACAGTCACACATTTTTTTGTCAGAAATGTCTCACGCTAATGCACGCAGAAGTGAAAATGTGAAAACAAGACTTTCTGAATTAGAGATAGTGGTGTGTTTTAAAACAACTGCTGGGCATCTGCGGCACATGTACTGCAGTCCCACTCTACAGCTGGAGACGCTGTGCAGAGGTGGCTTTGCGTGGGCCTGCAAACTCTTTGAATTATGAAGATTAAATGTTGAGGGGCTTTGGTGTTTATTTTTGAAATACTCATGTGGGAGGAGGCCTAAATACATGTTTGTGTCTCTTCTTTGACGAGATTACTGCTTTAAACGGATTTCCTAAATCCAAAATCCAATAATTATGTGATTGGCTGCAGCACTGGCTAGACGAGCCTACTGTAAATACCACTAAAAATACTAATTGATTGCATTAATGAACCCACATTACAGTAATATTGTGTATTGTTTGTCTCCCTCTATCACGTTAAATTAAGCCCAACCGGCTGCTTCTCTCCGCTTCGAGTCTCTGCTGAGTTGATCCGTTTCTCCAAATGTCACAACATCTTTAATGTCATTATTTTTCTTTTCCAGATCGACAACAAGGGGAACCATCTGCTGGTGTCTGAGGAAGCCTCAATCAACGTCCCTGCGATCGCTGCAGCACACGTCACCAAGCGTTACACAGCCCAGGCCACAGACGAGCTCACCTTTGAGGTAAGACTGAAGAGAAGCATTAGTCATACTTCTGATAAACTCATAATGTCTTTTTAATGTGCTCAGCGGAGATCAGACTTTATTGTCATCATCACTCTCTCTGTGATCCAGGTGGGGGACATTGTGTCAGTCATAGACATGCCTCCTAAAGAGGACACGGGCTGGTGGAGAGGGAAACACGGCTTTCAGGTGAGTCATTGTGATCGCATCAGGTGGACGGCAAGTTTGATGTTTAATCTTGAATGAATGAATAGTTTTATTTCGGTTACAATATAAAATACTTAAATTATGTGCAATCAGCTGACAAAATATTACCATACATGCTTTCACTAAACATTTTCTCACAACAGAATTTTAAACAATCCTTACGTTTCCCCAGAAAACAAAACCTGAAGGACAGGGGTCGCAGGTTGGGAAACTAACAAAGCTCTGCACAAAACACACAAGGTTCAAAGCAAACTGGTGCCTTGGTGTCTAAAAAGGTGGCCGTGGAAATAAAACCAACAGCTACCCACTGATTATCAAAATGATAAACAAATAAAAAACATAGGACCCAAAAACCAAAGGTGAAGTGGGATTCACTGATCAAGGGCAAAACAAAACGTATAGAAATAAAAATAAATCTCAAACACACTCTGTGATTTGACAGAGTTTCACCCAGACAGAAAACACAGACAGCCAACTGATGGTGTTGACTCCCTGAAAACACACAACCGTCTGAGCAGGAGAACTGCAGCCCCCTTGTAAAGTCTCCCAGCTGACTGATTGCAGCCAGCTGAGGGAGAACATCACAGGTGCACCCAATAGCTACTGATTACCTGTGACCTAGATCCTGAGAAATCCCTGTTCACATCAGGACCTTGAGGAATCTCTGATCTGCCAATAACATGTATTATGTTTATTAGAGAACAAAGACAGAACAACCCTTTCTCCTCTGCCTGTGGTAACGGTGATTAAAGTGGCAGTGAAACAGAAGTCAGAGCATATTTAGCTTCAGTTGTGTGTCAGACCCTATAGATTTTAATTTAGCTCAAAAGTGGGCAAATAGATACATGTGAAGCCACAGTATAAAGAGAAACAACGTGTAGGAGGAATGTTTGCTTCCATCATCCAGTGTTTTTAGACCAGAGGAGGATGATGCTCAAATGTAACTGAATATTATTTTGCATCATTTTAGTTAATCAGTAACTCTTTTATTTTGTAATGACTGGTCTGCTGTGGTTTTGTTTGATTCGATGTCATTCCTCAATCATCTGTCTGATATAAATAAAGGTTGATTGATTGGACCCCAGCCACATTCTTTGGAAGTGTAAATAAAGTTTTGGCCATCTGAAATCTGAACAAACATTTCCTACTAAGATATTACTAGCTAACACTAGCTAACAGTCAAGTGTGGTTGATATGATGCGTGGTGTTAGCTAGCAACCAAAATCACATTTGATTGGATACATTTAGGTAACATGAAGCGGAAAGAGATGCATTGTTATAAACGTATTAAAACATGTTCTCTGACCAGGGATGGAAATAAGTATATACAGATACTCAAATTACTGTGATTAAGTTAATTTTTGGCGTACTGAGTACATTTAGGATTCATTTCCCAACCTGGTCAATATCAAGGTATTTGGTAAAAAGATAGTGATATTTAAGCATTCCTTAGAGGAGGTGTGAGATGTGAAATAGCCTGAAAATATTGCAGTATTAGGCCACATCACCCAGCCCTAAGTGAGACCCTAAGACGCCAATAAGGGTTAGCTATTTTCAGCCTGAAGCAGCTTGCACCCTCATGCTCACTGACCTATTTCTTCACCCTCACCCAGCACTGAACACCCCCACTGTTCCTTTGAACTTACAAGTGTTATCACTATCTTTGTATTCCCTCTTCGACTCGCTCATCCTCTCGTCTCCACCTGCAGGTCGGTTTCTTCCCCTGCGACTGTGTTGAGCTGATAAATGACAAGATCCCCCCCAGTGTTCAAAGCTCTGTGCCAAAGCCAGGTACTTCTTTTCAGTGTGTGTCCGTCCCATTGCTCAAAGATTTATTGAAGACTTGCGCCTGTGATGTGAGACGGATTGATTTGAAATAGCTGTTGCGTGTGTGTGTTGTCTTAATCAGTGTGTAAGAAGCATGGGAAGCTGGTGACGTTCCTGAGGACTTTTATGAAGTCTCGCCCGCCGCCTCAGAAGCTGCGGCAGCGTGGTATCCTCAGAGAGCGAGTGTTCGGCTGTGACCTGGGGGAACATCTCCACAACTCAGGACATGAGGGTAAATTACTCTTACAATGGCTCCTTTTTATTTAATTTCCTCTCTCATTTTCCAACGTGTAATTCTCACCTGCCGGCAGGTCACACTGCAATGTTTCACATTTTCAAACTGTAAATAGCCCAAGAAGGGATTTCACAGTGGATCGGCTGCCTGTGTAGTGGATTTTTGCTACACTGCTGTGGTTCTGAGGGTGTAAATGGCTGTTTTATGTTTGCCGGCAGGATGTTCGCCTGCGTAGGTCCTTGTAGATTTTCTAGAAGCTGTTTCTTTATTTCTGTTTTTAAGACTTGTTAAACTGCATGTGGTATGATACAGGCGAAGCTCACATGAATCTTTAACCATTCATGTCATGTTATATTAGTTTATGCAGTTTATTGGATTAACGATTAAGAAACCAGTGTTTCTCAAAGTATCGTTCACCCTGACACATTGTCTGAGGTTGTATATGTCTATGCAGAGTTGTGGCTAACATTAAGGACAGAGAAAAAAACTTGGAATGTGGCTATTATATTTCGTATTCCAGTCGTTTTTAGATTTATTAATTCATGTTTAACTCATACTGCTTTAAAGGTGGGCTCTGCAGAAAAGATAGTTTTGCTTTGGGTCCGTGTTCGTGCAGCTACAGTATTTGATGATCTGGGAATAATGCTTGATCCACGTGCTTCTCGAATGGGACCATTCCCCGAGCTGGTTTTGTCAGACTTTGATGTGTTCATGTGCCTTATGTCGGAGTATGAGGGCAACATTAACATATGAGTAACAAGGAAGCACAAACGTACAACAATACGATCACTTGACAATACAGTTACTTCAGTAAAAGTTCCTTGCCGTCAATCTAATGTTTGCTTTCGTACGCCATGTTTCCTATAGCATATGACCACACAGTTACACTCGGCAATCATCTATCCTTTTTTTTCTTCACCTTTAAGCTGTCACAAAATAAAAGGTTTCTACATCGCTCCTACAGTCCCAGATGATATGTTTTTAACTTGTGTGCACTAGATAATAACTTCTGGTTTCCTCAGCTTTTGAAAATCATGGCCAAGGTTGTTTGATTGAGCTGTTGAGATTCATCTTGCAACCTCTTCAGGGTGTCAGGAACCACTAATGTAGACTGAATTGATTTCCACACTGTAATTTAAGTAGAATAGTAATACTAGAGATGACGTAGGTTGTTTCGTGACACGTCTTTTGTTTCAGCCTCTCATGGCTCTCTTCTCTCTCCTGCAGTCCCACAGGTTGTCAAGAGCTGTGCAGACTTTATAGAGAAACACGGAGTGGTGGATGGAATCTACAGACTGTCTGGGATCTCCTCCAACATCCAGAAATTGAGGTTTGTATTCATTTTATTCATCATACTGATGATGAATTTAACACCAAATAATGCCTTCTACAGGGTGGTTTGTTGTTTGTTAAGAGCCTGACAAGTTTGGGGCTCTCTAAGTTTTGTTTCTTTGAGCTGCTTCTGAAATCCATCAAATCCAATCTGATTCAAGCTGTGCAGCTCTGAATGGCTGCAATGATTTTCTTGTCTATTGCATGCTTGCCAGGGGGAATCTATGAGACAAACCACCATTAGTAGATAAAATGGAAGGGCTGTTGGCAGTCAATCAGAAAGGATTTTCTTGTTAACTGTTGCCACATCACATTTAATGTTTCAGGAAATTAGACAAATCTGGTCATTTGTTGATGGTTCGTCTAATTAAGGGTACTGAATGACCTTCTTTACTTGAACTCTAGGAATCATTAATGTTAGATCAAGTTGGATGGCTGGTTCAAGAGGGACTAGGAATCGTCCTTATTGCTCGGTCGCTACTGAGGGTCAGCCTTCTTGCTGGAGTAGTAAACCAGGTGTTTAATCAAAAAAGTCTATTGACGTGACTGACTGTTTTCCAGGGAAATGGAGATAAAAACAGCAACAAATCCTTATTTTGAGAGCAAATTCTATGTTTTACTTTGTTGGTAACTGTTGTGTAATTGTCATATTGCATAACATAATATTGCAAAATAACCTCGCAATATGCTCGCTTGACACTGCACCTTCTTTTCTGTTGATGTCTGATTGTCCAATAGTTTAACAATGTGAAAATAATGATTGAAGATAATGAATTGAAGATATATATATATATATGTATATATATGTATACATATATATATGTATACATACATATATATATATATATATATATATATATATATATATGTATATATATGTTTATGTATATATATATATATATATATGTATATATATGTATATGTATATATATATATATATATATATATGTATATGTATATGTATATATATATATATATATATATATATATATATATATATATATATATATATATATATATATATATATATTATATATATATATATATATATATATATATGTATATATTAGATAGAAGAGTGTTCGTGTCCTCCTTGTTTTTGTGGTTTCACACGGACAGATGGGCAGTAGGATGACTCCCACGCTCTTCTATATCTTCTTCTTCTTCTTTCTGTCGTCTAGGCACGAGTTTGACTCCGAGCAGATCCCAGACCTGACCAGAGACTCCTTCAGGCAGGACATCCACTCAGTGGGCTCCCTCTGCAAGCTGTACTTCAGAGAACTGCCCAACCCTCTCCTCACCTACCAGCTCTACGACAGATTTTCAGTAAGGACCCGAGCAGTGGAACTGGGGCAGGGATTTATGCTGGGAATGGATATGGGAATAGAAACTGGCAAAGCTTTTAGGCATCGTGAGGAGGAAAAGGCGGCAGAGGACAAATGTTACTCAGTGATAATCAAAGAACTGGTGAGACAATGTAAAATTTTCGGCTCATTTCTGAGTGCTGCTCAAAACGGGGTCACTGCATTGCACTGAGCTTTCTAGGAACAGCAGGGGGGATTGTGCACGCTAAAACCGAACAGCAGATTAAGGGAGCTGAAACAGAGGCTGCTCCAAAAATAAAAGGGGAAAAGAGAGAAGGGAAGTTAAGGCAACTCGGTCTGTTGTGATTATCAGCCCACTCAGTGATGTGACACTTATCCTCTGTCTACACAGGAGGCCGTGTCTGCAGCCACAGATGAGGAGAGGCTGGTCAAAATCCACAATGTCATCCAGCAGCTGCCTCCGCCACATTACAGGTCAGCTTTAAAGCTCAACGTTGCACTCTGGTGGCCCGAAGGGGAAGTGTTTGATTCCTGTCAAAGGCTATGATGCTAATTTTGATGTGTGAAGATAAAAAAAACGTTTTTTCTTTTTACTTACATCTCAACTACAGAGAAAATCCTGCTCTCAGATGTGAAACTCTGCTTTAAATAAGTGCCAAAAATGTCATTCTCATCACTGACGAATAACACGCAATATCCCTGCTGTGCATGGGCATTTTTTAATAACGTCAATGCAAAGTGACATTAATCCTGCTTGTTAGTGGACCGGTCCTGTGACACGACCCGTGAGTAATAGGGAGGATATTCTGACCCAGGATTGACATTTATCACAGTCTAAATATTCGCCTTCTTATTCTTCAGGACTCTGGAGTACCTCATGAGACACCTCTCCCACCTGGCCACCTTCAGCTCCATCACTAACATGCACACCAAGAACCTGGCGATTGTCTGGGCGCCTAACCTCCTCAGGTGACTCTTGAACTATCGCTCTTCATGTGCGGCTCCACGCAAACTGTTAAAATGGCACCATTAGCGACAAAAATCCTGTTTCCGTCTGGTGTTTCTGTGACAGTGAACTGGGGCATGTCTCTGTAGTCCAGAGCTGTGAAATAGGTTGTGATGTACTGTAACTGTGTTTCAGGTCCAGACAGATCGAGTCGGCCTGTTTTAGCGGCACAGCGGCGTTCATGGAGGTGCGCATCCAGTCGGTGGTGGTGGAGTTCATCCTCAACAACACGGAGGCCCTCTTCAGCACTAAACTTAATGCCATCATACGGGAAAGCACAGGTAGATCAAGATATAAACAAAATGACATGCGGTGTCTGTTCCGAGGTGATATGAATCTCTAACACACTCTAAACACTCACTTTTAGGCAACAACACCTTATCCAGACCGAAATCCCTGCTGGTCTGCTCCCCGTCCACAAAGTTACTGTCACTGGAGGAGGCCCAGGCTCGCACTCAGGCACAGCTGGGCTCCCCGGCCACCACCCCCTGCCTCACCCACAGTGACTACATCGAGGTCGGAGAGGGACCCGGAGCTCTGCTCGGCAAGTTCCACACCGTCATCGAGCTCCCGATGGAGAGGTAGTCCTTGTTTTGATTTAATGTGTGAATTCATCTGCTTCATGAGCATCAGGACACATGTTACTAGTGCTGAAACAATTAGTGGATCAATCAGTTTGTAAATTAGTTCAACAGTTTTGGTAGATTATTAATCATTTGTTGAGAAAGATAGATACATAAAAACAAATACTTCCTGGTTACAGTTATTTAATGTGTAGAATAGAAAATCTGACTGTTGGTCAGACAAAACATTTCACAGTAATTTTTGTACTGTTTTTACCTTGAGTAATAGTTTTCCTGACATTTTGTTCATAAAAAAATCTGACTAAAATATAAAGGAAAGATTTTTAGTTGCAGCCCTGATGTTTTGTTCTTGTCACTTTTATTTGTTTCTGTGAGGTAGAGCTGACATGATTAGTCGATCAGCCGATGAGTGGATTGAAAGAACATTAATCGTCAACTATTTCTGATAATCGACCGTTTCAGTTATTTTTTGGGCAAAAATGTCAAACAATCGCTGGTTCCAGCTTCTCAAATGTGAGGATTTGCTGCTTTTCAATGTAATAAATGACAGCAGATGAAGAGTCATTTGGGTTTTGGACTGTGGGTTGGACAAATGAAGCAATTTGGAAACATCACTTTTTGAGTCTTTCACATTTTAACATTTTATTGACTGAGTAATTAATTGAAATAAATTAATCACTAATGAAAATGATTGTTAGTTACAGCCCTAAAGTTTTTATGTTGTCTTCCCATGTTCGAGGTTACTGGCACTTCTGTTGAAACAGGGAGTGTTGAAGATGATTTGTCTCTGTGTTGTAGCAGCAGCAAGCGGCCCCCTTCTAAAGCTAAGAAGTCTCCTGTGGGGAACTGGCTCTCTTTCTTCCACCTGGGCAAGTCGCAGTCTGTGTCCAAACGTAAACTGAAGCGACACCCCAGCGAGCCTAATGAGATAAAGAGCATCGCACTGCCAGGTCAGATCGCTGCTGCCGTTCCACAGCCAGAATACATAAAGCCTCTGTGATTCTCCCAGATTCTATCTCTGTACTTTTTTAATGAACGTGTTGATTTCTTCCGCTAATCTACATAATTTGATGTTTAAATATTAATTGTGAAAAATTAATTTGCTCTGAATACATTGGCAGGTGGAAGAGGAGACAGTGGCACATTGCGTTCTACCAAGAGTGAGGAATCTCTCACCTCTTTGCACAATGTAGAAGGTAATTATTCATTAATTATATAATCAATTAATCAATTCACGAAATGAGATTGTATTATCTGGATTATTGACAACTCCAAATATGTATGTGTTTGTCTCCATCCCAGGGGAACCTCCGAGTTATGCCCCCCGCAGACCTCGTTCCACTAGTGAGGCCATTTCTGCTGCCTGTAGAGACGACTTACGCCACACCAGAAGTAAAGACGGCCACAGAAACCACCCTCTGAATGAGACTAATGGTTCTGTGCGCGTCCGCACCGCAGCGTGTATCTCACCTCCGCACCAGGAGGACGAACTTGATCTTTGTCCGCCGGCTGCAGGCATCTACAGTTTGGACTTTGACCCCATGTCTTTTCAGTTCAGCCCACCCTCAGGGACGCCTGGGCTGCAACACAACAAAGACGGAAATAAATGGAGGAAGAGCGCGGGGTGTTCGAGTGAATCAGAGCCCATCTCTCCGAACAACAACATTAGTTGCTCTCCAGATATTAGTCCCGTTCTCGGTAAAGGTGGGAAGAAGGTCACCTCTAAGCCGATCTCTCCTAAACTCAGGAAGAAATCTTTTAAAACGCAAGCAGATGTTCAGAATGCATTCGCCACTCCTCCCCCTCTTCCTTCTTCGTCTCCCCCGGTGGAGAAGTGTGAAGCAAAACTGGCAGATGGAAAGGTGGCAAAAGCGCCCTACCCACACTGCAGCCCGCTCAGCACAGCGAGCCAGGCGTCAGCCCTGACCGACCTCAGTCAGTCTGCGCAGAATCTGCCTGATCCAGGTCAGTACCACACCTCTCTAACATTACACATAGGATTTAATGTAAATAGTTAGTATCTATTTAAATAATAATGCATTCTGTAGTTTCTTATGAAAGCTTTTGTGTCTTGTCCCATCATGTCTTACCATAGCTTTGTTTGTCCTGTCATACTGTAGCGTTGTTTGTCTTATCCCTCCCCAGGAACAGATAGACTTATGAGTTCAGTATCTGTTCTCCCTCCTCACCCTCCCCTGACGAGTGCTGCCCGCAAGTTGGCATTGGCTCTGGCTGAATCCGCCCAGAAGGCCAGCAGTGGCTCCCAGAGAAGACACAAGGTCCCACCGTACCCTCTCCAGAGACAGGAAGCTCCTCACGCCCAGGACAGACCGCCCCGGCCTTCTGTTCTTGACCTTAAAGTGTACCCACAGGACTACTGCGGCCCTCATGTCTGCTCTGCTTCACAGTGGCAAACATCAGCGCACAGTCCTGTGGAGAGCCACTGCTGCCCTCATCCCGTTCATTTCCTTCCTGCGCACCTCGATTCGGAGCCGTCGCAGGTCACTGACGGACAGGAAAGCACTTGCAATTTTACACCTAATGTCAGCCCGCTCGGCTCAGGGAGCTTGGATGAAGGCAGCGCTGAGAGGAGGGAGCGCAGGGAGGAAAAAGAGCTCACAGATGTCGCACAAGCTGAACCCACCTATCAGAGCGTTGGTGTTTCAACACCTACCCAACCTGTGTGCTCTGCTCAGAGCCCATCAACGTCTCCCGTGTACGTGAACACCGACTCTATCAATGTGTTTAATTTCCGAGCTGTTCTGGCAGAGGCCTCCATGCCTGCCTCTATCGAAGAGGTCCTTCCACGTCAGTTACAGTCTTCCTCAACTCATTACTACAGTCCAGAGGAGGACAGACCTCGAGGCTTGGTTGAAGATGTCTACAGTAATCATCATCACCATCATCATCACCATCGGCCAGTTCAAACTGGACGAATCCCACGGCCTGATGCTCTGCCACCTCACCTTGTGGGGCCAAAGGGCTTGTACAGGCAGTCATCTGAAAGCCGCTACAGCACTTTAGGGTTAAGGCACCCTTTGTCACCTCAGTACCGACGTTATCACAGAGACGAGCACCTTATCAGTGGCTGCCACAGGCAACAAGGCCCGTGGCAGAGGTCAGAAGATAGAATCGTTGGGCACCCGGCCATCCGGAGGGCTCGCTCCTTTCATGCCCCTCAGATTAGTCACTACGAGCTGGCAGAGGCAGAAGTCCTGCCCCCTGACACCATGTTTTATGTAGAGGACAGCCAGGATGTGCCCTACCAGAGGCTGATTCAGACAGGCATCCACCCTGTTCGGCCGCAGTTTGACAACACACGTGCCGACTATCGTTACAGCCCCTACTCTGAAATGAATCCAGCAGATGGCTCCCGCTATTATGTAGAGCCCGCCCGGCAAAGTGGTATCCACCACAGTCAGTCTTACACCGTGAGATCCACAAGGGAAAGTGGACAATCAGATTACTACAACTACTCTCCGCGCCGTGTCCCACCTGTGAACAGGGAGCTTTACATAGAAAGCAGGGACACTGTTGTTTATGAGGCTAGAGACGCAGAAGTTTTTGAACGAGTCGTTTATCAACCAGTCAAGCAGGAGAGTAAATCGAGACGCAACATCGCCAGTCCAGCTGTGTCTCCTGCCGAGAGCCCTGTCTCACCAACTGACATGAGAGGCAGAGACATAATGCACACGAGAAGCAAGTCAGATCCTGGAAACGGCTGCCTCCTCTCCAGCAACAGGACAGAAAATCAAAGTGCTGTGGTAGCTACATCCCCACCTTCCCTGCAGTCCCAACAGGCTGACCTTGAGGTCAGGCAGCAACAGCAGTACGGTCACCGGTCGAGTGCTGAGCCAGGACCATCCAGACGGATTCAGATCAAGCAGCAGCCACCGCTGCGCAAAGTCCCCTCGCTTCCAGAGCGGGGCTGTCCCAACCTCAAGAACACGGAGCACAATAACAGAAGCCATACACGGGGTCACGACCAGGATCGACTGATGATGACCAACGCTGTCAACAGCTACTCCGCTATTGTGAAGCCCGGCATCCTCAGGAGACCGGGGAGGTCGCAGAGCACCAGAGAAAATCGCCACCACTATTATCACCAAGCCAAATCCCCTCAGGATCCTGAACATCTGGGATCCTTTTCCACTCAGCCCAACAGAAGGACTCAGAGCACTAAAATCAGGCCCACACAATACGACCACATGGAGGGGTATTACGCGGCGCCCAGACCCAAACCCACAAGATCCAGTAAAGCCGGGGCCGGATATGTGCCTGGCCAGGGCTGCATGTCCCCCCGCGGGCACAGACTGCTGTCCAAGGCTCTGGGTCACGAGGCGTTTTATCATGCTGCACTGAGATCAGAGGCTGGGGTCTACGACTGATTCTGACCACTGGTTTTATCTGATTCCACATCGGGGCCAAAGGAGAACAGCACTTTATCCTCTGCCAGACCAACAGACTGTTGTGTTGAAAGTGTGTTTGTTTTAACCTTCAGGAGCTGCTAAAAAAAGTGTGAAGTGAGGCTGCTGCTGGGCATCATACTGTCGCCACCGCTGGTAGTTTCATAGTTTGCTTTTTTGAGGGAGCTCAAAGGGAACAAGTGAATCATATGCAGATATTGTCTTAAAAGATTTGGGGAGGCATGTTTGAGAAAATGACGGCTTATATATTTTATTTAATGTCTAAAACAGCAAGAGGTGAAACAAGCTAAAGTAACTGGTTTTATTATATGATTTCAGTATAGGAATGTGTATAAAATAACATTTGTTTTAAATGTATTATATTTGTATAAATAACACACCGCTAACATGTGGCCAACGTACTGTACATTTTGTTTTCTATTCTAGTCTGCTCAGACTTCAACAAGCACTTTTGAGGATAACTGTGTATGAAACACATTGTCTTAACGTGGTGTACATGAAGCCTCTTGATATACAGTATATATTTTTTTTTTCTGTAAGAAAACAGCTTGCTTTGAATCATCGTAAATACTAAAATGGCACTTTTTGGGGGGTAAAATGGAAGATACTGTAACCTCAAGGTTTCTAATATTTTTCGCTTGTTTTCTTTATCACACATTGTATATCGCAATCTTAAAATAACGATGATTTCTGTTAAGGTCAAAGCTACTGTGGAGAAATACGCTAGACATACAGTCAATGCAAATCAGCGCATTCAGTTAGGTGAAAAAAAGTTGTATTTTGTATTGCATTGTGTTTTTGTCACAAAAATGAAAATTTCTCTCCTCTTTTAGGGAACTTTTAACAACGTGGTGTTTTACATAAATTATGATGTTGTTTTATTCATTAAAGATGCTATTTCAAATCCGAACATGTAGATGAGGATATTCTGTTAAGACATGTTATTTTAGTGAGAGTCTTAAAAAAAATAAAGATATATTATATCAGTGATTACAGTTGATGAACTCTTCTGTCATTGGTGTATTTTAGAGGAGGGAAATGTACAGAAAACGTTTTGTAATAAATCAGCTTTAAAAGGTCCAATATGTAAGAATGGGCCACCTATTAAATTCACGCGAACAAATAGGCGGCAGCACAGTAAAAGAAATCAATAACTGCTGCTAACTGTAGCTGCTGTTAACTGGTTATATCAGTTAGCCATACAGCTAGCTGTCCAGACTTGGAGCAATAAGCACTTTTAGAGTGTTGGTCCCTGCTGGAAAAACCAGCATAGACCAGCACTAAAAAAAAAACAGCACCAGAACACAACATATGCTCGTCTTGGTGGTGACCAGTCGCTAGCAAGACCAGCATATGTTGTGTTTTGGTGCTGGTCTTTGCTGTTTTTTCCAGCAGAGGTGTTTACACCGCTAGCACAGGAGCTTTCGACTGACACAGGCTGTGGCTAGCTGGGTAACATGCTAACCTCAGTAGATACCTGTGCAACACAATACATTGATGTTAGAACGTTAAAGTTATTTCTTCACACTCTGTTGATAATTTGGGAATGTTTTCTACCAACTTGCAACTACATTACCTGCAAATCAGAATAACCACAAGTGGTCAGAAAATTAAGTTTGTAGCTTGTTAGCAGAAATAGACAACTTTTCAACATATCCCCCCTCTGAGCATTTCCCTGTGATATCACTGTTAGCGTTGCTGCTGTAAACACAGTGCTAGCATCATCGCTACTTAGCGGCCTGGTTACTGCAACATTCACAATTTTTTACCTAGAAACACTGAACCCAGTAATGAATAATGATATTAAGTAGGCAAGTTTTGTTACATACTGATCAGCTGAAAGGATGCCGGTTTCGAACTGTCTTGAGTCCCCCTGGTAAAAAGAAGAAACACATACCAGCGAGGGAACAGACTTTGACACAACACCCCAGCGCGCTCTATTAAGCTAATGCCCATCTGTTCACTCTTGTTTTACCTCGGTATCAAAACTCTCCCTTCTCCGCCTCCTTTGCCTCCTACATCATAGAGTTTCAATCAATTGGATAATGACCGGGGAAAACAATGCCTCTTCCTGTTTTGGTTGCAAAATGGCAGACGCGCTGCCTTTGTGCCATTATGCTGCCTTCATTTTTTGAGGGGAAAAATCCATCAAGGTGGGCACGAGTTCATAGGGAACCAATCTCTACGCGGCTGGTGTAACTTTTCAGCCATTACACTTTGCAATTTCTACTTACTTCAGAATGATAAGTTAAAGCAAACAAGTTGTCACGGCATCTTCAGAATCCCTTCAAAATGTACTTTAAATCTGCCGATGGAAAAATGTTCCATCTGTTACTCGGTACAAATGATTTTGAAACCATTCCCCAAGTTAGAATTCCAGCAGGTTGCCATCTTTGTTTTGATTTGGAAACAGATGCAACTTTGAAAAGCGGTTATTATAAATGTTTTTGTTTATTTTCATTGGACCGATGGTATATTTTTCACCCAGATGGTTCGAAGAGTCTTTTGGGAGTCTGGACATACCTTCAGAACAATTGTAAGTGTTTTTTTTTAATTACCTTCTGGCTTAAAAACATTGCCAGTAAATTATCTTCTGGAGAAACTGGGTACCTCAGATGAATGCTAAAGGAGTGCTTTTCTCCTTATCTGATTGTTCGATCTAAATATTATTTGGAGGCACTGAGAGGTAAAACTGGTATCTGGTACAGAAAATAACTAAAATCAGGGATGGAATCAATGGGAACAACCAGTTAAATAATTTTATATTTATTTACTTATCAATCATCTTATGACTTAACCCCCAGGGCTGGAGGGGCTTCTGCTCATCACCACCAGGTGGCACTGTAACACTGCAGACATGAAAAGGCGTCAGATTGCATTCTGGGGGGAGATCACAGACTTTGATTTGCTTCTCAGACACCTCATATCTGCTCAGAAAATAAATAAATATATATATATATATATATATATATATATATATTGCAGAGGATTTTTGCCTGTATTACCATTTGTGTTACTTTTGAAGTTTTTGTGTGGAGGTGTTTTTGGGAAGAGGTGCCTCGAATTTTTTAAGGGAGAAACACTAATTCAGATCCCTGCAGTTGGCTCTGGCAGTGACCTCGTCTGAAGATGACACGCTCTGAAAAAGAAACGAGTGTGAGGCTATTCCTCTACACAACATAAGCTTGTTGCTATAGAAAGCACGTTCAATCTTGGTTTTTAAAGCGAGCTGAGTGGCTGGAGGGATAATCGGCCAAGGTTGTCCCAAGTGCCTTTGGAATTGTTGCTTTGTTAGAAATTATTAAAGTGTTCCCCCCTCAGATCAAAACAGCCGCCCATTCACGGCTGAGTGAAAGGCCTGGTCTGTGGCAAAAACCATTAAGAGAGCCCGCGGACTGTCTCCTGGCAGCTCTGCATTGCTCCTGGAGCAGCGAGCCATTGTTTATTCATCTCCGCATTGGCATTCAAAGTGCATCCTCACTGTTCTCTCTCATAACCAACAAGTTGCAATTTTTATGCATGTGAAGGTTGAAGGCAAATTATTTATGGGAGACTGGACCTGAGGAAAGAGACCGGCCTGTAGCAAAATGGTTTACGTTGAGAGCAATCCTTTTCTATAGGCTATTGAATTCGCCGGATCACAGCAAGATATGCATGTATTATTCAGCATTTCAGAGAGAGAGAATTGTTGCCCTGCTAGACAGCCATCTGCTTTTTGGACATTGCGATGCATTCGAGACACGCTACCTTTCAGGATCAGGTTAAAGTCTTATTTTTCAGCTGGGGGCAAATAAAATGAGTGGGGGGAAAAAAAGTGTGAGTGTGTGTGTGTGTGGTGGTGTGGTTTTTCGCCTCCCCCCCTCCTTGATGCGGCTTTTTAAAGTAAGACAATCTGAGAAGAAAAAATTGCACGCACATGTCTCGACGTGTCTGAATTGGCAGAAAATGGAGCTCGAGTCGAGGTTCAGCTGCAAGGGGAAGGAACTTTCACCTGTGCGAGAAATTATTCAAGAACATCTGCTGGCGTCCAGATGCGGAGACGGGATGTGCGAGGCTTGCGGTGCCAAACACCAGCAGCTGCAAGGTGAAAGGACTGTCACCTCTCCAGGGGCAGGTGATCTGCGCGATAATAGTCGCCCTGCACACTTGAGGAGATGACTCTTGAGAATTGAACAAAATTGTGCATCATAGACTCTTTACATTCTGGGGGAACAATTTAATCCTTAATGGCTCTGACTGCGACTGCAGTCTGTAGATCCATTATGGCGGGAGCAGTGTTTCTCTGGTTCACGGCATATTAGAGGCTCCATAAAGAACCATTTTTGGTTGTTCATTACAGTGTAATGTTCCATTACAAAACATTATTGGAACTTTATGAATGTACACTTCCTCCTTGCTT
Source organism: Diplodus puntazzo (assembly GCA_963678695.2). Classification (NCBI taxonomy): domain Eukaryota; kingdom Metazoa; phylum Chordata; class Actinopteri; order Spariformes; family Sparidae; genus Diplodus; species Diplodus puntazzo. The sequence goes on along the minus strand of OZ023162.1, from coordinate 10,898,413 downwards.
CTTTGATGCATCTTGACTGTGAAGTGCAGAGAATATTTGAATAGTAAAATGGTGCAGCAGGAGCATTAATAAGATCCTGCCAAGGCTTATTTTGGAGTTCATAACGGTCTACGTATGGGCAGATCCCCCCCCCTTTTGAATATGTATTCAGAAATATTGTCTTTTAAACTGCTGCCACTGTATATAGATGACACCGTGTGATGGCCTGAAATTGTGCCTTTAAAATAGAGGGCCTTGGCGAGCACATGAAGCACAGCTTATAATGAGCTAAAGCATCCTTTTTTTGGTAGCTTCTCCTCGTCGCTGTGACAGAGGAGAAGTCTGATCCGCTCTCTGCCTTCCTGGCTCGGCGCCACTTTGTCCTCGCTGTTGACGGTTAGGAGATGAGCTTCACAAGAGCTAAACAAGTAGATGGCAGTTTCTACTTTTAGGCACGTTCCTGTTATCTTTTTCGACATCTCGCTGATTATGGAGTTAGGAGAAGTCGCTGCTGCCTTCTGCGCCGTGGTTACCGGCGTATTTTCCGGATTTTGTATCCTTACCCAATGCGTGATTGTGTTGCCAACAATAAGAGAAAGAAAGATCATCTCCGGCTTACTTAATTACCTAGTTAACATGACAATGGATTCTAATTTAATTATAGCAACCAAGAGAACCTTGTTAGTACCAATTAGGTAGGTTGCTATGGGCAGTAATATATTTTTATTCATGTGCATCATGGTTTTTGAAAATAAAAAATCAGCTGCTTCATACAGGGAGCACTGGAGGAGAGCTTAGTGATTGAATAAGTGATTAGACCCCAGGTTTACACAAAGGCTCCTCACTTGCAAGTAATGGCTGCCTATTAAGGCTCAGTTTTTTAATTTGACATTCATGTGCATATCAAAGTGACTAAGCAACCAGGCGACTGTGTGCTGGCCCGTGCAATGCAAGGCTCAGTTTGTGTTGCAAATAATGCTCTTGACCTTTAACTGATGAATAATAGCCTGAGAAACAAACCGTAATTATCCGAGGCATTACAGTTGGTTCAAAAGGTAGCCACCAGTTGAATGAGCTTCAGCAACGTGAATCCATTCGGGGCGTTGGGTTTGCAAATGACACATCTGTTATCCAGCACACTGAATATGGTTTGATTTTGATTTGGGATTTTTTTTTTTTTTTTGTGTGCAAAATGTAAAAGCACAAGGCTTCACTAATGAGAAGTGAGAGTGGGTTTTATCTGTTAAATGATAATAATAATGTTAATACTACTACTACTACTACTACTACTACCAATAATGATAATAATAATAATAACAACAAGAGAAAAAGCTTCCATCTTGAACACTGAGCATTTTCGCTTGACCGTCAGATGAGAGTAGTAAGCTCGTGAGTAAACAAGCTCACGCTTGGTTGCCGTGCGGACTCAAAGGACTCACTGTTGCTAATGCTCTGCCATTGGCTGTCTGTCTGTCTGCTGGTGGACGTACTGTACTCTTTCATAGTTAGTCACCGCAGAGTTCATGCACAGATCCCCTCAGTGCACGAATTAAGGCATGCAAAACAATTCTCCAGTGTGTGTCCGACATGGTTTTTACAGAACAAAATGCGTCATTTCTACAAAACCCTTAAAACACTACATATTTCCTCATTTCAAATTTCCACACCACACTTGCAAGCGCTGAATATTTGGACCGAGATTGGCTTCCAAACTGTTTGTGATGTCACAAATCGCGCTCAAAGTCCCGCATATTAAAACCAGATCAAACTTCCGACAGATTCATGTAGAAACAGCCTCCTACTGTCAGACTCTGAGCGCTGTGAAGCTCAAACATTCAATTGTAGGAACAAGAAGGAAAACACATTTTGCCCAGAGAGGGAAATTCAGGGCTTTTCAAACCTGGGTCCTGCATGTGTTTGTGTGTGAGTGATTCATACCTTCAACCAAAAAACGTTGGAATCAGTCCAGTGGATCGCTTCAACGACTGCAATCACACATATCCTGCTTCGGTGGCACGTGAGTGCCGTGGAACGTCTTGCTTTTCATTTACGCCATTCAGAGCCTTGCCTTTTTTAAAAAAAATTTTTTTTACTTTGACGTGCGCATAACTGTCTGCAAAAATAGACCTGAAAACTGGTGTCATCCAGACACCTCACCAGTGTTTCACTACAGTTCTAATGTCTGTATCTGTAGAATCTGCCACAGACATGAGAAGAAAAGACACAACGGGTGAAAGGCAGTATTTTTTCTAGTGCAATCTTTTTCTTTCTCTTCCTCTCTCCCCTTTTATGGAAGGTAAAGAAAAACCTGCGACATCATGATTGATAATTTTCAAAGGTAAGCTCCACAGAAAAGGACAGAGCTGGCAGTTTTGTGTGGACGAACACTCGTGCGAGCTGCAGAAGTTCAGCAGCTCGAGCAAACAATGTCCCGGGAGAGGGTTCCTTCCTCTTTGGCTCGTCCTGAGGTTTCTTTGTTTTCCCGACTCTTATCGAGGGTCTGAGGGCAAAGGATGACGTAATCTGAGGTAATGCGGTTGTAATTTTAAGCTATATAAATACAAATAATTTGATTTGACCACGAGGAACTTCATTGTCATTGCCTGTGAGATTTCACATCGAGACTTCTCTTTGAACAAGACTCGTGTTTGAACAGAGGATCCTTCTCTTTAACTTAAAGATCTCTCTCTGTCGGGATCGTTTCTGTAATGTTGTCGGGGCACTTCAAGTGGACGTAACTTTGACGGTCAGATTTGCCCCAAAGGATTAAGTTTCAGTGGTAGCAGCTGTGTCGTAGCTGCCAGCTGAGGCTCATTCATCTACACCCGAAAACATGTAAATATAGGGCTCAGATTTTTTAAATGCCGCAATTGTTCTTTTTTTTTTTTTAGTTTTAACCATTACGTTTGCAAGGTTAGGAATATGCTTGACTTTTAATATAGTTTTTGGTTATCTATAGTTTACTATTAAAGCTGTCAGTGACCCTGAAGACAGACAGGTAAGAGTGTTTCAAAATGATGTTAGAAAGTGAAAATTCTGTCTGAGCAGAAAAGCAATTACATCCACGCTCATTTAACGGAACCAGAACAGGGAGCCTCGCTCGCTTCAGGCTCCACCTTATGTAATTTCAAGAGTGTTTAATTTATGCATTTAAGAACCTCAATTTAATTTCTGCGTTAAGAAACAAAACATGCCCGGATCTAATTTATCTTTCTGACATGCCCTTTATAAATTAGACTAAATCAAATATGCTTCAGGGTGGAGGCGGCAATGTTTGCTAAAAGTTCTTCCCCGCTGCCGCCGACGTCCTGCACGTGTACGGGTAGGTCATACAGTTACGGAAATTAACTACATAACCTCCCATACGTGTTGTTTAGGTTTCATGCTTTTCCATAATTTAGATTATATAAATAAGGTGAGCTCGTCCTCCAGACCTCATCTTATGAATTACTGCTCTAATAGTCGGCTCGACGAGCTTCAATAACAAATCTTGTCTGCTCTTAATTAGAGGTAAATAATGCCGACGTGGATCAGCTTCACGCAGCGAATCCAACAAATGTCCCTCCGAATGTTTTCTTTCGTACGGAGCAAAACAAACCCTTTGCGTGTGGAGCAGGAAGTGACTGTCTTAAAGGGCCTAATGATCTGTTTAACAGTAATTATCAAAATAATTGGAGAACTTTGTTCATCCTCACGTTTGTTATAATCACTCTGTGGGCCAAAAATAAAAAATTCTATGAATAAGACAATATTCTTGGTACTACTATTCCTCAAAATACTAATTAACCGTTGTAGAAAAAGTCTGTTCCATCTTGTTTCCATTAACTTGTCTCTTTTGTTCTTCTCTGTACACATTCTTCTTGTTTCAGTAGCTCAGTTTTCTTTTGTTCGCATCACAATGACATGGTGAGAGTGCGCTAACACTGGGTACTTACTACATCTCAGGCTCAGGCTTTCATGTCTTAAAATGAATACCCAGTGATAGCACAAGAATTATGCTTTAGAGATGATGATGGCATTCCTCTGCCTCCCTGTGCCTTCTCTCGCGCTGCATCTGTAGCTGCGATCTGAAATGTTGTGTGCGCGTAAACACAGCAAAGATGGCGGGTGATGACCACGCGGACAAACTCCGCTCTGCTCTGTGCTGTTTTTCCAAGCAAAACCTGCTTGAACAAATTAAATGAATACCAAACATTTCTGTGTATTTCGTCCATGAACCTATCCAGTCTTTATTGATCAGTGCGGGCCTCCAAGGCCAAAACACAATAATTAGACTTTTGACATCTTCCCTTAGAAATGATTATGCCATAAGAATGTTGTAATAGCAAAAAGCAACATGAAAAATAAAAACAAACTCGAGCCACAGTGGAGTCATACAACTTTTCAACCCACCAGCGTTTCCAGGTGGTACTGATGTTGCCGCTATTGTACTGAAAACAACCAAACAGCTTTGTGTTTGCCTCCGAGCCGAGCATCTACCAACAACACAGCACACGCTGCGTCTGTTACCAGATTTCTTTTAAGAAATCATTGTCGCCACTTTATAAATCAAAGAGAAGAAAGCAGTGCCTCCACTGAAGAAGGAAAGGGAAATTGTTCTAATTTTATACGGAGAAGGACTAAGTACATAATTAGAGCATTGCTTCTTGCAAACAAGTTACTTCAGCAGGGTGTGGGTGTCATTATTCTCAAACCATTACAGCGTGCAATCAACATCAACACGTAAAGACACATCAGAACAGAAAACTATTGCCAGTTTAAGGCTAGCTGCTGAGATAGATGTTAGCTACGGCTAAATAGGCCCATTATTTCCCCAATTTCATCCGAGTTTTAAGGAATCAAAAACAATTTAGATCCCCCTTATTACATTGTAATATGGTTCTTACAACAGATAAGAATGAAGAAGCTAACTTAGCTTAGCAGAGTAGCCTCTGACTCTTGTGGAAATCAGTCTTTTCACGTGCTTTCCCTTCCTGTAAATCACATTAAAATGTATGCAATACACACATAATTACAGCAGCTCCCTGGTACAATTTCATCAGAGCCTTTGAGAAATCCTGAAGTCAGTTTTAGCTCCTGTCTCTTTAGTGGCGGCTTCTTGAATAAAAAAACACCGCGTTACAGCATCAGCTCTGCAGGGTTTTTTGCACCCACAGTTGTGTTGGGGTGTGTGAGACACCTTGGGTGTTTACCCATGGCTTGTTTACAGACTGTAAGCATTTCTGTCAACTGAGTATTTTGATACATATAGCGTAAAGACCTGCTTTATTATAAAAATCTCACTTTCTACAAAATGGGGCCTTTAAAGATCTATTTTTAAGAAAAAAGGATTTTTGAGTCTCATGCCCAACTCGTCAAAAACTGAAGCTTTGAGATGGCGGCCAACCCGTCCGATAAATCCAAAGAGCCCCCGCCAGAACTTGGGCAGCCACTGAGCACTGAATGGGGCTCCAACTCCAAGGCTGTGTCCAGCAGTTATAGGTTGATGGCTTAACTGAATAACATCTGACTGTAGGGGAGTTCGTATGACTTTCAGATGGTTATAAACAGTAGGCGATTTGAGGGGGGATGAAGGGGGATGCCGTCCCCCTTGTTAGCAAAATTACCAAAAAGCATCCCCCTTGTTAACCTGCCATCACTCTCCATTTGCAAGCAGCTGGTAGTGTGTTACAGATCACAAACGGTCGCGATCAGCTCCGACGCACAGTTAAGTCAAACCGGGCACAGCTGCTTTGCGATCCGGCTGCCTGGTTTATGTTTGACGGAAGCTGACCAGATCAACAAAAGTTTGCTATTTATGTTCTAAAACCAACTTTTCACTTTTTGCTAGCATTTTAAGTGTGTCTGTTCAGAACATGGTGGCTTATGTTATGTTGCCAATTGTAATTGTTGTGCTGATTTATAGTTAAACCATTAGTGAGATAGCTGTTACATTTTCTGACACCAGCTTTTTTATCCCCCACTGGCCAAACTATGTCATCACACCAATTTTTAATTACCCCAAGCATGTTGTGCTGCATTATACTTAATATAAAACCTTTAAAACCTTAATAATATAACCTTTTAAAACCTTATAAATCAGCTGGTAAATCGAGAAAGCCAAATACCAATAAATCAATTGGTTGCTATTTTGCACAATGTTCAATGTGTGTCCTTCAAGGAATTTAGATGGTAAAAAATTTCAAGGGGTCATGTAACTTGAAATAACTCTGCTTGTATTGTATTGTGAGAAACATGAGTAAACCCTGCCTGAATAAACTCAGTCCACTGCATACAATTTATTTACTCATTACTTTAATACAGTTATAATACAGCTGTAGTGGGGAGAGAAGGAAGATAACTGGATAAAATAGAATTGAAGAATTAGAAATGTCACAGTTATGGTTAAGGCGTCCTGCAACAATGTTCTTTGGGAGGTGTACATCGGTGTGTCGGGGCAGGGTTAGGGTTAGGGTGGTGCTACCATTGGGCCATCCCCCTTGTTAAAAATTAACAAATCACCTACTGGTTATAAGTAACATTACAGAATGTGCATTTAATTGCCATTTAGGTTGTCTAAACAAAGAGCACAGTGGCCTCTTGAAGTATTTTTAGCTTTAATGTAAAATGTGTGACAATCATTAATAACCATTATTGTTACATCTAATACAGTTTAGCTAAGAACCTTCAAACCTTTTCTTTAAACCGACTGACTGTTCCTGTAGTCACTGCTCTCTGTCTTTGTGAGGCGCTGCATTGTGTTACTATCTCCGACTCTTTATTTCAAAAGACAGCGACTGCAGCGGTTACAGAGCATGAAACAGATAATTCTTTCTTTTTTTTTTTTAAACTTATCCACATCTTCCTAAATGGAATTGAAATTAAGTGCAAGCTCATTCAAGCTGATGAACTTCATCCCATGATGCCTTTCTTTCCCTGTGTTTGAATTCAATGCCAATTTAATTAAAACATGTAACTTTTAATTACCTACCTGATTAATTTAATAAGTGAAAATAGACTCAGAGTGATAAATTATTGAGGTGGCAATGTTCCTGCAGCAACTCGCCGCCTAACGAAAGGCTGCCTGTGACTGACTTCAAGGCTGTGTACAGGCATATTTTTCTTTTTCTTTTTTTTTTTTTAAGACTGTAACAGGCTGTCCCACAAAAATAGAACACTTTCATATGCAGACAACAGAAACACACTCGCAAAAACATAAGTGAGAAAACATCCATCGAGGCGTTGCGGTGCATCAGAAGAAAAAGCCGGCTGACTAAATAAACTTGTAATGCAACAATAGCATTTCTTTTTTTTTTTTTTACGGCTATCTCGAGAAGATAATCACGAACAGCTATCTGAGTGTTTCAAATTAAAAACTGACTTTAAATGAAAATTAATTATGCATCAACAATGCTAAAAATACGATAGAAAGATTACATGCACGTCGTAGAATAGAAGATAAGGGGAGAAGATTGGAGGGAATGTTTGCCCCGCTCATTGTATCTGGGGTGGTGGCTATGAAGCGGAACATCAGTGTAAATTTGGCAAAAAGAAAACTACGTCTTTTTTTTTTTTTTTTTGCTTGTGCAGAACGGAGTCACCTTGAGATTTGGTTGAGGGAACTTCACAGGATGCTGCTTGAAGCTGAGGGCTCAGCAGATAATTACAGATTTCCTGTCTCAAACACTTTTTAACCTTTTTTTTGTTTTGGGTAGTGAAGGGTACGATGAACCTGTTTTTTTTTTGTTTCTTTCCTTGGCTTCTTCTAATTAATCGCACCTAAAAACTTCCACATCAACATCCAGCACATTTCCTCCCCCTGGTAAACATCAATCTCTGATTAAGTATCAGAGTATTAAACATCAAGCAGCAACATCGCTGACATTAGAGCCGATAGTGCTGTTCACAGCATCTTTCAGGTTTTGGAGCTAATCACCTCACAAACACACGTCTCTTCTTCCCTGACACTTTCATACGGGATTAGCAGTGCGGTTGTGTGTGCTTTAATTAATGCAGATTTCTCTGGGTCATACTGTAGCAGTCGGAGATAATTGTGTTGTGGTTATCACAGGCTTCAGGTGCTTGTCCTTCATCATTGTTTGAAACAACTAGCTCATCTGTTTCAGGGAAAAATGACTCGGCATTCCCCCCGCCTCCCCCTAATGTTATTAGAAGACGCTTTGATGATCAGAAAGAAGTCAGAGGATGTTTTCCACACACATTTTGGCTCGGCACAGCTTGAGTTTTGTCGGATTGGGTTTACCTTCAGGCTTTTTCATTTCCTATATGCGAAGTACAGGATTTCAGAATTCAAAAGTAAGTATTTAACACTTAACTACTGCTCAGTCACCTCATGTTAGCACAATTGTCAGCGTATTTAAAAGCACACATATCATCATGAGTTTGGAAGCAACCTTCTTTTTAGTAAACTCTGTGTACACAAACAATGTTCTCAATGGTCATGTTCATGTGTAGAGACCCTGGTGATACTACGAGCAAAAATTCATGTTGTGTCGAGCCTTCTTAGTGTTTTAAAAATAGCGATTTTGATGCTAGCGTGCCAGTGCCCCATGCACTCCATTGAAAATTAGCTTGCCTCAAAACGAAACTCCTGTCAATCTTAAAAGTGCCTCTTTCGTCGTAATTATGCTTTAACACGAAGGTTTGACTCATATTCAATCACTAATAAAGCCTAGGTTGCTTTTTGGCGAGAGTTTCACTTTAAATGCAAGGATTTGCTTCGTTTCTTTGCCATTTATGATAATAAATAAATCTTCATACATCATACAATCTTCTACATTTTAATTCACACGTCTTTATGTTTTAATTTCTTGCCGCTCTTACGTCTGGTTGGGTTTAGGAACAAAAACCACTTGGATAGCGTTGGGGAAAGGTTGTGTTTAGCTTAAAATACCTGGTTTTGTCGACACAAACAGGACTGAAAAATGTCCCGAACGATTGAAATGGGAAGCTGACTGCGGTCTCAAATGCTGAAAGTACAAAACACTAAATCGCGAGCTCAGTAATTCCATATATGCACAAGTTTACTACTTGTATTGTCAGGATTGACTTTAATGATGAGCGGATATCCAAGTAAAAAGTCCAAAATCCAATAATCCCCCCCCCAAAAAAAAGGCAGGCAACAAAACAGGAGTAATCCATGAAGCAAAAAACAAAGTACAACACAGGAGAAACAGGAACAAAAACAGCCAAACCAACGAAGAGTGAAGGGAAAACACAGGCTTGAATACACATGGAAAGCTTAACTAATGAGACACGAGTGTCCACAGAAAAAAAAGGGTGGGAAACAGACAAAGACAGGCAGTGGACAGTGAAACATCGCACACGAGATTCAGCTTCCAACATAAAACAAAAAATCACAAACCTGATTCTTACCTTCGTGAGTAAGAAGTAATGGTAATATATATGTAATAATATTTAACGTATCTGCGGTTTGCAGAAGTGTACAATGGCAGCATTTCATCCTGGCCACTGGGCTGCTAAAGCCACTGTACACTAGACTGCATCATCTATTATTACAGTAATAGAAGCACATATATATTATGCAAACAAAATTAAACTTTTATTGTCATTTCTCTACTTCAGTGCTTCACTGCTACCTCCTGGATATTTGTTACTGTTGTTGCCAGCGGGTACATGAGAACTAAACAGGATAAATGGTCAAAATTAATAGCCAAAAGTAAATAATTAAATAGTGAAATAGCTTTAAGCAACAGATAAAACAGTGGGAATAATTGAGTACAAGTAATGGATGAAAAAGGCTGATGCATTCAGCTCGTGGTGGAAGTACAAATGCAAAATTAACCAGACCGAGCTTAATGTCCACTTCTATGTAATCAATAGTGTTTGTGTAAACAACCGCTTAAAATCAATGCGAACGAACACTGTCAATAAAGACCTATTTGAGTTCCTCTTAAAGGCCTGTGGGGGTCCAGCTAAAAAAAAAAAAAAAAAAAACAGACACAGACTTTCCACATTTTAAGTCATTGATTTACAGTAAACATATGAACAGCAGCACTGACGAGCTCACTTCTTATGAGCGTCCAGATGTACATGAAGTAGAATGTGGTCACAAATTACAAACAGAATCAAATCAAATCAGATAATAGTGGTTTTACATACTCGATCAATTTAGTCCAGAGCTGATAAAACTTTTGTTTATGCGCTCTGAGAGAAAATAACAACCTTTCCATAATGTAGACCTCAACCACGTCAGTGGTGGGTGGATCCACTTATAGCCATTTTTCTCATGATGTTTTTTTAAACTGAAGTATACCTAGTCGTTTGTTGTCATTAATATTCCAATTTTCCAGCAATATATCACCCAAATACATAGTTTCGTACCTTTACTCCAGATATATAATATATACATTTATGGATCACTTCCTAATACGTTCTTATAACCTGGCAACTCGACAAATATTAGAGTGATTGGCTCCATTAGTCCCACTAAGTCTCCAACAACTCACACCATATGTTAGGCTTTTTTTATCTTACGTGCAAAAAGTCTTCCGACGATATAAACAGCAGCACACAAAAAAGCCCTTGAGCTGTAAGGAATAAAAACGTAGTTTAAAAAGCTCTACACCAGAGGGATTTGTCCTCTTGTTAACGACTAAATAAGCCAATAAATAGGTAAATAAGAATATACGACTCCTTTAGTGCTTGTGCTAAACAGGAGCGACGTAGAGCGAGATAACTGTGCAGACAGAGCCTGTTGCGTTTGCCTTTGTTCACCCACTATTTATTCCCACATCATTTAATTATACCTCAGCCAAGCCAAGTGCTACATGCCATCAATCTCAATCAATCAATTAGCCAACTAAACAAGCCATGCTCAGACATTCGTTCACTCTCAATTTCCCCATTGTGCTAATTACACTTAAACATGTCATTCCAAATTAAAATTGAACATTTAAATGGGATTAGTAGCATCTAACTGAAACATCACCCTCCTACCTTCATGCGCTCACGAGACGCTGACAGCTGCCACAACCGAGCCGCAAAACAACGCTGCGCGTACCTGCTTTTTAATTGAGATGTTTTCGATTGAGTTTAACCTTGAAAAAAGTCAATGAATATGAAGAAAATCCAGCGATTTGTGGAGTTTAAAAGAATCAATGGGGCAGGTATTTAATATTCCTCGAGGGGAGGCATTATAATCCAATGATTGTATAAGTATGAGAGAAAAGTGGCTGGTTTCTAAGGTTAAACTATTCCCATTAAAGTTTGAATAATGTTATTGACCTTTACCTGGATGGATCACTTAAAGTAATGGGAAATGGTGGCACTGACAGAATTATGATGACAGAATTGCTTATGGTTATGAACTAGGTCGTGTTCGGCAAAATGCCTATCAATTTGTCGAATCGCTAACATCCACGTGTTCAGCCGGAAAACCTCAACAGGGGCCCCGGAGCCTGTCGGTGTCAGTCATCGTGTCATTTAAAAAAACGTTTCTCGCCTGAATCTGTACCACAGCGCATGTGTCAGTCACCGATGGGAGCTCGGATTGCTGCTGCTGCCGCTCACCCACAGCGAATCTACATCGGTACAGCATTTTTTTTTCTTTTTCTCCCCCTCAGCTCAAGATGTTTCTTCTTTGGGAGTTTGACAAGTATCAGCAGCTCAGGATGAAGTGAGCAGGTTCAATCCAGCTTATGTATTCAGCGCGTTGAGCAGGCGGAGTGAGTATGACAACAAATACAAGTTAATAAAATTCTGCCATCTGCGCCTCTCTGAGCAGGACAGGACTACAAAGTGGAGCTTCTTTTTTTTGTTTTTTTATCAAGTCATGACAGCACAGCTCTTTAAACATTGATATCTTTTTATTAAGACAAGTACTCTTCTGATTTTTTTTTTCTTTTGTAAAAATGTTGGTGTGAACCAATACAAAATATGCATGGTCATATGAGAAACATCCTCTTCACTACACAAAAGAAAAATGTCACCTGGGTACAGAGAGAAATTTTAAGATTCAACAACAAAAACAACCAGTTCCAGGGTAATAAAACAACCAAACCCCGCCCCCCCTCTCTCTCCGTCTCTCTCTTCCTCCCTCCCCCAGGCTTTAAAACATGAGCTTCATCCAAATATCCAAGACATGTTACAGATCATTCATAAAACTTCATGTCACAGTAAATACACCATTGTTTCATCTATGAAAATGTATGCATGAATCGACTGAATGCAAACAGATGCTTGATCGACTGTCTGTGGTCACATCCTATAATTACTAAATAACCAATACTGTATAAGCAAAGTGTTACGGTGAAGGAAGAAGAAGAAGAAGAAGAAGTTTCATGGGTGCTGGCCATTGTTCCGACAGCCTATTGTTACGAAAACCCCAATAGTCTGAAAAATGTACCAGTGGACTGAAGCTGAAGACTGAATTTGTTGAGAGCTTGTTGACCAGGAAAAAAACAAAAAGGATTTTAGCGATATCAATGCGGCTTTTTGTTACATATATTTATCAATAGCTTAAACTTAGTTACTAGAAGACATGACATACGGGCTGTACCTACAAAATTAGTTTAGTACATTCAGGTCAAACTTACAGATTGATTAGTTAAACCAACTGGATTCAAATGTAGTGGACAGCCCTGTGACATCCTGCTGTTTTTTCCTGCGTCATTTTACCTCAGTTTGCGATACAACACAAGTTGGACTTAGATGTGACTTCAGCTAATCACTGACTGTGGCTACTGACGGACGTCTATGGGGTCAATTAGGAAAGTAAGTCTCTCAACCCAAGTGGTCTAGGTGGATGGCCACCCACCATGGAGTTTGGTTCAACTCAAGGTTTCCGCCTGTTATAAGAGATTTTTTTCTCGCCGCTGTCACCAGGTGCTTGCTCATGGGAGAAATGTTGGGTCCCTGTGAATAAATCAATTGAAGAGTTTGGTCTAGACCTGCTCAAACTGGAAAGTGTCATTAGATCTCTTTTGTTGTGAGCTGGCGGCACACAAATTAAGACTGACTGATTCAAAATTGTGCCAACTGTGTCCTGAGTTAATAACCGCAGAAGACAGCGCGTGTTGTGTCGCATTTTTTTGTTTAGCCCTTTAGCATGAGTTAAAGGGCTCAGTGCTGAGGGTGTAGAGCTAGCTACATGTACAGCAGCCACTTAGCAAAAGTAGTCACACATGTCAAATGCTGCTTCAGATTTATACCATGTTGTATTTTGTCATGAGGTTTCCTTTCAGCCGTGACTCCAGAGCACAGAATGTAAACATGCAGTTTTGCACTGTCAAACCTAATCGCCCGACACTGGCAGCCTCGTCATCATTAGGGGATGGTTAGGATTTTGCGAGCAACATAAACACTGATAGCACAGCCCGGTCTGTCCAGGAGCTTATCAATATGTCAGTTTAAAGCCAGTCCTCTATACTCTTTTCGTACCCTAACCTAACTGTAACGCTTCAAGTGCAATGGAACATTAATTAAACGTTTATTGAAAGAAATGGCACAACACAGGAGGGCCAACTCCTCAGGTCAAGACTCTGCTGTCCACTCACATCTGAGGAAGACAAGTCATTCCTTTGAGGAATAAACGTCTTGGCCAGAGAAGACAGATGGTTTGACAGTGGAGTGAAGGAATCCATCTATGTCAGACCATCTTTCAACAGAGGAGGTGGCCTAAGACATTACTTATCACCCACCTACAATGCTGTGTGTGGTTGCCACCACGAACAGCTTAACAACCATTCACACCTGGGCTAACCTAGCCCTAGCAAACCCACATGAAGGCCGGTTTGACCAATGAGACACAGGTGGCCCTGACAACTCTGAAACTCAGTGCTCACTCATGTCCTAACGACTCTGTAAGGACACTCCCACACAGAGTCTAAAAGCCTGCAACTCCCCTCCAGTTAGTTAGACCTGAAGAAGCCCCTTGGATGAGGTGAAACGTCTTCAAAGAAACCGAAACATATCCAGTTGCCTACGATACAGCACTTAGAACGTTAATTAAGTTGGAATCCCCAGTTTGAAACTCAAGACATTTGGGAAACTTTGTAGTCTTTGCTTCAAAGAAGCAGTACGAGCCTACTCGTCTTTTTTTTTTGTTTTGTTTTATTATCTGCTAATCTGTTAAATCAGCTTCTGTAGACTTGCTATACAAACATTTACCTGCTGTGCCATCCCGTAGGTTTTTTGGGGGGGAAAACGGGCTGCAGGACAAACGGGCTTTCAGTCCACCGGGTCTTTTTAAGGTGATTGGAGTTTTCAGAATAATGAGCCGTCAGAACAACTCAGTCCCCATTTCATGAACATCATTGTGATTTTGTTGACACTGACTGTACATAATTTTCATCTGCTTAACAAATCTAGTTTTCTTTCTTGTGAACTAGGTCTATGCAAAATAATATTTAACGATTACTGTAACAGTGCACCATATTCAGAACACATAAACATGTACAAATGAGAAAAAACATGTACATCTTGTGATTTCTTCACGTCTTGAATAGCTGTAGTACTACAGTATATACTTGGGGCCTTAAATTTGCATTCTACCTGAGATGCAAAAAACACAACTATTAACACTCATGAACCTGAGAGAGTGAAAACAAACATACTAAATATCAAGTATTTAAAACAAATCAAAAACTGGTTCAGAATGATGCTTCTGACAATCCTTTTTGTGTTCCTTTGATTGAAAGCAGCAGTCACGTTATAACCTTTGAAGACAAATATTCAACCTCAAAATACAAATTGTCATGCACGTAACTGCTTCCATGATACCCAATCCAGAAAAATGTTCTTCCATTGTAGCTTGTTACAGCTTTTAGTCCTGTATTCCTCTCTGATGTAACTACTGAGCCTTGTCCTCGAAGATATCCAAATAAATAACAAAGGAAGTGAAGCAGAGAAAATAATCATCACCAAATTCGAATTGTTTTGCGATCGCTAATTAAGACAATAAATACTACATCCTGGCATACGACATTCTAGTCAGTGGAAGCTGCCACACCACCCTGATAAACAAAGAAATACAGTTGTTTATTTTGTTTTGTTTTTTTAACATCGAACTCATTCCAGTTGTTTTTTTAATCGTGATGCAGGTCTATGGTGCGTGAATACAGACGACGTGTATCAGTATTGGCCCTGTAAGTTAGAAAGGACAGAAATATACAAGATATACTGTAAGAGTGTACATGAGGATATTGTACGATACTAACCATATGCCTCAAAATCAAAGAAGGCACTAAATTAAGTCCTTCAGTCTTTTCCTTTATAATGATAAGTATTAAGAGGTGGGTTTAAGGCAGTGGTTATCCTTTTTCATAATACATATACATTTTTTGTTTTCTTATTCAGGCAATACAATGAAATCACTCACTAATTACCAAACAGGTTTTTACTCTTCTAGCCGTGACAGAGTGAGAGGCATGAAGCATGCATGTTGTGCACACTGCGTCTCTGTCTGTGAGCGAGCGGAGGGTCTTCTGATTTGTGTTGGTGAAAAAAATAAAAACAAATTCGTAACAGTAGACGTCTCCTCTGTGAAGGTTTGAGGCTGCAGGATAACGGCGCGAAAATGATCTTTCCCAAACCGAGTCGAAAGCGCTACGCAAATCTTTGATAACTTGTACAGGCAAGAGCCCTTGCAAGTTATCAAAGACAGCCCAAAGGTAAGACGTCTTTACAGACAGCAAGGAGGTATAACTGATTCATGTTTGCAGTGACTGAATGTCTTTTCACTCGTGTATGGGCAAGGGCAAAAAAGTACGTGCAGAAAGGATTTCTAAGCCAGGAAAATGTTGTGTTTTTTTTTTACGTTCTAGGGGTATTCACACGGACATACGTACCTTGATTCCTTATACAAACATTTCCTTTGAATGTGTAACATTCTTTCTTCCCTTTAACACACTACAGTTAAATAAAAAGCTCAAAAACCTTAGGAAATACAATTGACTAATGTCCTTGTAACATTTCCAGATAAACGGTCATTTACTGTATGATTTGTAAAAAAAAAATATTTTATTTAGAGAGGACTCTGCACAGTGGACTTTCAGCACTCACAGAATTATTCATTTGGTCCAGGTTCGACCGTGAGGGTGGTATGAAAATGTGAAAATATATATGTTTCAACCCAAATCACGTTTAGATTGTATCAATATCTAACAAATAATACATTTTAATACGATTTCATGATCAATGCAGCAGGACCAGTTGCTCTTTTAGTTCCTACAGGGTTTATACTTATAGCCTGACTCTTCAACCAACAGACAGGAGGTCTTTTGGCTCTGCAATTATTAGAGCAAAGTTTTCTGCCATGTTTATTGGTCCATCCATCCCATGGACAGCAAAAAAATTAAATCTGTTTCAATCATTTAAGATACATAGAATGTATTAGAAGTAGCTTCACATGTTGGGAAATGCAGTTATTTGCTTTCTTGTTAAAGATAATTGAAAATATTAGCTAATACACTCTCATGTCTTCACGCTGAACATGAAGCTACAGCCAGCGGATGTTAGCTTAGCTTAGCATTGAGACTGGAAACGAGGGGAAAAAGCTGACCTGGATGCTAAACATGTAGCTACAGCAATGAGACGTTAGCTTAGCAGAGCAAAAAGACTGAAAACAAAGGTAAACAGCCAGCCTACATGCTAAACACGAAGCTACAGCTGGCAGACGTTAGCTTAGCTTACCACAGAGACTGTAAACAAGAGGTAGCAGTTAGCCCACACACTAAACATGAAGCTAAAGTCAACAGACGTTAGTTTAACTTAGCGACTTGAAGACTTGAAACATGGATAAAACATTAGCCTTTATGCTAAACATGAAGCTACAGCCAGAAGACGTTTGCTTAGCTTACCACAGGGACTGTTAACAAAACAAAACAGCTAGTCTTCACACTAAACATGAAGCTACAGCTACAGCTTAGCTATACTTAGCTTAAAGACTGGAAACAACTAGTCCAGCTCTGTCCAAGTGTAAAAAAAATCTGTTTATGAGCGCATCTACAACTCACTTCTTCACATGTTTTATTGTAACAAAAACCAACATTTAGAAATGACGCTTGTAGTTTCATGTTTTTATACCTTTGGATAGAGCCAGGCTAGCGGTTTCCACCAGTTTTCAGTCAGTAAGCTAAGCTAAGCTACCTGGTTGCTGGCTGTAGTTTTACATTTAGTGTACAAACATGAGAGAAGTATCAGTCTCTTCATCAAACTCTGGCCTAAAAAGCAAATACTAACTGTGCGTGCTATTTCTTGAATTTTTTCCCCCAAAGCCAAATATTTCACTAACAACGACAAAAAAGAAAGAAAGCAGATGACAGTAAACAATATCTGCCATGGTTGATTTCCTGTTGTCCTCTCAATCAGCAGAAAAATCCTGATACAGAGTTTGAAAAAAGAACAAGTAGTTCTGATTTTTCTCCACAGAAAGCTCTATATCATGGTACATCACAGCTGTCAGGATGTCTTAGACTGGACTCCACAACACCCTAATTAAATACGAAACTGACCTCACATCTACTAATCGCCAGACGTTTTCGTGAACACCAACGAAGGACCAGTTGTACTCTGCGGTTTGGTGTGAAATGGTACTTAACTCCTACTTCACTTTCAGGAACAAATACATTCTATGATGAGCATGATTACTCACAACTGTTACTGTTACATCAGTAATCAACACAGTGAACCTGACCTCGAAGGGGGGGTGAGTGAAATCTGCGCTGAAATGTCGAAACCAATCAGACCTGTGATAAATTAGCAAGGGGGGGTAGGGGACTGTTGGACTTTGACCCAGCAAGGAGAAATGTGTCGACACTGTGTTCCAGTTACTGGACTCAAAAAGAAAAAAGGGAAAGTGTGAATTAGCTGGCTCCTCAGATCTGGGCACATGAGCTAAAAGCTAGCTGCAGCACACTTAGACAAAAAACACCAGGCCCATTTAATCTCCTTCGAAAGCCAAAAGCAACAAAGGATCAGGTGGAGTACATGGAGAAAAAAATAAAAATCCAATCCAACAAGCATGTGAAGGGGGAACAAAACAACAAAAGAAACAAAAGAAATAGAACAAGGCACAAAATTGTCTGTAAAATAATTGAACTGTACAGAATAGGCCCCGGCAGTCCAGGAAGGGTCGGATAGGAGACTCAGCAATGCCTCTCCTTACCACTCGGCCATGCCAGTCCTAATTTCCACTTTCTTCTCTTCCTCTTAAAAAATCTCGCCCTCACACGCCCCTCAAGCCCTCTCGTAACCAATCGGAGTTAGACATAAAGCTCCTACAGCACCACCACCACCATCACCACCATCACCACCAGCATCCCCACCCGTCTCTCCTGGCCTGTCCAGTTTAGATATAA
Organism: Diplodus puntazzo; assembly: GCA_963678695.2. Lineage (NCBI taxonomy): Eukaryota > Metazoa > Chordata > Actinopteri > Spariformes > Sparidae > Diplodus > Diplodus puntazzo. Next base: position 10,880,114 of record OZ023162.1, on the reverse strand, counting down.
TACTCCTTCTTCTCGTCTGTGTTGTTGTGTCCCCCCTCCGCGTTGATGATGGCCGTGTCTGCGTCGGCCGCATCGTCCGCCCCTTTGGCTTCATGTGTGAAGTAAGTTCCTGCAAAAAAAAAAAAAATACGAGCACACACAAATTAGCCACAAACCTCCTCTTCGTCCTCGCCGTCCACTTCAATCCTGTTGCACTCCACTCGCAACAAAAAAAACACTTGAACTCTAATATGTGTTCATGATCAAGTATGATTGCACTGCCCGGTGCTTTACCTTTGTGTCTGGCGAAGTATCGACCGAGAACAATGAGTGCACAGAGGATGGCAAACATCACCACAGCAACCACTCCTCCGATGACAGCATGGTCAATTTTCTGTGGTGCCCCCTCGCCGGCTCTGGAGTCTGAAAACAGGACAATAACCGTAAATAATTTCGTGATCAGTAAACCAGCTCAACCGGTCACAAAGCTAATACCTTCAGACAGACGTGGACCACACTGGAAACTATGGCCATTAACTCATTAGGGCTGCCGAAAATAAACTAAATTGGTTTGTTTTCTCTCAAAGCATTTTAGCATGACCCAACTGCAGAGGAAACACTTGAGGAGGCTGGTGTGAAAGAATGCCAGCTTATATTGTTTACCACTAAAAATGAGATGATATCATGGCACAAGGTGGTCCTCGGAGGATAGTAAATGATTCACAATTTGGAACTAAACATCCCATAAATAGGCTATTAAACCATGTAGTTCTTACTTACTGATCCCGCAAACTGCTGCCAATAATTCAGCTTTACAACACCCGCAATGAATCATTAGAATGTTTAATTTGTTCAAGTCTTCCTCCGTAAAAACTCCTTCCCAGCTTCAGTGTTTTCATCCCATTCTCCATGAAACAATTCAAAGTGAAAACCCCATTTAAATCTGCATAAGCTGTTCAGATGTTACATTTTAAAGAAATAGTTTAACATTTTTGGGGAGGAAATACTTCAGTGGACTTACTTGCAGAGAGTTTAAAGCCCCCATGCCAACCAATGTTTGTTCCCTTTTAACAGTTAATGCTCGGTTAATAGTCGAATGTAATCCATTAGCATCACCGCAGCCAGATTGCCGTTCTAGCGAGAAATATATCATTCGCCCGGATAGGGATAGCACGCAGAGCAATAACATGGATATTAGCGAGGACAGCCATGGCAGGTGCTGTGACTTCTTTGTTTCCAGGCTTTGTGTTAAGCTAACCAGCCAGCGTCCGCGGGGTCACTTTACTTAGCCAGAATAAAATGTTGGCATTTAACATTTGTGCAAACCTCAAATGCGTTAAAATGCGTAAGTGTCTTATGTATCACATTAACATTCCTACATTAAATGTCATAGCACGTTCATATTTCATTTATAGTAGCTGTACATCATGTCAAAAGATGGAGGGGTTAGTGTTGGCGCTACAGCTGCTGAATCCAGCCAGACACTGTTACTGTTCATTTTAACATTTGTCAGTGTGGAAACCACTGGATGTTTTTAACCTCGGCATCAGGGTTCTCCAGCCCTGTCAGTGGCCAAAAATGTATATTGTTAACGAGACGTCAGGACATTCCTTGCTGTGTTTGCTCCGAGAGAATTCTGTGAGCTAAAGATCTTTACCTGCCATATGTGCCTAAACCTAATCAGACCATGCACACATTGTCACAACATGGTACGGAACCCAAAGAAACATACAATTCTAACAAAAATGAGTGTAAAGTTTCAACGTATCAGTGGTTTGTGTACATTGCCAACATGCGTTCTGGTAACTGGGTTGCATTGCTGTGCAAACATGAGAGTCATATCAAAATCACTTTATCTCAGTTGGCTTTACAGTCTGTGCAGTGAAAAGACATCCTTCATTTGAGCACAGAAACACCTCACAAATGAAAAGAAAAGGCAAGAAAGATGAAAGAAACCTCATGAAGTGCCACAGAGGACGGATATAGATGTCGTGTGTAAGTAACAGAACAACGGATACAGACAGAATATCTGATAGGTCACTTTGTGTTGAACAGTGGTGGGCACATGTGGGACAGGTGGTCGCCAATGTCTGTGATTTAAGTCAACATAATTAAAGGATCACATGTTGCTACAGTGCAATGGGAATAAAAATGCTTACAGGTGCATCAAAATTCAGTTAATCTCATACGTTAGATAACTTTTATTTTTTTCTTTAGCCTATGATTTTAAACTATAAATGCCTTTAAAAAGTTATGGGGCCAAAATAGGTAATTTCAGAAAGTGGTGGTGACATGTCCCCATTGTAATTGACACTCATGATGAGACTGTTATCGATCCTAAAATACATCTCAACACATAATCTTGAAATAAAGCCGCACATTTACGATGTTATACTGTTGAACCCAGCTCGTTACAGGAACGTTCTCCGCGCTTCATATAGCTGAAACGGCTGCCGGAGCCCCCTTCAGTGATCGATGTTGAAGAATGTTTTAAGACAGTTATTTCACCATGAAACAGTAGACACCGTCTGCAATTTCACCACAAGTTCACACACTGTAAAATACATTGTGATTTAAGAGGCCATTTCTGGAAGTTATAGAGCTCAATCATCAGAAATAGACACAAGTCTGGAGATAAATTGGCGCCCGGTGTCCCCATGCAGAGAAATACGTGGCTGCCTCAGGTGTCAGAGAGTATCACTGTCTAGCATTTAGCCAGATTTATCCGTGCTCCACAGAAGAACAAGGCAAAATTTGAAGCCTTTAAATTTCCAGTCTCAGAATAGTTCAGAGGCGTTTATCAATAGTCTATATCTGTGCACATTTGGACTGATGGAGGAGTGGCAGGCGAGGGAATGGCTCCACTGTTCTTTGCTGCATGAGAGAGCAGCTCAATTTTCCATCAATCTCACTAGTCATGCTCTGAACTTGAATGATTTTGATAAAAGACGAGCGGAGGGTGCAGAATTTCTCAACCCTGTGAGGGCGTAATAAGTCGAGTCAGAGGGGCCTGAGACGTGTGACACATTCACATCTCAACCCAAGAAACAACACCTCGCTCAGGTCGCGTTCAGTCGGCGCGAGGACATCTTGGAAGATGTGCTGCAATGCAACTAATTAATGAGGAAAGTTTTGTTTCACTTGAGCGCTCCCTTTAAAAAAAAAAAAAAGGACTCATCTGCACGGAGCAAGTTGTGCATCGGTGTGTGCGAAGCAGGGTTGTGCAAGGCGCCGTTTGTTTACTGTATCGAGGATGTCAGGTAGCACAGCTCGTTCTCCCTCCGAGGAAGACGGAACGGCCCATGCTCCATGCTAATGAACATTCACCCACTAAATGCCGCCCCCCCGACACACACACACACCTTCCTGCCCTCACCTTGCACCCCGCTGTCTCCCGCTTGACATATCCACAAGGAAACATGCCGGGTCTCGGCAGCCTCTGCACAGCGAGGGAGAGTTTTATTTAACAGGTGGAAGAAATTCGCCCAGAGAGAGCGTCGAGACTCTATCAGAAAAATGTCGAAGAGAGACTAAGAATCCCATAACACCTACAGTATCAACAGTTATGGTTGGTTGCATATCATGTTGCCTACATTAAATACACTGCTGAACACGGGTTTTCTGTTTGTCAGTTCTGTATTTATTAAAGAGGAGGGCCACGAAAACATGATCTCAAATTCAATAAATATTACTGCTGGGCTTATTTTTCATTCATTTTGTATTACTGCTGCAGCTGGCGCCTTATTGTTAGAGAGATTATTAGATATGTTACGTAATGCAATGCTATGCTTTGCTATACTGAAGGCGTACTGTCAGGTGGTTTGAACATAAAGGTCACGAGCTGTGAAAACAGTCGCATAATGTGTTCTGTGGTGCCGAAGCAATATTTCCCGAAGTTAATTAACCCCTGATGATGTCATTAGTGTTATCTCAGTTGCAGGAATATTTACCTGAAAGCCTGAGTTACCGACTGAATGTATAGAGTTTGAATGATGTTCACCAGGTGTAACTAAGAGATGTTATTGCTTGTTTTTTAGGTTTATCACCTATACTTTAACTGGTAAATGTCTCTGTTTATATGTACTTAGACCTCTGGGGATTAATTAAGGATTATCTTACTGTCAAACACACTGACCACTGGGACCAGTTCTGGTTCAGTGTTGCGGACAGGACAACCCTCTTGATTACCGGAGGACCCACTACAGCGCCTCTAAATCTGTCACCTGAGAGTCCCCCAAATTTTTATGGACCGTAAATTTACTGGAGCGTCTCTTTTATGTTCCTCCGAGATGTGACTTTGCTCTCAAGGTGGACAAAATAATGAGAACATCAGACGATATGATCACAGCACCAGCGGCACAGGCTTCAGGTTCACTTGAATCGACACCTCTCGTTCATCCCGTTTCATTCGCGCGTCAACGACGGGGCATGTGACATCATTACTTTCACCTTCAAATTTAAGTTCACATGTGAAAATAGCCAATCTCATGTGTCAGAATGTGGAATTTGTGGGCCAATTTCATGTGAGTACATGAACCCCATTTTTCTTTTCATGAATGGAAACTAAATCCACATATGAAAATATTCAGTTTACATCTGAAGTTTACGTTTTCACATGTAAACGGGCATATTTTGGTACAGGCTGTCACGAATTTATGATAGGGCTGTCACGATGGTAATGATATTATCATGACATATTAGTATATTATATCTCAAATTAGTTGTGATACGCGTGTAGGGAGGCTGAGAGAGAATCGTTTTGCACAACAGTTGTAAATTAATGAGTAGCAGCCACACAGCAGATCCATGCAACTTAGCTAGCTAACGGTTAACTGCATCTTAACGGCAGTAGCTCAGGAGGTCGAGCAGGTCGTCTAGTAATCAGGAGGTTGCTCCTTCGAATCCCAGCTCCCCTTAGCTGCATGTCGAAGTGTCCTTGAGCAAGATACTAAACCCCAAATTGCTCCTGATGAGCAGTTGGCACCTTCCATGGCAGCCTCCGCCATCAGTGTATGAATGTGTGTGTGAATGGGCGAATCAAGTATTGTCAAGCGCTTTGAGCGGTCAGTAGACTGGAAAGGCGCTATAGAAATGCAAGACCATTTACCATCTTTTACTTTCTTTTTCTTCTGTTGCCACGTACAACAGAAACGTGCGGGGGTCCTTTCTAAATCACACGAGGTCCCCTGTTAACACCAGCCTCATGTGAACAGGGCTAAAGTCTTGTAGTCTCATTTCCACCTTTTCCTCCTCTCCCTGTGTAGATTAGTGTGTCAGGATCAGGTGTAAGATCCCCTCAGGACATCCATGTTCAGTATATATGCATTCATAATAGGACAAGGTGCTTAGGATGTATAAAAAAAGCCTCGAAATGACAGACAGTGTTATTACAGCAGCCTTTGTGGCCTCACACTCGAAATAAGTAGAATTTGATTATGTCTGTAATGTGGCTGGTGTCCATACCGCCGGCGCAGCTCCGTACGCGGGGAGTGCTGACATGCCCACACCAGCATCCTGACAGGATGTGCACAGCCGTGGGGACTTATGGGGGAATAAAGAGGATTTGCAACTGATGCCTGTGTCTGCGCCGCGGCGAAAAAATCTGCTCCGCTGAACTCCACCGTGCCACATGCTTTACAGCGGCACCTTTTCCCGACTCTGTGCCGGAATGACTAATTGCCGCTGTGGTCGTCAACCGAGCATCTGTCAGCGCGGCGATCAGAGCTGCGAGCTTCGGTATAACTTAAGTTTTGCCATCTCTTTTTTTTTTTTCCTTTTAATAGTTTTTCTCCTCACATAAGGAGGCATATCACACACGCGCTAACCCCTCGCCCCTCACACAAACACACACACACAAACACATCACAATTTATAGATGTAATTACAGGGATATAATTGAAACAATGACTCTCTTGCATTTGATAGAGCAAAGCCTTCACTTCCTCTGAATGGACCCTCGCAGTAGCCCTGTCCTGCACAATGGGGCACTGCTGCGGAATCAACTTAAGGACCGTCAATGGCCATTTTAAAGCGCTGGACTGCAGACATCCGCAGCTTTTGTGTTAGATGCTGTTTGGGAAAGGAAACGAACATAATAAGATGAGCACACGCGGGCAATCACCACCAAATCATTTTTTTGTGTTGCTGTTGTAGCAGGCCATCAACAGAGCACAATATAGGCCTCAGTTGAATTCCAATGCCACCGCTAAATAGATTCCTGAGTCCTTTGTAATAACCCAAACAATGATTTTGAAGATGTACAAATACAGCTGTGACATTTAACAGGGTTGCTGAAGTACAAGCGAAGGTCTGACGACAACTAATAAAATGACAAATGAATGGAAATTGTGACAGTGAACTTGAACTCCTCGATGGCAGTTTATTGTGCCTTTTGAGATTGGCAAAATTCTCTGCACAAAAGCCGCTCGCAAGCACATCTCCCCCGTCCTCGACGCATTTTCCCTCGCGAGTGAAGATCAAGGCGAAGGAAAAGGTTGAGAAAATAATAGAAACTTCGTAGCCTGAAGTAACGCGCCACAAAAGTACACCTCATCAGCCGCAAAAACGAGGACACACAGTCTGAGTTCATTGGCACATAGCATTCAATCTCACAATCCCTAATGCGCTGAGAAGAGCTCTCATAATCATTTACAACTGCACCATTAAAAAAAAAAAAAAAAACAATATTACTGCAGTGAAACACTCTTTTAACTTCAGGGTGGGCTGGCAATACTAACCTGTTCCCTCGAGACCAATTAAAACAGACCATTACAATATTTTTCTTTCTTTAATAACTGTTTAAAGGGAAAGAGGAAAAAAAAAAGATGCTCTGGGTCAGAAAAAACACAACTTCAACTGGGAATCAGAGTAAACAAACGCGAGAAAAAAAAAAAACTAATTAGCATTTCTAAATGATTCTTTAATTTTTCCAATGAAATACTTCAAAGAGGAATGATACATGCGAGAGTTAAAACAACGCTGGTAAATGTTTAATGGCTAATTATGTTGAATACTAAATCCACTCATAACGGTCTCTGTTGAAGTTAGTAGTGTACGCGGAGTTAAGGGCCTCGCTCCCCAAGACTCACCAGCGGTGGAAACCTGCCAGCACCTAAACATGTAGCAGCGCCGAGGGAGGACAACAAACAAAACATGTATGGAAGCCCTGCCAGGGATTGGATTCCTAAAATACCATCTGGCGCTAAATCGCATGATTTACTCCCTCTGAGAAAAATAAATAAGTAAAAATAAATTCAGTGTGTTTGTCTGAGTGACCCTGAAGTCATGTATGTATTTTGTGTGCCGCATGTTAAAGTCATGAGCAGCTGCAAATCCTCGATGGCTAAGACAAGTAGGCAGTAAAAACCGTGTTGTGGTGAGTTGGGTTATCAAGTCTGAAGGGTGCAGTACGGAGGCCGCTCCTCAGGTTCACGTATAGTGTAATGTTTGCTTGCAAAGCTCTTATTGGCAGTTAATTTACTGCCTCGTACGATCCATAAAACAGAGGGATGTTGACCTCAGAAAACACCCTTTAACTCATCACGCCCCGAAGCCTCTTTAATGGTTAGCTCCTGACTTTTTTATATTCCTTCGGAGGTCCAACTGTAGCATGCTAAACAACAATTTACCCCGGACTGCAGAGCTGCAGAAACATACGGCCTTTTTAATCAAGTCTACAACATATTTCCTTGTTCCGTGTCTTTCCTCTGGCTCCTCTCGACAAGCTGATGGAGAGGAGGAGGAGGGAAGAGAGGGGAAGGGGAATGCGGGAGGGGGTTACCGAAGGCTTAGCCAGGATCTGATGTCCCTGCCTTGGATCATCTCTGAGCATCTGACAAGCTGGAGCATTATCGCCACAGACTCCCTTTATTCCTTCAGAGCTGGGGATTCTGGGTAAATTCAACCCTCACCCCCCCCAAAAAAAGAAATACAACCACTGACAAAGAACTTGTGGAGTGCTATTTCTTTATTTATTTTTGCCTCCAGTGATCTACTGTCACCTCGAAGACAATAATCGGCTTCATTCATGCTAAATATTTAGGATACAAACTGTTTTTTTTAGTGCAATGTGTCTGAATCAAAATGTTCGAATCGGTGAGAAAGAAGGTCACGGGCGTCCGTCAACTTGTTCTCGATGCAGTACGTCAAAGAAAATGCTTTTGTTTAAGTGTACAACAAAACACACACGGAGATGAAGACGGTCTGAAAACTTTTAAACGCATGAAAGAAACATTCTTATGAAAGGGCGACTTATCTCTCCCATGAGGCCCACACACACACACACACACACACACACACACACACTGCATCTTTTAAGATACTGAGAGACCTGACAATATGAACTGTGATGAAACTTTTCTAAACATGAAACAGCATAGAATACAAACAACTGTGGGATGCTGGGCTCTAAAGAGGCATTTGCTCCCCCACTGCACAAAAATCATATTTAGGCTTTGAGCTTGCAGTCGTACAACAAGAGGAAGAAAAAAACGACAGCAAAAGAATCTGGCGAGTGAAATCGTATCATTTATGGGAGTTAAATCCACGTTTTTGCATCTATCAAGAACACCAGGAGGGAACGGGTTAACGTGATTCAGAAACCCCCTCGCGTGTTGTCATTCACACTGCAGAGGGAGCCACGTGGAAACCTGCTGCTTATGTTGGATTAGTGAATGACGGCAACTTGAAGGCTTAGTCATTCAATAAGTTCATCCCCGTCACCAGTGCATCCGTTGAGCTATATGGATAAAGCACATAATGTGTCATTCATGACATCATATGTTATCCTGGTGTAAAAAAATAAATCGCAACTGGTCTTTAATTCACTTACCAACACCTAAATCTGTTTCTTTACTGTATTTGATCCTCATTAGCTGCTGCTGAAGCAGTTTCTTACTGTGCCAGGGTCCACACACACACACATTAAAATGTCCAAATACAACACAATCATGTAAACGAAGGTCTCAAATGCATTATAACTGGTTTTATAATGTGCCTATAGTGCTGTTTAATCATGGTTATAAACACTCATGAATATCTTATCATATCTGTCTTATCATTACGCTTCATAAATCTGCTCATTGTGACACTGTATCTATTAAGCATGAAATCTAAAACATAGAATGCATTAAAGTATGACCAATAAATATTTAGAGTGCTTTACAAGAATAATCAGTGTAATAAAATTTGAGTTGTTGTTATACATTAGAATAATTTTCTAACACATTATAATAAATGTGATTATATGTAACTGTAAGTGGTCACTGGGTACTTTAAGTAAAGTGATGTGTCACGGGGCAGTTGTAATACAGGAAAAACAAATAAATAAAAAACAAAGCAGCTGATCCTGATACAGTACTACCATCAATAATATCAATAAACGGTTCAATGACAGCCAGGTTTAAGCTCAGGCTGTCGTGATATTGGACTTTTGGTTACAATAAACAGTATAATCGCAATGTGAAAATCAAAAGTTATCGGTCAAATTCATCCGTAACTTTGTTTACGGTGTGTTGTTTGATGTCTTTCTGTTGGCAAATAAATTATACTCAAAATCAGGTGTAGCCTCACATCCACACAATATTATGTATATGTGTATCAAAAACATGGCAGTATTCGGTTGCACTAGTTTAATTACATGGCCATCCATAAAAGTTATAAATACTACAAGAAAACATAAAAGATGTGTACGTGATTATTCATAATCATTCATAATTTTCTTGCTTACATATGTTAATTGTTAGCATTTACTAGTCATGATCAGCTGACAACACTTTTTTTCTTTTATAATCAAGAACTTAAACTTGTGTGTGTGTGTGTGTGTGTGTGTGTGATGATAACCGAAATTATGCACCCAAAAAATCTCCTGATTGGACCTTTAAAATCAGGATCATATACAGTCGTAGTTCAGTGGCCCCTGATTACACCAGAAGATCGCAGCTGGTGTCGCCAGTGGCCGCGCCAATCCGCACCTATAATGAATGAATGAGAAATCGCGCCGTATATTTCCTTATTGGCGAGAGGAAAATGCTATACTGTGCCGTTATGCTGATTAAGGTAGTGCAAAGCAATCTACCGCAAGCCAGCTTACAATTGCCCCTGTGACAGGGTATTTAGAAGAGTAGTGAACTGCAAGAAAGCTCAATTACATCCTCCCAGCATGTACTGCATAAATCACGGTAAATCCTCTTTCAAGCCTGTCTTCCGGAAATTACTGGAATGTTTCAGCAGAAAACACGGAGACGGCTGCATCGGTGCAACTCCCGGGGAGAGGAGTTTAGGCGGGAGGAAAATGCAGAGTAATGCACAATTCTGCAGAGACAACTTCCTGTTTCGGACTGAGACACACCCAGATGGAGAGAGAGAGAGAGAGAGCTGGAGTGAGGGCTGTGTCTGTGCAGCATGATCACTGGCAAGTTTGAAGGAGAAAGTACAAACATGAGGAGGTACTGGAAGGCATGCAAAGGAAGAGGTTTGTTATGAAGAGAGAGTTAAAATAAAATCACAAAGAGAGAGACAGTGCCATTTATGTGACAGCTGACCCCCTTTTCGTTAAACAAATGCATACATAATGTGCACTAAAAAGCCAATTGTTTGATCAAATAAATGTATAAATAAATATCTGAGAGCTGCCACATGAGAGTTTCAAGCTTATTAGTTGTAGATTTCCACTCCACTCTTCTATTCTACTCCACTATTCTATGACGGTATGAATTGCAGCACGCTCATGACAAAGGGCCAAAATTGCAGTATCTCTAAAGCAGCTATTGATAAACCGATCTATTCTTTAAGGATAGTTTTCTTTGTATCGAAATGTCACATTCTGGCATATCCAAATGTCAACTCCCAAGGTTGCCGCACCATCTGTCTAGCCTTAGCGGTGCTTTTGAAATAATAGTGATTTTTTTTTTCTTTAAAAAAAAAAAGAGGCTAATATTGGAATAAATTTCTGCAACAAAAGCTAAATCAAAGTATAGAATAGTGTGCACAGAAGACGCTAAAAGGTCTGCTCTGCTCTAAACACTGCAAATGAACTGCCTCTCGTTCATTTCATACGTCTGAGAAAAATAGTTATTGATGGTTTTTTTTTGGCCTCGCGAAGACCAAATGTGACTGGCATTTGTAGGGGAGATGTAAAAGGGCATTATGATATGACGGACGGGCCGGTTGAGATATAGCTGCAGATGCTGATAAGATAGCGGAGCAGCAAAGCAGTCTGTATGTTTTCTCAGATCAAACACATGTGACTGGAAAGGACTATGACAGGTGTCCTGACAGCCCGGCGCTGCCTGTCCTCAACGTCACCTATCAGCAGCACTATCTGATTAAAACTGGCCATCCACGGTCTCTCTTAGCTGAACCTACAAGCCCTCGCTCCTTCTCTCCCCGATCACCTGGTCACACGCACATGCAGGCTCAGACACACACACACACACACACACACACAGTCACACGTGATTGCTGAGAGGGTCGGTAGTGGGGGCATACAGTACCTTGCGTGTTGGCTGGGTTGGTGGTGGGTGTGGGGCTAGGAGTGGGAGCATCTAGATGAAAAGAGTAAAAAAATAAAGAACATGTATAAGAAATAAAGAAGGACAAGAGTAAAGAAAGAGACAAAAGTCACTGAAGATGAGCTCTAGAAATCATACCATGCACTGTTTCAGCTTCTGTAGGAAATGCTTTGAGGTAAATGCTAACGTCAGCATGCTAACAGGCTCGCAGTGACAATGCTGAAAAGCTATAACATTATCACAGTGTTAACTCGGTTTGTTAGCATGCTAGCTTTAGCTAATTAGCACTAATTAGCTGATGGAAATTAAATGAATTTTGCCATGAGCTAAAGAAAAATGTAAGTTTATTTTGATCTAATGATGGCGCTATAGGAAAAGTTGACGGATATTTTTTTCCCTTTTTTTTTTTACATAGGTTATTGTTCATGTTAAAGGTCTTGAAAAGTAAAAAGGTCAAAGCCTTAAATTCTGTGACTTCTTGACATCACACTACTTCACCATGTCATGTATTTTCACAATGAATGCCTCAGGGCTAATTTGGCACTTAAGAACTGATCGAGTTGACCAATCAGAGCAGACAGAGTATTCGGGGGGGGGACCCTAAAGAGACAGGAGCTAAAACAGCATTTCAGACAGAGGGGGAATACAGAGCTGCAGCACTGAAGACTGGTGTGTCTGTTGACCATTAAAGCATGTAAACCTATTGAAGCAGTAACCAAAAATAAAATCAAAAAGCTCAAAATGAGCAGAATATGTCTCCTTGAAGGATCTCCAAGTCATTGCAATTCAATCAGAAGGGGACATGAGCGTGTGTCAAATAGTCGACAAGATATCTGATGCAACACCAGAAATGTGACCTTATGATCGCCACAATCTGGCAACCCTCTCGTTCCGACAGATTTCCCTGTGTCCTGAGTTTGTGATATCTGATATGTCGCAGGTTTATCAGGGCGCAGTCACACATATGTTAATACAGTGACCGTCACCTGCTGGTGCTGAATGTGGGCAGAGCGGGATGTGAGAGGTCAGTGTTGATTGAGTATGTGTGACTGTGCCGACGAGATGACTATGCCCATGTTTTACTCCTCTGATTGGTTGTCGGTCTATCCAGTGTCCAGGCTGCAGGCCCATACAAATGGCCAAACAAGGCAGCAGTGTTCAAATATGAATCAGCATTCTGTTACTGCACTGCCTTATTTCTTGTCTTTCATGTTTTCAGAAAACACATCTTCGCTGTTATTTGAGAAAGTCTGTGACCAAGCTGCCATTTTCCCCTGCCTGCAAACAGACTAAGAAACTACCCCAGTCTAACAATGCGGGGCTTCACATAAAAAAAAAAATGTTGCTTATCCACCATGTAGATGTTGAGATATTTCACTGGATACATGAAAACGTTGAGCTTCTGCTGGCTCTAGATGTATGTCATGGGATCGGAAAAGGTGTTGGGGATTCATCTTCTGGGCATCGGCATCAAATTTCAAGGTCAACCATCCGTTTGGGTAGTGCTTAAGAAGAAGCCAGCGGATCAACAAAATCATGAGCCTATCTTCTTCTAGGAACCATTCATATCTGTACCAAGCGTTGTGGCCAACGCTTGTGAGATGAAGATACTGTAGTCCTGATGGAAGTCATGGACGGATCAAGCTACAGACAGACATGACAGACTGTCCACAGAGCCCTAATGTGGCTTAAAAACAACAACTAAGAAAATTACATTATATTTCACCATGCTGGGGTTGCATTATATTACATTATGGTAAGCTATTGTATTCATTTTTTATTTTTTATTTTTTGATACATTTTCTAATTAACTGTGAATAATAATGCATGGCAATCATAGAAAGGTATTGCTATTTTCCACAGTCTCTCTCAATAATTAAGTCAAACTGCAAATTAAACCACTCTGGCGGTCTCCCGCTGCAGCACAGCGGCGCCCCGAGCAGCATCCTCCGCCCCACACTGTACTGATTAGGCCTGTCACTAACCCCCAAACAAAATAATCAGAAAGACAAAATGGAGGGCAATTCAGGTATGCAATGGTACTAAAGAGGGCTGAAAGCTTCCTCATCAGGGGAATATATGCCAGGCTCTGGTGCAGGGGAAAGATAGCACGACCCCTTGCTGTGGGAGAGTCGCAGCAGGGGAAATTGGCTGGCTGTCTCCATGCCTTTACTGTCTGCACTCCATCAAAAGACAGCAGTGGGGGACCACACACTCCCAAACTAATGATAAAACATCAAGGACAGCATAATGTTGCCGCCGGGGATGGAGTGTATGGTGGAGGTGGTGTTGATGGTGGTAGGGGGGTATCAGGGTATCAGGGAAAGATTCTCCTCTGACAGTATTTGAAGAGGGGGGTGGGCTAGATTTCTTTCCCTGTGACCGAAGGCAGTCTGATAGCTGAAATGTCAGTGTCTGGAAGAGGGAAATTGGCCATTCAGGAAAGAGGGTCTTCACAAAGGCCGGGATAGGATGTGGCACATATAATATCCAGACGAACAAGAATTCTCCATGGGCAATTTCCAGCCTGGATGACTCCGGGCTCAGCGTTATGAGGACTGAAATATGAGTGTATTTTGGAGGGGGCCATATTTTCAGGGAGCATTTGTATCACTGAGGAATTTGATATGAGAAAATTTAACCATAAAGTGAAACAATGTAGGAGAAATTGTTTATCTATGCCTGCTTAAACCTGCCTGCCAACACGACAGCCGGGAAAAAGATTTTGTTTCTCCGTCTATTTTTGTTCTCTTGCTTAAAAGTCTCAGTATAAATACAAAATTAAAGGAACAATGCACCAAAAAATTGAAAATTCAGTCATTACCTACTCCCCCCAATGCTTATAGGGAGACGGGTGCAGTTTCATAGTTGACAAAACATGTCTGTAGCTTCACAGCAAAACAGCGTTGAAGCATTCTCCTGAACAACTGAAGGTGACGGAGACTTATTTTTAAAACCTAAAAAACAGAATCAAAAAATGTGTCCATACAGCTTGTCCTGTGTAATCCATGTCTCTAGCAGCCGCTAGATCCCAAACTGATTTGAAAAAATGTTATCTACACTCTTGTCACGCCGACAAACTTGTGTATCCACTTAATACGGGGTGCAATCTAACACTTTTAGCTAAGCAGCTACAGTAACTGACTTATAAAAGGGTGCGAATTAAATCTTTTAAAATCAGTTTAGGATCTTCCAGAGATGTGGATTATGGAGGACGAGCTGTACGGAGCCACTGTACTTTTTTTTAAAAGTGTTTTTTATGTTTTAAAGCAAGTCCTTATCTACGTCAGTGGTTCACTTGAATTAATAAATGCTGTGAAGCAAAAAACCAACCAGAAAACAAACAAAACAAGCCCTGAGATCTCAATCCCATCTGAGTGGATAGACAAGCTTGTCAGTGCGTCGAGAGGGTTGATAGAATCTTTTCAAATTCAAAAGGGATCTGGGAGCCAGAGACTTAGATCACATCAGATGAGACGTGTGGAGACATTTCGTTAACTTTATCATTGCTGTTTTTATGTCCCAATCTACTTAAGTTGTTCAGGAGAACGCTGCAACGCTGTTTTTTTTTTTTTTTTCATTTTTGGTTGAACTGTTCCTTTAATACAGGTGTTCTTCACAAACAAGTTGAAATATCTGTGAAAGATTATGGGATAGCTCATGAGGATCTACAAGCTGATGTGTCAAAAGTTGCACATTTTTACAAAACCAGCGTGATTCACAAGGACAGTTTCACAACAGCCTCTCATAAGAACAGAGAGACTCACGAGTCCTGTCCGCTCATGTTACGTCAAAACCCTGATAAACCCCAGATTTCCAGTGGCTTGTGAATCTTTGACTTTCTCGTCCAGGGAAGATTTATAGGTCAAAAAAGTCAACTGTGGGCTAAACCGTGGCAGTAAAAGGCAGCATTGTTCTGCTGCCAACAGGCAGTGTGTGTGAGTTAGAACAGCGGGTAACCTCTGAGACAGAAAGGCCTCCCTCTGACCGGCTCTCTCCCACACCGCACACCAGCCAGGGGGCACAACTCACAGCCTGCTACAGACACACCTGCGTGGAGAGCAGCATGACAAGCCTCTTTCTCAGCCTTTCTGACCAGCCACATACAATACATTCGCCACAATAGGACTTGATTTGACGTGGATTTACATCGGCCTCACACCTGTCCGGGCTGTCACACAGTGAAAGGTCATTAGTCTTTTTGAAATACGAAGAGCCCGAAGGACCAGAGGGTGGCAGCGGGATGAAAGGAAGAATTGATGGACAATCCAGCCTGGCTCTATCAATAATGCTCACAAGCAAATATTTATCCGTGACAAAAAAAACAAGCTCATTAAAATAAAGCTTTTTGTCTCATATAGTTAGCTGAACAAAGAACTCCTTTTTTTGACAGGTGTGTGATGGCTTTAACTGGGGCACGAGCTCGTAAATTACAAAACAAAACAGGAAAAAAAAAAAAAAAATGGCCGGATAGGAGAAGGAAATGAAAATGAAGCCAGTGGGCTTTGGTTTTGGTTTGAGGTTGTGCGTTGCAGCTGAAAAGCCATGAAAAAAACAGTACAAGGTTATCATGCTAAGACCAACCCATGTTGCAGAAAACACACACTAATTAAGCCACCGTGGCAGGCATGATTAATCTGGGACAACAAACCCTCACATGGACCACAACATGATTTTGTCTGGCATTAAATCCTCTAGAAAAGAGGAGAGGGAGTCGCAGACATAATTATACGCGGTTATGAGCACCTTTTACCAATCTCCTGTGTCTCATTACAGTGAGCCGAAGTCACGGAGCTTCCAACGCTCGTACACCAGAGAAGCGACGTTTAATGGAAATTGGTAAAATATGTGGATAGGAAGGTACTAATTGAAGACGTTGTGGCCAAAGGCATAAACTTTGATAGGAAATGCACTGTAGATAGGAGGGACAGTTGAAGAGAACATTAGCCTCGCATCGCTTTTCACTCATTCGTGCAAGTTTTATGGGTGCAGCAGGAAGCAAATGATACATGAATTCAGCAGCGGAGGACACACACATCATTCATGGGCTCAGAGAAAATGCCTGCAGGCGGTTTGGTGAAAACTTTTGAACTATTAGAATATAATATTAGATCTGTGTTTGAGAATAACAAGCATGCCTTCCCCAACTTGTTCATCAAAAACCACATTCCGAGAGGAGGC
The DNA here is from genome assembly GCA_963678695.2 of Diplodus puntazzo. Lineage (NCBI taxonomy): Eukaryota > Metazoa > Chordata > Actinopteri > Spariformes > Sparidae > Diplodus > Diplodus puntazzo. The sequence goes on along the minus strand of OZ023162.1, from coordinate 10,863,444 downwards.
GGTGTAAATGTCACTTTCAAAGGAATCTTTTACACAACAATTAAGAATTAAGTCGCGAAAGCTTGAAATAAGTCTGCCTTGAGTGAGCTATTTGCCGGCATATGCTGTCCTTTTGTTTGGGAGTGATCATTATGGGCCCTTTGGGAACAAGCAGATGTCATCATCTGCCTGGCAGAGCGCGATGATGAATAACCATGGGGCGGCAGAGTTATGAGAGTCACAGGAAACCTATGTCACAGTGACAAAGTCGCACGTGTCAGCTGGTGCAATAAACGCGTTTCTGTGAACATCAACCAACAAGCAGAGCGCCTGAAAACATCAAACGTGAGATGATGTGAAAATCTGTATGTTTCATTAACTGTCTGTGCTGGGAGTTGTTTTTTTTTTATCACACAATTGAAAAATATTTCAGCAATGAAAACCTGAAATAGCAGCGCCTCTCTGAGTGCCGCAGTGAGATTTGGATTAGTGACGTCCTACTGTGTTTGAAGCTCGGTCTGTGACATTTCCGAAAATCCCACATGGTTATTTTTTTGCTCCAAATTCAAAACATCAACGGAAATACTATTATTTTGGGAAACTTACAGTTAATTTGCACGTTGTATACGACAAAAATATCTACCTATACAATACAAATTTCATCCTTTAACACAAGTACAATCAACATTAGTAATCAATGGCTTATGTTCCTTCCTCTGATTCTGCTATGACTGAGTTTCACCAATTTCAAGTAAACAGTGATGGACAGAGGGCAGCTACCCTTCTTGATAGTGTGGGTGAAACGAATCATCAGTCTGAATCAATAAATCCACTCAAGGATCAACAATCACATATCATTAACGTAAAGAGAATAATATCGATCCATACCATTGTCTTTCCGACACGCCTTTATTTTGAAATTCCCCTGGCATGTCTGTTGTTCCTAGGGTTACCAACTCCCTGAAAAATAAATAAGGGACCCCCCCCCCCCACGGTTTGGTAACTTTTTCTTTTTTTCTTTTCTTTTTTTTTAGCCTTTTTGGTGTGTGAAACCATTTCCAAATAATTCTACTCGAATGTGAATTTAGTTTGATGCATGTTTTTGAGTTTTTCGAATACATAGAAACAAATATTATTCAACAATTTATTTTCTTGTGCAAAGTAAAATATATATTTAACAGAAATCTGTCCTGCTTAACTTGACAGAATAAAATAAATATTTATTTATTGAACAGAACTGTCCTGCTTAACTGAAAACAGTATAAAATAACTGAAAACAATAGAAAGTTGTTACTTATTACTGATATATAGTTCATGTGTAGTATGTCAACTGCCTGTGCAGTATAAATTTTGCACATCACATCTATCTATGGACTGTTTGAACAGACATGTGTAAGGTTGTGTGTGTGTATATATATATATATATATACACAATAGATAATAATAATATACAATAATGTATAATCGATGAAGAATACACACTAAACTGTATACATACATATGTATGTATTATTCATCTATGAATTACTTTTATGTATTATTTATCTATTTTATGTATTCATCTATCGATTGTATGTGTTTATTACACTAAACATTTTTTTGGCCATAAAATACTGACATTTATTGGACTTAAAAAACATTCTTGTTTTTTCTACATACCATATCTGCCTCTGGTGTTGCCTGGTGGACAACAAACCGGCCATTGGTCCACCTGGTTGTCCCTCACGTGTTTAATGTGTCGACCACTAGAAGCTGTTTAACGTCAAAAAGTTCACCATGGGCTACAGAAAAAGTGCGCCGGCAGACACTTTTTCCAGCCATGTTTTCTTTTTCTCATTCGAGTCTGTATTTTTGCAGCCTTTTTCTTTTTTTTCTCGGGGCAGTAACGTTACTGCTCGTGGTGGAAGGCGTCCCGTCTGCAGTGTCCTGTGAACCTGTGTCGTTGTGAGTCATGCTGGATTGTTTTGCCAGTTGCCCCACTCTCTTGTCTTCCGGTATGTTCTTGCAAGCAACAGCACCTCGACCAATGAGAAGAGCCGGATTCTGCATTGTTATTCTCGTGTGTGAGTGTGCTGTCAGCTCATTGGTCACAGAGCAGGAGAGGGCTGGCAGTAAGATTACCGTATATTTTCATATAAAACGCCCTGTCATTCATTGATTCCATTGATATATTAAAGACCATTTTGATTCTCATGGAAATACGGGACAAAGTGCGTCCCTTTAAAGCTCAATACGGGACGCGTAACTTTGTTTCTAAATACGGGACGATTCCGTTTTTCAAGGGACGGTTGGCAACCCTAGTTGTTCCTAAACTTTCAAACAGTGCTTGCACCAGGCAGACAGATGATGGTAAACCACCAAGAAAAAGACAAAGAGGACATTTACGCCCCACCTTGCGAATATATCAGCAGCGTGGAAATATTTTGGATTATGGAACTTGTCGACAGATAAACAGTCAGCAGTTTGCTAACTTGCTGCTCTCGCTGCGGCATCATTCGCTGCTCTGTTTATGCAAAGTTAGCCTGAGTCTGAGCACAACGCCACTGTCGTAGATACAGATCCCAGGTCTGTAACAGTTTGTCAGATCCAATGTAGCTACTGACTACAAACAAAACTCATGACGTCATAACAATGTTATGTTAAACATTTATGTAATGCTGTGATCTGACCCTCTCACTGAAGTTACAGTGCAGAAACAAGTGTCATGGAGACACCATTCACCCTGTCACAAGACACTGAACCATCAAAATGACTTAGAAGCCGCTATCTGAAACTTAAAAAGTGACATAATGTTGTTTTAAAGTAAATTATTTGTGACTAACTTAGAAAAGAAAGGGGGACAATTTCTTCTGCAACACTAGTTAACATAGAGACAGAAAACAATGCTTTGAATACATTAGGAAGAAACTGGTTGACAATGTCATTATAATTGGATTGATTGAATAAAGCACCGATATATGACCAAAAGTATGTTATTCAAAGTTTCCAGTTGTTAGAATCCAGTAGAAAATCTTGCTCCAACATTTTCTCTCCATTAATGTCTCCCCGCTCTGACAGCTCTCTTCCTCGACCTGCCCTAGAAATTGTCCTTCCATTAAAATTCTATCCACCACTTGCCTCACAACTGGTGAAATGCCGTTGACGTTAAAAACCATTACGGATGCATTCATTCTCATAAATGCACATTTCAGCAACTGCCGTAAACATTTGTAACTGTGATGGGGGAGAAAAAAATGTTACATTTCTGTTTTTTGACGTGCGGTTCGTGGCTGTCAGCTCGACCTCAACAAGCAGACAGAGTGTTAATCAAAACAATATCACTGTTCTGAAACCTGCAATCGGCTCGCTCAGAAAAAAAAAAAATCGGCAATGAGCCCATTTTTCAAACAACAACAGCTTTGTTTTCAGCACCTCGACTCCTCTTCCTCGCCCCATCCCGCTGCGTTGGACACATGTTGGCTTCAGAGAAAGCTGTTATTGGTTTCAGTTGCCAAATCTAACAATCTGCATCAGATGCGTGATGAATCAGGTGTAACGCCGTGCTCTTGTACCGCAACATAGCCAACCAGGGTTTGGACTGTTTTAACAAAGACAGAGCACTTCCGTTTTCTTTCTAGTTTGACAATTGCTTACAGACTGAATAACATGCTGAATCTAAATAGCAATAATTGTAGTGAAAAAATGAATTAAACGTATGTTCCCCAAGATTTCTTTTTTACATTTCTGGTGGCGGTCGGGAAAAGTGTTTTTTTTAGGGTATGAATTGTACAGGTATGCTGAGATCCTCACTCACTAAAGAGCCCCTTGAGATATAGATTACGTGAGATGCGTGTGATTTCAATCCACTCTCGGTGTACACAGTATGCGCACTGGAGGCTTCAAGTTTCTACATTCTCCAAGTTGCATATTGGACCCCGACTGGCTTCCAAACCGGCATCACAAAATCGCACTTGCACGCCTAAAACTCAGATTGAAGGTGAGCGCAGAGGAAAAACTTTCCTTTCCTCAGCAGATGAATGTGAAAACAACCTTCTAGTGTTGAACTCCGCACGTACATCGCTGTGCATGTGCAGTGAAGGTCAAACAATCTGACTAAGGGAACAATAGGCAAAACACACCTTTTGAGTTTAGTGGATTCGCTGTGATTCATAAGTATAAAAAGATATATATAAATATTTTAGTCAGTTTCCTTATCCTAACCTGAACTCGGTAGTTTGATGGACAAGAAAACTTCACGGAAATTTGTCTTCTCAGGCTTCTAAGTAGGAGCACATTATTTTTTTTAACATATAAATGACATCAAAATTAATAATACAGGTTTTGTAGAGTCTAAAAAGAAGATCCACCATTATTCCTGGTTTTGGATACGGTCACTGGCAGCAAACGTTATTGGCACACAGGCGGAAACAAATTGAAACTTGGGAACGAAATACAAAATCCTCTTCTAAACAGCAGGGAACAAGCGCTCCAAGGAGAGGAAGCTAAACTCACCAACAATGGCTGCACCTGCTGCAAATTTATTTCCCCCCCTCCATTCTCATCACCCCTGCCAGCCATCTAAAAAAAGGAAATTAAGAGTCCAAGGAGTGTGTGCTTCCCTGACGTCACGTTACATGATTTCTAAATGATGAAGTCCTCCTTTTCCAAACTTCAAACGGTTCCCTCCTGCTGTCCCAACCCCCCTCCCCCCCCCGAGCGGGGATCCGACAACGATGCTCGATGCACCTTTAAGTTCCACACAAAAACTTTTCTCAGACTGTGTGGGATTTTCACCAGAAATGTCTCCTGTATTTGTTATTTATCTCACGTGTTTGGCTAAATTTTGAACTCTGTTAACTGTTGTATTGTGATTGTGATGTGTTGAAAGGTAAAAAACACACACAGATGCCGACGCCTCAGTGAAGAGAGGTTCAAACCACGGGGAGTGAACTGCCCGCTCCATTTAAAGTCAGGTCCTGGGGGAGATGGGCCCGCTATTGCCCTTTACTGGTTGGCTGCAGAACACATTGAAATTCCAACCCCCTTCAATATAAGTAAACAGAACCAAAGCCCATCTTTATTGCAGAAATATGAAGTGGATTTCCTGCTGTGAGCCCTAATAGTCAAAGCCAATAGTGTATTCAACAGCCTTTTGTTTTGTTAAGAAATAGTTTGGCTTTCTTGCAAAGATTTAGATGATGAAATTGATGCAACTCTCTTCATCTTAAAGAGCTAAAGACTGGGAACAGAAGCTAAGAGGTTGATGGCTGCAGCTCCATATTCACCGCCGCAGACGTGAGAGCGATACAAATCTTCTCCACGACTCTCAGCAGGACAGCGAATAAGCCTTCTTCCATTCATATTACGCTTCCGTCAAACTAGATTGTACTTTGTCCTGAAAAAAAAAAAGGGATGGGCTGACATGGATCCAATCGGTGAAATAAATGAATACTGAGCAGAGTGATCACATGTATGAGAGCAATGCCGGTTGTGTAGTGTTGTGCAAAACACACTGATGGCTGATCTCTACAGGAAAAGGACTTTTTTGCATCTCAGACACGAACACGTGGTGGCCTCAGATCACCTGATCTCACCTCTAGTCAATTTCTTCATAAAGCAATTGTTTACTCGAGTGTTTTACGGAGTGCAAGCTGGGTCTTCAGACGAGGTTTAAAAGGGGAAAAGATTTTACACATCAAAGTCTGTTTACAGGGCTTAGGGAGTACTGCATATGGGAAGAAAAGATGCACAAAGCCTTTTGTGCCTTCAGAGGGACCTGTGTAAAGTCTGATAAGTTGCCCTCAAGTGATGTCACTTGGGTCAAAAAAAATCTGGAGTTGTTGAGTTAGAAAGACACAAGCTGCTCAGACCTTTGTAGCCCACTGCTCGTCTCTGCTCGAGGTTTCAGCTCGAGGCTTCATTAGCTGCTGCTTACATATCACATTTCTGACTGAACAAAGCCTGCTGGAAGTCAGTTTGACATGGTGGCCAGTTGCGATGCACATTTGCCAAAAAATACTATCTCTTGTGGAATTACATTGTGAAAGAAGCGGCTACTCCTCATTCTGAGCCTTCCAATCCTGGAAGACACATCTCACTGTCAGTATTTGATCGGTTCAGCCTGATAACATTCGGAACGTCTGAAAGAGCTGCATGATTTAATCATTTTATCCCAGTTCAAGTTAGCTGACAGACCAGAAGTTAGACGGTTTGCTCGGCAGAAGTGTCAGGTGTGAATGCTCTGTGTTCAACACAATGCTGAAGCTATGTGGAAGATATGGGGAACTTTACAGCTTGGAAGTGAAACACCGTGTGCGACCAAGTAACTTTCATATGAGAATGAACAATGCTTTGTCTCCAGTGCTGCATTCAGTTTTCCCCTCAGCAAGTGCCATATATCATTTTAATTCAGGAGAAACTTCAGTCCGGCTCATTCACAGTCCCAACTTTACATGTGTTTGTCTCAGAATAGACAAAATTACCAGAATAAAAAAAACAACAAAAAAAAAAACAAACAATGCCAGTCAAAATTGGGAGTATTTTTTTAAGTACTGTGAATTCAGAGAGAACCTCTAGACGTTTGTTTAACCAAAAAGGCTAACTTGTTTTAGGCCGACATATGGCTTTTGTTTTGACATCTGACCTTTCCTAAGCAAACCACAGTCATTTATTACAGGACTGTGTAGATATGTAAAAAAGAAAAACAAGTTCAGAGAGTAAATAGACAGGTTCAAGCAACAGTGACTTTTTCAGAGAAATACATTTTATCCATTGAAGGTTACGAGGTGAGATAAATGTATTGTCGTTTTTTTAAAAGCTTGTTATTCAAATAATGACAATACATTTATCTCACCTTGTAACACTATTTGAGTCCTCTGAGTCCCGCTAAATCCATTTTGGAAAATGGTGTTGGCGATGAATTAAGGGGTCTTTAACATACACAAGAAAAGGAAACAGTGCAACGAATAGTGAGAACCACATTCACAAACTATCCAACGCAATTAGAAATATATCAAGTAAAAATGAGCTGGCTTAATCACGTCCGCTATAAAGCCCCCGAATCCCCAAACAAGGCCTGATGAGATACTGACATGCTGAAAAACGTCTTAAACATTTTACATGAGTTTTCTGAAAACATATAGATAGAATTAGCGGTTCAAAAGTTATTAAACATTTTAGAACAATAACTGTTTTTACTGTTGGTTATCAAGTTTTGACAACAAAGAAGAATGAGTGGAATAAAAAGGACAATATCTCTGATTGCATGTTGATTTGGATCTTTTCAAGTGTCCATCGTGAGTCTAATCATGTCTGGGCAGTTTTTCCTTTATAGAGTTGTTGTAGAGGATGAATGTAATGTGACTGTACACATATAAGACCGTACAGTAAGATTCCATCTCATTCATATTCTTCTTGTCTCTGCAAAACTGTTCCTCCAAGAATATCATTCCACCACACAAAATCTCACTTCCTGCGTTCCTACCAGGCCAGTCCAAAGTCAACACTCAACCCTCTGTATAAATCAAACTCATTATGCATTAATAGTACAACGGCAGCTCAGATCCCAAAACCCAATTCGGAGCTCTGTGGATTTGTCAACTGCAGCCAACTTCTGTGATTTTAAGCTCTCTGTTCCTCACAATAATGGCGTACATCCATATATGTTTGAAATGTGATTCTGTTTGTCGCACAAACGCTGTAGTAAATCCTTATAGTTCCAATAAAGTCCCCCGACTGCGCAAAAGCTGCAGCGGGGGAGCAAAGTCAATAAACCTTTCCATATCGGCAATACAGACTGAATTCCTGGTGTGATGGAGCCGTTTAAACATCGAGTGCAATGAATACCTACCGTAGACATAGAGGATGTAGTCGTCATACGCCTCTCCCACAGCGTTGGATGCCACGCAGCGATAGGTGCCGTTGTAGGACTTGTTGAGGTTCTCGATGTAGAGGTCAGAGCCGGTGACCACAGCGTGAGGCGGCACATCCTCGTCTACTCTCAGCCAGTTGATCTGATGGGGACTGGAGAGCATAAATACCACACACATCACTCAGCCGCTGTCTATCCATGCTAGAAATCTGAAATAAAAGGTCAAATCTGAGATTGTCTGAGGAGGGCCATTGGCAGGGCCTGTCTAATGATGTGTTTTATTCAGCATGCCAACAACTGCTAACATTTAACTGGTACAATGAAATGCAAAGGTTAAGGGGTGTTGCTCGGACTGCTGGATTACACAGTGGAGAGAAGGAAACCAGACAGATTTTTCAGAGTGTTTCCGTCTGCCTGAATACTCACTGGGGCTTTCCTTCCGCGATACACGTCAAGTCCAGATTGTCACCCTCTCTGGTTAAACCTTCAGGATACGTCACAACAATCTTCACTTCGGGTTTATCTGGAAGGAAAAAAGAGCATTCCTCGCATCATAAATGGTACAAAACATGAGTGACTGTCGGACTCCAAAGTGAAGACACAGACTTCTAAATGTGACACAAAGGATGATGAAACGATTATCCCCATGTGCTCAGTCAGTCTACAGTACCTACAGCAACACGATTCTTTTTCTGTTCATCTTATCAATGCTAACCAAAGATTACAAAAATGTCAAGCGTCTCCAGTCAGGCTTTCTCTTTTTCCTTGAAAGGTCACACAAAACAGTTGTCTACCTGCAAAAAAAAAAATGAATATTCCACACAGAGTACAAAAGGGTGCCTTAACCTTTCTTCGACGTCTAACATTGTAAGGCAGCCTTGTATTACCTCTTAAATCAATGCACCGTTTTAAGAGCACCTGAACACCATTTGACAAAAGCCTAACCGTTTTTTTTTTTTTGTCTTCCTCCCATTGCGGCCACAGAGAAACAAAAAATATATCTCTGTATGATCCCATGAGATACACTGAGAGTCCATCTGGGACTCTTAAACACGTTATTTTGTTTGACCACACCCAGCTAAGATGCTGCGTTCAAGTGATGCCTTTCAACTCATGAGGGCTTGTGAGGTAAGGTTTTCCCTCCTTTCAAAATCTAGTCCAGTGTTCACTGTGTCCACTTTTTATATGAACATTGTGGTTTATTTCAATCTGCTGCATTTCCTTTAAACTTGGTCAAAGTGAGTCTGTGGGTCAAGCCACTGTGTTAGTAAATGCAAAGGCCATTTAAGGAGGCCACTTTCTGTGTCAAGCTCGACAAATGTTTGAAAATGTTTCATGCAAATCGTGAATATTTCCCTGAATCTCTACACTGACGGTGGAGAGAGCAAAGTAAGCATGAGTCATGGGCCACAAGAGCCACAATTTATGGCATATACAATAGCGCCTGCCACAAAAGCTTAATTCAGTATGGCCGGATGTTTGAAGGACTACTTTATATTTCTGAATGGTCTTTCATACTTTAAGGTTGTGGAGAGTCCTCCTCACAAATAAAGGATATATTGTATGATGACTATAACTAGTTTGCAAAAAAAAAAAATGTTTTTGTACATGGAGAACAAAATCTTGTAAAACGGGTCAACCAGACTGACAACTGAGGGCAGAGAAGGCACAGAATAAAAATGTCTCTTCTCCTTGAAAATATACAGTGTTATGATATAACATATTAAAATGAAACATATTAAAAATGTTTATCGAGTACAAATATTGTTTTGCTTATGTCTTTGGAAGATTTTTGATGGTTGGTTCCAGCTTCTAACAGGGAGTTGGTATCATGTGGTATCTGTGTTTCGTCGCGATCTTGGTATTTGCCCAGTTCGCGGGGGGGGGGGGGATGGCTGCGTTAGTTAGCAATATCAATGTTAGCTAGTAGACAACTGGCAACCACTCGAGGGGCCAGATGATTCAAACATCAGCTGTGTTGTGGCGTGAACGCAATGGAAAGGGGGAAGATGAGCTGCTACATTCAGTGGCTCAGTGTTATCAATAACACCTTTAATTATCTTTCTTTTGAGGCCAAAATAAATCTACATATACATCTGATGTCAAGAGTGTATGTGAAGCTAAAATATACTGACATTTTCAAATAAAGGAAACACGTAGCTGAGACGACCACATTACATTTTTTTTTCCACATATATTCTTCCTGGTGTATTCATTTATTACAGGTGAGTTTTTTTCAGCTACGCACACAATATTTGCAGAAAGAACATTTGTGTTTGAATCTAGCTCACACCCTTGAGAATATAATCACGAAAATAATCACGATTCAGAAGTCGATTTTGATTCTGTCCAAGCAGCATAATGTGCTTCCTATGATGGTCAAGGAACCCTGTCTGTGCATTTAAACAGTTACTCTGCCTGCTATTTTTAAAAACTCGTTACTTAGTGGGTGGTACCTTTGAATCTGTAGTAGGTATACAACACCAACGACAGCCATGTAGATAAATCCAGCATGCCCAAACAAGAGAAACATCCCTGACATGTCTGTCTGCTCTAGTTCTCAGCTTGAACAAAAGTACAGCTTCAGGTCACTCACATAGCACTTCCAAGTGTCTTTGAGCCAGGAGGTCCTTTGCAGCTGGGTGGTCAATGATGCAGTCCACTGGCACTCCATCATCCTCTTTGGTGACAGAAAATCTTACCCGGCTGGTGACAGTAAACATCCTGTCATACGTCTCCTCAACTGCTGCATCACCTAGAAAGACATCACAAGCAGGAGAGGCGAATAAAAGTTAACCGTGAAAAACAGCTCAGAAACAAATCTCAAAAACCTGCGGTGACCATCACAGCTTTTAATCACACATCCCCTGTCAAGGTGGACTACTTTCAAATGACATTTAACATTTAATTTATGGTTTGGTCACTTTAGAGGATGCAGACGGGCCCGGGGCCTTTGACTCAGACGAGAGCAGCGAGGAGCGGCTGGGTCATATAAGCCTTATAATGAATGCTCCTGCAGCTGGAGGGTTGAGCATTGTTGGGGCTAACCCTGCAGTAATCTGCTGCCCACAAGGCCCTAGGCTGTCAGAGGGGCATTCATTTAGAGAGCATTACAATGCCACAGGGGCATCGCATTAGCTGCAGTGCTGAGTGTGATGGTTTACTCGCACTTAATGAAGTGAGGAAATAATTACAGCCCCACTCTGACCTGCAGCACACTTCCATTTCTGCCTTGTCACAGGGGAGCCGGGCTGGACTCAGGGAGGGCAAAACACTGTTGTTCCACAGTTGATGATCACCAATACACACATATGTGGCCTCCTGATGGATATTAACCCCGTGTAACACACACCCACCCACCCAAGACCTGCCTACATAAAATTTAAAGTACTGGAATCGGTAAGTGGTCAATGTGCTCGAGGGCATTAAATTTGACCACTCTGCCAACTGCGGTGAGAGAACAGGCTGCTTGAAAAGCACACTGGCCGTTAAGTAGTAATGGTAACATAATGATGATAACAGCAGGAGCAAAAAGTGAGCGAGTGTAATGATAAAGCATACAAAAATGAATGGCTGTCATTTAGAAACCGTGTTTTTTGTTACAGAATAAATCAGATTAATGCTTTATATGTTAGACATGTATAAAGTTATGTATGTGTTAGTCAATAGGTAAAAAAGCCCTTATAAGATGCTTACTAACATGAATAAGTCAATAGTCAAGTGTAAATAATAACATAATAAACAAGTTTATTTTCTATGTTTATAAGACATACGTAAGCACTAAGGAGAAAACTGTTAATTTGCTAACAGTTTATAGACTGTTTAAATGTGTCATTTTTCAAACATGGCCAGAATTCAAAGGTGGCTTCGAAAACAAAGATGGCAGCCTATCACCATAGCAAGCTACAACTGCTGCTCTTTGCTAGCCATCCTTGGCTCCAGCTAGCTAACTTTTACATTGACGACAGATGAGACAAAGGATACAGGAGGATACAGTATGGAGGCGATTTACATTGACTCAGACCAGGACTATGAGACTGGTGATGAGAAAACAAGGCAAGCGGGGTCAGGAGAGGCATGAAGCGACAGAGGACCCAAAAAGTGTCAGTAGGCACCAGCATCAGACTCGCCATGTTAAAGTACAAAGTGGTATTGAGACATGACGGACAGGGGCTAGCTGGTTAGCAGTCTAATTTCCTTAGAAATCTCTGCAATACAGTACATAGATGTCTTTGACATAATGTCAGTGTGATACATCTTAATGTGAGGACATTAAGTTATTTTTGTTTATTCCTGGTCCACACCTGTAATTTAAATGAGTGTATCATTTTACACATTACTATATTAAGGCCGGCAATAACCAGCTCGATGTTTAATGTGATTGCGACTCTTATTGTGAAGGACAATGTAGAGGGAACGAAAGTAAAGCGGAACCAAAGTGTAGGTATCGGTGCCCCGCGGTGCCCAAGGTGAGCGACCCCTCCCTCTTCCCTCAGACCGAGATTCGGGGAAGAAGATGGCGGTTCACTCCTTCATTCACTGATTCCGTGATTCTGTTTTCCAGGTCGGTACACGGTAAAACTTATAAAGACTGTTTCCTCTTAACGTGTATAGTGGTGTACGATAGCTGTAATGAGCCAGCTGGCGGATTTTGAATGTGTTTCGCCGAGTTGAAGAGCGGCGTTTATGACCGCGAAAACGCTAGCTTCTGGAGACGATGGCGCCAGCCGCCATTTAGCGTTTGTGTGTATTGTGTCTGTGTAACTGTGATTTTCTGTGCTGATGTCCTCACTCCCTGGCTGTCTTTATTTCTGTTTTCGAGGTATCTTGACATGTATTGCATGGTTGCTAATGTTAAAGAAAGCAACGTCTACTGTTTACAACTTAAAGAGAGCTTCCTGAAGTTTTGAAGGAGTAGTTATATTGTCCGGTCTGAGTTGAAAATGCGCCATAAGCTAAACCGTTCTCCCTATGTGTATTGTGTTTCATGTTTTAAGCCTAAAGTCATTTCAGTATTGATTTAAAACCAGAAGTGGTTATGATTTACATGGTTGCACTGATTTAATGGTGAATTTATTGTCTTAAAAACAAATACATATATCTATATGAGATAAAAAAAAACATAGTCTATTTGATGGACATGATTGCACTTCAAAGAGGGATGTTTATGTTTCTAAATACATGATGCTTTCTGTGAATGTGTGTGAGGTGTTGCCCACGGATGTGTGGAAAGGAGACATAGCTGTATTGATGTGTTTGAATTGAAACTAACAAATGGACATTGAAACTGAAACATGATTTCACTGGGGAATGTTACTGTTCTATATGATGATTTTGGAAATTTGTAATAAAACAGACCGAGATTCGGGGAAGAAGATGGCGGTTCACTCCTTCATTCACTGATTCCGTGATTCTGTTTTCCAGGAGTTCACCCAGGAGAGTGAGGGCAGCTGAACCCAACAAAAATCATTTGTTACTCCAGTTACTCAATTTTGAAACTCGTAACATCAGCACTATTGTTTCCTTACACTCTGTTGATAATGTTCATTCTTTGAATGTTTTAAGCTAAAATTCTAATTCTATAACTCACAAACTGCTGCTTTAATTGAATGGTTAACAGCACTGACTGACAGACAAATAATTAATTCATGTTTAAATATGTTGAAACCTATTATGAGTAATATGAGGATACATAATGTACTGGAGGTAGATGTATACATGTTCCTCCCTCTTAGATGTTAAGTGCAGTAATTTGACTTCACTTTAAACAGCTCTGCAAGCATTAACGTGACAAACAACAAATTAGTTAATCCCAACCATCTTTAGTTAAAGCAGAGTGCTGTGATCAGTGCTAACACTCTCAGCACAATGCCACCATGTTCCTCGCCAAAAAAACAACAGCTTTTCCACATTAAGAGCTCTATTGTCATCAGGCAATCACAAAGAGTAAAGCACCGCAACAGGTCACGTTTGTAAGGTCAATGAGGGCGTTTCCAAAGAGTTGGGTGAAGTGCAGTTTGAATATGAGGGGTGTGATGAGGAGCCATTATCCTCTCAGCCAGTCACAATAATTGTCTCGACTAATGCATCACTAAAATGGCTCAGAAGAAGAAGGAAGAGGGCAAATGTGGGAGGTTTGGACAAAATGTTTGAATCATAAAAATATGAATGCGGATAGTTTCCAGTGCATGCTCTTGATATTAGACAGAGTGCTTCTGACAAAATGTTTTGCTGTCTGCATTAATAATGAGCTGAGCCGGCACGCACATGTTTCCAAGAATCCATCGTCTATTCCCGTCTGAGTTTTCCTGTTTGGAGCAAACACCGTGCACGTTTTTTCAAGTTTAAGGCTCAAATATTCAGTCATCGAAGATTATGGAAACGCCCACACCCCTCAGCTCCGAGACATGTTTGTGTCTGTATTGTCTGCCGTTCAGCTATTCAGCTACAGGATTTTATCTGACACATTTCAATGTGTTGAACTCTGAGTATCTGCTCATGAATTGTGGAAGACGGCGCCGGGTCTCCTTGTTTAAGCACAATCGTTATTTAAACATTCATTCAACATACTCTTTCACTGGTGATACTTTGTTTCTTCCTGAACTGAATCACAATATGACTCATTTGACAGCTAGTCTACCAGTGAACTTGTTTACTTTGTATACTTTTCTTATTTTTTTACAATGTATTTGTTGAATTCTCTGTCCAATACTGCTTTCACCGCTTCCTCCATAATGTAAAAGCAATTCTCTATCTTCAACCTGCATTGGAAGGAAGTTTAACTCGGTGCAGAGCTGTGCAAAATGAGTGCAGATGAGGTACATACGTGACTTTCAAAGTTTAAATCAACAAAATGTAGTTTCCTGGAGAAAGATTGATTGTTGAGTCTCATCCCCAGATTGTCAAATATTGATGCTATGGGTTGACAGCTCAGGTCCGGTGCCAGGCAACCAAAGCGTCAGTATTTGACAAACTGGGGATGAAACTCAACAATCGACTAACTTTGTCCACGAAGCTACATTTTGTTGCTTTAATTAATGTTTGTTGAATTACTGAAATGTTTTCCCTGCTAATGTACAGTTGACAGCAAATGACAGCAAAATCTAAAGAAACAAATGTCCAACATTTGATGAGATTCGGTTTTGTTTCTTGTGCACTCCCCTCAATGGCAACTCAAGTTTGCAACCATCACTGCTGTTTTTTTTTTTTGCAAAAAAACAGTCAAAAAGTCAAAGTGACAAAATATTACCATCCGTTCTTGAACTGCCTCGCCTACCTAAAAGTCCCATGATGTCCTGCCTCAATCAACCGCTGCATCATGCAAAATACCGAAGGGACAGGCGAGCAAAACACTTTCCAAGGTCAGGAAAATAGCTTTGCTCACGCTCGTCTCGGAGCTGTCATGAGGAAAAAAAAAGGAAGAAAGGAAGAAAGAAAGAGACCTAAATTTGACTTCAAGTATCAATTATTTTTGGTCATGATTCTTCTTACAAACTAATTTGAATATGAAGAGGGACGGCTGGCAAACTTGTGAAAGTTTTGAGTCATGTTTTGAAGATCAGACTCGTACAGACACAGCCATTATCATTGTTACAGGCCAGCCATAGCTTGTCAATTACCAGTGTCATCTGAAACCCAGATGAGGAAAACAACTGTGGATCAGGTCGTGGAAGGACTCGAATTTGGATGCAGAGGAGATTTGAGTGTTGCGGCAGAGACGTCAAATCAAACGCTCTTGTGAGCATCAACCACTGATCAATCCCAGTGCAATCAAGCATAACCTCCTCTCAGGGTGACATTTTCCCTCAGTCAGTTTGTAACCCGAGTCTTCTGCCTGCCAACACACTTGAAGAGCGGATACTCATCAGGATATCTGACGTGGCTTCAACAGTAATGTTGCACCGCTCGCAAAACAGGCAACAATTAAGCTCATAAAGACGTTTAAACTTGCTCCATGCACTGCTGCATTATGCAGTAGCATTGTTTACAACAATTGTGCCATTAGGCAAGGCAATTTTCATTTACAATGTGCCCCTTTATAGAGGGTTTACACACTGTTAATATGAATAGTTAACAAAGCTTTGAATAATCTCTTACAGATCAGGTATTAAGCAGAACATCTTTTGGTTTTGCCAGGTTGTGGAAGATTTTGATGAATTAAAG
The DNA here is from genome assembly GCA_963678695.2 of Diplodus puntazzo. Lineage (NCBI taxonomy): Eukaryota > Metazoa > Chordata > Actinopteri > Spariformes > Sparidae > Diplodus > Diplodus puntazzo. The sequence goes on along the minus strand of OZ023162.1, from coordinate 10,847,453 downwards.
AGCTAGTGCATCATGTCGGAGGCGGAGAGAAGCATATTGGATTCACACGTTACAAACTGTGAACTCTGTGGTCAAGGAGATCAAGGAGTTTCCTCCATATGTTTATATTTCCATAGATACATGGTTTTAAATATTTTCCGAAGGGTTCAAAATGTCTTACAGCTCATATTTCTATTTCTCATGTTATTTGTTCCTGACACATTTGGATTCTTGAGTTTTCTGAGAATCTATATTCTTTTTATATATCTTTGTTGTATAGTCTTTCTTATATTGTTAATCATTAGTCTATGCTTATAAAATTCAATGCGTTCATAGAGTCATTTAGCTTCTAACTGTATTCAAAATATTTTTTTTGGTACCTGCAATTTGCCCAGGGGCAGTTTGATCCCTTCTTTTTGGCAAAAAATATTATTGAACGGTCTTTTATCACAAACGAATTACAGGACAGGGACAATCAACAGCATTGTCCATTTCCAGCAATCATGACGATCTTCTACAGAAAATCACAGACTGTTTTTTTGACAACTGTTCCCTCTTTTTGTGTATATTTATATTAGATGTTTCCAGATTATATACTTTTGTTTGTGTCTATTTTTTCCAGTCTTACTTATTTCCTGATTGGACAGATGGATTCCATCATCTCTGATTGTTGTCTTCTCACCTGTTTAGTGTCATGTGTGCCCTCCTGTGTCATCAGGCTGCTGAAGGCTTAGCGCTGAAAGGTTTTTTTATTTTTGCCCACAGTGATAGGTTTTGTTCAGTGGATAATTGTCCACAGAACTGTCTTTCTAGCATCAGTAAACGATTAACCAACTTCAACAAAACCCTGAATTACACCTTACAACCACTCTGTGAAGAGTGCCTTATTAGAACAGTGGTACCAATTTTACTTTGTAAAAAACAGACCTCCATGATTATTTTACATGTTACAAAAGCAGCTTTCATGTAATAAAATATTCGAAAAATTACTCGATTTTTCTGCAGCTTGTGATCACGTCCCAAAGCCATTTCACTGAATGGAACAGATGTCAGGAAGCTCTATTCACTGAAGACGAGTAGACGAGTGTCAGAAGAATCCCCAAGGTCATGAAGGAAACTATGCTCGAACTCTTTTAATATTCAGACATATCAAACTAAAAATAAGAGTTAAAAAAAAGTTAATAAAACTTTTATTTGAGCTGCACAGAAATTCCTCAAATACTTTGTTTTTACTGAACTTACTGAGTCTTTGAAGTTGAATTAAAAAAAAAACAGCAGATGGAGAGAATCTTAAAATATTTGTGCAAAAAGCAAAGCATTTTCAACTGTTCCAGCAAATTAAAAAATAAACATTTCTAACTGAATAAAAAAACCGTAACTTTCGAAGTTTCTGATGCGCAAAATTCAAAACACATCGTTTGAATCCACCTGTCTGATCTCCTCCTGTACTTTCGCAGTGGTAGCAGCCGAGCGCCGGGCTGCAACTGCATTTAAAATAATTTTGCAGCTGTCGCTTATGCTAACAAGCATTTTGCCACCTCGCGTGGCGAGCCTCTCCAGCCACAGCCCGTCGGTCCCCTACCTGCCAGCGTGATAAATGGTTTCAAAACCAATTCGGCCAATTTGAAAGTGTGTTTAAATTAGCCATCGGTTTTTCTTTCTTGCCGCCGCGCGGCTGTCGCGCCTGCACGCAGACGTTAAGACAAACATGATCACAGAGATTCTATAAAACCCGCTGCCTTTTAATCTCAATACGTGCAGGAGCTAATGAATTGTTTAGCACGTCCATAATGAGTAGCGATTTGTGTTTCCTGGGGTACAGCAGGACGTGACTCTGTGGCTCTCTTTATGTATCTACTGCCACTATGGATTAGCCTCGCTCAGCATGTCGGTGGCATTTCGCTGATCCAGCCATCCTGTTGTCTCGCCCTCCCCTACACAACACTCTACACCTCATAAACAGAAATTGACTTCGACTCCTGTAGGGAACACTGGAGGCACAGATGGCATTTAGCTTCAGATTCGCTCTTGTCTAAATATTTCATCTCTCAACAAGCCAAATGAATCCTCTCCATTCTAATACATATATAATTTGACAACAAGCCCAGAGATATCCACTCTGTGTAAATGCGATATGACTAAAATGAATATCTCCCCTTGCTGTACAATAAGTATGTAATGAATAATTGATGACCCCTAATCGTAACTGAGAGGTAATAAGGATTTTTTTTCTCGCCACCCTAGATTATATACCCGTTCTGTAACAGCCTGCAGCCGGCCGAAGGCGCTGAGAGGAGGATAAAGCGTGCGAATATGAGCTCATATCCGTGCTTACTATGTATAGATGGTTTAAAAGTAAATATGAAACATTGAGGATCGCCTCGTCTTGAAAAAACATGAACAGCTTTTAACATTTCAGACGTTTAAAATCTAAACAAGTATCTGTGAAATAAAAATCACAGCACGCAAAGAGCCTGCGAGGCAAATGAATTACAGAGAAAGTTATATAAAATGTAATATGAGCTCGGATTTCAGCTCTCGCAGATGTAAATGCACAGTTTTGATCATCGCGCGCTGTAGCTGAAGGGAGCAGCCCGCGAAGGAGCGATGGCGCCGCACTCCTCCAGCTGTATGTGCCAGGCGTGATAACCGTCTGCGCTGCTTCCTATACACGTCAGTAACGTACTTTAATGAGTACGGCATCACGTTAATGTTTTCGAGGAGAACTACAATTTGTAATACAGAGGGAGCTCCTCCAGAGAGCAGGACGTGTAGGGAGAGTGGACAGGCCCGGAGCATGTGAGGCAAACTGGGGGAGGCTGTTATTCTACTGACCTGTCAGTTCTTCCTCCCCTTTCATCCATCTGATGGAGGCAGCTGGTTTGCTGCCGATGGCGGTACAGGTGAGCTCCGTCTCGTTCCCCTCGCTGACCACCTCCTCGCGGCTTTCGATGATTGGGCTGCCTGGCGGGACTGACCCACGGCAACGGTGACGGTCAGAGAGACACCAGCAGGGAAGCATTTAGAAAGGGACAAAACACATGTTAAACTAATGTTCAGATCCTTTTTTCTCACCACTAAGAAATGATCATATGAGCTTCTGTCATTAGATTGCACTTAAATATCATCAATTAGTAACTCAAAGTTGCTTCATACATTCATTCATGTGGCTCCAAATTAGGTGGAATCCAGTTAGGGAAAGTTTTACGAGGATCCTGCATTCAATTGGCCTCTCTAGAGGCAGAGCATCACCTGTTAAGACTCACTTTGAATAGTATGAAAGTATTTATTTGCAAATTAGCGTCTTGATTTTATTTGAAAGGATACTAATCCAGGTGGGAGGCGGTAATCTTATGTGTGAAATAATGGTAAAGTAATGAATTCATAGTGAATTTATTGCGCAATTTGTGACCCTTCTGTCTGCTTTAACATGTTTTTCCATTTTTTCTCATGACTCGTCAGCTGCTGGATGTTGTGTGAGACGTGAACAGCGCTGGCTCCTCTGGCAGCATGTCACTGTTTGCATCTTATCACCCACTGGTTGAAAAAAAAAGGTATTCTGCTTTCAGAGAGGCTGGTATAAAGTAAAATAAGGGTCTGAAGTGCCCCTTCCTATGAAGCTGGATTGCAGCTAATTTGGTGGCATAAATTAATGCATGAAGTGACGCTGAGTCTGCATCATCAGCAGCAGCTCTGTGAGGCTGCTCTTACTGTGCTTTGAGCTAAATGCTGTGCCAGCATGCTAACATGGTCACATGCTGACGCTAAAGAGCAGCTTAGAAAGCCAAAGTTGGCTGTAAGGAGTTCAAAACAAGAAACTAAAATCGCATATGTAGTGCTATTCATCCATCGAGAATCTGTTGGTGTGAGCAACCCTGCTTTGGAAATATCGGCCTGAGAGATGTGTCTGCCCTCTCTGGATGAAAACAACTAGATGGCCCTCAAAATACATTTGAAAAATGTGACGGCGATCATGACCACATATCATGTGAGGATTATTTTCTTTTCACCAACCAACCATATCACTGAAGAAAAGATGATTTAGTGAGCAGTTAGCGTAGTTAGCTGGCCTCTCACTCATGAGTAGATGCAAACTTCCTTCAGCATAGTGACATGGTTTGTAGGGGCAGGCAGCAAAGCATGGAGAATTACTGCAGTATGTTCACTGTCTTAGGTTAGCATGTTAGCATGCACAAAGAAAAGCTAAGAATGTTATTTGTTTTGCAGGTATTTATTCATGGATCAATGTACAGAGCTCGACAGAGATCCCTTCATATTGTGAATCGTGGACGTTGATTATCAGCCATAATGTCGTAACCATTCAAGACAGGCTTAGCACGAGTTATCAGCTATGTGACATGATGTGAATCACTCCTGTAGAAGCCACAAATCTGTATTATATCAAGCTTGTTTTAAAGAAAACACGCGATGACATGATTTCCCTTTCTGACATGCTGTGGAAAAGTGTCCAAAGGGGTGAAGTGACTACAAGTCAGGCCTTGTACTGAGCTGAGAGTCGTTGGAAAGGAATCAATTGCGACAATTTATGGCTTTAATAGTTCTTCACTCTTACCTTTGCCTTTTTCTCCATTTTCCAAATTTCTTTCTCGTTCCAAATCCAATGTTTTATGCTCAGATTCATCTCCTAGTTGTTTGGGTTGGTTCCAGGCTTAAATCTCTTTCATATAAGAAATGTCGATGAAATGACTGAATGCAAAATTAGCTTCCGGAACTGGAGCCGCTCTATCCGTTGGATGGACACCCTCACACCATGTAGGACATGCTGATATGTTGACCTCTTGGTGGCACAACATGAAAGTCAGGAATCACCAAAGTCGTAAAAATTGAATCCCGAGGGTGACATGAATATGTGCCGCCGATTTCACGGCAATCCATCCAATAGTTGTCAGGACGTTTTACTCAAAACCATTAATGTCAATCTGCTGGTGGCTCGGGGGGGAAACATAAGAGGATCACCAACGTGCGTGTGATTCATCCTCTGAAGACCATAAATTTCACGGCCATCCATCAAACAGTTGTTGAAATATTTCAGTTTGGACCAGGGCGGCAGATTGACACGCCGCAAATCACATAAACCCAAAGCCCCTTAATCATTTCTTACAGGTGAACTGAAGGAATTTGTGATGCATCCGGTAATTCACGCATCAAATCCTGCGTTAGTCGTGCATTACCTCAGCTTGTGTTTCCCGTGATTCTTTGCCGAACTTATATACGTCATTGCATCGTATGGTTCCTTACGCAAAATAAGGGGGAAGGCAGGGTATTCTGCCGTTCTCCTGAATTAGTCATCAAACTTGCTAAACTCCAGTTACTTGAAAGCAGAGAAGTCAGCGGGGTGTTTATTTCAAGGACTCTTGAATGCAACCCTTGGTTCAGAAAATACTGCAGCTAGGTTTCAATTGTACAACCAGAGTAATTACTTTAAAGTGCTTTTAATTCCTTTCAATCCCCCAGGATGTCTGCATGTATAATAAAGCTTAACTAGAGTAATTTCACTCCAAAGCATCAAAGTGTGGCACAGCTGACTCTCAATAGGGACTCGTTTGGAGCAGCCAAGTCAACATTCACCGGGATTCACAGAGTCAACACAGCTGCCAAAACCGACGTGGTCTGAGCCATCAGTTTCAGCATCTGCTCCTTTTCGTTATGCTGTTGAGCACTGCGAGAGCCTAATTGGCTGACATTTTGTTTCAATTGCAAAAAGATAACAGGATCAAAAATTACTATTATTTCACATTCACTAGCTATAACGGAGGGAAATACAATAAAAGTGCACGCTGTGTGTGTGTGTGTGTGTGTGTGTGTGTGTGTGTGTGTGTGTGTGTGTGTGTGTGTGTGTGTGTGTGTGTGTGTGAGGAGAGGGTCGTGATGTATGTGCACACGGGTTCACATATGCACCCTCGCACCTACCCAGGACAGTGATGTCTGCGTAGGCTTCCTGAGGAGGATCTGTGTAGAGCTGGCACACATAGCGTCCCTCATCGGAGAGTGACACATTGGACAGAGACACCCGCAGTTCGTTGTCAGTGAAATTCACCAGCTGGAACCGGCTGTCCTTCAGAGCTGTGGGGATACATGTGAGACAGAGACAGTGAGGATACAGGGAACAGGGACACAAACGTGAGACATGGAGGCGGAGGGGGGGAGACGGGAGGTGAGAATGAGCAAGGGTGGGGCGGGGGGAAGGAGGAAGACAAAGTGAGACGCGAGGAGAAAATGAGAAGAGGCGCAGTGGGGGAAAGAGTGCTGCCCTTTTGTGGGCTTTCTCCTTAATTGAGTAAAAAGGAAAAAAAAAAAAAAGTGAGTCTGAAAATGATTCACACAAGTTGATTTATAAAGTAGCTTTACAGTCCACGGAGCACTCGCAAAGACAGGAAAAGTGTGAGGAGTGCTCATGAGGACTCCTAACAAGCTGGAAACTCTTAAAACGGACTGCTGCTGGTCATGGATGGATGCGTCGAGCTCATATACTCGAGAAAAAGGAGAGGCTTTCAAACATACATAATGAATTAAATCACAGTGAAGAGGTAGAGGAGAGGGGTCGGTCTGCCTGAAACTCGAAAAAAAAAAAAAATCAAAAGTAGCCGGGAATCTGTGTCCTAATGCAGGCACAGATTGGTTAAATTTCCTTTTAATGTCGTCGAACTGGGTTAGTTTTTTTCACCTCCCGCTTTTTCATTTGGGTCAGCCCTCGTCCCTGAGCGCTATTTTCCATAAACAGCCTCGGCTGATTTGATTGGGAGCCCTTTTGATGTTTTGACCTGCCTTCTTTATCAAGTCCTCTCTGCATCTGTCAAGCTAACGAACTCCATTCAGCCCCCTGTTTAAAGCGCGGGGAGTTTGTTATTCCCTTCAGGCTTTACACTTAGCATCGTGATCATTACCCAAGGTCTCGGGGCAGTGTCAACATGAAACCTCATCCCCTGATATAATTTGAGAGCTCTTTGGAAGTCTCTCCTCAAAGGGGAAACAATGACACTGATGCACTTTGAGAGCCGAAGCACCTGCTAGGGAGGGAAACCCTTCACTTCTGAGACTGTGAGTATAGTTTAGTGCGAGGGAGTTTCATAACCGGATGGCTGCTAACGTAAGAGCGTGGAGGGTTGCACATCAGGCAGCATCTCTTAGTCAGTGTTCGAGTGTGCTTTCACATAATATGTCCAGGTGTTCAGGTATCAATTAACACTTTCATTGAAGATGAAACAGCTGATAAGATCCTCAAAAAGTCATTTGATCTGTAAAATTGCCCCAGATGGTGTGCTCTCACTCCTAACTCTGTGGTCTGATTTGCAAAACAAATAAGCTAAATGCATTGTCCGGTTGGACTTTCAAATCAAAGCTTTCAAATCAAATCTTTTTTTTTTTTTTTTTTGTAACATTATATGACTTTTGGAACATTAAGCGGTTTGGTAAGATTTAGGCTAGAAAAACTACACGGCTAGGTTTAGGATGAGATAATACTTTGGGTTACAAAAACCAACGTAAGTACATCAGGTACATTTCAGTTTTCTGCCTCGATGTATCATTTTGAAGTAAATGTTGATTGCGCAATGTAACGTAAAAAGAGAAAATTTAAACCATCAGCACATTTATACTCTCTAAACGTCACCGCCGCTGTACAGTTTTGTCAGCACCCTGGAAAAAGGGAGGTGCACTGGCGATCCATTTCTATTATAGACTAAATGACTGAATGTTTTGCCCTGTGTTGTTTTTCATTTGGGACTCTGAAGAAAACAGAAACATCCCTGATGTCCTCGTAACAGCCACACCAATAATAATACCATCTGAAAACAATCGTGGGGGAAAAAAATGTTGTCTTTTGCCGCTTTAACTTACTTCCGTAACATGAATTAAAGACAATTTTCTCCTGACTCTTGCTCAAAAACAGGACACAAACCCTGGTCTTGTCAATTCACTATTTATTGTTTGGATTTCGGGTTCACTCTCACCGCTGTCATAGCGCTGTATAGTTAGCGACTGGTGAACGCTGTTGAGATCTAGCTGCTAACGAGTCAGAGTCAGATATTCCCCTCAGGTGTCGGTGGAAACCAAAAACAGAGCAAAAAACAGTGAAAACTGGACTCACATCTGCCAGGTAGGCAGCAACACGACTCCAAATGAATAATAATGCTGCTTTATTCCTGTTGGATGGGGAAATAAACAATGATTTGCCAACCAGTTAGTCTAAAAGCTGATTTTGTTCACAGCTGGTTTATGCTGCTCCTCAAACTGTGCTGTTGCAGGATTAACTTAGTGGACTTTATTGGACAGAGACGTGAACACTTGTCACTGTTTCAGGATGTTTCCACAGGAATCCAATAAAACCAACAACGCTGACATGAATTCAAGCTGCACAACTGCTGTTTTTCCTGAAGTGGCTCGTTGATTTATTCTTTTTTTTAATGCACTGGTCAATTTTGGAGATTTGGGGGTATTTTACTTCTACAACACAATTTTCTTTCAGACTTCTTCAGGAAAGAAAAAAAGCCCAAATACATATTTAGGTGTTTACTTAAAATCTCATATCTGTCCGAGACATTTATGCTAATCCATGTGTGTTGCACCCTCTGAACCCTGATCATTTTCTGAACATTTCACTCCAGTCATGTTTTCCTCAGGTTTCAAGTCCTGCACCTCTCTGGAAACAGCTGAGTGAAGAAGTCAAAAGTGCTTTTTGTGCAGTATAACACAGTTATAAATAGCACAACTTGATTTTCTTTGATTATTATTATTATTTCATGAATTTAATGTTCAGTGCCGACAGTTTATTTTTTACAAAATATTAAATGAGACATGTGGAATAAAGTGATTTTGATGAAATACCACTAAGATTAGTTTTTGTTGTTTTTCTTGGTTGAGGCGTTCATTGACCTGAACATGTTCGCTCCACTGAATTCAGACATGTGAAAATCCAACAATAGTTTCTGCCTTTACAGTTGGTGTCACTTTGTAGATTCAAGAAAACATGTTTTCCAACCCGCCGGCATGCTGTGGGGTTCACAGGGTTAATTAGATAGCCACATTTGCACATTTAAACGTGAAATATAAGAAAACTTGAAACGCAGAAAAATAATTGTCTTGTGTAATGAAACTGGATTGTTTACTTGTTTTTTCGACTTACTGGCGGTATTCTGTGATTCATGGAGTGATAAATATTCAAATCCTCGACTCCAAAATGGGAACAAAATGAAAACAGGGATTTGAATCTGGCATTTGGATTTTCAGAATTGTCTTCTGGAAGTGCATTTTTAATCAGATCAATTTTCATATTTGAATATAAAATATCAGAAATATCAGTCTTAATGTAAGTAAACAGTTAGAGGATGTTTGCTGGTGATCTGTAATCACCTGTAGTTCCTACCAATCAGCTTCTTATTGATTGGGTGTTAAATAAACACAGCTTTAGTGGTATTAGATTTGTGTATTTGTGTTTTTGTCCTTGCTTCTCTAATGGCCGCTTCTTTCAAACTAAAGCCCCCCGCTAAGAACCCAGTTCTAAACTCCAATGGATTGCAATGTAAAGCTCTTATTTTGAAAATTCGTTGTCACTGTTCACCGCCCAACTTCGTGCTTCACGTCACGTCACATGATTACGCCGGCCTACCCCAGTGGCGGCCAAGTGGTGGCTTTTGGAAAAGGAGGAATATTACTAACGTGCCGCCTTTTCTATCTAAAAAGGGCCACAGAGAGAGAGAGAGAGAGAGAGAGAGAGAGAGAGAGAAGCTGCTGCCTCATCGAGAACTCCACCACACACGTAGATGAGACGTGACAGTGGAGCGACTTGAACCCTTGTGAGTTATAAATCCATTAACGTAACTTTCTTGTGGGGCTAACAAGTCGCCTTCCACTTATTCAACTTGCTTAAATATGAGTCATATTTCAGAAGAGCGTCCATTTGTGCTTGTTAAGATAACTGCTTGTTAATGAGAGTTAAGAATAATCTGACAGCTGTCTGTTGGCTGTTTATCTCGCCACAAATCTTAAACTTCTTCCAGATATTGAGTTTACTGTGACTTTACTGTTATTAACATTGCTGTTCCTCCTAACAGTCACAGTAGTAATTTCTTGGTTTTGTCCCATTTTTAGATGTGTAGCCTGTATTTCTCGTTTGCACTTGCCGTCCAATAAATAGCCTAATAATAAACCAGTGTTTTACCGCTTTTTAAGAACTGCAGCTGAATTGCATGTCTTCCTAACCTCATTTTTATGATGATGTGAATAAACTCATGTTGACAGTAATTTGTTGACACAAAAGAAATGGCAGTTGCATATCACTCACAGCTACACAGCTATTTTGTTTATTAATTTTACATTAATTAATCCACATTTTGTGTTATTAAGGCTAGAAAAAAAGTCCCTTTTCTGACTTTGAGCCCCTGCCCCTCTATAATCAAGTGCACGTCCCTGGATACATGCACTATTTGCCAATCACAATTTAGGAACGTTTGAAGCAAATATGATGGCAGATGTATTTGGTTACATTTCAGGTCCTCTGTTAATCTAATCTGCTAGGACAACACCTGAACAGTCCTAATGACACAGACCAGCCGAGTATTAAACTCTCGGTAAGTGTCTGAAGGCTCTTTTTCTCTCCCAAACTTTAGTTTAGGTGTTATAGATGTAGATGTTAAAGAGAAAATCCTTCAGATTTGAAGTCAGGTTTCTTGGGGCTTTCTAACCTCTGGGGGGGTTCGTATTTGATGCTAAAAGGAAAGTCTTTTGGCAGACGATCACTTTAAACATTAAACCTTTGTAAGACAAAGTCAGACAACTCCTGAGCAAAGATGCGGTGAATAAATAATGGTGCGGTATTGCATCACCATCCGTAGAGGTCCATCTCTGCTGATAAAAGCTCATTTCTCCCATTTCGGCTGACAACTCCGCCAAATTGCACGTCATTTCTTATATATCCGGCATAATAAATGGCTCGTCCCTACACTTGCTCAGCCTCTCTACCTGTGACATAATTCATCTTTATTTGCCGCGATGGAAATTTGTTTATCTGGCCTTCGCCGGTACCGTTAAAGCTGTTATTGTTTTGATATTTGTTGGTTTCTGTGGCCGCCGCTTCGGTGATGGCTGCTGTTCTTGTAGCTCCTTGTGTGTCTCCGTGTTGTTGCTGTCTGCTTCCTTGTATACAAAGATCTGCTACTGTGTCGAGCAGGCCCTGTTGACAGGTAACAATGCCACTGGCTGAGGGGGGTCCCTGCAGAACCAGCAGTCCTTTAGGAGCAGAGCCTAGAATAGCGCTGCCGTGGGGTTCACTAGACCCCATTACGAGGCACACAAACACACAGCCCCATAACGGCCCAGCCACCTGTCAGAGAGCTGATATAAATTCAGATGTAATTGCAGATAAACAAAAACCCCTTTCGTTTTTTGTCGTTGACAAAGGAACTGCACTGACCAAAGCAGAGAAAATAGCTTGTTTCAGGCCCACATGGAGCAGATTAAAAGAGTTTTGGGTTTTCGTGTCAGCAGGATTTAAGAGCTAATTATTCATTGTTGATGCTGACATGATCCCGGTCTCTCTGTATCTCCTCGGTACCAGAGTAAATATTTTCAAGTTGCATAGCACAACATGACCTACGCTTCATATGAATCCAAACCCCTCCGCCATGTTTCTCAAGAAGCTTTGGGTATTTTGTACAAATATGACAAAGATGTGTACTCAAACTCCCTCGATGCTCTTAGCAAGTGAGAAAATGGTACACGCGCCTCGCTACCTAGACTTGTGAAATAACAGCTGGGATGCAATATAGACTGAGATGAAGGGTGTTTCTCGATCACCTTGAATCTTGGCTCGGATCCCAGAGACAAACAAGTAAAAAAGAAAAAAAAAAAAGCAGAGACAAAAACTCCCAAGTAGAAGGAGTCCATATGCTCATGCATAATCATAATGTTCAATATCCTAATCTAAGAGATTATCGTAAAATCGAACAGTGACAAGGACACAGAAGTATTCCCATTATGGAAGCACTGTGTATTATCTCATATTAATCTTGCCGCATTCCGAAGCATAATGACTTTTGTACAAGAGCCAAAAAGTCAAGGACAGATGGAATCAGGTTCCCATAGATCTGAACCTAAAGCTGGAGGTGATCTTCGTTGTGATATCTGATACCGCCACTGTAATGTCAAAACATGACAGAGTCCTTTAGTACAGGATGCCCGGATATTTGGAACTGACACAAAAACAGCTCAAAAGGGAAAAAAAACAAAAACAATGCTGTAGCGGCTCCTTCTGTGAAACAACATCCATAAATGTAGTGAAATTAGCACAAACGCTGTAATGAAGATTAGATGATGTGGTTACACCGATGTGAGGAATCAGCTCTTCAACCACAGATTGGATTTTAATGAGCGGATACAGTCAGATCATTGTAATATGTATCAAATGTGACACGTTTACACAAGTAAAACCACTTAAGTTAAGGTTAAGAATTGATTGAGACAATTTAAATGATTTAGGTTAAGTTGTGGGAAGTAATTTGGTCGTGATATTCATAAATCAAAGATGAGCTAAAATTTTAAAGTTGAAGTGGAAACAATCTTCAAGCGGTTTTATTTTTAGCAATGTCGTCGCAAAAACAACCCGATTGCTCCTTGTTTGCCTCGGAGTAACAACTACCAACAACATGAGGTTTTCTGAATCATTTAATCTATAAGATGTGAGACGTGAAAGCAGATAGAAATTGGTGCCAGCCTGACTGGACTGCTAGCCAGCCTGGGTTTTCTCAGGAGATTTCGTGCTCGGTGGCAAACAAGCAAGCATGTTGAAAGGGAGGTTCACTGGTTTACATTTGTTGTGATATATTAAAGCCAAAAAATAAATAAAAAATAATTTATTGCCAATTTTAAACAGAATTCCCATTTGATTGTTGTATTGTTTAAATTCAACAGGTTGTGCCTTGTACTCCAGTTTGCTTGTAACGTTAGTAGCTAGTGTTGAATACACCGCATATGAACAGAACAAAGTCAAACCTGACATTGCCTGAAAAGTGTGCGAGTCACAATTAAACTACAGGAGGTAATGTGACAGGTTAATAATAGTGTTGACAGCCCCAGAGCGTACTACAGTCAGTATAAGGGGCTGCGTATAACAGTTATTATCTCCGCCAAGTCATTTTTCTGCCTACGTCCATTTCTTTGTTGGTTGTTTGGTTTGTTGGTTTGTCGGCAGAATCGCACAAAAAGCTACTGAGCAGATTTTTCTTGGAACTTGGAAGAAGGACGGCTCTCAGCCCAGAATACACCCCTTTTAATTTTTAATCCATAAAATACATTTTTTTAAAAAACTGACAAGTGCTCGTCACAATTTTTCAGAGCCCGAAGTATTGACTTTAATATTGCTTTTTTGCCAACTAAAAGCCCAAAACCAAAATAATCTTTACTTAGATTAAAAAGAAAAGCAAATGTTTGACATTTTTGCTTGAAAATTTTAATGTGACAGGAGCAGAATAGTAATAATTTTTAGTTGATTAATCAACGTATAGCTGCAGCTTTAGTTTCATGATTAAGCCCCTCTACAAGGTCAAACAGGCCTTTACATTCACATTTCATATTTTTTTTCCCCAAATCTTTAACGAAGATGTTATCATGGAACTGTGTCAACAACTAGAAAAACAGGACTTTGATTTAAAACAGAATCTTCCTTCTCTGGATGGAAAACAGGTTTCTGTCTGTTTGTCATATTTCATGCTTACTTCACAAGATTGCAGGAGACATGTTCAACACCGTGTCTGAGCTGTCGGCACTTACGTCTCACGTCCTTGAAGTAGATGGTTTGTCTGTTGGGGTTGAGCAGCTGGATGACGGAGTCGTCGTTGTTCTTCACCCTGCAGCTGATGGTGGCCATTTCACCCTCGATCACCGAGATGTTGTCGGTCGCCAGGTTCTGACCTTCAACTTCGGACAGAAAGACAGAAATTGGGAATCCGAGGGGAGACTGGATATTTACAGCCAATCAAATATTTATACTTCTCACAACAGGGCCTGCATGGAAACACGCGAGCAATGTAAAGATACGTGAATAGGCCACGTGGATACTCTGCAGCCATGTCTAATCCTTTTAATATAGGAGCCATGTGCAATGTTTGTCACTATTGATCTCCCCCAGCTCAGAGTGGGCCCTGTGAGTCAGTGCCAGATGGGCTGTAAGCTCTGCTGCCCACGAAGGTAGGGAGAGAGAAGAGGGTGGGAAGGAAAGAGAGACAAAGAAAGAGTGTAAGAAAGTGGCGAGTATTAGATTTGGGCGGGGTGGAGGAAGGCAGGATGAGAGGGGGAGTTAAACAGAGAGTCAGAGAGAGAGATGAGCTGGGCTGGATGCTGTTTATGGCTGAGCTTTATCAGAGCCCTCCATCTGAGGTTCCATGTGACCAATGTGCGCTCCGTGTGCTCAGCTGTTCTGTTCTGTATCTCGAGGAATAAAAGTGCTGTTAGCATCTGAGTCACTCTCTGTACACTGGCAATGTTGCCACAGACAGTCCCTGGACCTTGTCATCGTAACTCACACCTCACATCAAACCGCCGCACACAAAAAAGCCCCGGCTTTGTTTTCCCCCGCACCGTCTTCCAAGAGAAAGAGGAAGAGAATCAAAAGTCACCTTGTGCTATATTTATCTGGCAGGAGCAAAAAAAAAAAAAAAAGCATAAGGAGTACGGAGAATACGTTTTAATGCCTCACATTCACGCCGGCGTAGGAGCAGCACTCTCAGCCACGGCCCCAAGAAAAACATCAAAAGCACATTTGCATGCCCGAGTTGTCAGACACCTCTATTGCATTCTGACATTTACAAAGTGGAGGAGAAAAAACACCTGCGTTTTTCAGATAGTGATAATGGGAATAGACAGCCAAACTAACATGATTCAAAATGAACTCTCTGAATGCAGCGAGCAATAAGAAATTAACCTCCTGTGGAGAAAAAGCTCCTCAGACCTGTCTGATGCAATGAACTACCCATTTCATTCCAATCTGCTGCCGGGGATCAGGTTCAGGACAAAAGGAAGGTAATAGGTAAAAAAAAAAAAAACACGCACAGATTATGTACAAAATGTACAAACTGTAGCCCATTACAGGTGTGTAGCTAATCCTAGATAGGTTTTTAATGTAGTTTATATTTACTTCTTCCTAATGTGCATTGACATAATTTAATTTGAGAGCACAGACATGAACCAAATAGTACAGCAGGAGGTGTTTATGATTAGGGTTTGGTGTTTACCAGGCAGTACCCGCTAAGAACCGCAAGGGGCAGAAAGATTGGACTGAGGAGTACACAGATACAAATACATGAAGAGCAGATGGAGATATTGCTGGTGCATATCGTCCTGACAAAGCTATTGCAGAGACGAAAAAATGGGTAATTTTGCAAAACAACAGAATATGTACAATGTCAACATTTTTGTTGCTTTCTACAGTATCTGTGAATGGTGTCCATACTTTGGTTGACGTTAGGCAAAAACTATAGATATGGCACATTACCTTTGGTTGTAACAATAATAAACATTTCTTGTATCGAGTTAGATGAGAAGATCAACACCACTTCCATGTCTGTCTGCTGAATGTGAAGGCTAGCTTTCCTAGCTATTTCTCCCTGTTTCCAGTCTTTGTGCTAAGCTAAGGTAACCAGCTGACTCTAGCCTACTATGGCTACTTATTTACCGTACAGACGAGAGAATGGTAACAATCCTCTCATCTAAATCTGAGCAAAAACTGACTGAGAGTGTTTCCCAAAATGTACGACTATTCTTTTGAGTTAAGGTAAAGGTTAGACAACTAAACCGCTTAGTTGATTTCAGGGAAAGATCAGGGTTAAACTGGCTTGGTGTAAAAATTTGTACCAGTTTATGTGAGCGGATAGTAACATGACATTAAAAATGAGCTCTTCCCCGTCTCTCTCAGTCGCCTATACAAGCCTGAGGACGATTTATTAAAGTCGTTTAATGCTGCTGGACTCATCAAAACGTCAGTTTAGAAATGGATCTACTAACATAATGCTAGCCTCACCAGATGATAAGCTATCCAGTTAGCTAAACACTAAATTCAGTAAATAACTCCAGAAAAAGTTTAGGACTGTTCTTGAAAGACAAAAACTGTCATTCTGTTCTTTTCAACAACATAGAAGGAATAAAATATCTGAAAACAAGAAGAGGACAGAGACAGCTTCCTGTCATCTCCTGCTAAACAACATCCTCTCTAGACAGTAAATCATGTTAATCTAACACTGCTGCATACAAACTGCCAGTAGGGAGCTCTAAAACAGCCAGCACAGTATACGCAGAATAAACGTTCCTTTAAAGGGAAATTAATATTATTTGCAACTCCAGTCAAATGCATAAGACTTACTACACGCACATCCACTACCCTGACCTCCACACTCCCTCCATGTGAGGCACAATGTTTCCTGCACGGGCACGGAAAATTGTCACTGGAGATAAATCCTGACGTGCAGAATCGTCCGATACGGAAGCAATTACAGGTCGGTTCTGATAATTGACTTTAGTTCAAAATCAATCCTGTTCTTGCAGGCTTTACGAGGAGTGATGAGGACATAAACATGTTCTTATTGCACTACAACTCTCCTAATTGTTCATTTAGTTAATTGTTTAGTCTTTAAAATGCTCATCACAATTTCCTGAACCCCAAAGTGATGTCTTCAAATTTGTCTAACCAACAGTCCAAAAACTGAGTCTCTTTATTTACTAGCACAGATCTCAGACAAAGGCAGCAAATCTGCTGGAACCACTAACTGCTCGAAAAATGACTTAACACAAGGATTATCAAAATAGTAATAGCAACTGATAATCATTCATTCAGCCACTCAATTGACTTATTATTGCAGCTCTAATGCACACATTTCATAAACGGCTCATTTTCAGGTTCATAATTTTTATTTTGGGTTACTATTAGAATTGGTTTACATGATTTAATGCTTAGTTAACAAATCAGTTCTCTCATACTGTCCAGTGCTGCATCACTGTATCATAATTAAAGGTGGTTCAGGAGCAGTGTTTTCTGTGGAAGAGAGGAGCTTCTGTAGGTGCTGACTTTGACCTTTTTAACTTTCAAGATCTCTAACATTCTAACATAATAGTTCTCCTTTATGTAACATTAATTTCTCTTTTCCTCTCTGTAGCAACGGGTCCTGACACTGATGAATAACCCCTAAATAAATCAAGGAATGAGTCAAGTGAGCGATAATCATGAGAATCAAATCAGAAATAATCTTCATGTGGAGAGCTGAGATGTGGAAGTCTGTAATGGCATCCCGTGCGCCGGAGCACCTTCGTACATGTACTAAGTGCAGTCGAAGACAAGGCGCAAAAGCAATGTGAAGTGTTTTGATGTCTGTTTTATTTCATCGCTGTAAAAGTAATGTATTTGGCAGTCAAAACAGCAACACGGAGCAGCCTCAAAGCAAGGTTATTCTCCTACCAATCTGTTGGACTGAGAGAAAGGGGAACGCAATAGATAAATTCTCCATAAGGTTTAGCAGCCCCAAGCAAGGTTGGTCCCCCTCCAATATCCCGGCCTAGGCTCATCTCCAATTCAAAACACACATAAATAACATCGCTGTGATTAGCAATCCCATCAAAGTGAAAACAGGCCACTTTGTGGAACATGGAGGGTTTTTGCAATTGGAGTAAACATTTTCAATTGCCTCAGCATCCTGGTCATGATTGGGTGCAAATGAGGAGAGGCAGTCATTAATTCTGGGTGGTGGGTGGGGGATGGAGGGGGAGTGGGCAGAGGCATGGCACAGATGACTGGCTGATAAATTCATACTCATTCCAGCAGCTGTCTGGAAGAGTAAAGTGCCTGTATCTCTACACATGGCTGCCCTCCTGTTCCTGCATCACAACATACTGAATGAAACAGTCAGAGGGAAACACAGACCTTCAAAAGTCTGTGTGCTCTCAGAGGGGATGTACAATCTGGCATCGGGTGTCTGGCTCGCCGAGGCCCCGGCTCATCAGCCGCACTCAAAATGCAAAACAGCACCCACCCCGACCAATTTGAACAAAAGTTGACGAAATCAAGAAATATTAGCGGAGCGGCTCCTCCAGCAGAAGTTCGGAGACAGGCACCTTTGAGTCAAGTTGGCTCTCCCTTTGAACTTCCCTCTCTTGTTTTCACATCAAAAGACATGAAAGGGGGAGCAAAAAGCAGGACAGCCAGCCCCAAATTTCTCTCCCTCGAGTCGCCGCCGTCTGCAGCAGTCGTGTCCTTTCAAGGAACAACCAGGACTATAGACAGTCATTAACAATAAAAGTTTCTCCTTCTCGTTCTCTGATGCCGCCTTTCTGACGGCAGTGTGTCTTTATCCTGCTCAGTCATTAAACCCTGGTCCTCATGATGAAATGCTGTTTTAAGGATGTTCACAAGCGAGAAGGCTTCTGTCTCAGGGTATAATTAGCGTGGTGCTATTTCTCCGAGACCCGGCGCATGGGAAGGTTTCGCAAAAAATTTCATACCCACTAATTTGACCATCTTTTTTTTCCTTTTCTACCAAAGACATGCTCTCTTAGAAGCTCCGTGTTTGTATAATGATGCCCCAGCAAGAACTGAATATCAGACTGTTGCATGTGTCATTTTTGTTTGTGTTTGTCAAATGAAATGATCGATATGCTGTAATCAGTAGGCATCACTTCCTAATGAAGCAGACTTTCTGAAGGAGTTATAAAACATAACTGGCTTTAGGAGTGGCTGATGAAGCTTTTAAAGCTATGTAAACAAGTTTGAAGCCCTTTTTTTCATTTCCCTTCCACATAATGTCTGACCAAAATCTATGAACTCACAGCTTGTTAAGCATTATCTAATCCATTATCAACATTTAGAACTGCGTTATTAACAAATAGACAGGATAATAGGATAATATAGAAAGTTCATTAAACATTTCAAAAACATTAGTTACACCTTATAAACTTTATTTAAAAGGGTATCTGCCTCCCATAACACTGTGAACCACTATCTTATCTTATAAATGTTTTACTTTGTTTAATCAAGAAAACACCATGTTTTCAGTGGTGACAGAAGAACTTTACTTCCTTTACTGAAGCAAAAATATGAATACTAGTCCGTGAATACTCCACTATAAGTAAAAGTCCCGCATTGTGTTTTACCACGGGGTCGGTGCAATATCTGTTATGTGCAATTCATCGTTGTGATTGACGCAGGTGCCACTGTTTTGTTCTGTGTAGTTTATTTCACTGTAACTTGGAGGCATTTAAGTCCAAGACAAATTTCCCTATGGGGACAAAAAAATGTGCATCGTATCGTATCGTATCGCATCGTATCGTTTTGTATCATATCAAACCTTAATTAACTGAAAGTATTTTCAGGAAAGTGTGTGATTTTTGATTAAAATTATGGCTGCATTACTGTGTGTGTTGCATTTTACCGCTGTAAATGTTTAAAGTAAGCTCATTTTACCTTCTTTACATGTCGGCTAATTAAATCTACAGCAATTGATCATATTCTGTGAGATCATCATGTGTTTGTAACCTCACTATCCTGTGAGAACCAAGAATCTGTAAAAAGGAAACTTTTTATGAGCGCAGAAAAACAGGCTGTTTTTAAACTTGTGATGATGCATATTGCAGCTAATCCATTTTTTAAAAGGAGAAAAAGGAGGAGAAGAATTCGCTCGACTAGTTTTTCAAAGAAAATCCTTCAATTTTTCAGAAGATTCAAATTCAGAATCACTATATTTGATGATACACTTCACTGGAGAGGATTGTATTCTGAAGAGGAACTTTCGCTGTAAGTAGTGGAAAAACTGTAATATTTGCCTAAGGTGAACCATTTTAGGGGAGTATTTAAAAGTGTTTTAAATAAAAGTTCTTGGGACACAAAAATCACAGTTTCAGATTTTTGTCCGTGGCATCCGCACATGTAACATGTGCTGTAAAAACTGGGACATGGTGGTGCTTCTCTAACAGCTGAGGCTGGTTGGTACTGAAATCCCGGTGAAGATAGTTCAGTCCGTCCAAACTGACGGCCTGTGCTTACATCTGTTACAACATTAACACCTTCTAGAAAGTGGTGCTTTCTTTTTAATTTTGCCCCAAGTCATCTTTACTAATACCAGTTAAACTCTGAGATTTACTTTTCAATGACTCACAGTAACCTCACACCCTGTTAGACAGCAGGGAACAGAAAGAGCAGGGAGGTTTAGTGCACCTGTTGAGGTGCAATATGTTCGATAAATGTTGTTTAAATGTAGTGTAGACAGGTATAATACCGTTCTGTATGAGAGTAACTTTAGATGGGTTATAATGACAGCTTTCCTTTGTGTTTAATGATACTGTTAGCGTACTAACATGCTAAATTAAGATGTGGCAAATGTTGAATATTATACTTGCTAAACATCAACATGTTAGCATTCAGCTCAAAGTGTGGTTGTTGTTGGTACAATTACATTCTGCCTAATTATTTAGATTATGTTTTATTTTGTTTGTATTTTTGTATATCAATTTAAAATGATGATAGAATTTATTCATGCATAGTTTTATTCATGAGTAATAATGAATAGTCTTCAAAATGTATGTAAATATTAATCCAAGACAAATATTATTCAGATCTGCGTAAAAGTATTTCAAACCTGTTATTTAATTGAAAAACATAGTTTTTTACCTGTCTAGGAGTCTGAGATTAAATAGATGTATATGTGTTATATTATATCTGTATCATTTTCTATACGTTTGATGCATGATAGACAGATACATAACTTCTTCAAAATAACTTTTATTGAAAAGAAGTTATCAGCACGATTTCTCACTGGTTTAGAAGTAAAAAGAGAAACTAATATAGAAAAAATCCTACATTTTGATTTATTAATTCAGGCATGAGAGGTACCTCTCCGAGCATCACAGAACTCAGTAAAAAAAAACTCATTAACAGCAGACAAACTAAAGTGGCAACCAAGTGTCCTGTGGGCTGAAATTGAAATCTGTCAATACATCTGGCGAGATGTTGATTTGAGAATTAAAAATAAAAAGGAGCGGATGGGCATTGTGAGCGCATTCGTGGCTCTTCTCCTCCTTCCTGAAAATAGGAAAAAAATACCAACATAACCAGCCATTCATGTAAATATGCACAGATGAACAGCCCCACCATGGACGGCCAATCGACAGACAGAAAGACAGACAGACAGACGGACAGACACAGACAGAATCGAGCACTTCCAAATGAACAGCAGGTAGCAAAAAAGAAAAAGAGTACCTGTCACGGTTTCAGCAGCTCCTGTTGCAGCGCAGGCGAAGACGAGAGCAGGGGAGAAGAAGAAAAAGAGACAGGTTGTGAGCAGAAAGGATGCAAGCAGAGAGCCACATTCCACTTGTTACAGAAGAGATTATTCATAATTTCTAAATTGGGCTGTTCGTTCATTCATTAAACCCGAGCTCCATATGCTATTTGTGTAATTTCCCCACCAATTAAAAGAAATACAAAAGGCATCATAATGAGCCATTTTTTACCTTCCACTCATTCTAGTTTTTTCCACAGGTGTCTACAATTCCGACATAATGAGCCATTTCTCTCTCTTCAGCCACTTGTTATATCAGTATGGAGGTTCAGAAGGGAATATATGGACTTTTTTTTTTTCTCTTCCGGTCCCTGATTGAGATTCGAGCCAGCCCCCCGTTGTGGTGCAGCCACTGCCTGGAGACGCTCCCCCAGGACCTGCGTTGTATCCTGGAGAGGAGGGCACCCATTCGGAACGGTGCCCACCCAAACTGGCATCTCGCAGGGCATGGGAGACTGGCGTGTTCCCAAGTCCCCGCAGCGGTGCTCAGGGCCTGCGCCCTCGGGAGAGCTTCCATCATTCATTGTCTGCTATTCATAAACAATCCCCCCCCCCCTCCTCCTTCTCCTCCTCCTCCTCCTCCACACACACGCACACCTCCTCTTTCTCTACTGCCCTCTCCTGCACACCCATATCTACATTTTTATATTTCACACACCATCTTTTATTTTATTGACATTTCACACAGACTTCGGAGCCTTTTCTTCACTCTGCGAGCGACGCGGGCTGCAGCAGCGCCGAGCGGTGGGCTACAGTATGTCGAAGTGACTGCCTGTCCCACTTGTCATTGCCGCCGTAATAAGGGTGTAAGGTATGACACATGTCCTTGTTACACTCCTTTGTGCATTTTCAATGTGTCAGCAAATCCCGCAGGACAAAGAAGTGTGAGTGACAAATCACACACGATGGGAAACACATTTTCAACACTGTCCAGGAGCCTGCTGCAATATCTCTGCAAAAGCCTCAAAACTTCAGAGTGTCAGTCAAAACTTTATCTCTATCAGGCGATAATTCGACATAATGAGGCTTCCGGGGCGAAGATTTGAGCGCAAAAAGAAAAAGGGGACCGCGAGTGATAGTGAGCTTGATAGCCAGGCTCAAAGACTGAGCTTGAATGAGCACACCGTATGTGTTCCAGTCCAACCAGCCCTCAGGACAGACCATAATGAGGCTTTTGAGCTGCTTTAATTGCCAGGTAATTAGAATGTTGTAGCAACATTATGTAAATGGCTCATTATCATCTTGTATGTGTGGTATATATCTGCCCTCGTTTTACGTTACTTTGTCAGGAGTGTAACCCAGAAAAAAAAAAATGCGTCACCATAACACCGGGGCATCTGAGCGGTTAATCTTGTCAACAGAGACCTATATCTAAACAGAGACGCTTGTGATATAGTGCGCTGACACCTTCCCTAACCCTTCAGTATGATCCACTTCCTGCTGGTGGCCTCTGAAGGGGGGCTATAAATAGCGTTGTGGTGCGTCTGCCGTGCTCCCCGTCTCTCCTCTGTACCTGCAGCACATTAGGTAGAAGTTATGAGGTGCCAGCTCGACTGTGATTAGATGTCATGGCTGTCGCTCTGCTTAGACAGTGCTGACAGACAGATTTCTGGGGGAAATGCGTGTGATGGCGTTCGTGCGAGTGCAGCCGTTGCACCAATCTGTCAATCACAGGGGGATGAGAGCGGGCAGGCCAACCCCCCGTCCTCCAAATAATGTCTGTCCTTGTCTCCTCACCTCGTCTCCTTCTCATCTCATCCTGACGTTAAACACAGCGAGCCGCATTACGTGGAGAAAACAGAGGAGAGTGGAGTATTTTCCCCCCTCTGCTCTCCACCTGCAGTGGTGCTACATTTTCCTGCAGGAAACACGTTCCCTGTTGACGTTTGAAAGGGCATATTCCTGCACCGCATTATGTTTTTCGTATAAGAAGTGAGGCTCTAAGTGCTCTGGAAACTCAGGCATGTGCAACCCATCGCCACCCAAAACGAATCCGTAATAATTTGCACTATTTTTCAGTCGCCGAGGCAAACTAAGATCTCAGGAGACTGGATGTCTGTGTGGTGAGAGTGGCACATAGCCTCTCCCTCCCTCTCCGTCTCTCTCTCTCTCTCTCTCTCTCTCTCTTTCTCTCTCTATCGCTGCCGCTCGGTAAAAAGCAGTGGGGTAACACTAATGAGGCAACATTTCTTCTCAGAACTAGTGTGATGCCTTTGAATTAATGCTCTTCCTTTCAGGTAAAACATTCCCTTGCTTATTTATGCTCATGATCTGCAGCGTGTTGCATGTCAACCTAGTGTGTGATCGCACTGCATAAGAGGACACAGCAGAGTCGGATTGCTGGAGCTCTGTGTAGTTCCCCATAGAGATCCACATTGGTTACCTTTGTGAGTGTTGTGTGTGTGTGTGTGTGGCGATGCTGTCTCACTGTGTGTAGACCACTGTGTTTTCATTTAATTAGGAGGATCAGAGGTGGGCTTCAAACTTTTTCTTCAAGGAAATCGGATAGAGAAAGCGAGCTCCTGCAGAGCGGACCCAATAAACACGTCTGACTTTTGAGGTCAGGTTTTTTTTTTTGTTTTTTTTTTCACAAAAGAAACCGATCAAAGAGTTTCAGCTGTCCCCGCTAAAAAGAAGGGGGGTAAAAAAAACAGTGTCCAAAATCTTTTTGTTGGGCAGATTTGTTTGCAGATCCACATTAAATGCTGCATGTATTACCTACAGATGTACAGCATGAAAGCTTTTTACTGGACAAATGTAAACTGGAACCACACAGACTTTGAGCAACGTCACACCAGAGCTGGAAAAAATCATCAACGCGTCCTCATCAGAAAATGTATCGGCTTACTATAACCCATATTTACATTTCTTGTTTGGCAGTGCCCTCTAGTGGCCATGGATATTATTACGGTAGCAAAGGAGGAAGTCAGGACAAAGAGTGCATACAGATGAAGACGGGGTTGGACAAATGCATGAATTTCACCCAGAAGACCTCTGTGTCCTGTTTGAAACCAAACGCCAATGGTGAGTTATTATTACTTACTAACATAGTTTACTCACGTCACGTACCATTACGGGAGTTTATTAGCAACAAATTTACTTTATCTTCAATCACTATACCTATTAAGTTATTTAGGTATGAGCATGTGTTGGAGTCATCTATTAATCAATTTACGGTCAATAAGTCTGATAACAATTCATTTCATTCCATCTTCTAAGCAAAAATGCCAAAACTTGACTAACTCAAGCTTCTTGAATGGTCTATTTTCTGTGTTTCTAATTGTCTATGTAAGCAAACTGAACACCTTTGAGTTTTTGTGAATATCGTCTTAAGAAAATTAGGATTATCACTTTTCAGTATTGCCTAATATTTTATATAAGATAGTTATCACATTAATCAGTGATAAAAAAAAAAAATCATCGTGTGTTGCAGCCCTACTGCTGATGAAAATAGCATGATGCAATTGAAAGCTCCAGAAAGAAAATTGTAGGTGAACCTTGTAGTGGACCTTGTGCTGGTATCTGCTATTTTAGCAAGTAAAGACGGAAATTTTATGCTTATTCATGGAGGCTTTTGTCAGGAACAGATGATGCATTTATGCCTCTGACAGCTTGTCTTGTCATACTGTAAATACTGCTTTTTTTGCTTTGTGCATTATTCAGCAATTTAGTTGCTATTTATATACAGTTTTGACCTGCTCCCGCTATTATCAGCTGTCAGGCACATCTTAATCCAGCCCAACCTGTCAGCCAGATATCAGAAAATACTCACCGCAAACACTACAGGGAATACTCAGATTAACTTTCCCCCGGAGTCAACTCAAACATATTAATCAGGTAGGCTTACAGGAGATGCAAAGCATGTTCCTGCTCAATAAACTGTAATAAAAAAGAGATTTTGTAAATATCCCCACAGAGGAGGTTAATTGCTCGCCGTTTAATGGGACATGCTTTGTAAACGTCCAATCTATGGCCTGAATGTTTGTGTTGTACTCGTGAAAAGCCAGGAGGACATGTGTAGCTAAGGACGGTTTTTACTCCGAGAGATTAAGGGATAATCCTCCAGAAATGCTGGCAGATATAAAGCAGATCTTTTGAATATGGTGCCCTTCTTCCTGTTAGTTAAGAGCTATGGGCATAAATAACAATAGACGGATGTTCTTATGAATAAAAAGGCTGAAATAAAGCATCAGTCATGCCTTTGAAACCAACCCCCCCCCCCCCCCCCAAAAAAAAAGAGGGTGTAATCTCATTGGTGTATGTGACTGGGGCCTGTCGCTCACAACACAAATGAAAATGCATCTGAAAAGAAGAAGAACAAGAAGAAGAAGCCGCAAACAGCAACCAGCCGCTTTAATGACAACTCAGGTAGTGCTCGGCTCTCGCAGTCGTGTCAAGTATAAAGGGAGCGCTAACACATTTCTGACTACTGTAGACGGCAGACTGCTGCTCCACGCAGCCTTCACATGACAGACACCGAGCTCTCCCCATTGCACAAATAAAACGGCATCAAGAAGACGCAGGAAAAAAATAAATAAAAGCGGAATTACAAAAAGGCAGCGGTGGCCTCACATCACGGCGACACATCTATCACAAGCTAATTTGACATAATAAAGCAAGACTATTCTGGTAGGCAGGATGTCTCAAATCAACACGACGCGAGGCGGGAAGAGCAGCATTATAGTAACACACTATTAAGTCGTGCTGATTGTGACAAATGCAGTAACTTCGCGGGTCTATAAATCATGACCAACTGCATTTACTGGGTGGTACAAAGATTTCCCCTTTTTCCTACCCGGCACAATCATTCACTCTGTTATGTTAACAAGACTGGTTGACTGAGCATGGACTTAAGTGCAGCGGCGGCAAACCATGCAGCAGCAGAGAAAGAGAGATCCTCCCTGAAAGCCGAGGCAAAGCTTAACCTCTGGCAAAGTGACACATCACATCTCATTCAAGATTGTCTATTTCGGGTGACGCTGCATATTTTTTTTTTTCCCCCCTCTGTGTTTTATTTTTCTCCCACCCTCCTCTCTCTCAGGCAAGCTTGCGAGGCCTCTTTTCAGCCCCTCGGTCTCATTTTTTTTTAAAAAGAAAAAGTTGCGGCAGGAGTGCCTGCGTTTGTTACCACAGGAGAGAAAACCGAAAGCTGTGATTCTGCCCGGATCAAAACGCGCGCAGAACGATACGAATCAAAGCCTCTCAAAGAGTCTTGAGGGAAGGTTTTTTTTATATTTTTTGCTATTCCGGAGACGCTGTAATGCCTCACCTATAGTATTGGTCTCTTGCCAGGAAAACCCACATGAGCAGTGTTCACAAAAGCAAAGGCGTGTGTGTGTGTGTGTCTGTGCTTTCTAGCCCGTCAGCCAGCATATCTGCTTACTCACGATGAATGTGCGTACATCTGCACAAGTGATTCTGTGTGTGTGTGTGCGTGTGTGTGTGTGTGTGTGTGTGTGAGGGGTAATTAGGACATTAGGAGAAGCTTCTGACAGGCTTGTCATCGCCACAGCCTGCCCGGTGGAAAAGGAGGTGGTCAGAGGGGGTAAGTGGGGGTCCGGCAGGGTCAAGAGACAGCTGCTGCACCACCACTCACTGTCTGGAAGCTCTCAGAGAATATTAAACCACCGGGGCCTCGGCCAAGACGCTCCCTCATTTATGGAATACACAAAGCTGTTCGTCATGGCGGGGCGATTTATTCCACTGTTATAAAAGTGCTATTGTTTTTTTTTGGTCTTGAAATATGAGAACACAAACATACAAAGACAAAAATAAACGGCGATGGCATCGCAGTAATTGAGGTTATTTTGTAAATCAGAGGTTTTAGAATGCACTGATTGTTGTTCTCATTTTCACACTCACACTTTGTCTGTTTTTTTCCCTGATGATAAATCTGTGCGGTCTCACGCCTCCTGTGTGTCTGTCCCCAGCAGAGAGAGGCTCTATTATTACGATATGAGACACATTAAATACATCCCCAAGGCTGATGACCTTGGCGATGACATACCATTAATTGTATAGATGGATCATTATCGTCACAACAATAACACGGCTCTGTTTTTTTTTTCCTTCTTCCCCACTCTCCCTAACACCTGTGCCCGTTCTCCGGCTGTCTCCACTCATATACTCATAATCACATCTATCAGCCCAAAACGTTAACTGCATCCAGGGACGCTAAACACGTCCATTTGTTTGCAGTTGTAATGTCTTTTGTGTGCCTCAATCAGGCACCTGTCAGACACACACCTGCTACCTCCGTGCTAAGAGAAAAGGCAAAGGGAAGGCCCTTTGTTTCCTCACAGAGTTTATAATCAGCGCGTTGTTTCCAATCTTCTCCCACCATTTTTCAATTTCCCATTTCCCTTTTCTCAGTCAAATCACTGCTATCAATCAGGTGCATGTTTTAGAGAGGAGAGAAGAGCGAGCGAGAGAGAGTGTGTGTGACAGAGAGAGAGAGGTGGTGGTGGTGGTGGTGGGGGGGGGTGTTCCTTGATGGAACCATCTCCAGCCCTAGGCCTCATTAGTCAGAGACTGCAGGAGGAGATGTGTGTGTGTAAATGCGAGCGGGGGACGCGCGTGTGTGTGTGTGTCTGTGTGTGTGTGTGTGATAGAAATGAATACTGGTAGAGTGTGTCTGTCAATATGAGGCCATTTAACATTCCCCATTCCACCCGAATGATGCACAGCGGACATTATGCTCTCTATTTGAGTTCCTCTAAATGGATACTCAACCCAGTAAGTTCTATTATATTTTGCCCTTTCCCTCCACTGTGCTTACTGATATCATGGCACAAGATGACCTATAACGTCTCCAAAACAATTTTTCGCCGCACGCCGTGACAACATCTCGTCCCGTATCAGCATGCCGGCGCCGCGAGAAAACATCTCAGAAATGAATGCAGCCGACTGATGTGGCGGTCAATACGAATCAAACCATAACAGCTGCATCGGCACAAGACGTATTGATCCGCACCGTGGCGAGAGGAGCTCGCGTCGGTGCGATCGACGGCTTTGAAGGGAGTCAATTTGGTGGCTTTGATAGTGAATGCGCCGACTGTTGCGACAGGAAAAAGTCCTCTGTTAACATTCATGAGGCACAAATTAGGCAACAAGTACAAACAGTGAATAAAGGATGAGCAAACGCACCGAGTCCAGATTATTGCCAACGTGGCAATATGCTCCATGTTTTACTGAGTGTATTGATTATAAAAGAGATCTATTTGAAGTGGCCTTACAAAATGGCAACTATAGTAAATTCACAATGGCAGGGTAATATACGGCTTCACTGCTTTCATTTATTCACAGCTTGACATTTCCTCCCTTCCGCAGAGTGTGCTCTAACTGTGTGCCAATGGCCACATCATTTAGACTGGACCCGCATGAATATTTAACATTAGTGCCTGGCTCGTACCTCGCAGAAAATGAATTATTTTTAGTGGGCTTTGCAGAGGCA
The DNA here is from genome assembly GCA_963678695.2 of Diplodus puntazzo. NCBI lineage: Eukaryota > Metazoa > Chordata > Actinopteri > Spariformes > Sparidae > Diplodus > Diplodus puntazzo. The sequence continues at coordinate 10,818,695 of OZ023162.1, read as the reverse complement.
CCGTGGAAAACCCTCACTCTGGTGATGAATCGCTGGAGAGTTTATGTTGTATTAAGCAGGCAAAACAAATGGCTATCAATCACTCTGAGCTTTTCATGCTTGCCAGCTACGCATCGCCCCAACCCCCTTTTCAGAGATTCTGCTGGTTTTCAGAGGGATCAGCTGCCAGCCCTGGGTGTGTAGAAAGAGGGTCAGCCTTGAGTTCACTGGTGTTTGTTGACAAGCTGGAAGAGAAAGGCTCAGGACGTGCAAGAACGCAGCTTTACATGAATGTAAGAAAATATATATAGATGCAGGTCAGACAGAAATGTGATTATATATATGAAAATCACAAATGACCTCTTAATGGCATCTGACTCTGATTGACTCTCCATCCTGGTTCTCCTCGACCTCAGTGCAGCCTTTGACACCGTCTCTCATGACATCCTCCTGGACAGGCTGGCCTCCATTGAAATCACTGACATCCCTCTGGCTTGGCTAAAATCCTGCCTCACTGGTCGCACACCATTTGTTCAACTCAAGAACCTAAGACCTTCCTCCTCTCCAGTCTCCAGCGGTGTTCCCCAGGGCTCTGTCCTTGGCCCCCTCCTGTTCACTATATACCCTCTGCCCCTTGGATACATACTCAGGAAATTTCATATTAAATTCCACTGTTATGCTGATGACACCCAGCTTTATATTTCCACCAAACCTACTTCCGCTCTATCCAACTGCCTACTGGAAATGAAATCATGGTTCTCACTCAACTTCCTTAAACTGAACAACGACAAAACCGAGGTCCTCCTCATTGGTACCAGATCCGCCTTAGCAAAACACAACCCCTTCTCCATGTCCATCGACAATTCCACTGTCCTACCATCACCCCAGGCAAGGAGCCTGGGTGTCATCCTGGACGGCACCTTAACCTACGAAGCCCACATCAATAAAGTTACCCGATCTGCATACTTCCATCTCCGCAACATCAACCGCCTCCGTCCCTCACTTACACCAACCTGCACGGCCATTCTTGTAAATACCCTGATTACATCCCGTCTGAACTACTGTAATTCCCTCCTCCATGGTCTTCCGTGGAAATCACTCCACAAACGCCCAGTGGTCCAGAACGCAGCTGCTCGTATCATCACCAGAACTCCCTCTACTGAACACATCACTCCAGCCCTGCAGCAACTCCATTGGCTCCCTATCAAATCCCGCATTCATTTTAAGATTCTACTCCTCACTTTCAAGATCCTCCACAACCTGGCACCGTCATACCTTGCTGAACTTATCCATATCCACACACCCTCCCGCACTCTCCGATCCTCTTCTACCATCCAGCTCTTTGCCTCATGTGCCAACCTAACCACCATGGGGATCTTTCTATTTATTTATTTATCTTTCATAAACTGCACTCAAATGTTTCCTGATATTTTATTTATTTATTTTTTCTTTGATGTACTGTGGTTGTTGTTGTTATGTGCGGTGTCCTTGAGTGCTATGTAAGGCGCCTTTAAAAAAAAATGCATTATTATATTATTATTATTATTATAACGGCTGAAGCCTCAATGCTTAATTCATAACATTGTACATCTATATGTGAATGATGCACAGCTATTATTTGCATGCCAATTCATTGTGTTTTAACCTGAGATGTCCTGCACAGTTATTGGCAGCGTAGGATAGTTTAAGACTTGTGCGATGCAAAACTCCACACTGTTGTAAAGTCCAAAAGTAAAAATGTATTGAAAAAGAGATAGATGGAATAGTTTCCTAAAATTCACAGGATTTTATCTTACAAAATATATTATACTTTAATTCATACCAGTTTTCACTGTGGTCAAAAGAGTGTTTGCTCTCCTGCTTTCTGCACACAAATGGAGGCACACACCTGTATTAAGGTGCAGTCAGAGATTCAAAGAAAGATATTTGATTGTTGATGCCGACTTGGGTTGAGCCACCAACCCAAAGTGTCGATATTCAATTTTTTTAATCTTAAAATTTTGGTTAATAACTTAGGTTTTTATATATAAAAGATCTCAGATATGATGTATCTGCATTCACTTGGCACTCTGCACTTGATTTAATCTGATTTAATTTCACTATTTTGTTTGTTGGGTGACTATGTCATAAAATATGATGACGAACAATCAAAGTTTTTGTCATAAAACCTCAGTAGGAGCTTTGACTGTAATAAAATAACACTAGGTACAGCCCCAAGAGTTTAAGTCGTTGGTTTTAAACATTTTTATATTACCTGTAATAATAAACCACTTTGAATGTCTTCAACACTGTAAGTGCCGTAATTCATAAGTACAAACTTTGTGATCTAAGTCTTTAAGATTCAAGTAAGGCTGCAGTTTACAGTTATTGGAATTGTTATTTTCTTAATAGATCAATGTATCAGTCAGCCTATAAAACATCAATAGATAGAGAAAATAATTGTTAGAACTTCAAGGTGACGTCTTCAAATGTCCCTTTATTGTCCGAAACAGTCTAAAACTCAAGAGACAATCAGTTTAAAACAGAGGATGTACGTAACAACTCATATTTCACTATGTCACCGTTCTGATATGTGACAAGTGCAACGAGCCACATTCAAAAACCAACCAACCTTTAACAATGAAGTGAAATGACCCAGAACACACTGTAGAATTAAGTAAAATGCTAAAACATGCTACACAATGCTTATGCACTGCCTCAAACTCACTTTGCAAAAACTGCCTTGTACTGTAGCACTATGATTTGTTCCACATTCGTGCAAAATACTCCAAAACTGCCACAGATTGTGACCAAGACCCTTCTCGCACAGCCTGACATGCAAGAAACAGAGAAAAAAACTAAGGTCAGATACAAGCTGCAAGTAATTAGCCTGGCACAGACTCTGCTGAAAATGGATGGAGCTCAAGTGAACTATCTAGCCTCTTGTAATCCCACTGTCCCTCTGGCAGGACAGTCAATGCAAACTCGCACTGACTGTGCGGCCAAACATTTTTCAAACCCAGGAAACTTCATTTCAAATTCTAGACAAGAGCCTGAATTTTCTAAAGATACCAAATACGTCAGGCTGAATGATGCACCTGATAGAGTATTTCCACTTGATTGATGGCGGATGGTGCAGCCATTTCACTTAGTCAAACAACATAAAGCTTCAATCACAGCCCAGTCGCTGTTTCTGCAGACCACAGATACTCCAAGTCTGCACAGGTGCTAGGTAATAAAAATATAATGCAAAAGTAACAAATGGTACGTAGCCTGACTTTCATGTCAGGATGTGAAGGGGAAGATCATTGAGTTACAGGCAACAAGGCCAAACAAGTGACCTCAGCTCTAGTCTGTGTCTGCGCCGTGGCTCCATAGCATTTCAACACTTGCAATTGTGACACTACCAGATTTTTTATGTTTTCCTTACCAATTGGTTTTTGTGCCTCAACCTAACCAGAGCATGACAGTACAGCATTGAGAGAGAACATTTGACCTTCAGAAATCTAAAGTTGCGACATAAAGACTCAGAGTCTAAATTTTTCTGTGGTTTTACAGAAATGTACTTGGCTTAATACTTAACATTAATGACTTGCAGTTGGTTTGTCAATAAAGGAGTCGGAACAAGCAAAAGATCTTCACTGACTGATCCTCTATGCATAAAAAAATTAATAAACAAACTTAATGCCACACACACACACAGGGTGACAAAGGAAGAGGCTGTTTAACAGCAACGTAAAGCACCAAAAATGTCTAAAACATAGAGTACACTTAAAATATTATATATATCTTAGGTGGGACTTGTTTTAGGTGGCTAAAATACGTCTTGCTACTACAATACCATCCTTCCTACTCACTGCTTCCCCACACAAAGGGTCATCTACTGCAGGTAATACATTGACTAGAGTTAAGTACCTCATACAACCCCACATCAAATGACCCCAACAGTCGAGTTTAAGGACAAATAATTTAAAATTTCATACTCTCAAAAAAAAAAAAGTCATATGACCTTATTAATTATCCAGTATTAAAGTTTTAAGGTTAAATTTCCCTAACCCTAACCCAGAAAATACAAATAACAGGATGTTATAAAGTATTGTTTTGTATGTGTCTCTCTCCGTGTGACCTTTTTTCAAGTCTATTCAGAATCTGACAAAGGATTGACTGAAACTTACAAGGTCTTTCCCCCATTACAGCTTTTTAATGTTTTTCAGCAGTAGTCTATTGGTCCAGTCAGATTAAAGAGAAGTAAAAGGTTGAAGTTGATGTTTGAGAGATTTGTCACTTAAAAATGAAGTCCTTATCGCGAAAAGCTCCACTGAGTCCTGGCCAACCACTGCCAAGGACGGTGGTACAAAGGTGTGAATCCTGCCAATAATATAAATAATAGTCGCCTGTACAAATGAAATTGTGAGAAATAAAAAAAAGCATCTGCTCTTGCAACATTAAGAGGGTTAAGAGTGCATAAAGGAGTAGTTTTTTTAGACGATTAAATCAGCTCTTCATGCTTCCCCTACCTGCTTTGAGTAGTTTTATTTGATTGGCTACGTAATTACCTTAACATTGGTTAATTGCTGGATAATTTACCTCTCATAGCAATCACATAACCCTCTAGTCTGCCAATCAGTAATTTAAAAATCATGTATAAATTCAGTCAGGTAAAATACACACGCCAAGGAATGCCCAAAACGCCAACGTGTGACACCGCAGAGTTTACAGATTCTCGGATTACCTGACAGTTTCATTAAAACAGATTACCGTGACCTTGAAGTTTTAATCTCCCAGATAAAGTGAAGCTGTTTTTTTTTTTTCTTTTTTTTACACCCTATCCTCAAGGATACACTTCATTTCCAACAACATCCAACCCCGAGATGAGATTTGGCCTCTCTCAAACACAATCTGAATTGCTTCAATTGATTAAACAGAAAGTGGCGGGCTGAACAGAGAGGCAACGGAGTACAAACCCGTCCACACAGCCACCGGCTACTGTGGACACAAGATTGAGGGTAAGATATCCACGAGTGGCCTGGCACCTGAGTCAGAGAGATAGTCCTGCTTACTTGGTGGGGGAAGGCGGAGGCGGATGGGGTGGTCAAATTGGAGACAGACTGGGTGGCTTTGCCTGTGTTTCCCCCTTCAGGTTAATATTTTATGGATGTGCGATACAGTCCAGATGACAGTTTGAGATGACTGAGAGACGGCGTGCGGGCGGCAAGAGTTCAGCGATTTATTAGAAGGGAGGGAGTGCGGCATGGTCGGAGAGTGAGGCCGAATCTGAGAGATCTGTTAGTGGCTGTTAATGCGAGGAGTCTGGGAAATGACTTAAAAAACATTTGGTGTTCGTGTGTGCACCGCGCGAGATGAGCGCGCGCTATCTGCAAGCCGAGGCCCGTGAAAAAGAAAGAGGAGCCAGGAGTACAGATGTATCTCTCTCTGAGCCCAACATGAAACACAGGAAACGGCCTCTTTGATCATTACCTACCTGTCAGTCTGCCCTCCACAGGGACCGCCTGTTACGACTGCTGATGTGCCGCACTGACAGGCCAGAAACACACATGCAAACTCAAACACATCGCTACGATTCTGACTGGTGTTGGCGTTCAATCTTGTCCCAGAGGAGGTACAACCGTGATGACCAACAGTGTGAGCAAAGTCGCGGGTTTAGTTTTTCCATATATGGATTCCAATTAGCCTTGGCGACTGTGAGGCTCACTGGAGGCCTCCGCAGTCGCGTTTGTGTCCAATGGGCAATTTAGCCCGCCGCTCCCTGTGATTGTATATTTGTTGAATGTGGGAGGAAACAAGCAGATGTGATCAAAGGGAGAGAACATATGTAGAAGTTGTGAGTCAGAAGCAAACAAGCTTCATCTGAGTTCATTTGTTTGACTCGTATAGTGGAAACCCTGCAGAGAGTCTGCAGACAAACACGAAGACAGGGTACCACCCATTCTGTATACATTTATAAAATAAAAGCTTTTATCTCCTCCGAATCGGACGATAAATGTGAATTCTGATTTTATTTTTATTTTGGTTGTTAAAAACTGCATCGGAAACTAAGTTTGATGTTGATATCTCTCCTTGTACGACCAGCGTTGCCTGCATTGCCCCCTCATCGCAGCAATTAAGATGGTGTGAAACAGGAAAATCACACTCAAGTAAGACAAACTGTCTTTAAATAGCTTTAAAGGTTTAACCAGTCGCAGTCACATGTAGAGCTGATTTTCTGAAATATCTGTCAATGGTGTTTGTTGTAGTCTCCTCGAACAAATAGCAATCTTGCTTGAGTGTGCATTGACGAGCTGCGAACGTGTTTCCCCTTTTTTGGATCAATAATACTGGATGAGTCTAGAAAATACTTAATTACATTCAGATGCAACATGTTTTACAATCCTCACTTTCTATATTACTTGTGCACGGCAAATAAGTTGAGTCTAAAATAAATAATCTATAGTTGAGGTCAGTGAACGATTGTGACAGGATACAAACTCCTATATAGATCTAATGCATGATAACGCACCAGACCCTCACAGTTTGCCTCAGTACATAAAGCCACCCAGACACTGACACTGGATGTGGGCAGTGGACGTAAAATAGCGAGCTGTGGATTCATACAGTATTGATGTAATTACTGGGGATAGTGGGCTGGAACATTTGAATTTAAAAAAATCAACAGCGAAATGTCTTTCCAGAAGTATTTTCGTGCTCACTCTGGATAAACCAGAAAACACCCCATCAACACTTTTCTTAGGGATGATTTGTTCTTTATGATTGTTGAGTTTCAAATATATTTTATTGCTGTGAGTACCACACTTAATGATAAACATGTTGCTCACCATTAACAGAAGATGAAGCTGGATTTCAGCTGCATACAAGTTTATTTCATGTTACTTTCTTATCGATTTATGTTTAATATGTCAATTATTGTATCTGTTGACCAGTTTGATTTTATAAAACAGCTCCATGTTTCCTAAAGAAGAGGTTCTGTTCTGCGTTCAGAAAGGCTGAGCAAATAACACAGGTCTGAAATAAGAGCCTGTCCTCCTCCTCCTCCAAAAAAAAAACAGACAATATACTGTAGGTCGAAAAATCCAGGATATCATTATATCCCATATTTACGTTTGTTGTTAAGCGACCACCTCTAGCAGCTATAGTAGTTATTGGAGCTGTAGAGAAGGATGTGAGGAGAAGCAAGGTGACAAGTTTGTGTAGGGAGGGGAACTGGGATGGCGGCTGGATTAAACAAGAACAGGACTTTTGTTCAGGAGACAGCTGTTTGTGTTCTGTCTGAAAGCAGAATAGTAAGCAGTGAGGTAAGTCAAGTAAGTCATGTAGGCAAGGTAGGTACAGGAAATTACAATAGCGTAGTGATATTAACCCAAACCATAATATTTTTCTAAACCTAACTCGGTATTGATCTTGGCCACAACTAACCACATACTCTTCTTGCCTAAACCTAACCAACTGGGACCACATGGCGAAAGTCTGGTACCAACTAATTTGGAAACGGTGATATATGTTGTTTTGGGTGATGCTGAAAACAACCTATTGAGCCGTTTACTGTAGTTTTGAGGACGTATCTGAAATGCAACTTATTTGGTCACATATCAATGAATATGTGATATAACTATAAATTCATGTTTCTTAACGGATCTCATAAAGTTAAATTGACTTAATCATTTGTTAATTGGCTGTAAACTATTATTCACTTCCATTGTATTGGGGTGGAAACAAAGATCTCAAAGTCGGGCGTATCAAAACCTTTGCCAAACACTACCCAAAAGCTACCCAAATGCCTATAAACCACCGAGAGTCCATTAGAATATATACTTGAGTGACTTGATTCTTGATGCAAAGCTCAACAGGACCAACAGGTATTCAGCCTCCATCCCGTGCACCTGCTGCCTTTGACTAAAACTAACCAAATCCCTGAAAGTCTAAAAGTACTATATCTTTATTGCCTGTGTCGCCACACCATTTTCAAGTCCTATAGAGGCCCAGTTTGCTAAAGCTTGTTAGGGGAATTTCTGCACCTTTATGATCAATCACAACGTTTCTACATCCTCATTACCTCTGCTGCCTTTGTCGCCCTCTCACCGCGGTTCCTATTGCTCTTGTTCTCTGATTTTCTTTTCTGCCGCCGCTGTTCCCAGCATCCATAGGTTAAAGTTACATCTTTGATCTCTGCGTGCCCCCACTGGCAAAGAGTGTAAACAAATGAACAATATAATGCGGCAGCGAGTATACACAACTTTATATGCAGTGTCGTGTTGTCGGTTGTGTTTCTATTTCAGGCTGAATACGACTTTCGTTGTTAGCGCGCCACCCACACGAGTTAGGGTGGTCACATTTGGTTGCAGCAATTTACACAGTTTAAGTTGTAATGGCTTTTCCCACGTCTTCCTAAGAAAACAGCTACGACACCTCTGTAACTACTTTGGGGATACACTGCGCGGCCGCGGCTCCGACACCATTAGCATACATTGTACTGTCAATTTAAAGGTAATGTTCACAGCTTACTCTAATGGGAATGAGTCAATTTGTTTTGAGAGTAGGTTGAAAATATGAGGACAGAGGAAACACGATGTTGTGCGGATGCTATTCCAGCAGAAACATTATACTGTATATGCCAAAACTCCCGATGCAGTCTCCCACAATGTCATCTCTGTCATGCTTCAGATCAGAGCGTCAGATCTTCGCAGCACAACATCAAAGAATCCTCACCGATCAAGCGCACGCCAAGAAAAACCAGAGTCCAACAGACTGACAGACTCGCACATATTCACAGGAGCTCATTGCATGTGTGTGTGTGTGTGTGTGTGTGTGTGTGTGTGTGTGTGCGGCTGTACCTTCAAGTCTGCAAACATGCTAATATGATCACATCACACGGCCCGCGCTTATCTCTGCCATCACTTCTCACCTCAGATAAAGACGATGCATATCTGCCACGGCTCCGACTGACTGTTTACATTCAGAGCACCGTTTAACACACACACACAAACGATATCAATTCAACGATATCACGCCGAAAAAATAATGCAGTTTTTTTCATGCAGTGCACAGGTGGTGGAGGGTGTAGTCACAGCCCAGTCAAGCTTTACGAAAATTAACGTTTAGTATGGATTATCAGCGGAATGCAACTGTCAATGGTAGAACCACCCATTATTTACTATATGGATGTAATCATATCAATATACTCTCAAATAACACGTCATTCTCGTCATGATCGTCTAGGTATCTTAAATCTCAATCTGCAGAGAATAATTCTAACTTTTAGGTAAATGTAGTGGAGTGAAAATGGCAAAAAATATATTGATTAGCTACCTGGAATTTGTATTTTAAAACTGAAATTCTCATGTAAAGAATCTGCAGAACTGTAGTTCAGTCAGAAACCTCACGTTTGAAATGTTTATTACAAAGCAGAACATAGTTAGAGTTTGGCATCTAGGCTCTGACCTCATCACTCCCCGCAGATATGTTTACATGAAATATTGGGGAGTGATGATTAAATATATTCCCCCCGACAGAGCCTGCAGGTGGATGCTGGGGTGGTGGTGGGGCTGAAGGAGCAGGCAGCAATGCTTGTGCAGGGCATCAGCGGCATTGACAAGCCAGAGGGAGAGAAGGGAAATTTTGCAGCTTAAATAGCCCGCCCAATAGAGAGGGTGCGTTTGTAAAATGGTCTGGAGAGTGAAGCATGTCATGTGTGTGTCGGTGCAGCTCGAGTTGACTGCCTGAACTAGCTCACAGGCGTCGCTTCATTAACTGTACTTAGTTACTTCCCGCCACTGTTTAATCCATCTAACTATGGGCTCTGGCTCCGTTTTGTTTGAAACTACTTCAATATCACTGCGGATATGATACCTGGGTGCCAGTATATATATTTTTTATTTAGTATATTTCTTTTTTAGTCCTGTTTCATATAAGGTAAGATTGCGTCGGAACACGAGCAGTTGTACAGGCATTTTACCTGAAAGAATAACTTTGGTAATTCTTATGGGATCAAATAATGAGTAAAATAAGACTATTAATCCGACCAGACTTTGGATGCTAGCTTTCAGTTCTTGGCAGTTTTCAGCTCACGATGCTGCAGACACATCAGTCAGTACCAAAAAAGTAGTGAGGTCTCACCCAGCCTCATAATGGGCCGAGGGCCCAGACACACTAAACCAACATCAAAGAACTGATGGCGACGAAGGCTGATTGTTGCATCGCCTCACGTCGCCTGAGTCTGGGCCAAAGAGCTGCACCACATAGATTACACCTCCTACGTTCTGTGCCTGTGTGAGAGGACATACCTCTCTGTGGATACACACACTGAAGGCATGATAGCGCAGCATTTAGTGACTGCTCTCGTTCTAATCGAGAATATGTTTGATATAAAGTTGCTATTGGCACTGGCGAGGAGGCGGAGGCACAAAATAAGGAGAAACTGGGCTAAATGCAAGAAATCATGGATGCTACAGTGACAGGCTCAAGGGCCTTTTTCCTTTTCTTGTTTACGCCGCTGATTCCTCATGCTCAATTTCCCAAACAGCCGCCGTCAAGGGCCGTCAAGTGCCAACAGTGTGGGACACAACGCAACATCGCCGTCAAGCCTGACGCCGGTAGACGGCCGACACTAAGATGCACCGGCCCCTGTCCAGAGAAATAACACTGAAATCCTGCTTATGATACAACAAACTCTAACACTTCAAACAACAACTATAATCCAGCAGCTATTACTACCACTAATAATAAAATATGAATGTAGGATGTTGCACAGCGGTCCTTGCCAGAGGAGGTGATGAACACAGAAGAGATGATGACCGTGGAGGAAATAAAAGGGAAGGAGTCGGCTAATCTATGGCACAACGCTGCTGACACCTCGTAAGATTAGAGACGCCTCTCAGTCTAAATCAGTCCTCTATCTGCATGTTTAGTGCCATTACTTGCTTTGTGGGGTACTAACCCTCAGGGGTGCATTGCCCACACGATGGTGGCTGCCAAGCTACAGAGCGGGAACACACACACACACACACACACACACACACACGGACTTACACTCACACAGTCACGCTGAGAGGGATAGAGATGAGTCGAATATGATGATTAACAAGGAGAAAGTGTCTTCACAGTCACGGTGGTAGAAAACTCCCAAGCAGTCGTGAATCACTACTTAAGAGGCTGCCTTTTCTGTCCTCAAATGTAACATCTCAGGTGCTAATACAGCGGCACAGACTGCAGCTTTGATGACCAGAAAAATGGCATCTCAGGGAATATTTTTGCCCCAACAGAAAACACGCTGGAGCCGGAGTGTTTTTCCAGGAAGATCAGGGCTATGCATAGGGTATTGTTTGTTTTGGGCAGACAAGAGACTGCCACTGGAATGCCAGAGTAAATACCCAGTTTTGTCAGTTCTCTGTGCTGCTGCTTGGGATCCAGAGCAACCGCAGGATCAGCATCAGAGAACATTTTCATCCCCGGGCTTACGGACCTACTGAACTGCAGCTCTACATCCTCTTCCTAGCCTTACTGCTCTTAGCTGTGAGCCGGCGTTACTCCTTGAAATACTGAGGGCCCCGCCGCAACTGCTCCTCACATTTGATTTGTGTACAAGGTTGAAGGAATGAAGTTCATCTGCAACTTCAGCCTGGGATTTTTTTCGCTTTTTACTGTTGCAATATGAGGAAATTAATAAAAGGAGTCTCTTTGCTTGTTGTTGAGTGCAGTGAAATAAAATGAAGAGAGGATTTGTTTTCTGTTTTTTTCTGTAACAGTTCAATTCAAGTCAATTTAGTTCATCTTGCAGCCAGAAAACACTCAGTTCACCTTTCAAAACCGATCTGTTTAAATTTCCTTCCCACTCTGTTTTGTATTTAAGATGTGCAACAGCGCTTGAGTTGATTTTTTAAATTCAATTACCAGCGTCAATTTCAACAATGCAAAATACCTCGCATACAACCTGGCAATAACGCGGGCCTGTATAATGAGGTAAAATAAAGGCTAAATAAATCCAAATCAGAGGAGCCATGGGACTTGGGGGGTAGGGGGGGAATATGCACTGTGAACAATTAGCCAGCTCATCCAGCATATGAATCAGCTCCTGGCACATTACGCACATACTGTAAAAGCTCATTACTGCTGCAAAACACACAATCGGTCGATCAAATTCAGTGACGGAGCGAGTGAGCGAGCCCTGTCAGGATCCGCCTGTCATTCAACTCTTTAACCCGCTGCTGCACCCTAATCACCCGGCGCAGACACAACAACAGCCTCGTGTCGGTGTTTTAGCAAAGTCGTGCTTCGTTATGTCGGACGACTTTTCCCAGACTTTTTTCGCTCTTTGATGGATCCTGACTGTTGTGATGCTTTCATCTCCTCCCTCCCCCACCCTAAAAAAAAAAAAAAAGAATCCTTGAACGCAAACACCCATGGTTAAACATAAAAGGGCTGAGATATTTTAAAACTGACATCACTTCAAAGGGAGTGAACGCATTCAAAGGGTATCACAGGAAAGAGATTCAAAAGCCTGCTAGTCACCTGTAATCCACTGCTAATACTTGGTCCCCACAACTGCATATTAACATGCACACCAGTCACACACTGAATACACATAGATATACTCTGGCAATGACTGATTAATATTCAACTGAACACCAGCGGGATGAACAGCTGCGAGAAATTCTCCTGTAGATATTTTGTAGTTGTAGCTACTTTGTCTGTATTGATTTAGCCTGCCAAGAAGAACGATCTACACGTATACGCGGATTATCTCGTGAATACATCAGTGTCATTACACATCGGCAGCTGTTTTAAAACAACAACTATCCTGTTCGCGGGCATCTACCTCTCCCACTGGTACTTTTTCTTCCCTGTGTCTCGTTCTTTCATCACTTCAGCTCTTTGTCTCTGCCTCCACATTCTTTGAATTTGTTGCCTCAGTCAGTTGTGTTTGAAAGGTCTAACTTTAAAAGGAGAAACTACCTCCACGTCTAAATAAAGCAAGGAAGGAACTGTACCTTCAAAGGCTTCTTCTTCTTTTTTTTTGAACAACGGAAGAGCAGTTAAAAGTTTTTTTAAAAGTTAAAGAAAACAGGATTCATCTTTGATGCAGCACAAACAATCATTTAAGTCTTTGTACGGATGATATACCATTCTGAAAGTGAAACTTTAAGATATTGTCCCTTGATAAAAGCAAATGATAGATATTCATTCTAACAGGCTCTGAAAAAGTTTATAGAATGTAACTCCATTATTTACTCATGTTTTGTAGAGCAGTTAAGTTGTCAAAGGGATTTTTTAACAACCTGGCAGCATTTTGTGCTATTATTCTCCTACTGTTTCATACTTCGTTACTGATCTTGCAGTTTACAAAATTAATGGTGTCACATTTACCACTGATATTCAGATTTACCACTGAAACCATGGATCTGTTGACTGAAAGGAGGACAAGCCAGTTCGATTGGCCATTGCTAGCTTGAACAAACTAGCATAGCTTGGTTCATTGCTGAATTCATTGGGCTAAATGGTTAATGGACTTGCCTTTCTATAGAACTTTTCCAGTCTACTGACTGCTCAGAGCACTTTACAACACTCGTCACATTCACCTACACATTCATACACTGGTGGCGGAGGCTGCCATGCAAGGTGCCGACCTGCTCATCAGGAGCAAATTGTTGTTCAGTGTTCTGCTCAAGGATACTTCCATGTGCAGCCGGGGGAGCCTGAAGGAGCCAGCAACCTCAGATTGCTGAATGACCCGCTCCACCTCCTGAGCTACAGCTGCCCACTGGATATCAAGGGCTATTCTTGACCTACCCTGAAATACACAAATGTTGTTGAGCCTACTCTAGGTTTTTCGAAATGGATCAGCAACTGGTGCTGACTTTAGCTTCAGCCTCAGTCTTTAAGCATCATATGCAGCCATCAAGTGGAGACACTGCTACAAACTTCTAACCCACCCACTGTGGCATGTTTTTTTAAAGACTACTGTTTTGAAGCCTTGAGTTTGGCATTACTGTCATTGCCATCTTGTATTTGATTTGTTTTGGAGCCAGGAGTGACCATATTTGGACAAGAGGGTGGAGCTGGAGAGGATACCTTGACAGGATCTGACTGAGAACCCATGGACACCCTGTGGTAGCGACAGTGTAGTCACTCCCTCATTCATAACCTGCTCTATTGTCTATTTTAGTATAACGTGGGACCAAAATAGTAATTTAGACTACAGACTTGTGAGGAAATTATTTACTGAGGTAATAAATCAAGTGAGAAGTAGAGTCATTTTCTCATAAGATACAATACAATCTCACTACTTTTTGCAACCAGTGGAGTCACCCCCCTGCTAGCCCTCAGAAAGAAAAACGCATAGGCTTTCCTCTTCAGACTTCCAGTTGAATGTTGAGCGTTGAACAGTGTGTTGCTACATATAACTGACCTAAAAATCGAAATGAATCACTCATCATATATTAATAAAGTTAAAATTGTAAAGCTTTTGCAAAGGATTACTTTTTAGAATGTGGTTTTGAGTGATGTTTGTGTCATCCTGAATAAACATGAAAGAAACACTAGCACTATTGTTTCTGCAAACTAATCTCAGGCATCAGGCGCAGGAGAAGTGTAAATAATGTATAACAGAAGGAGGCTGTGAACATCAGCCACTGTACCCTCGGTGCACTCCCAGTGAAAAAGAGAATCGCACATTTTGGCAGAACACTCATAAGCTCTTAAGGGAAAAAATGAGCTTCATCTTTAAGCTGCTCAAATTTCCATTTCCATTTGATTGCTCTCTCAAACTGCCGCATATTAGTTTGGCACAGCGGGCAGATAGAGTCCACTTTATAAAACAAATCTTTAAACCATTTTGTTTCTGGGCATCGTCACTTTCTTCGACCATAAAGTCAGCAGATTGTGCGAACAGACAAGTGAAGCAAGGAAAATTAAGGACTACGCGATGAGTTTCTTTTATGGACCAGATGAAGGAGAAGAATATTTAGGCCTCTGTAAGGTCACGAGAAAGTGAAAACATTTTGACTTTATAATTTGTTTTATTTCTTTAAATGAAGCCTCGGGACGCAGAGAAGGCAGAAACGAGTTTACTAATGCCAGATCCATCTGAAAAAATATTCCAGTGCTGTCTCTGTTTAAGCAAATTGTTGATGGATCAAAGGTGACAAATGAGAATGGTGTCTGGAGCTAAAAGGGACCACCCCGCAGGTGAGACCTTCGTCGTCGCTGATGATGATGTATGTCTTTGTGGGATGAAAAAATAAAGCTGAAAACTGCTAATCTCTCCACTCTGATTATTGCTGTCACTTTAGATTTATCCATTGTATGTGCACAGGTTTGGCAATCAATTTCATAGCCTTAAACACAATCTCCCAGGGAAATGTTAAGGTCAAGAAGGATCCATAAATAATCCCTAAGTCTGTGACTCCTCCACTAAGCGTTATTCAAAGAGGATCGATGGGATGTTGTGATTCAAACACAAAAACCTATTCTTTTGCTTATCAGCAAAGCTCTCTCCCAGCACTTCTGGTGATCAATTATTAAAATCAACTTCACATGGTCCCCACGTGTCAACAAAATGGGGAAGTCAGATTTATTCTATAGGCTAAGACTTTTGAGAGGTAATTTTTCATCTGAGTGGCCTTTAGCATTTCTTATTAAAATACATTATTGTTCTTGTAGATTTATTTATTCAATGTGATAGCTCATTAGTCAGATTAATGTAATGTACTCTCTTCCCAGTAGGAATGGTATGCAGGCGAAGGGGGTCCGTATTGCTGTATAAATAAACGATATGAGGTAGAGTTCAAGTCTTCTGCTTTTACGGCTCTCGTTATGCATCTATTTTTAAGTACGGGGTGATGCTAAATTTAACTTCCAGTGCTTCAGTCGCACAGGAGACCAACTCTCAGCCTCAATACTTAAAATTCACTTAAAGTGTCAAAAGTAAGCGGAATCGTAATGATCTTGTAGGATGATGTGGCGGTAATTTGGCAGAAGCTTTTAAAATCTTAATCTGCCAAGAAACTGTCAAATTAAAATGGCATATCATTTTTAATACTAAGGAAATATAAGGATTGCTAGGGCTTACATACCCTAACCCTAACACACTAATGCTAATCCATGTTAGCATTCTAAAATTAGTGATTTGCCACTAAACGTAAATCACAGCTGCAGTCAGGCTGATGGAAGTGTTGTTGCTGTCGTTTTTAAGGTATCTGGCCAAAAAACAAAATATTTAACCAATTTAATTTATGACCTGATGGTGGCGCTAAATGAAGAGTCAGGTGATTACCAGATGTTAATAAAATGCATCCTTAAAGGAAATTAATATCTGAAATTCATGGCAATCCATCTCATAGGCATCATTATGAATCATTCTGTTTTTCTTACCTCTGCCTCTGATTGATTCTGGTGAGAATATCAGAGTGAAGCCAATCTCACTCCTCATGTCTAAACCTAACCAATGAAGGCAGCCAATCAGATGCAGAGTAAGGTGGGTTGTGGCGAGGAAAGCAGTGGGATCCATAACAACACATCTTCATCACTTAAATTCCATGGCACTGAACAACCGATGTGGGGAAACCATTGAAGTTTGAATTCATAAATATAACATAGTAATATTAAAAAATATATAATATATAAACATAATCATCTTGTCTGTTAACATTTCTGCTGAGGTCACGTCAGATAGATTTTCATCAACTTCCATGATCCCGTGTTACTTCACAAAGTCATCCCTTTTGCATTCACTGCTTTGCCTGAATGAAATATAAGGCCATGCTGCTAGCAGGAAATGTTTGGTAGTGATGCTTTCCTTGCTTGAACATTGAACATGTGCATTATTATTTCATAAGAAGGACAATTAATTATACTAACATATACTACGAGAAAAAGATGGGACCTTAACAAACATATACAAACTCTGACATCAGAAAA
This sequence comes from Diplodus puntazzo, assembly GCA_963678695.2. Taxonomy (NCBI): domain Eukaryota; kingdom Metazoa; phylum Chordata; class Actinopteri; order Spariformes; family Sparidae; genus Diplodus; species Diplodus puntazzo. The sequence goes on along the minus strand of OZ023162.1, from coordinate 10,801,811 downwards.
CCTTCATCCTGTCTTTTCACTAAATGTGAATATACTGTCAATTTAATCATGTCCAGCCAAATGCAGTCTGATTCACAAGTATTGAAAGGCTTTGCCTTTGAGGATTATTTCTTTAAATACATGTTCACTGTTCCTTTGATCTCTGAGCAAACTCTTTATCACCTCAATTATCACAGAGGATGGAGTCTGATTATCATCCCGGAAGGCTGAACTTACTTTTTGGTATAACATCACTAATTCAATTCAAGGAAACCTATCGACAAGTTAATGTACCAACAAAAACCTGTGTTATATATCTCCATCCAAATCAGTCATAAAATTAATGTTTTTACTGCTTATTGCTGTTAGCCCCCGAGCCTTCGCTGCTCTTAAGCCTCTGCGTTAAGTAACTGACAAAGAAGATAGAAGATGGATTATTTGGAAGCAATTTGACTGCCACTCAATGATATTAGCATACTGCACCTGAATGTATTCACTGAAAAATACATCTTCTGGCCTTGAGTCAGAAAAGTTAAAAGACTGCACATACTGTGGTGTGTAGGAGTCTGGGGTTTTCATGGTGCAACTCTCGTTTCTCTTAGAATATTAATGCACATGTAAATACAAGCTCATGTTCATTTTCAGGTTTACAGAACAATACACCAGATGTGCACAAGTCCTCCTCCGACACAGTTTCTGGTTTCAAACAGCAAGAAAACAAGCCCACCAAAATGTTATGACACATCTGTGGGTGTGGTGTTATTTATGATAATGTGTATATACCAGAAACGTTCTGAAATAAGTGTGTCGCCAAATTTAAGTTTTGGAAGGTAAATATCACAAATAAAGACAAGAACATTGGTATATCAGTTATTTACTTGCATCCACTGATATCACGACTGTTCTTAAGAAAAATTCAAAGACTCCACTTTGAAACACCAGTTATAAGTATAAGTAACGGCACCTGGTTTGAGAAAAAGTTTTTTTTTTTTTTGTCGGACCATCTGAAAAGCCGCAAAATGCTCCTACGCAACATATCTGCAAAATGTTCACCAACAACATTTGTTCTTTGTTTATCCCCACAGCATTCACTCCATGGCAAATTAAATTAGTAATGTTTTTTTTTATGGTTATGTTCAGGCAACAGAAAGCCCTTGTTGTTTAAGGTCAGTGAAAAAACTGTTCTCTTGGTTAAATATTGAAAAAAATCAATGCTGACTTGAAGCACTAGACGGAACGTGTTTACTTTGTCAATATTTAACCAAAACATCTGTCCCGAACCCTTAAATACCAACTGCACTATCGATTCGGCATGTTTTAGACAATCCACTCCTTTTATTTTACATCACGGTGAACCATTTTGCAAAAAAAAGTGGCCATGTCTTAGAAATTTAAATGGATTTTACTTGTGTTCCAAGCAGTCATCGATTCCCATTAAATTCCTCTTTGTCAAAGTTACATTATTGTTCTGAGGTCATGCAGAGCAACATCAACACAGACTGATGATGTAACATTGACAGAAACTGAAGTCCACCGTAACAGAGGGACAGAACAGTCCCCTCATTCACATGTTGGCATGTTGTCAGCTGATCTCTAAAACAACTTCATGAACCATATCATCTCTTATGTTTTCCTGGATGAGCAGGACATTTTCACTTCGGCAACAACCACAGAATTGTGTGGTAATATGCAGCAGGGTTTTTTGTTGTATGCATGTGTGTTTGTGTGTGTGTGTGTCTGTGTCTGCTGCCCATCTCTGAATAATAAATACTTGAGAAAACACAATCACAAACACCGGTGACACACTGGTTGCTTGATGCCAAAAGTGTTTCAGCAGATTGTTGAACAGGCCAAGAAGCACCAGGGTGCAGAGCGCCCTGTCTGATTGGTCAGCCTGGTCGGCAGGATATATTGTAAGCCGTTAACATTCCTGCAGACCACATATACGCGTAAGGTTGACATGTGTAACAATCGGTGACCGTGGCAACCAAAAAAAGGTGTTTTAAGTCAAACCATGATATTTTCCCGACCCTTACAAAGTCACTTTTGCGCCTCACCCTAAGCAGAGTAAATGCAAAGTGTTATGAGAAGAGAATAATGGTAAATGCAACCTAAACAAATGTAAATATTGCAACATAAAGACATGGAGAGGGGAAAATATGTACCGCTATGTCAGACAAAGTCAAGGTACACCAAAGAGTAAAGTGTAACAGCAGCTTAAAGCACTGAAAAGAACTTGAGTGGCTGAGACAGAGACATCATTCACTCTATTACGAGACACTGCACCATCCTGTTATCTCAAGGTAAAATGTTACACTATGTTGCTTCAAAGTCTGAATCTGTAATGCTATGTTAAGCACAGTTGCAGATTAAACTTGCCAACTTCCCAGTATGGCACACCAATACGGTCCTTTAAGTGTTTCAACACACAGACTTCCAGAGGTAGAAACAGTGTAAAAGCACAGATTTGTACAAATACAGCCAACAAAAAATGTTTATGTGTTGTTTATACTTTAACCCATCTGGGAGTCTATATCGGGTTTATTCTCTGGCACTAAAACAGATGAAGATTTAAATAACTAAATCAACATTTCTCACGAAGTCATCCAAATCTATGCTGGGCAGAAAATGAAACGCATAATTTTTTTAATTTATTTATTTGTTTCCTCTAATGTCAAATTCTAAAGAAATTCCTCGACTTGTCACTTTATTTGTGTGGTTCCAGCTCTCAGTAGCACCGACTGCATCACACATCAAAGCGTCTAAAGTGCTTCCCGTACTCCTGTGCAAAGTAGGACACACCTTCGCTCTGGGGAAACACTGCCCATCTCTACGGCTATTTGAGGAACTACTTAATCCCCGGAGGTCTGATTTCTAATGTCAACAGTATTTGTATAAAACGTAGCACTGACTCATCTCCGCTCTAAATGCCAACCTCCACTCAAGCAAAGAAAAAAAGGAAAAAAAAGGTAAGATGATGTCTTTTCGTTTTTACAATGTCAGGAAAAAAAAAAAGACAGCGATTACAGATAAACACTGTTTACAAAATGTTCTAATAGTGGCTGTTTGAGATGATGTGAATCCAGTGTTTGATCACAGTCCTAGGGCAATTTCTCAAATCTATCTGCACTACAAAACAGTCTGATGGAAAACGCATTTGCTGCGCTCTGATTACAGATTATTACAACCCAATGAACAAACATTTGTCTTGTCAACATCGCCCAGTATGAACTACTTCCGCGTGATTGTGATGCCATTTGAATTTCGCCGCGTGCTATTTTTCATGTCAAAGAGTCACTCTCACATGTGTTACTCATCAAACGTGAGAAAATGCTGCCGGGTGTCCTGCTGGCCCACCGAGTCTGAGGATTTCACCACAACATCCTGGGGGTTTATAATCGCAGACTGAGAACCGTTTCTACATATCATCGCCCTCTCTCTCTTTTCCTCTCCACATTTGTCCCGTCATCCTCCAACCTCCCACTGTTCCAAAATGCCCCAAAAATTAACTTAAGTTGCATTCTGTGACGGATACGTTGCTGAAACAGCAACTATTGAGATGTTGACCTATAATAAGGACTCTGCAGCATGGAGGAAGGATATAAGCTGCAGCATCCGTCCATGCGGCATCCTGTATATTAAACACCAACTCTACTTATTAAGCTTTTTGATAGAAAAATCATAATTAAATTAAATTAAACAGTCCAAGAGTAGTTCTAATTACAGTCTCATATAAAAGAAACTATTTTATTTGACGCGATATTTGAGAAAAGTTCCCAACAATAACAGAACAATTGATGAATATGTACTTAAATTAAATTTAGTACGTCTATTTTTCATCGCAAATTGCTTTTGAAGTAAAAAAAAGAAAATCATCATCATCATTATTAATAACTTAATACATCCGACTTAAAATGGAACTGACTTTGCCTCCATTTCCCGTCTAATTAGCACGACTAACAATAACAGACTTATCGAAATGGCACTTTTTAAAAGGAAGTTACTAAATGCTTTGTTGAAGCAGTTCACAGTTCTTGATTCGAATACACTACTGATCAAAAATAATCCAAAGAGATGGACAGTCAGCTGTATAAACAGATTAGCAGAAGCTTTTAGCTAATATTTAATATAATATTTAGTATAATATATTCAATTTAAATCATTAAACAGCTGCAGTAGCCTCATAAACTGTTAAAAGGAAAATCTAATGTCTGTAATAAACTGACAGTGAATAATAATAACGTTTTTTGTTTTTATCGTTCTGATTGTTTCATTTCAACTCTGCTTAAGTGATTTAGTTTCAACATTTGACGATAAAGCACAAAACTGTTGGTCATGTTGAGACAGGGATACTTTAAATGTAAAATTAAGGTTTGGATATTAAAACGTACACTGTGTGGTCAAAATTATGTGAACACAAAGGTTTTTGCTGTCAGGCGGTTTTTATAGTGAAGACTTTGTGACTTGGTTCCAGTGAAGACACAAACATAAAAGTTTAATTGTTAAAGGAAACACTGTCAGTGAAACACTTGAATCACTGACAAATAAATTGAATTGAAATTTGAAATAAAATGAAATAATTATTGATGTCTGCACTTCAATTTTTCAGCTTTTATCACTGCCAAAGCAAACTTTCCAAAATACATACAAATTTAATGCCAGCGTTTCCTTTTCTTCAGTTCAAGTGATCTTTTCAAAGCCAAATTGTTACTGATCTACAGCCGCTTCTCTACTTTAGGCTGACGTCAAGAGGCAATTCTATTAACTGCTAACACAATAGCGGCCCTGAATCTCCGACGTTGTGTGAGTGGTATAGTTGCATTGTGAGTAATGGTGGGTGGGCACTGTGGAAGATGAAATGCATTGAATTGAAACACAATATGCAATGATTTTGAATTTTAAAAGAAAAATACTGTCATTCTGAGTCTGACATAAAAGCTACAATAATGTGACAAAGCTCCAGCAGACGAAGCAAAGCGCATAGAGATCTGGTTTTTCCGTGGTTGTTTGGCGTGGAAGAACTTGACTGGCCGTTTTGGGGACGAGCCAGTTGTCACATTGGTTGGGTGGCACTGATCCCGGCAGATTGTGGAACCCGGCCACAATCTCTAGGACAGCCTTCCAGTAAGAGCAGAGAGGCTGTGATAGCGACTTATTAATGCCAACGGTGGTAGAATGAGATGATCGACAATCACGTAGGATCGTGTGATGTTTCTTTGTTCAAGGTCCAGATACTTTTGGCCATCTTTGTATACCAAACTGTAATAAAAATGATCGTTTTAACATCACCTTGCCATCTTTATTTCCTCCGCAGTTATCTGCATGATAACAGCGCTGTTATTCGTGCAGATTGCACCCCCTAAATTCTTGTACAGCGTGAAACAAATGGCTGGCAGTGTTCACCACCAGAGAGACCATTTGGTGACGGTTGGCGCCAAGGGGCGCCTCTGGACCATCACTGGGAGGGATTTTTTTTCCATCATCCTTTAATTTATTCTTTTAAGAGATTCAGATTTTTTGTGTGTATGAGACAGATGTGGGCAAGAGGGCAACACATATGAAGTTTCAGACAAACAATGCATTATCATATCACGAAAACAATCTCATAGCCCCTAAAAACACAAGACAGACAGAGAGGAGATGAGAGAGCTGTGCCACAGCCCGGAAGATAACAACTTATGCAAAACAATAAGTCCCACAGGATTCATCTTATACAGCCATAACTGAGGCTTTGAACTCAGCCAGAGAAATTAATTTCTGAAGTTTAAAGTTTTTCCTGCAGGCGATGCAAAGCAGAGGATGAACTTCAGGTTCAGTCAACAGAGCTGAAGGTTTGAACCGTGAACTCCGCTGACCTGCGATCCCTCGCTCTAATAACAAGCAGGAAGCCGTTTTAATAATGAATGGCCTCGCGGTGGTTTTTATTTATTAATTGCCTGCCACTATTAAATGATTTATTCAACAATGTGTACTATCAAGTGATTAAGATGAATAATTAAACAAAACAACATGTAAGGCCGTGACTACGTGTGATGGAGTCATCGTCCTCTGCTGCAGACGTGTGTCTACACTTGTTTCTGAGGTTTTTTAATCATTTGTTTTATTTAGTTTCAAACTTGGTCTGTTTCTTGTTCTTTTTTTGTATGCCTGCAGTTGTTTCTATGGAAGCCAGTGACGATTATGACTAAAATGTGGCGACGGCAATGAAAGAAGTTTACTCAAGTTTACTCACACTGTTTGTGACAATTGTGAGGAACTTGGTTGACTTTCTCGTGCTTTTCATTTAGTCACTATTTCTGATTTAGTATCGTATCATTTTAACTCAATAAAAATGTTGACATGGTATCTATCTTAAGATACCACCACTTTCACGGCGTATGTTATGGTGAACATGTGCTTCCATATGTGTCTTTTAATTTATGGGTAGTCTTTTTGTTGCATGTAAACCGTGTTGTGCATGTTTAGGATGATCTGAATTAGATTTTGTTTAAACATATCTGTTCACATATGAAGGGTGCATGTATAACCTAACGTGTTAATTCTCTGTGATGCACTTACTCTGTTTTCATCGAGGAAACGTCTGCTCAGAGCTTTTTGTGGCAAAACCTGATTCCCACATCTCCACTCGTGTGCAGCCCTATGCAAATCCATTTATGCCGCCGATGTGCAAAATGAAGTCGTAAACCCTCCACAGCCCCGACCCGAGCTCTCCATGCTGAGGTTGCTAGCGCGGTTTTCCCCGTTGAGGCCACCTTATTAAGCTGAATGACAAACACTTCAGCACTTGAAGTGGAGAGATGCTGCTGGGGAGGAGGCATGTGCTTTCCCACATTTCAGTTGCTTGTTAGTTTTCCGGAGTACTTTATTATTCTGCCGTGCCATTTTGAACACCATTCAACTTTAGACACTGTTAAACTATGTCATGTTTGCCTGAGGGCGGAAAAGGACTACTGTACAAATACATTTAATCAAGTACTATTGAGTATAAATAAATGTATATATCTGTATCTATAAAAAAAACATGTTATACTACTTTGTCATGTCATTTCTATTCCCTGTAGTACTAGACAGCTTCAGTATTCAATGTCACCAATACTAAGCAACTAACCAATATTGTACACACTTAACTTTAAATTGATCCAACAACAAGTTGTAAAGTTTGAGTTTATAATCTGCCTATTGAGATGAACCAGTAAGTTTGGCTTATTGACATTTCTGTTGTCTAATGTAGTCACTTGTTAGTAACAGGTTTATATTAAAACACATAAACCTTTATAATTTAAACGCTGGGTATTTACACACATATTCTTTATTTTTTTTTTGCTGTAAAACAAAACATGAAAATCCTTTAAGGATGTGTTGACCACAGCACATTTACGCACAAGGAAAAGTGGATTGATTATTCAAAACTCCAGACAGGATCGGCTACTATTTCATGCAAATCAATGCTCAGATTCACACAGTGAAACAGTTTGACGCGAAGCAGCCGAGATCCTGTCCAACAGTTTATACGATAATTCAGATCAGCTCCATGTTGATCAAATAAAAGTCTAAAGTGCTACTTACACATTGATGCATAAGTAATAATCCAGGGTCTGTTTTTTATAGATCGAGTACTTACTTACATAATTATTCATTCAGCTCAATGCAAGACTTCTACTTGTAATGGAATATCTTTACAGCACGGGACTAATACTTTAACACACACTGCAGAGTTTTTATAGGGGGTTGTTGTTCTGCAAGTGGATCCCCGTTTTGTTTACCTCACACATACTCAAGTGGGTGACGTGACACACAGTCCTGCCAATGGCTTCACACTAATCCACCGATCACCCGGTAGCTCCAACACACCGAGATACACAACGATACATCAGCAGAGGGCAGGGAAGAAGAGGAAGAGGACTAGCTTTTAAGTGAACATGGATGTAAACAATGCTGGATTATGAATATGTTAATAATTAAGGAAATGTATTCAACACGTTGTTTTTAGACCTCAAGTATTCACACAGTGCGTTGTTGGAGGGTAACACTGAATGCAAACATATTGTTTGTTTGCTCACAAGAAAAACTCTGCAGGGCATCTTTAAGTAAAATCTGTGAATACTTCCTCCAACACTGAGCTGCACATGCACAGTTCATGCTGTATTTATCGCAGCATATATATATATATTCAAAAAAAAAAAAAGTATAAGAAGACTTGGAGAAACCAGAAAATCAATACTAAAATTGAGGGGTCAACTAAAGACTGAACTCAACCCTGATATCTGAATGCATTTTCCTTGGAAATAAACTGCAACCTCACATGACAGGCCGGGTCCAGACTGACAGGGCGAGCAGCGCTCGAGGCACTGCTGCCACAGAAATGCAGTTTAATACTTGCTTTTGCTCCAGCACCAAGATATTTTCCCCCACTGGCTTTCTAATTCAATGTATGACCTCTCGCCAGAGAGTTTTAAAAGTCTTCAGGCAAAGATCCAGCAGCTTTAGGTCTGGCCAATGACAGATGAGCCGCAGAGGCAGGAGCAAGACAGCTTGCCCTGGGAAAACCACGGAGCTTTGGTCAGCCTGCAGGGGTGAACTTCTGCTGCAGAGAGGGGAAAGAACAAGGTCTTGTAACATCATTTTCCTTCTACAATATGGCACCATCCTTTCAAAACCAACCACCAGCCACAGCATGTGTTATGTGCAGCTAAACAGTCGGAGATCATTATGATACAGGCAGTTTGTCTTCTGATTCTCTGCCTGAAACATACTGCAGACCTTAACTGGCAACTGTTTGTCACAGGAGGCGCTGGGGCTCAATTCCCTGTGCAGGAGGTAGTCACCTGTACACGACGTCTGCGTGCGAATACAACATTTCTCTGCACTGGGACGGAGAGGAAATTTAACTGGATGATCAACGCTGATCACAGTCCACAGATTCAGTGATTAATGACACCAAAGGGAGACAATATGAGAGCAAAAAGAAGACAAGGCATGTTACCCTCTGGTGTTACTAATTGCTACCATCGAGGTTTTTTTTTTTCAGTTGCTGGAATGAGGCAAAGCTCATTTAGTAATTGGATATGCAAGCAAGAAAGTGAATAATAGATCTTAAGGAGTAAAAGGCCTGTTTTGCATATGAGGGGAAGCTGCTATTTTGCATATTGCAACTGGTACACTGAGTCTGCCGGTCATTTTCTCTCACTGATGAATGAGCTTTTATGCCTGCGTGATGTATGACATGCATGAGGACACCTGTTTTCATGATTAAAAGACACAGTTTGAACCACAAACATTTTGCTTTAATCCATTTTAAACGGATCCCCTTGTGTTTCTTATTAAGAGTTCATGCCCCGTCTCCTTCTATCTGTAAATGCGTCACTACATCTATCAGTTTATTGTAGTAGACACAGACGGGAATAATGTGCTGACGGGGCTTTTAAAATTAAAAGCTCTGGCCATTTAAAGCTAATTAGCTTTAACTTCTTTTGCTGAGCGTTACTTATGAATCCACTGATCACCAGTAGAACGAGCATTACGTCAAACCGCTTCGCTTGGACTCTTGCAGAGGGGTGCTGGCCAGAGATCTTGGAGCCCGTGACAGAGTATAATATCGAGTCCCCTACAGATCTAGGCTTGTAGTATACAAGTAAATAATATACAATGTATTCTATAGTAGAATCAACATCAGGTGTTCAACTACTAACACTTTCTGATGACTTGCAACACTGAAAACTTTAATTTAATGAATTTAAACTGTTCTTGTATCTTGATTTTTTTTTATGTCATTTTAAGCTGGTACTCCACATCATTGTAAACAAGGGCCTGCCCTCAATGATCTTCGAGTTGAAATAATGCTCATAATGATAATAAAATATGTATTTTTTGACAAATCTCAGCTGTGGACGGAAAAGAGGAGTGTTTAACTCCGACCCCAAAAGACCGGCTGTCTTGATCATCAGCTCTGTCGATGGCTCTATGTAGAGCTAGCTCACTACATTCAGAGAAACACTGCTCAGCATTCTCTCCTTTAAATGAGGGTTAGGACGCGAGGCGCGAGGATTGATGGTGGGGGTTTTTGCTGGAGCTGCATCTTATCAAGTGAAGGCATTGATAACATTTTGGATACATAAACAAAATGAAAAAGCTGTCAGACAGACAAGACAGAGATGAGATAAGATAATCCTTCATAAGTCCCACAATAGGGACACTTTCAATATTACCGTTGCAATAATAGAGAGCATCAATTAAAACGGAGGTAATAAATAAGTAAAGAAATATAAGCAGTATAAACAATATAAACAAGTAAATATTTACACTACTGCACACCGACAAGAATAAGTAGATAAAGTTGATCTATTGAGTGCATTAAAGCAAAAACACACCACCAGAGGGATATAATTGTACTGTGGCTAGTTTGTGACTGGTCGTTAACATTATGCCAAGATATTGTTGACAAAGTGCAAACATGGCTGTGTAGGTTTTCATGGGTAGCCTGCATGGGCACTGGCCTTTCTTGGAGAAAAAAATAGGTACAAATTGTCGCCTTTTGTTCTCCCCGTCAGCCCTTTTCTGCCTGAGTTTCCTTTTTTGGCACCCACATTTTGGCTTTGGGTTATGACATCCTGTCTTCTGTACAGACAGCGCGGGCGGACGCTATACACAGAGATAAAGACAGGCTTTCAGCTGGTTTCCAAAGTTTATGTCTCGTGAGCGAGCTTGCTAGGACTTATTTGTCCTGAGGGGTTAAAATGTAATACAAGGGGGTCCTAGACAATTTCCTCAGATAATTAATGTTCTATGTTCACCTGGTTTTTTTGAGGGCACCTGTCAGTCCTGGGCCCCTTGAAAGCATCCAAGCGCCCCTGCTCACACATACAGTAAATCTTTTCCTAAGCACCCCCTGTGCCATTGTAGTCCAGCACTGGAGGGATCCTGCCCTCCAGTCACGCCGTTATCAGACGGCTGATAAAATGTTAACAAAGAAGACATTAGAAAGCAAACGGGGAGACAGCTGGTGCAATCTTAGCGGAGCAGAGCAGTGCAGCAGTGGAGATGTCAGACAGTCATTCTGAGTCGCTGCCAAAAGCCACAATATGGTCACTAAAATTGCACTGCATGGACAATTTGGAGCTCTGTACAAGAAAAAAAAAAGCTCTTGAAGACTCAGTAGAGCATAAGAAATTCTTTTTCATTGCATTTCAAGCGTATTATGTGTTATGAAAGACAACTTTACCTTGGCTGAAATCATGAAAATATAACCAGCTAAAAAATAACAACAAAATAACCGGCTATTCTGTAAAACCCTGGATATCTTTGTCATTTTTTTCCTCCTCTTTGCCTTTTTTTTTTTTAACAGCAGCTACAAGCAGAGCGCTCTCTTGTGAATTACACTTGTAATCACCTTGAACTTCACCTGTGATCCCAGTGTTGTGGTCTCACTCGAGCATCCAGCTTAAAAAGAAACTGTTGTTTGGAGGCACTGAACACGACTGGAGTCCATCTTCAATATGGAGTGTAATCTCCACTTCTGTGTTATTCTTTGCATGAGGAGCGAGCATCTGAATAACAGCCATTAGCAAATGTCCAAAGGGGCACTTTGTGGTACGCTTACCACGTCTGCATTGATCCAGCCTTTCCATGGCTCAAGAAACTAAATGCATAATCAGGCAAGAAGAAGAGATCTTGTGCAGATAACAGCCTCTAGCCTTTGCAAGGTCCACATCGTGGGCTGAGACGATTCAACTCGAGATGTTAGAGATGTTAACTCGGTTCACAAGCGGCAGGCAAAGCAACATGCTTCTGTGCAGAAGCGTAACCACCAAAATATATGTTGGCAAGTATGTTTTTGCAAAAACACAGATAAAACGTTGTTTCTTTGTTTCAACTTTATGTTGTTTTAGGTTAAACTTTCAAATTTGATCTTTTCATGATGCTGTGCTTATGCTCCGTTTGGGTTCAAGCACAGAAAGCTCAGAAAGCTGGAGTACTATTGTTCACAAGTACTGACCCACTGATCCAAAGAGCAAAAGATCGAGCAAGTCTGCTCTGGGTCGAAAGAGAGCGGTGGGGTCGGTCCGCTGATTCTGACTGAAAGACTCAAAAACGTTCATTCATGATTGAGGCAATTCAAATACAGTAGTTCGTATTAGACCTGAAAATTCTCCCAGCAGCATGAATTGGTTCCTTAGTGGCAGGTTAACAAAACAAGCCGGGTCACTCACAAGAACCAGTCTTATCATCACCAGACTCAATAATCTAAATGAGAAATCGTTGCACCATCTTGTTTGGTCACATGTGGCTGAAGATGCCATAGCTCAAAGTCAGCTGCTGACAGTAATGGATCATGTGGACAAAAATGACTTTTATGATGTGTTACAGTTGAAATGAGTTCTTTGAGTCAACTCAATAACTGATCTTTAAGGGTCATCCTATGCCAGAGGGTAAGGTAAATCTATTGTGAACAGCTCTCTCGGCCCTGTCGGTTGTTTCTTTGAGTTTATCTTTGAGCCAGCAGGACCAATTTCTGTCCCGGCCTGCAGCAGTCAGCAGCAAGTCCCGGCAGTGCAGACTGCACATTTGTCATAATTGTCTGCGGGCAGGCACACACAAAAATAGTACTTACAGTTGTTGTGCAGGATTTCTGCTTTGACAAGTAAAAATACTGTGGATGAATACACCCAGCCTTACTATTGGCTGGAAGCAAGTTTGGCGGCATCAGGAAGTTCAGGATTGGATCTCTGAACCGTGAATACTGAGACTGGAGGGTAGAGAAATGGTTTCCCGCATAATTTAGTGCACAGTCATTGATCAAAAATGTAAATATGTGCGCGCACGCCTGTTTGTGTGCATGTCTGTGCAATGTTACAGTCTCAGTGACTTGAAGGAGAGATCTGTGATATCTTTTGTTGAATCATACGTGTCTGCCATTCATCAAACAGGGTGACCTCTGGCCAGTGCCCTTAGCCACATCCACAGAGTCTAGCTATGATGGATGCCTTATTAGAGTCCTTTATTAGTGTACTTTAGCCGGGAGATAAACTTTGTAATTAATGTCTCAGTTTGAGTATATCTCATTTATTTCAATCGGATAAAGGTGACTCTTCCAGCCGACCGGAGAACAATGGCCATCGGAGAAGACAGCAGCTTGGCAGCCGAGCGGAGCCCAGGAATGCTGAATAACAATCCCGTCATCCATCATGGTATGTAGGGAGTCGGCAGGCTGTGTTCGTCCTGAGGAGAAGCTCCAAGGAGCAGTTCACAAGCGTGAGGGATGGCCAAGACTGAAAACGGCCACTTCTCCCTCACTCGGCTTCACTACATCCTTCAAAAACAGACTGAAATAGTGGGGCTGTACCACTTTGCCTGCCTCTGTAATGTGGAGTTGAATTAGATGTGAAGCATTTTAGCGGCCAGGGGCGCTGCTATGTACGACTGGCATGCTGCTGTAATCTACAGTTCAATATTACCCACGCATCATTAAAATCAGAGCTGATGAATGACATAATGATGAGAGCAGCCTGAGCTCTGCTCGGTTACGGTCTGTGGTGATGGCAGTAGTAATTTTCCTGTTAGGCTGGCCCCTCCTGTTTACTTAACCTTTCCGCAGTCCTCATTAACTCACCAACACCAGCAACTATGTTGGGTTGCCAAGGGCAAACACAATGGGCAGATGGAGCCGAGCTGAGACCATCACTTAGCTGGGCAGAGGTCACTCTGCTATCCTGCTGGTCCGAACTCTACGCTCTGAATCTTAACATGTCATTACATTATTCCTGCTGCCAGCTAAGCAACCAGCAACAACCATTTGACGGGCCTTTCTTGTCATTTAAGAGTAAGTTGAGGTGTAAATCAGCAGGCTTGGGCGACAAAATCTCACACTATTTCCTTTCTGCTCCAAAGATATTTTTTTCTTTTTTTTTTTTTTTAAGAAATACCCTTCAGTTTAACTCCAAGAGAGAGGACAAAATGCAAACCCAGCACCGAGGGTAATGGGATATGCAGTCATTCATTCTGCCGCTGGTTCATGCTCTCTGGCCAAATGACATCTTGGAGCACAGCCACGCTGATACAGTAGCACCTCGTGAAATCACAGCCATTATTAATCCAGAGAAGGACAGCAGTCTGATTACACACGGCCATAAAAGACGCAGAGTCACAAAACACGAAACACCGAGAGTTTGTCGCATCCATCTATAAAGAGAAGCTTAACACGCCGCTGAAAATGTGTGCAATTAAATTTCCAGGAAATCCAGTGCAGTCGTAAAAAACACATCTTAAAGCTGCAATCTGTTACCTTACCCACATTCCAACTACTGCAAAGATTACAGAACAGATGCCAATCCGATGGTACGAAACTGTATTTTTTTTGTCGTTGTTGCTAAGCATAAGTTATGAATATATAATGTCTGATAATGTAAAGTCAGACTGGGGCCGCACAAACCTGGTCGACAATTTATCCATAAGCCGAGGATGGAGAGTGTTTTTAGTGTTTCACCACTCAACACCATACAGAGGTTCAGTTTATGTTATCTAATAAATCAATGCTGGAACTCAGCTCTAATAATTTGAATAGTTATGTTTATATAGAGTCAAACCTAATAAATGGATGGAAATGGATCTGCATTGACATGTCAGTAAATCAAATAGTCTTCTGAAAATTTAACTTCAAATATTTTGATGAAAGACTGATCAGTTAAGTCATTGAAGCATTTTCTGGTTCCAGGTATTGTATGATAGGTGTAGGTTGTCTTATATGATAATAAAGGGATCTTTTTAATGTTTTTTTTTTTTTAACTAATAATTTGAGGACATCACTTCCAGTTGTGGTGTTGTGATGGGCACAAAATATAAAGAAAGGAAAGAATGAAAAGGAATGAAAATATGCAGCATATTAACCCCATAACACCATTGTTTGAATGTAATGTAGTACATTTACTCAAGTACCATATTACGTAAGAACATTTTTTAGGTGTTTGTACTTCACTTGGGTATTTCCATTTTCATACTTGCTCTGCACCGCATTTTGCAGGCTGATACTGTACTCTTACTGCACTACATATACTTGTATAACTTTAGCTACTAGTTACTTTGCAGATCACATGCTGCATTAGATCAACAATCAGTTAAAAAGAAACTGGTTCAAATAATCAGAAAAATGCTGAATATCAGATCCAATAATCGGTTGCTCCATAGTTTACAGTGTATACATGCATGTAAATATACATATAATTTACCTTGATATTTTAAGTACATTTATTGCCAGAAAATTAACAACTAATTTATCTAAAAACAAAACTATTCGTACGGCTGGTGTAGAAACCATGGAGGTAAGTGAGAAAATGTGGCTTTTGCAGTTTGGGTGAACTAAATCTTTAACCAGTGTTACCGATAAAACCAATCCTAATTTGTCTTGGCGCCTCAGGCTGACATTAGAAGACGTCACCTTGGATTTATTTTCTGATGTGAGATAGGATTGAGAAAACGCTGATTAATCAGGCTAAATACGAATGTAAATAATTTGTGCAGCCCTACCAGGGAGGTTTCACACTTTAGATGCTTTAGAGTAAAATTAGGTAAACAAAGCTATATGAAGTCCGAGAGGAATAATAAGAATGATTTAATGTGTTTTCTAGTGAAGCCCACGTGACTAATCCTAAAGCTGCCTGCACAGTTTTAAGTACCTGCCTCTGTGCTGCTCTCCCCATCGAGCAGTTAAAGCAGATGGCCAGTAATGTCAGCACAAGCAGGAAGTTCCTCTCCTAAGCCCAACTTACTCTCTGTCAGGTCCCCCTGGTTATTCGAAAGGTCACGTCTGCCATGTTAGAGTAAACAAGAGGCCGGTTATACCAACATGTTTTGTCTCTGTAACACTCTCAGCGGGACGCCCGCACTCTGTTTTGTTTAAGTGGGCCTGTCTCCAATCAGTTAAATCAACAGCAGCCGTTCGGAACGGGAGCCGGAGTGACAGGTGAACTGTGCCACTGTCTGCTTTGCTTTGCCATGTTATCAGCTCCGAGGCTGGTGAATGGCAGGACTTTAGCCACTCTCCTGTCGATAGCGAAACAACCCACAGGGACACATGGGAAATCCATTAGCCCAATCCTGCTGTTTGACATGCTCCAAGTGAACTGCACTTATCCTGACACTCTGTCACCGTGACTGAATTACCGTGTGTACTGTAGCGTCGGTCGGAGGCGCCAGCCAAATTTGGACAGAACATTAAAACCATGTCAGTGAACATAAAAGATTTTTGTGCACCTGAATTACAAAAAATGACACATTTCTGCCTGACCTTTACTGGGATCTATTCATGCAGATAGCTTGAGTTTAGTTAGGTGCCAACACTTTTTTTTTCGCATTGGAAAGAAAACAGTCCCCACTAAATAGGCTCCCCTGTTTGTCAGGAGAAACTGGTGACTTTCATGCCATCTGGTGACCTCCTCAAGGCAGCTAAGAGACATCTCTCCAGTGGCAGCCAGGCAAGGTAGCACCTCAGACTGTATTATTGGTTATATCTCTATGGGTGTCCTTCAGCCCCATTTAGGTTGCTCCCTCCACTGTGTTATACAAATAATATTACGCACAGATTGCATTTCAACTGCTATTTCTCCGCTTGGCAAATTGCTATGAGGCCAGGAGAAATTGAAAAAGCTGGCAAGGTCCCGGGTACCTGACAGTGACTGTGACTATGATGAAGTATCCTCCTGTTACCACTGTTGACTTTGCCAAATATCAGAGATCTCCACAGTCTCCACCCCATGTTCCAGGCCCGCCAGCTTTATAAACAGAGAGGAGCCCGTGCCAACATTTCTATAAGTAGCACCAGCAGACCAGCCTGTAGGATCATGCCTCTCCAAATACCCCTACTGAGAGGTTACTTCGTCTTCATGTTCTGTTTTGCTCCTCGCTTGATTTTGAGATTTTGTGCAGCAAATCTCTCCCAGGCCTCGGTGGCTTGGAGCGCCGAGATTGGAAAGCTAACCTGTTCGCAGGGAAGTTGTGAATCCAAACAATTGGTGGCAACAGCTGGTGTCAAAAAAAGGCTGGGAGGGGTTTCATAACACGTACATGAGTCACCATACAACACAAAATATATCACATCCAAGCCTGTGTAAAATATTATTTTTAGCTTTGCATATGTTTCGACTTGTTCACTTGTTAGGTTAAAAGTCCAGTATGTAGGATCTTTTGGCAGGAGACTAATACAATATTCATAATCATGTTTTCATTACCGGAAACAGTCAACATACAAAGACAGCAGGTCCTCTTCATGGGTCCAATAAGCAAGAATCTGGATACAGTGGTTTTATTCCTGTGAAAGCTGCTCAGTGGTGCATGAAGCCAAAAAAGATTGACCTCCTGGCTCAGTGGCTAACTTCCAGGTTAGCCCTCCACTTACTTAGAATGGGGATAAAATAATAATTAATTGTGCAGCCATCTTGACTAAATGTTATTGGACCGAATCGCTCAAATCTGTAATCGCTAATACTTTTAAAATGTGAATCAAGCATTGTGTTTTCTACTGCCGGTGACTCAGCAGATGTTCAACCAACATGATTAAATAGAAATGTCTTGTGGGAATTAACGGTAGTAGGCTATGCTAACTAGCTTTTACCTTCTGAGGGTCAGCTAGTTTGCGTATCTTGCTAGCTTCCACTTTCTTAGTGGAATGCAAACACGACATAACAGATGTCTGTCATTGGTGCCTATTTCAGGTGGCATTCCCATCTTCCTCCCACTATCTGCTTTTTACCATTTTCAAAATCCCCATCAAACAGCATCCCGCATTCAGACAACCTACATGCTGAAATTGGAAAGTGACTCTAACCAGGTCGCAATGGTATGAACCTAAACCAGCTAGCAGATGTTACCCAGTTGTTTGTGTTTTAGCCATTTTAAATCCCAGGGATCCTCTCACCATGTGCAAAATTGACAATTTTCCTCGATGCTATTTGGCCGGATTCCTTGGTTTTGCGCCTCCCAATACGATTGTGATTGGTTTGAAGAAATGCTTATAAGCTAAATTGTGTCTTTCCCTATATCAGAGAAAGAACTAGTGCAGCCAGACCTTTCTCCAGTGCTGACAGAGTGCTATGTTGCTAGGTCTGGCTATGCAAGACTATAAAATGGAAAGCCGTTTTAGATAAGTAGGCCTAATTATACAGAACAGTTAGTAGTTCAGCTGGTAGTAAAAGAGGTTGAAAAAATTGTAATGAATGAACGTTCATAGTCTCTACAGGCGAGACATGCTCCAGTCAGCAGAAGAATATGTCCAAAAGCTGTTTTTATCCTCCTTTTGGAAAATGGAAAAATTATGTAAATTAGCTGCGGTGTCATCATGGATTATATTTCCTCACACAAATGGTGAAGAGGATTCAATCAATTCAGTTTGACGCTAATTGGATTCAAATCAGATTTTCAATCAAAACAGAAAATCCCTCGCCCGGGAGGCTATTTGTGTACACGTACATCTTGGGGTAAATATAGTTTACAAAAAAAAACATTCACACACACACACACACTCTCACACACATATAGCTGAGCTCAGAGGAAGAGACAGGTTATGACAGAAGTAAAGTGGTTATCTGAGATAAGAAATGTCTATCCTTCAACCGAAAATCATATTTCTCACTCCACATTTTATCTGCGGGTAACACCTGTTGCAATAACAACAAGTCAAATGAATACAGACACATGAGGGGTATTCACCTGCTAATATTCTTTTAGATCCGGGGCAGGGAAATGAAGCCACACTGTATACGGTATCCCATTTAAAATCACACTTTGATGTGAACATTTCTGCAGAGTCACATGGTGACTGCAAACAGTCGCCTTCACTCTGTAAACACCTGTGCTGAACAAGTGCCTCCTCCAGAACCAGAGCTACCACAGGTGGCAATTTAATCTTATCCCACGATCGCTGATTCTGAAAGCTCAACGTAAACATGCTGCATTTATCCCACAAAGCAAGGGCAGAGGAAAATCTGTGGGCCATTCGAGTGAATCCACGATAATGTCCCCTTCGGTGTCCATCGATCACGTCAAACCACTCCTTTAGCTTGGGGACATTTTGTGTTTTGACAAGCCTCACTAGACCGAGCACCCTGTGTTTAAGGCCGAAAGCCTATGTTTATGTGGCTGCTGGCAGACTGGTCCCTGAACTACATGTGGCGTGGAGACCTGATCCATTTATCTTTTGGATTGTGGAGATGCATCTGACCTTGCTGCCCTGAGGAAAACATTGATAAAGCTTTTTTTCTTTTACCCCAGAATCACGCTTGATAGCATTAACTTTGCTCCGGAGCTTCTGTGTTACAGATCAGCTAACATGTGCAGACCGTAGAGCGCGGCGTGGTACAATAAGTGGTGGCTTGAAATTGGAAATTTCTCTTCTGGTTTCCTGGTAATATAATGTGATGTTTTGAGAGAGTCCTGAAGTGAACTTAGTGTTCAAAGATTTAAAGGACACTATAAACACTGCGCGGTTTTGCTGAATTGTACAATTTTGTTCTGGATTCAAGACAAACAAAATTTGTGGTTGCACTGCCCTGCACGGTACACTACAGCCGGAGTGATTCTGGTCATGAAAATGAATATGTTGCATGTGGTCACACCTGACAAAAGAGAAGGCGACATGTTAAGTGTCAAGACTTTTGCTCCTTCTCCATTTCTCTCTGTAATCTCCTGGCTCCCTAATTTCTCCCTCAGCTTTCTCACATAGGGACGAAGTGAGTCACATCCAGCTCTCACCTGTTTCAGCTGCTGCCCATTAGCTCAAACTATAAGCGTCTTCTTATTTAAACCGCAGCACTCCAGTCGCTCCTCGTCCTCTGCTGCTCCATCCCTGCTGTACTTACGCCGCACTCATCACACTTTATCTGTCCAACATCAGCGTTGAAGGGTATGCTTGAAACTCGTGCGGTGATGGCCGACTACGTCGAAAGGTACAGATGTGCATACCTTCTCGCAAATGGCCGCACTAAAAGGCGGGCTGAAATGCCTGCTGTCTTGAGAGAAAAATACAGGATAATTGTTCAAATGGCGGTAAAGCTGCGCGCTCTCTCTTTGGAGACATTCATGGTGTTGCACTTGAAAAAGGCGACAGAAGTACTCGTGTGAAGAATGAAAACAGGAGCCCGAGAAAGGCAACAATCCTGCATATTTTCTCAATCTGCTGTGTGAAGTGGGTGTGCTAATCAGGCTCACATCAGAAAGTTCATTCAAACGCACGACAAGGAACTTTAAAGTGGTTATGAAACAGTCTCGGTTAAATACTTAAGGCTCTATAAGAGCTGCATAAGTGAACAAGTCTATGGATGAGAACATTTCTGTATCGTTATTATAGTTATTCTTAAAAAGACAAGTTCACACAAACATGAACATTCAGTCATTATCTACTCGTGCTGATGGAAAGTCGGCTGATGTTTATTAGTCTACAAAACATTTCTGGAGACTTTCTATCGGCAAATAATGACTGAATCTTCATTTTCGGGTGAACTTCTTCATGCCTGTTACCCGGTTGGATTTAAGTTTGTCCAGGCAGGATAAGTCATAAAATAAAAACTGTTTGTGTTACGGAGTGTATACATAATAAGCTGCTCTTTATTCTGGTGAAACAGCACTAAAATAAAGTTTACTTTTTTTCCGCCATCGTCACATAACATCTATTTTTCCTCACATAGCCACAAACACATTTCCTCAGCGTTATGCATCCTGCAAATAGTATCAAAAATGTCCTTTACTCGCTTTCAGAACAAATGCACAAGCTAGCCAGATCATCAACTTCACCACAGGAGGCGATGGTAATACCATTTATGTCCACAGATGTCAACAAATAATCAAAGCTCCTCTTAGCTGCTTTCATGTAACATGAACTAATGCCATATACAAAAGCATTTACAACATAAGCTAGTTTATGTCGTGTTCGTTTGAAGGCCCACTGACACCTTTAGATGGATCCTGTCCGAGTCACAGCAGCATAGTGGCAGCATTTCTGAAGTTATTCAAACCTTTTATTGCAGTTTTCTCTGAACAAATCCACTTCCTGCTCCACATCATTCAACAGGACTTCTGGGGCAAAGTGTTACCTGACTTCAAGCATTGATCTACCTGAGTGAATTTACAAATCCACTCCAACTCACCACTTTCTATTACTCTCGAGGCTGAGCACTAACCCCTACGTGAGAAACTCCAGCCTCATCCCTTAGTTCTACCATCAGCTGTCCAAAGAGTTGCCGCGGCCGAGGCAAACGATCTGCTTGGAGTGGAGACACTGCATTGGAGAAGGTGAGAAAACATTTCATTAATGTGGGCGGATCATGAAAGGATGCAGCATCCTGGAGGCTTAATTGAATTCCTGTCAAATCGCGGGAATATTCCTCTTCGGCTTCATGCAGTTCTCTTATCAGTCTTGGTCCCAGACTACTAAGCCTCTGTCTTGTCAGTTCTGCTCCACGGTCAGTGACCCCACGTCACCCTCCCTGCCTCCTAACTGTGACCGCTATCACACTTAGAGGATCATGTCCTCTGAGGGGAAAAAAAACAACACAATTGTAATCCTTACCCTGGCAATAATCCTCCCAACTACCTGTTTGCTCCTTGTTCGGTCTGATTTCAAGTCCTCCAGTTGGGACATTGTTCAAATCTCATCTATGTTCACACATTTTCTGTAGGATTACTCGTCTGCTCCCCTTCTGATAGGAAAATAGCTGTCCTTGTGGTAAGTGATTCTCTGAGTTGGACCTATACTACAGTATGTCTCTTAAGTTTTGCCTTTCGGTTTGCAAACTCTTCAACTTTTCAAACTTTTCAATTACCAGTTCTCTTGGTTTTTGCCTCTTCAACCATGATTACAGCAATAACATTTGCTGGAACGCTTCTTTGAGATTCATCACACCTTGCACTCTGCGTCCCATTGAGGGTTTCTTACATAATTCAATAGAGGCCGTCCTCCTATGAAAAACAACATTAGTCAAAAGGCAGAAAGCTACTTATGTTTATGTTCACGTGACCAAGTGACTCGACTTGATGTTTAGGAGCAAAAGAGTTAGTAGCGATAAGGCAGTTAAGGCGGCAGATGGAAAAGTACAGCTTGGATGGATCAGGCACTTAGAAGTCAGGCTAAGAGACGGAAGACTGCTAATGTTTTCCGTTGCATATGGACAGTCAATGTCGCTTTCTTATAACCACGACATGACACAAGTGATTATAGTTTTAGCCATGACGATGGCGATAATGACCTTAATGAGGAAGCAGCTTTAATCCAAATCATGTACTCCAAACTCACTAAACCACATAAATGGTGATTTTCACGGATTTTTGGAGGCATAGAAAAAGAAAGTCTTAAGCAGGCACTTATTTGTCTGTTTATCTGTTATTTATCTGTACAGCCCGGTGGCCAGAATAGAATGTTGGCATTGTGCATTTTTGCAGCCCACACATACATTAAGTTTGTCTTTTTTTTCTTTGAGTTGACATGATTGGATATTTTTACCTGGGTGTCAGGACATTTCACAGCTGTCTTCATGACAACAAAACCAGATATTTTTAACCAGACACCCGGACATTTTGCAGCCCTCATTGAGTCAACAGGAGCAGATATTTTAAACAGGATGTCGGGACATTTTGCAGCTGAGATCGGATATCTTTAATGAGACATCAGTATGTTTTGCAGCTGTCTTCACTCCAGCCAAAACGTGAACTTTTTCTTGAACCTACCCAAGTTGTTTTTGTGCCTAAACCTAACCACCCCTTAACCAGAGCATTGTCACAACATAGAATTGAAAATTAAGCCTGAGAAAATTTTAAGCTGCTTTGCAAGAGACCAATTTCAACTGGGCAGGTTAAGCAACCATTAGGACGATTTCCAGCCGTCTTTGAGTCAACAGGATGCCGGGACATTCTGGAGCTTTCTTCATGTCAACAAAGCAAGATAGTTTCAGCAATACAACGGGACATATTGCAGCCACCTTAAAATCAACAAGATCTGATATTTTTAACAAGATGTTGGCATATTTTTCCAAACAAGGTATCTTAGGCCAATACTTGATCTCTTCCTGACCTTAAACAACCATTTTATTGTGCCTAATCACACCTTAACCATGGTGTTATCTCAGCATTAAACTGAAAATTTTAAAATATAGAAACGTGGAGATTATACATATCATTATTGCATGTATTGCAGATTTAGACATAATTAACGAATGTAACATCTGAGGTTTGTGGGGAAAAAAATCCTGGTGATTGTGTTGGTATCTGAGTGCTTCTCAGAAATCAAGTGGGATCTATTTTCAGAAGTTCTCGTCCGTAATATGCTGATTTTGCTGATCAGTTTTTTGACTGTAAATGTCTTTAATATGATCTTGATAAGTGAGGTCATTAGCAGCGATTAAAGTCTCCAGCAATCATCCCGGTGTTCTCTCGCTGTTTGGACTGCAGATGAGCTCAGTGGTTGAGCAGGGAGCAGGGAAGCAACATTAGCACCATGCAGAGCAGCGGCACTCTGATTTACTGTTCCCAGGGCTGGTGATTGAGGAGAGCATTACGTCACAGCTGATAGATCAGAGAGTCTTACAGCAGAGTGGAGCTCCATCAACTGCTGCTGACAGTAGCGTAAGTGCTGACAACCAACCAAAATGGATTTATGAAAAAAAAACACAGATACTCTGTGCACTGACACAAAATACGGAGGGAGCTTACAGTATACATACACACACACACACACGCTACAGGCGCATAATTCTTGAGAGCAAACGCCCACATTCAATAAACGACACGGAGACGTTATTGCTGTAAAACTAAATCTGCACAACACACTCGCTCCAATAAAATACTAACTGGGAAAGTGAAAAACAGGAGCAGTGAGGAGGGTGTGCAGGACCACTTTAAGCTGTCAATCCACAGAATATGTTAGTTAATGTATTGGTTATTATTTCTCCGTGGGTGGCACTTAGAGTCGCACACAAACAAGAAGAAAAAGAAGAAGGTATTGTCTCTGCATTCCAACCAATACTACCATAATATTTGATATGCCAGAAAAAGATTTAGTGTGTCCCAGTAAGAAGTATGTGAAATGCAGTATGCCAAAAATACCAGGATGACGACTACATACGGTCGCATTTTTGCAGTATGCAAGCCAGCATACATTTGACTGCTCACTGACAGATGACTGCGCATTTGAGTGTAAGCACCTTTTCTTTGTACTCTAAAATTGCATGATAGGACTGCGACGGATTTAAGAGGAAGAGGGTCAGGCGCACTGTTATGACAGTGGCATAGTAGTGTTGCTGTGTGTATGCTACATGCAACAGTATGTACTTTGATAGGTCAGCTACATACTAAAAGTAACAAGTATGCAATCTGGAACACACCCTATGTGAATTTGAATTTGTCGTGTTCTGTTGTTTCCTGCTTTTTCTCATCTATAAATATTTGTAATTATACATATAAATGTTATTTTTAATCTTAATTACGAGAAATACTGTATATTATTCACTCACAAATCCACATAGAGATTTAAGCAGTGTGCCATGCTGCTATCCTGTATTACTCTGTGTACCATGATGCAACCACAAAAAAGCTAAATTTTTTAATCTTGGGCCTCGACAGTCAAGTGCTGGCCCAACTATATACAGTGTGCTGTAACTGTGTCCTCCTCGGGGACTGCTGGGAAAAAGTAGAAACACATTGACTCTGGTACAATACATCAAATGGAAGAATGTCTGTATGTTCAATATTGTAAATGATCCCTTGCAAATAAATGAAATGAATGAAAATGTATATTACCCTGTAAAGGACTCTCTGTTCTGTACACTGCCTCTCACCTAATGTATGCTGGAATATATTTCTGGCCTCCTGCAACCCTGCACAGTATAAGCGTATAGAAAATGGATGAATGGATGTATGGATGTTTCATCCAGATGCATTAACTCACCACTCACCGTCAGCGCTTGATGCATTCTTGTACAGAAAAAGGCTTCCTGGCTTGAACCAGAAAAAAAAAAGTTTGCAGAAGTTATTTGAGTTCATGATTTATTTAAAATCTACCTGTACATCTGAAAACTTTGATTTTAAAGTAGCCAGAGGCTGATAATGACTCTGCACTGAATAAATGTATGATTTCACTAAAGCTATTAACAAGGAATGACAAATTTCAGAGAACTCTCATGGACCTATAGAGCTGAATGCCAATTAATTTTCTGATCACAGACATGTAACATACTGGTTGTGCATCTGAATGTTAAATGAATAATGCGGGCTCCTGTGCAGAGCTTTTACTTACAGTGCATTATGTTATTAAACCGTGAGGCAACACCACCACATTTCTATAATTAACAATATGATGTGCTTTATTTCTTGGAAGCTCAGCAACCAAACCAACCTTGATCTACCCAGCAACAACAGCAGAGACGTGAGCGCTATAGGCCCTGCATACCAACTGCTTATCAACACAAATGCTAATGTGACCTTTAATATTAGAAACAAAATTATGAATGAGATTCAAATTCAATAGCTGGCAGACATGAAACATATTCTCTCTCACCGGATGGGAACCTACAGCTCTCGCTCTCAGAGTAGTCTGGGTTAATTGAAGCTATTCTGTTTGATAAACACGAGCGTATCACCGACTTAACAAATCAAGACAAATGTGGACGCATTATAATACAGTTCATGCCAAGAGATATCACTTCATTTGAAAAGATGTAGTTAATGTACTGCACTGCAGAGTACCAAACTGCTTACAGGTTATTTATACTCCAGTTATCTCCATTCTAAAACTAATTCAACTGATGAGAATAATCTGGAAATCTCCACCATTCACTGCTATCACCATATATGCAAGTTCAGCTTGTGTCTGTACAAAAATACACAAAAATCTGCAAGTGAAAAATGTCTAAAAACAAGTCCCTATCTGTCACTGACATGTTACCTGCTTTGGGACTGACTACAATGAAGTCTTTTGCAGTGTAGGCAAAACTTTCAGTGATGATGGTGTTTAACGAAGGTGGAAAACAGTCTGTAATGTGTACAAATTATTGTTGGAGCAAGTCGCAGTCTGTCATCATCTTCATGCAGTATGTATGATCGCTGTCAGAGCCATTAATCTACTATAACAAGAGCGATGACTCATAAAGCTTACAGCAGCATGGGTGTGGTGCACAGTTTGGATTTAACACCTCAACGCTGCAGTGAACCTTGTAATTACTAAGATCATGCTGGAAGTTGACTTCCTGCTCCAAGGAAGTTAAGTTTTGGGGAGTGTGTTTATTATGAATGTATAAAATAAAAAAAACAACTCACAAACCGATTTTAGTGAAATTTCGGGTCATGGGTGATTAGATTTGGATACAGATCAGGATTTGGGACTTTTTCACAGTATTTCTTAACACAATGAAATCATGATAACCTTTGACCTTTGGCTACCATCTTCTTTATAATTTCATCCTTGAGTTCATCTGGACATTTGTACCTCATTTGAAGAAATTCCCTCAAAGGCGTTCACAAGAATGGGACAGACAGCCCGAAAAAGATAATACTTCGGGCCACTGCTGTCGCCGGTGCAGAGGCATGAAACTTTTTTTTTTAATTCACTATAGGCAGCAGAAGTAGAATATGAATCACATTTCCTTTCTTTAAACATTCGCTTGACAGTTCATTTTACACGTCTCGCTTCTACCTTATATAAAACATTCTGACATCTAGTACCTGCATGGAGCCGAGCGCTAACCCTCCATCCAACCCAGGGCTCAGGCTCAGGCCACTCACCGACAGCCTGACTTGTCCATATACTGCTGGCTGGTTTAAACTCTAACAGTGCATCAAATTTTACGAGCTCATCAAACGCTCCGCATGTAAAATCTTATTCTGCAAAGTTACTGGTGGCTGGCGGTGACAACACGGCGTTCAGATACAAGTGGAACATTGTAATACAGGTACTATACCGGTAAAATGCAGTGAAGTGAAATATGAGGTTTTGTAAAAATGTAGATGTTGAAGTTAGGTGCCATTAAATCAGACACACACATGCATTCACTCTCAACAAGATTGCTGTGGTGCTAAATGTTCAAACTGTAATTGAGATTTTTTTTTTTTTTGGAAGGAAGTGGTCACATTTCTAATTAGCAGCACAGCTGCAGTGCAGCAAGGATAAAGCAGTCCCTTCAATTTTCCTTAATCAGATGTTAGAACACAAAGGCTGTCTGATAAGGATTATTCCTGAGACGTTTCGGTGAAGACAGACTGTGTGTGATGTGTATTTGCAGTATGGTATGTGCTTATTAGCACTAATCTATAGACTTCCTGAGGACATTGGATGGCTGTCTCAGTTGGCATATGGCACCCTGAAAAAGAGATTCAAGGGGGAAGCACTTTAACTCTTCTCAGATCACAAACATCCTGAACCCCGTCTAACGGTTATGCGCAGGGATTATCTTTTCAGTTTTACATATCCACTAATAAAGCCCGGGTTTTAATACTTGCTCGTCCCACAAGGTTACAGCTTCTTGTTTTGCCTGGAGCAAACTCTTTTCCATCCCGATCCAGGCAGGGAGTGATGAGCCCTGCTATCCAGATTGAGGTGAGAGAAGGGTTGGTCTCCTGCCTCCAGCACCATCTGCTCCAAAGGGCCACTTTTAGACATGCTGAATAGACGATACTGTACTTGCAAACGCAGACGGTGATTATCAGAGCCATGACATCATCAATACGGACGCAGTAGACGGGCTGTTAACTGTTTCTGGACTAAGCTTTTAAACTAGCTGTGTCATCTAACCTGATCTACAGTCAGACCTCCTGCTGGATAAACAATCTTGATCCATTTCTCTTGAATAACTGATGAACGTTATGTTGTACATGTAAGCCGTATAGTATAAGTATAAGCCGAATAGCAGTATGTAAGAGTTTAACGTACATATGTGGATTCTGAAGAGGTCATATGGTTGTAGTACAGAGGCCAAAAAGGCTAAAAACAGACCTCAGACAAAGGCTATCATTGGCACAGCCTCCATACTCCTCCTAATCTATCTAAAGACCCATTTTTAGACCATGCAGCACTGAACGATATTGTACGTTTCGTGCCATTTTGATATCTATGGAAAGGCTGGTTCCATACATACTTAATGCAACACTGTGTAAATCTTCTGCAGAACGATAGTTGATTGTTGAGTCTCTTTCCATCCATCTATCACCTGTAACAACTTATTCCTTGCAGGGGTGCCGGAGTCGATCCAAGCTGACGATGGGCGAGTGGCGGGGATACCCCAGTCTCATGCCCAGATCATCAAATACCAATCGAAAATCCAATACCAAATCGGGCCTTTGGTATCCGACCAGCTGGGAGTGAGATTTAACAAACAAATATCGTCCTCCAAAACTACTTTAAAAGTTGCACAGTGTTGCTACATAGTGTGGGGACACAGGTTTTTGTATGTATTGGCGAGCAAGCTACAAATAATCAAAACAAAATGGTGTTTCCCCATTCCGTGTGACCATTTCTCTAACTTTCTGAAACAGATGATCCGAAACTCAAAGCCACATCAGTGTGTGATTGGTCAGCTGAGCGGAGGTGAGTGCAACACCGTGAAAAACGATGTATTCCTTCCGGGCTAGACTGTCTGCTAGTATCCCCATATGTAGATTTAATCACCTGTAGTTGTTCGGAACAACAAGTTGAACCACAAGTTTTCTAAACCAATTCTGATGGAGCATCACCCAACCCTCAGTAGGCATACTCACTTAGCAAGTACTGCATTTTTATATATTGCAAAAGTCAGACCATATCTTTCTCTGTTTGATACTAAGAAAAAAAATCATATTTTAGTTTTCCATCCTCTGGACTACTGCAATACTATCTTAACTTAATAACAACAAAAGGAAAATCAGTGGAGAGAAATCTACAAAATGCAGCTGCCGTCAGTATGTTGACATGTTTGAATTGACTTCCTGTCTCTTTTAGGATTGATTTTAAAATTCCATTACTAGTTTACAAGGCTGTGAATACTTCAGCACCTCCACAGTGAGGTCATGAAGACAAGACAAGGTGAGATGGAAAGTTGTCTTTATCCTTGCTTTTATCTAACCCTTTATTGAATTCAACTATTTGACTTACTATTTATACCATTTCATTGACATTTTAATTGTTATTCTGCACTTCAGATTTTTTTCTTTTTGCTGCATTTTAATGAGTGTTTGCTTAAACCTTTAATACGATTTAAACTATTATAATTACAAATTAATTGAAAGCTGTATGGGGTTATTTTTTAACACATACAAAAAGATTAAACTCCCCAAACCCATTGTTTCCATAACAATATGCAATGAAGCATTTAATACCCAGGATGTGTTTCAACCTCACATCGACTCCGGCTAGAAACAACCGGTGCCTGGAGAGAGAAAAATGGCTTTTCCCGCAACTAGATCAGAGCCGCGGCCCAACCTTTGAACCCATGAACGAGAGGAACCCAGCCTCAGAGGGAGGTGTAGGCGGGGGCTATTGACCGAGGGGAGAGGCAGGGCTGAAGTAAGTGGGATCCGGGGCTAGGAGTTTCCGTGTCAGTGGGCTCATCTTACAGCCTCCCTGATGGACCACGGTGATGTCCCCCAGGGTCCAGATGGGATTCAGTGGTCAGCTCGGTGACAGCTGGTGAAGGGTGGTCAGGCCTCATGCATAATGGAGGCTCAGTCGACCACACCACAAGCTGACTGCTGCACTGATGTGGAAGTAGTTCCACCTTGGTGTCAATACTGCAGGGTTACTGGAATATTAACTGCTGTTTAAGGCTTGTAACCTGCTTTAAGCAGCCTTTTTATGTGAGTTGGATTCAAACGTTTCGACAGCATTTTCATTTAGAGTCACTTGATTCATTTGTGATCTCCATCTCCTGGGGTTTATAACAACTTTGATTTTTTGTTTTTCGTAGTTTTTGCCCATCATTTCTATCAATTATGCCAATGCACTCAGAGTCTGGGAACATTGTATCATCACTACAATGAAGATAAATAGGCCAGGAAACATGAGCAGTCAGGCCATCAGACAGGTTGTTTACAAGTTTATCAAGCTAATCTTATTTACTCGGAGGGAAAACATATTTGGAGGCAAGCTCCGCCGTAACATCGATCCCTCACTGCACTTAATATGTCGGCGCTGTGTCAACATGTTCCACACGTTTTATCACCTTTTAAGGTGGCATAGGGAAAGTGTTAGCAAACATTTGCTTACAGAGCTACATTAGCATTCACCAGAGGTTGTGTTCTGTGTCCACCAGATGAATCTAATTCACTCCTCTTTTGGGTCTATTTTTGTTCTCCATGTGATCCTGGGGGAAATATCCGGCTCTTTAGCTGCTAAATGCTCCACTGAGTTTACCAGCTAACTTGTCAGTCTGCTGTTCGGGTCTAATCAGGTCGCATTCAGTTGTCGTGTGAAAGCTTCTTGAACTGAAAACAAAAGATGGGAGTGAAGTCGGATGGTAATTCTCTGTGGGTTTGTCACAAATGACATTAACACTTCATTTTATAGGTCCAGATATTTCACAGTAAGTAGGTAGTAATAACCAAGTAACATATTCAGCTATTTTATTCAAAGTTACCAACAAATGACTACAATAATTACCTCAAACTGTCGGGATCCTGTCAATTGTCTTCTTATATTTGATTTTCGTGCCTTTTGCTCAGTTTCCCTCCTGTGTTCTCGTGCTCCTCCCCAGTCTGCTTCCCCTCCACCTGCGCTACATCTTCTAATTAGCCCGGCCCCGTTTCCTGTGTTCCTAGTTTTATTTTTCCAGCCTGTCAGCTCCTCCCACATTCCTACTGCTTTTCCCCTCACCTGCATTTCTCTGCCTCACATCCTTTCATTAGACTTGCTCATATTTAAGTCCATTCTTTAGTTTGGTCCTTGTCCTGTCATCAGTTGAGTTTCCTTGATCCTCGTGTTGTGTTTCGCTTATGTTTCGATATGTTTGCCTGCTTCTTGTGCGCCGTGACCCTGAAAAGCAAATCGTCATCCGTTGATATTCCTGCCTGCCATCTCCTGCATTTGAGCTCACTTTCTCTTCTCCATTTTTTCACTGAAAAAATCTAGTAATATTTTGCTATTTTATTTGTATTTTAATATACTGACCTGCAGAAGTTGGACTGGAACTAGTTGGTAATTAAGCTGCAGCAACTCCTGACATGAACAGCAGAAGTTAAGCAAAAACCAGTTGGAAGTTTCCTGAGAAATATAAAGCTACTTATTAACTGTTTATTGGAAAACAGTGGAGAATTATTAATAATAATGTTATTTTACATTGTAAGCTATTCATTGTGGTAATTCTAAAGACATTTCCAATTATGTTACTTGAAAATGAAACCTGCTCACAATGAAATTTGCCGACCTGTCGAGTTAAGTGTTTTCCAAGTGACCCTTTTCACCTTATATGTAGTAAGATGATCCGTTGATAATATGGTAATATTGATTATATTATAGCTTTAAGGTTGCATTGCACAAGAAAACACACACACAACTAGACGTACGTTTTTACAGATTGTTTCTTGAGTCTGTGTGAGTTTTATCTTTGACCTGACTGCAAGATGAGTTTCCCCCCGAGTCGGAGTATTTACAGCCAACACTTTGGCTAAAACTTCCTTTTTATATTCCAAATCAGTCCGGCTATCCTGGGGTCTTTTATTAAAACCTGTCTGATTAACTGATGGCTCATATATCTTGCCCTGTTGGACTTCATTTTAGTGCCTCATTCCATGCTCGCAACAATTATCTTGGTGAATTATGATTATCAATATGAACCAGTGCCAAAACAGCAGAAATAATAAGACCCAGGCTGTATGAAACTGTAATTTCCCCTTTAAGAAACTAAACTGGATAAACGACTCTGCTGGGTGAGAGCTGTGTAGTTCCTCACGGAGCTTTATATTTCCAGGGCCCCTGAAGTCCTCGCTTGTCACCGTGGTTGAGGAATCAACGCTACCGGCTATTCTGTTGTGAACGGACACACTGCAGTACATCACCTCAATCAGTCATCCCCAGCCCTCGTAGGCAGCCACCACGACTAGCGAACCCGACCCCCATCCCCGACACAGCAGCCAGAAAGTGCTTACCTAGGAGAAAAAAGACAGAGAGGACATTAAATCAGTGAGCATAATATTCCAGTGAGCGGCGGACTCGCTTTCACAGATTAGCCAATCTCTCCTCTGCACAGTGTACTGCCACAGAGTTTTAACCCTCTCTAGCTTCAATTGAAATGGAGAGAGGGGAGATTATCCCACATATTCCGGTGCTCAGCGTTTTCTAATGTGGCTAAATACAAGCAGGGAACTGAGGCGGATACACAGGTGTGTTTTCTCAGGGAACAATTGGAGTTCATCAAGAACACAAAGAAGACTGATAACAAATTCAATGGCAAAGACTCCTGAGTGTTAGATCTTGTGTTCTCTGATTATTCACAGAGCAGAAACAACAGCACCAAGTCCAAGAAGAGGGAAATGAAAAAAAAAGAAAAAAAAAGCATGTGGTGGGGATTCTGGGTTTCAGCCTGGGAGGGATTGAGCCCTGCATTCAGCCCACAGCCCCGTATGAAGTGTTTTTCACTCGGCTCGATCAAAAGACAAGGATGCCTTCCAATGCCGGATGTTACATCACACACAGCTTGATTCTTCACACTCTCTTATCCATTTCTCCGCTTATTTGTACCCATTTAAGCCCGGGGACCTCACAACCCCTCTCCACCAAGCCGAGCCGGCACACAAACAAGACTAATGAACAATGGAAGGAAGGATGCTGCACGACTACTGAGAGAAAATGAATGGAGATGCATGTCATGTGTGGAGGACTTTAGTGAATGGGACGTGGATCAATCAGGTACCTGCTGTTGACATCCTGCAGTAAAGAATAAACGAAGAAAGCACAAGTGGTTGTTACACTTAAGAGAAAACAACGGACGGGAAGCAGGACCTGACCATCTGAAGACATGAATTATTTAAGGCATTGACATAAGGGGTGGTAGTTTACTTTACCCTCCCTCACTATATTTATCTTTTATAAGAAGAGCTGCAGCTAACACTATTGTCATTAGTGATTCATCTGTTGATTACTTTCACTATCAATCAATAAATTATTCAGTCTACAAAACATGAGGAACTTTAGAAAAATGAGCCTCAAGTGACGTCTTCAAACTAAACTTTATTATCATAAATGACAAAGAAAAGCAGCAAATCCCAACATGAACATGAACGAGCAAATGTTTGACATATTTCCTTGAAAAGGGACGCTGGCAGTTGGTAAATAATTTTATAATGATCAAATAATCATTGCGACTCGAATTACAAGCGATATACAGACACTCAATACATCAATAACCACTTAGTTGTATGCATATTTAAGGGTATTTTAGGGGTTTATTAATGTATATAAATAACTTTATCAAGATTGACATTTTATATAATTACAACTATGTGATATGACATATTGTTGAATTGTATTTTAGCACTCACCGACTTTTGACAAGAAGAATTATAGTGATTAATACATTTATAAACACTTAAATATTTCCCATTGTGTGCTTACAGTGCCATTAATTGTACCTACAGGGGTTCTATATATAAAATTGCAAATTACATGTATTGATCTTTTTTTTTATAGGACTACAAACAGACCCAGCATGTCAAACATGTATGTAGCGCTGTGATCCCATCCTCTCACTGAAGCTACAAGTGATAGAGACGCCTTTCAGCCTGTTCAAGACACTGAACCATCTACATGATTTAGAAGCTGTTAGTTGAAAAAAAAGGTGCATAATTTTGCTTTATGTAAAAAGAATTAGCATCAAAATATACTCAAGCACTCATTTTGCAGAAAAGTCCTAAAGGTACACATTTTTAAAACTTTATATTAGAGATGTGGACTCGACTTGGACTCGAGTTGACTTGCACTGAAACATGACTTGAAACTCAACTTACACTCAGGTCTGTGTTCATTTTTCTTTTCAGGTCAACAGTTTCAAGTAGGTTTTATCCTGGCTGTGACTATTCTAAAGTGATCTGGAGAGAATCAGGGTCACTACAGTGATGTACTGGTGACTTGTCCAGTGTTTACCACCTGCAATGCTTCATATAGCCCCTGCTGCCAGGTCACTTGTAAGTTTCTCCTGGGAACCAATAAAGTCTTATCGTGTAGTAATAAATCGTAGTCATCAAAAACATAAACCATTTAAAAGAAAGTTGTTTATATGCTTCTTATTACTACTAAATACTGGCAATATATATATATATATACACTGTATATATATATATATATATATATATATACACTGTATATATATATATATATATATATATATATATACACACACATATATATATATATAAAAGAACGGGTAACGGAAATGTGAATCAATCCAGAGCAACAGTGAAAGACAGACAGCAGGTGAGACCTCTTTGGGGGGAATGAGAGTAAAATATTGCTGTTAGCTTTGAACTATGAGTGAGAGCCGGGTCAAGTTAGCCTCAGTTGGCTGATCTGGCTTCATTATTAAAAAAGGCCTTCACCTTCTCTGTCTATTGGACTATGGACCCCAGGTGCTTCTGAGATGTTCGGGGTTTTTCTTTTCTTTTCTTTTTTTAAATTGGCCGAGCTGTGACAGCCAATAGAGCAGGACAGAGATCGACTCATACAGACAGACTGGCCCACAGAAAACCTGGGAGACATGAGGCCAAAGCACACTGTCTAGACTGCTACTGATAACCAGTCAAAATGCATCGGTGGGTCAATGGTTAGGAGGAGTTCAAGGTATTCCAGCTGAGTAGTTCCCCCTCACTGGGAGCCGGCCACTGCCCATTCAATAGAATTAGCATCGGCTTTCTGTGCAGCTCCGAAAAGACACAGCAGATCTCCAGAGCGAGCCAGCTTTACACATTTTTATTTACACAGAAATGAGAAGATATATACAGAACCTCACTGCACATTTAGCAGGAAGATATATCTCTCTTTCAGCGTTTGTTCCATTGTTTAACTGTTGTCAACTCTACACGGCGGCTCTGTTGCTGCTCCTCTTGAGGCCTTGGCGAAACAATCAAAAAAGAAGCATGGACTCTAAGTTTCCAGCCTTGAGTGGTGTTAAATGCAAAGATTGTTTTTTTTATTCACAAAGAGCTCTGAGCCGAGAATCTGCAACAGGAAGACGAGCTGTGGACCAAAGTCACAACTTTAAGAAAGCTGTACAGGTGCAGATGAAGATGGTTATCTGAGCACTCTTACAAATACAGTCACGATGTATTTATTACCATGTAAGGTTGTATCTTATGTTTAGAAACCTTTACAATTACAAACAGTGAAGTAAGCATGAACTAAAGTTTAATTAACTCTGAATGTATCATTTATTGATGATGGTTCATAATAATAATAATACTTGTTATAACAATATTATGAGGCTATAAGCGACAATATGTCATAATGAGGATATAATAAGTCAGAATTCTGACTTTATAACTCAAATTTACAAAATATACAGATATATATGCTGGTTTTATCTAATTTTCCTCCTTATTATATTGGTTTTACTTTGTTGTTTATTGTTTATTATTATCATCATTTCAATGTTGCTCTGCTCGAGTTTGACTTACCGACTAATATTTTGACTTGGGGGATCATAATTCTGACTCCCTGAGCTGTGAGTATTTATTTTTGTTAAACTATGCATAATTATGTAATCTAATTTTCTTTTCCAGGCAGAAATGAACTTCTGTTCGAAAAGGTTGAAGGTTAAAAGTTTTATTTTTTTAGACATTAGTTTTACAACATTTGGGTCCAAAAAATAAATAAATAAAACTATTTTACATGTTGGAGTGTAGGGGAAGAGTTCAGGAGTCTCTCAGCCTGAAGAAAGAAGCTGCTCTGAAGTCCAGTGGTGCCGCAGCAGAGATTTCTCTTTTGCCTGATGGCTGCAGGTTCAACGGACTGTGGCATTCTTATCTGCTTATAATACCCTTCCATAAACATTTTCTAGAAAATATACACAGTAGGAAATCAAACATAGTACATTTGACTGTGTCATCCATATCACCCACATCTAATTAAGTTAGTTTGTTAGTTAATCAAGTTTAGAATTTGTCAGTAAAAATGGCTTTATAAGAGTTAATGTCATTATTATTTACACTTTCTGTCCCATCTATCGGCATCTCAAAGTCTCTTCTTTGGACCTGAGCTATTGATCTATTGATTGACAGTCCAACAGACCAATCATTTTGTTCAATTTGGTTCATCTCGTTTAAACAGTGAGCGGGCCGCCGACGTTCTGACTGGTTTACTGTATCTATAGAGAAGATAATACAGAATAAAACTCAGCAGCTCGTTCTTGGAATTAATGCAGTTGTGTTTATTGTACCGACATTTCAGCTCCAGTTAATTTATGCTAAACACTGAATGACTATGCGTTTCTATTTTGTCAGCTAAGACCATTGATTAACAATAAATCAAGCGATTAAATAATTAATCTAAAGCCTGAAGCGATTACTTTGCCTCTCTGGCTGACCTGTAGCTGAGTTGTGTTTGTGCTATATTTAAAAATACATGTGTGGTATTTAATTAATACAATATGTCAGTGTGTGAGTGAAGCCACATGTGCAGATCTGGATGAATTGACACTGTGGAGGGACTGCGTTTAATTGAAGCTAAAAATGAAAAGCACCTGTTTGGGTATTTTTTCCTCAGGCAGTCTTATGCAAAACAAGCCTGTGAACCCTATCGATACTGTCCCCATTCCTGAACCGAAGATTTTGAGCTCTCCAACCCGTGGTGCACGCTTACAATTTGCTCCCGTGTCAAAAACAAAATCATGAAGAGAAAATAACTATTTGAAGCTGCGGAGTTTCACCGAGAGACAAGGGCACGGAGGCAGCGCTGAGTGGCACGGGATAGGTGGCGCCGTGTTTGGGGCACTGAGCAGCATTTTAAACCACTGAAGACGCTTCATTATTTTTTATTTTAGAGGCTTTTCTTCCCAGGATCTGCGGCTCCCTGCGGATCACATCGGTGTCAGACCGTCATCCGCCAACTGAAGACAGCAAAACATCTGGCAAATGCTCGGCAGTGACGAGCCAGCCCGTGGCCTCAGCTAAAAAATTCAACATCTTCTGACAATGAAGTTAGACCACATCAATTATCAATTACACTTAATGGTGGAGGAGAAATTGAATTAAAAAAAAGAGTCATGGCTGACCACAGGATACGAAGAGATATTGTTCTTGGCAGCCGCATTCTATTCATTCATCATTGACGTAAAGGTAATAGGACTTCAGAGCTGTACTAATGACCGACGACATCCTCTCTGTAAAATAGATGAAAGGTGTGCCATTATGGGGTGGACTCATGAGAGGAGAGGCCATGCGGCTAATGACTCATTAGAGACATCTATAGCCAGACAGGCTGGGAGCCAAAAGGCCAGGAGTCCTTTTTAAAGACTCAATACCCCAGCTGACACTAATTGTAGCCGTCAGGATAGCATGGATTTTCATCTCAGATAATAACAGTCTGCTCCCCTGACACATCTTGGCCTGTTACCCACTACTGGCACTACCCAGGTCTGCTAGCCCTGCTCGGTGGTGTCTCCTGTCCCACAGGCTCGATGCACGGCAGCACTGATGGTCCAAAGCGGCCGCTGCAGCAACGATGGTTTGAAATCTGATCAGCTGCTAAGAGTGAGACGCAGCAACGAGGACTGGCCTTAAAAGCCCAAGAGAGAGTTACGTTTTTTTTTTTTCTAATATTCTCAT
This sequence comes from Diplodus puntazzo, assembly GCA_963678695.2. Lineage (NCBI taxonomy): Eukaryota > Metazoa > Chordata > Actinopteri > Spariformes > Sparidae > Diplodus > Diplodus puntazzo. The sequence goes on along the minus strand of OZ023162.1, from coordinate 10,764,089 downwards.
TGCATCATTCAACTCCGGCAAGCACCTGCAGTGTTGAGCAGACACATCTCTCATTTGGACGGAGGCGAAGCAGGATGTTTTACGGTCTTCGGCATACTCCCTGTCACTGTGCTAATGTGATTCACTTCCAAAACAGTCAGAGGAAATGAGAAAAGCCACTCGTTCCCACCCTTGCAGCACTCAGACATGATACACACGGGGCTTAACACTGCCAGCAGGAGGGGATTGAAGAAAAAATTACAAAAACCTTTCATGATGCATTGACATAAGGGAAGGGTAGACACTCAGCGCCGACTGCAGCGGCAGCGTGAGATTCTTGATGCCAGATTTGAATGTTAGAGCAGAAAACTGCGGAGGGGAAGATTGGTGGCAGTTCATTACACGTCGTCAAACTGAAAATGACTGGCAGCGACTCTCCCCTGGGCCGAATCTGGAACAAGAGCTGAGTACTGTATTTCATAGAAGGAAACACTATCAAACATGCTGGCGGTCAAAATAATAATCAGGAAAACACTGTGATGGAGCACCGTGTTGTTTCCTTTTTTAAAGGTAATAGGTTTTACACAAAGTGTGGCCGTATCAATTGACCACAACACCTGCAGTGTTCACCATCAGCCCTTTTATAAATACCTGCACACTATCCAGATGCAGCCTTCTGACCGGGTTTAAAGTGAGCACAGACTCTCTTAAACGGGAAGCAGATCTGTGCAGTATGTGGTCACACTCAGCACAATTTGCTGCTGTGACTGTGCAGTAATTTAGAGGCACTGTGTAAGTGTTGACTGCCCATTTTCAACACGACGGCTTTAAGTAACCTCAACTGCAGAGACTGGATTTGACGCTTCAGGTTCAACTTGATGCTGATGTAAAATCATTCTTATTTTGAATTCAAAACATCCTCCGTGTTTATCTCTGCTCTTGTTCAAAGTTTACGTTTCAGAACATCCAGAAATTAGCTAGAATGATTGACATCTACCCACACACATTTTTCACAATAAAAGCCTTTCACTGGCTCACAGGCCATAACGACTCACGCCTATACACTGCTTTTATGATCTTTCCTTTTTTAAATCGCTCAACTTTGCAGTACCTGCACTGTTATACCCTGTAGAGTTTAACTACCTCATTTTGCACCTACTCTGTAAGGCAATAAGTGGTGCTGGTGGTGAGACAATCACTTAGCTGCTGTGTGTGTTTTTATCCTAATGTTTGTGTTTATTGGCATTTTTTTATGTGGGATTTAAGCAACTTTGATAAATATATTATATGTTGCTTATATGTTATTGACTATGAGTGTATTGCTGATTTATGTCAGTGGTCTGTGACTTTTGTGGTATAATTTAGTTTCCTTTGAAGTTGTCCCTTGTTGACATCAGCGGGAAATTTTGGATGTATAATATTAGTAGAAGCAATTGGAAAATGATAATTAGTGAATCAAAAGGGTATTTCTGTTACCCGGAGCTGCTGATTGTCGAGGAAGACGTGACTCTGCAGTTATGCTGATGGAATTAGTTCTGTGGAAAATGGACATTACGTTGAATTCACCACATGAGCCATTGTAGCAATTCCACCCTTTTGTTCCGGCTATTATTTGAGGCGCTGCAATTACTCGAATGGCGGCTATTACGGGAGAATTTGTCGTATACTGTATAGAAACCGGAGCAGATGACTTGAGACTTGAATGCTGTGAGAGACAAAGCAAACCACCGCAAAAAATAAAAAAGAATCAAGTGTTGACAAAAACCTAAAAACAACAAAAAATAAATAATGCATCACCAGGAAGACCTCTGCATGTCTTCAATATTTAATCATTATGAGTCATTATGAGTCCTCTGCAGTGAAAAGACTTGATCTCAGAATTGTGAAACAGCACTTTTAGTAAAGCTTTAAAACTCACAGGTTACCATGGAATAAAAATCCCTTACACCTACATACATTTGATTGCATCATTTCTAAACATACATATGCCGTTCAACGGAAGCCCTAAAGTGTCAGGAATCAAATGCATTACTTCCTCTGTTTTCCCGCAATAACAATATCATTTTCTTGAGGTTTTTGAGGATATAAACTTTATTATCCAGAGATAATGAGATAAATTCACCAGTTATCACGAGAAAACAAAAGGTAATTCCCTCTGATTACTTAAATCCTAATGTTTATTAGATCAGCAGTGGCATGACAGCATACATATGCATCGTGTTGATGAGTGTGACAACTGATCTAAACTGAAAACGTCCTAGGGATTAAGTATCAAGGGGGGACAACCTTTTGTTTTCCCATTACAGGTGAATCTCGTTATCTCAGGATAAAAAGGTTTGTTTTTTCAAATTCTCAAGAAAATGATATTGTCACTTCGGGAAAACCTTTGTTATTCTGTGATGACGACATTATTTAACTCATGATATTAAGAAAACAAATACCATTTAAGTTGTTATCACGGGAAATAATGTGTCCGACCTATGACCGTTTAGGGTTTGTTAAAGAAAGACCTTTAACAATAAAATAACTGGGACTGGAGGAAGAAAGAAGAGAACACTAATACTCTATGTTTATGTAAGAACACCTGAGGTTCACCATTATTTAATCGAATCGAGCATAAAGAGTCTCAAACTCAGTTTTGTTTTGCAACCCTGGTTTTGTAAAACGACGGATAAATGAACCTATTATCTGTTTGTATTCATGAGCTGATGATTTAGATAAACAATGCAGAATATCCTGTTTTATTTACTGTAACAAGTACAAAATGTGTCATGTAATTCATTTCATCTTTCATAATCTCGAATAATCACATGTGTACTTACAAGAAGCTCACTGAGACTTGAGTTCTGGCCAGGACATGTCCCCAAAGACTAAATAAGAGCTCCACCATTGATCCACAAATCTATTCATTCATTCACTCACTCACAGTTTCTGCCCCTAGCGGTGGTAAAAAGGCACCCCAACGTCAACGGACCAGACTGACATGCTGCTACAAAGCGGTGGAAGCTTTGTGCCTATGAAACCAGGCGGGCTTGTATTTTAAAGGGCTTCCAACGGCGAATTAAAACCGTGCCACCTCAGTCAACCGTCTCAATGAGAGGAAACAAATCCATAACCGCTGGCTTTAAAAGGCCACAGGACCAACAAACCTTTTAAAAGACCAAAAGAGGTGTAAGCTGAGAAACAAAGGTCAATCTAATATGGACTTCTTTAACGATTGTTTCACTCTTTGACTAATTCCCAGAGGCTAAAAAAAAAGAAAAGAAGGAGTGAAGGGGAGGGAGGGAGGGAGGGATGGGAGAGGAAAGATCCAGTTAGCTGGTCCACTTGCTGTGCTTTCTCTCTGCCTATTGAGGAAACGTCGTGAGGATCCAACTGGGAATTTAACCAAGGTGGGGCTCTTAAGTCCTCCTCAACTAACCTTAAATCGTCTCTTTAAGGTAATGTTCACAATTTTCATAAATATTTAAAGATGTGACACCGTAATGATAGTGCGGCCGAGGCTAGCCGGGCCTCATGTCTGCCATTACCAGGCTAATCTAAGCTCCCCATGAGAATTTCTAGATTTAATTTAGGCATTTGGGGATGATGCTTGGCGGAGACAAGGGCCATCCATCTTCTCTTAACAGTCCTAATCTTTATAGAGGCTCCAGACTTCAGGTAGTGCATGTGATGGATAGCACCCCTGGCCGAGGACAGTCCATTAGTAGGAAGAGAAAACCACAGAGCCAAAGCCCAGTTACACTGTCTTGAGTGCAATTTCGGAGGTAGTGGCAGCTCTGTATACTACATTACCAAAGAAAAAAAGCAATGTTTTGGAACAAACGTCCACCCCGGGTTAACCGTCCGCCCCTCATAGGTTCAGATTATCGAACTCCGAGCCTGCAGAGGGCTTCACCCCTGGCCGCCACAGAGCTCAGGAGCCATTAAAAGAAAAAGCAAACGCTCGACTCGACAGTGGGAGTATTATTCTGACTCGGGGCAACAATCACAGAAGAAGAGGCGACTAGAGTGCATCCACTTTAAACTTCATTTTGAAGCTTCAATCGCGGGAAGAAATCCAAGACGTGTTCAATGGTTTAGCCCTGAAATAGCAAAGAGAAACTTCTCGACTCTGACTGACAGAGCTCTTGATACAGTAGCGTGATTGACAGCGTGTGACAGCTCAGTCGGTATTTGATATCAGCCGCAGTTAAAGTTTTTTTCATGACAGACAGGCTGAAACTAGGTCTATATTTTGGATTTCAGACAGATGTGTAGGTGGGGGAGAAAAAAATATCATATTTTCTGCCTGGAGGACCTAACCTTGAAGGTTTAAGATGTATACTGCTACTCCGCGTCTGTTTAAAACCCCTTCAAGCGTAAAATCATGCCAAACTTTGAATATATCACCGATGCTAATTTGTGCATCTGGAAATCTCGGTGACCTTGGCGCTCGTGGCATTATCAGGACGACGTTACATAAACAGCAAATAAACAGAAAAACAAACTTTGCTAGTTAATCAGCTCAAGTAAAGATGATGCGCTTTTACTCTCCCCATGATGTCCAATTAAGAGTTGTGTTTATCACTGGAGCTCTGCAGCAGGGCTTCTTTTTTTTTTTTTCCCAGGTACCCACTGCTGCTGCTGCCACCACTTTTATCTGCGCAGACAGCAGGACACCAGTTCAAAACAAAAACACGGATTATGTATAAAAGTAAAGGGAGGGTAAGGAAAAAAAAAAGTCTCATCCATATTGGCAAAGACTTGTTTGTTAAATCATTCTGAGCAAACACAAATACACTGTTTATCACACATTCATTTGGCATTATAGCAGGCTTCAGTGCGTTTCAACGGAGTAAATAAAGGGAAGATAAAATGCAGTAATCCATCACAAATCATCTCAGGCCTCCTGTCATCTCGCGCAGCATGCTAGCCTGCCTTGGCTTTAATTAAGTTATTCTGGAACTGCTGACAACAAAATAAATAAAGAAATGGAGGGGAAATAGAGAAGAGTGTGAAGTGTGGGGAGTTTCTATGGAGACCTGAAGCATCTGGCTTGATCCCAATAATTTGTTCTCTGCTGTCTTCATCTCTCTCTCTTTCTCTTCCCGTCTCACTCCCTCACAAGTTTATTCGCACAAAAAAATCCCTCTCCGTCACGCGCACAGGACTTACAAGTTTGATTGTAATCACCGTCATCCTTCAAAACATCGCAGCGTTTCGGGACATCAAGGCTGGAGAAAGATTCTTCAAAACCCGCCAGTATTTGTGAGTCTTCTCTCACCTTGATGCTCCGTTTTCGGGGGTGGGGGGGGGGCTCTTTAAGAGCTTGAACGACGCACTTGACATTGTTTTATCGCCTTGATGCTTAATTGCTTTTCTACGTTTTATGGGAAACGATTTTTAAGTGTGATTTTGGACTGACGACAGAAAAAGGACACTGTTTCAGCAACCCCGCCTGTAAAATAAGATTCAACTCAACGGATGTCACTGTGCAGGATCATCGCCGCATATTTCTGTCTGTTAATGATTTTTTTGGCAAACAAAAGAAGGAGGTGTTTATTAATAGATAGCCTGCGTGACCTATAATTCTCGATATTTATATATATATTTCCCTTTCTTACTGTAATAGCAAGGCTTTATGGTCTTGTGCAGGTCAAGGCTTTTCTGCATTATAGCTTTTATGACTGTCAGATAATGTGCACATATAAAGAAAAAGAAGAGGTTTTTCAATTAACACACGTACAGAGGTGAAGGCTGTGGGAATGTTAAGCCAATGCCGACAAGACACAAGGGTAAAAGCTCAAGGTAGGTGCTAATTAAAGTAACAAGGAACTTTAATTTTGTGTTGATTCTGGCGACTCCTTTGGACACGAGCACTCCTACAGCTGGCAATCTTGTTAAGCTCAATAAAACTGCTGCTACCGAGTAAAGACTAGATAAGCTTTGGCTTCTCCCGCTTTTCCCTTTCGGCCATGTGTATTGTATTATTGAACAATGATGAAATGTGATGATGATGAATTGACATGCCCGAAATAAACAACATAAATAAATAAATAAATAAATAAATAAATAAATAAATAAATAAATAAATAAAGTAATCATGTAACGTCTTCAAAATAATAAGCCAACAGCAAGACAATGCTCAGTAGTCAAGCCAGAATATGCTATCAGATTTGTAAGGCAGTTGTTCTGCTGGCAGTACAGAAGTATCCGTTGTCGCACCACCAGACTACAGAGCAGTTTATTTTCTAAGCAACAAAATAGTTTTCACAATCTTAGCGTGTAGCAGGAATAACTATACAGAAATGGACGACCCTCTTGCAGATGCTCTAGTGTGCTGATGGAGTCCATCCGCATTAACTTGCATTCATGAGCTCCTTGTGGTGCGTTTGATGACTATTTTGCATGACAAAAAAACACAGAAATTAGTACAAAAAGATTTCATCCAGCCGAGTCTGTGGTGAAATGTGTTGCTCCGTATGGTGAAAAAAATGAATAATGTCAGAAATGTCACAAACCGAATACTTGACACTTCATTCAGCAGGTGTGTTTGGGTCTGTCACTGTTTACTGTCAGCCATCAATTCAAACCATTAAACGAGGGAACATCAGCCAAATTCAGCAGAGCGACAGACAATAAAACATGCAAAAACCTTCCCCACATGCTGTTTCCATCATGTAGCGCACAGGCACCAGTAATTCAAGCTAGAGAGGGTACAGCGGGATAACTAATGGTGTAAAGTGCTAAACTGTGCCACTCTACAGCATTCAGTCTCAATTTGGACAGTGAAGGAGCGACACCTTTTAAAGCCCGAGGCTTGTTTCAAAGCAGTGATGGAAGAGGTCCTAACAGCCTCTCTACAGCTGATTTTAGGGAGAAAGAGGAGGTGGATGATAGATGGCTGAACTTTTATATTTGACCCAAAGGAAAACAGAACACAATGTAAACTGTGTGCAGGCGGGTCACCCCGGAATTCATGAGAAGATTAAAGTTCACTTATCAACCCGAAAGGTTCAGATGTGCCTTCGGTGTTTAATTTCATTTGACGGGTCAGTCACTTTAAGATCTGATTAGTTTGTGAGTGGAGTTTGAGTGAAGTGCAGTCTGCTGAGCTTTCATGGTTGTACTTCAGGTCATTTGGACTCAATCAAGGAAACCAAAGACATAAATCCTTTGAGTTCACACTGACTTTTCATAAACGAGAGATTAGGACCTTTTTTTTTTCCGGGATGGCGAAGTCAAGTAATAAATGAGCGCAGAACATTGTTCACCCTGCCATGGCGAACTAACATTCTCGATGTCAAATCCGAGGAAGGTTAGGGCAACGGTTTGGCATCAACAACTTTTGTCCGTTACGATTGGATGAACAGTGTCACTTGACTTCGCTATCCGAGGAAAAGGACCAGGGTGACGTGCATCAGTGATCCAACAGCAACCCCCCGTCACCGCTAATGTAGAGGCACTGGAGTGCATGGAAGGTTTCACACACCTTAGTGAAGAAATGACGTCAAGGACCTTCTCAATAAAGCCAGCGCTGCTTTACTGCAAGTTAACTACGTCACATCTGAAAGTTTAAGGAAGGCAGACTGAAAAGATCATAGGATCGGGCTTTACAACAGTCAGCTAAAGGCCATCCTTGTTTGCTTACACAGATTCTGCTATAGCTACTGACCTGACAAGATCTCAAATGAGGAGCTGCTGCAGAAGACAGGCAGCGTTAATATGTCCCCTGAGACAAAGAAGCATTGATTACAATGGCTCAGTCATGTCCTGAGAAACGGAGGCAGACCTAAAACCACCTGACCAGGACAGTGATAAGGAAGATTTGGGTCTCTCATGGACAAAAGCACAGACCAAAGCACAAGACTCACAAGGGGTTCAGTGGCAGCGTACAATTGCAGCCTTATGTCCCAGCCGGGGACAAAGAGGGACGGCTAAGTAAGCATGAAGTCACGTGGACTGACAGGCAGCTCGCAGATTGGACACTTTGATTTGTACCCACGTGGGAAAATCTCATTTTTTCAGCAGGTCATGCAGCCCTTTACTCGACTTTATGTGTTCATTCACTCTGCCTTGTGTCACAAAGAGCTCAGCATTGAAAAACTGATTATAATCATGATCAATCAACTGTTGTAGCATGATCTAACAAGGGCTAGTTAGTGTGTGGGTCGCTCTTAAACACACAAAGCAGGACAAATGCCAAGCACACATCTGTTTGAACTTTCTGATCGAAAAGAGAAAAGTCAGAGAACATGCAGCTGTGGCTCAGGGGTAGAGCCAGCGTCTGGTTATCGAAAGGTTGCTGGTTCGAATCCCCTGGTCTGCATGTTGAAGTGTCCTTAGGCAAGATACTGAGTCCCAAAACTGCTCCTGATGTGCTGGTCGGCACCTTGCATGGCAGCCAATGCCATTAGTGTATGAATGTGTGTGTGAATTACTGTAAGTCGCTTTGGACAAAAGCATCTACTAAATGCTCTAAATGTGGATGTAAAAGTTGACCAAACAATCTTGCGTACAGGCGAAACAGTTACTCCACCGCTCGGATGATTTAGTGGCAGCATATCGTTTGTATTTGTGCTTGAGATCCATGTTTTCAGGTCACGCCGGTTTCGAGTCCACACCAGAGATTCTCATTTCAACAGAACCAATTAGGTAAGAAGCGAAAGCACCCAAAGATGATACCAAAAACCAGCAGTCAAAATTAACTCTGCGTGTTGGTGTCACATCCATTCTTCCCCTCCGAATTTCTCCATTCATGTGAGAAGGTACTTCTGGTTTTTAACTGCTTCTTTTATGATGCCGCAGCTCACTCCTAATTATAAGAGCCAAAAAATAAAAAAATAAAAACTGTGTTGACACGTATAGAACAAACATTAATACAAACTAATTTAACTTTGTGATGGTAATTTAGGTCAGAATTTAAAGGGGGAAAAAAACTAAACTGCGAGATGGATCTGTTCATTAGTTCATGGGTTTTCACTTCAGACATCTGCTGCTCCAATTTAAATGTTTCTTGCGTCTACAGTTAAGTCATTATCTAGCCTGCGTGACTGCCTCCCTGCTGTCAACACCGAGTAACAAAATGATGCACGACTGAAACAACAGTGGGCACAGGGATAACATTAACTAGATATGAGAAAAGCCATTTAAGTCTCATTCAGATGGAGGACAAATGAGAGCGCCTTAAGTTCTCCCGTGCCCCTCGAAAACTTTTAAATCTGGCGTTTTCTGCGAGGACAAAAAAAAAAAAAAAAAAAAGTGTGAAATGTTTCTGCACGTGACAATGAGTGGGCACTTTGGGCAGATTAGATTTTTTGAAAATAAGACAAAGCAGGAGAGGAGGATTTCCTCATGGGAGGAGAAACCTTGGCTCCTAACTCGGCCCATTGTCTCCTAGTCTTTTATTTCCCTAGACTTCAACAGAGGGATAATATGCTTCAAATGACACCATATTGTTGATAGCAGAGAGGCTTATTGTCCTCCTTTCATGTCTGCGATAAAAGACACAGAGAGCTACTGTTCCAGCCGCCGGGATTGAGAAGAGAGCACCATTACACTTCCTCATCTCCATAAAGCCTCCATTCATCCATTTACCTCTCAGGACTCTGGGCTCCGGCAGCCTGAAGGAAGAAGCAGTCGAGTGCAGAAAGCTGCTTCGCTTTTTCGCTCGGGCCTCAGTGCGGTGTAGCGCCCAGGCAGGCTGATGTGCTGAGTAGTGACAGTCAGCAGATTCGCTTTGTTGTGCACTTTCATTTGGGCAACAAGGGACTGCTTTCGTTAAGTGCAACTCACTGGGATGAAAGAAGTAGAGTTGGCGAAGGCGGGCAACGTTAGTTTTACCCTATCACTTTGAAATCCAAGCTATAACCATCTGTCTAACTCACTCCAGAAATTCAAGCCAGCAGAAAGCGGGGGGACAGATTATTCATTTCAACTCCTACAGCACTCAAGTTATATCTTTGCAGCACTGACGCGGAAAAGTAGATAGCCTTAAAGTGATCACAATTGAATATTAATACTACTTAATTACCCTTCAGGGGAGATATGAGTCCAAACATCGCTGATGGGACTGCTCGGCCTGCTGGAGCGTTTTGCCAAGCGCTTTAACAGCCTTGTCGTTAATGGGCGAGGAGCTCCGAGGAGGGTGAAAAAAGGAGCACTTGCGGTTTAGAGAGTGCTCGCAGATGACGGCCATGATGATGTGTGTTTCTTTTTTTCCCCTCTCTATCTCCGTCTCTCTGGAAAAACTCTAGAAAACATATCTGCAGCAAGGCCAGATGGGCGGAGTCATCGAATTCACACATGCACTGATCCCCCACATTCACAGAGCGGAGTCATATGGGTTCTACAAAAAAACAGAGCCTTTCAAGGAAAACATAATGGCCGGCGAAAGCTTTGGTGAGCTCTGAAGAGAAGGGGTGACTAACCTTCACTTGGCCATCTTCATTAAAGCCTCTGCCGGAGCAGAGAGAGCTATAGGCCAGCGCTGAAGTGGAGCGAGGCTAACCAGCAATCTTCCACACATGTGAAACACGCACACACACACACATATTAATTCACACCATCGCTCTCTCTCACACACACACTTGCACTTTTTGTTTATCAGAAAACAATGATCAGACGAGCAAAACTGTCAGAGTCTATTCTCACACCATAAAGGTCATATTCACAGGTGCGAGGATTGCCTAATTGCGCATTTCATACAATCTTGAGCCTCTGAATGGGAAAAGCGCGAAGGCATTTCCAAAAGATAAAAAAGCAATAAGGCCTCACAATATTATGTTTCTCCCCAAACATATTTGCCGGAATCATTGGCATTCAAATTACAGAGTATATTTTCCAGCTGATATACTTTAAACAAGATAATCATCAGCGGAGGGAAGTGGGGTAGAAATTTCATTGAGCAAACAATGATTATTTTTATTCATAATCCCGGGGAAAAGAAGAAAAAAAAAAAGAAGGAAAAAGGAGAATATCAGATGAGATGATTCAGGGGTGTCGCGGCGAGCTTAAAGCCACAGGAGAGTCCGTTCTCGTCAACATCAACTAGCGTCTCGTGGCACCGGAAATCAACAGAGAAACAGTGTCTCACCATCATTGAGATGAAATGTGAGCGGCGAGGTAGGAGAGCACATTTTGAACGTAGGAACGGGCAACATTTCAATATCGCTCTCCGTCGCCTCTCATGGCAAAAACCCTCATATCGTGGTTCACAGTTTTCCCATGTGTAAAATGAATAACACATTTTGCAAAAAAAAATCTGTCACAGCGCGAAACACTTGGGAACATATTGTATATACATGTTTTTCTTTTTGCTCCAGTGAAGACCTTAAACATATATTGCCAAGATGACTCATGAAAGCAGCCCGCAGCCTCAAAGATTATTTAAATAGCAGTTTTTTTTCTCTCTTATGTTTTACTTTTTGGAATACTTTCAAACAGAACCCCTCCCCCTCCAAAAAAAAAAATAACATTACTTTGAAGTGAAACATATTGATCTCTGGCATAGACGTCAACCAGATAGGCTTTATTGACCCTCTTCTGCTCGAGTGTCCCAGTAAGCCATGTCATCGAGCCAGGACCCTGAACTGGAAGCGGCTAATTGGAATGCGTCCGTCATTAATATTTTTATTATTTACACCTGTGCCCTCCCTGCTCCGGAATCATCAGAATGACTTCAGTGAATAGGGCCTATTAAGGGGTTTGGCCGGGATTCATCTTTAGACATCTGTTTATAAAATGGTTCATTTTCATATATTGCCTGATAAATATTTGTCGCCTGGAAACCCAGATGAATCTGAGAGATCATGTTTCATTTGCTCTGGCAGACACATCCGTCGGCCCTCCAGTTCAGAGCATTTTCGCAAATGATCGCTCCGAGCACCAGAGCTCACTCGGGTTTGAACTGGACTCTATTGGACCGTGCCATCACTGTTTGAGCAGCGGAGCGGTCTGAGTTTCAAGAACTGAGCTCAAATTCAGATTAACCAGAATAATTCAACTCGCATGAGCCGAGAAGAGCGAGCAGTTTGTGTGGATGACGTTATATAATTAGCAGCCTCCGTTTCTACAACTTGTTTTCAGAGGCATATCGTTACAGTATTATGTCTCATTATCTCTTACGTTCCCATCCTCCTCACTGTCGAGAAGCTCTTGCACAAGATGTGCCAATTTTTTTTATTTAATTGCCTAGTGCTCTACTACTTTGAACACTCCTCTCTCATTTTAGGGCAGAGCAGCAAATTGGACTTCGCAAACTCATTGAGATCTAAAGGCGACTTGGGTTGCTTTGGGCGGAATCACAACTGTTTATCTAATATGAGGAGGGGCTGATACATTGACTTTGACAACAGCCTGCATTTTGAGGGTTCAACAAAAATATATTTGCGAACAAATTTGACTCTTGACTCGTTTCAGGCCAACAAGGCCTGATTTAGACATTTCGTAACACGAGGACAAAACTGCGCTGCTGGTGTTTCAGTTTAACACGTGACCGTGCTAACTGGTGACTCCCTGCACTGTCCTGTCTGGATGGAAGCTAGCTTGCTAGTAGTAGCAGACTGTCAACTGTACAGGTTGCCAAAAGTCACTATCAGAACATCAACAGATCGGGTAAGTGAGCTGGAGATGAGAAGATTAGCCAACTAATTGATAAGTCAACTGTAATAACCTCAATTTTCAACAATTTTGATAACTGATGTATTACTTTTAGGGGAAAAAAGGCCAGAAATGTCTGGGTTCTTGAAGGTAAATACTTGCTTGTTTTCAGTTGTTTCTTGCAATGTACTGAATATCTTTAGGTCTTTAACAGTTCAACAGACATTTGAGGACTTCACCTGCTCTTGGAGTATTTTCAGTATTTTCTGACAAATAAATGGGGAAAACAATCGTCGAGATATATTTAAGGGAAAGGTTTAATAATTCATCAAAGTTACTGTGCAGCTAGCTTACCGGTAAAATCTCTGCAGCACCTTTACTGATTAAAATAAACACTAAATAAAATTGGATCAGACAACATTGCCTGAGGGTCCATGACAACATACATACTGGGTCAAATTATTGAATATTGAAATTATATTCAAAAGTGGTTTTAAATGCAACTGAAACTTAATTTGACGGATACATCCATGTTGAGCTGACATGCCTGCCTGCCTGCCCCCCCACACATACATATACGTAATCACTATGGCCTCTAATGTTGTTGCTACAGCCTCGCAGCAGATGATTATATTGTCCAAGCACACGGCTCAGATGTGGTCACTTGTAAATTACTTTGTTGACACTCTCTGACTTAAAGATCATTTTTAAAAAAACTATTTTTTTCTTTACTGGAACTCACCACTCTTTATATCACTACAGAAAAACTGGGGAAAAAAATCCAACCTAGAAATAAGTTAAAAAAAATAAACAGTGAATTCAAGGCGCTTCTTGCTTGTGATAAGCAAAATTATCTGCTAATGGAACAGGTGAAAAGTCTAATTTGTCACCAGCTATCTCTGTCTGGGTAATTGTGTCTTATTTTAAGTGTTATAACATATTTTTTACTTTAAATTAGACAAATAAGTAAGATTTTGAGTTTTTGGAGAGAAAGCAGCAATATATATATAAAAACAAATCCTCAGTGACAACAACAGAAAACAATTTCCTTTATGGGAATTAATATGAAACTTGTGAGAGCCTTGAAGTATTTTATCTCAAATAATAGTTCACAAATAGTTCAGGTGTGAAGTGAGTGTGAGCTGGTCTTCAGTTCTTCTCAGTTTCCTTTAACAGTGAGAATGTAAAAAAATTCTGGCTGTTTGAACCGCGTCTGTATCACTGACAGCTGTGAACTGCTGCTTCAAGTGTAATTGAAAAGCTTTGTGTCGCTGCGTCTCATCAGCGTCGTCTGGCGACTGTGGATTCGGGAGTGTTATTCTCTGACAGTGTTGGTGGATATCAATAATACATTTAATAAATGCAGAGAGAGAGATGATCAGCTGCTACAACGAAATGATAGAAGAGGAAGAAAGGAACGTCAACGTTCATCGAATTCAGGTGAAACATGAGCTAAAGGCCAATGTTACCTGCTAACAATGCTAACACGCTCACAGTGACAACGCCAACATGCTGGTGTTTAGCAGGTACGATATTTACCATCTTAGTGCGTTTGTATGCTTATTTTAGCACCAAATGACGCTACATGAAAGTCACTCTAAAGTTATCCCCTGGGCATTATGGCCACAGTGGCGAACCAGACATCCACATCCCCTCAAACATGCCGCTGCAGTGTCTGAAAATGTGTTGGTGTTCTGTCTCTCCTGGGGTCTGCCCGCCTCTAATTTAAGATCAGGTCTAATTATCTTCTGTTTGCTTGTTTGTTATGTGTGTTTTTTTGTTTTTTTTTTGGAACTGGTCCGACTGCCTTTAGGTCCATGTAGTAACATGTCCACGTTGTTTTTGGATGATTAATCTCTGCGTGTCCTCATTTCTAATCGAGCCCATCTGAAGACCCTCCGTCCCGAAAAGTGACAATTGTGTAGAGGCAAACTGAACCTGCGGGGTTCTGTGCTGGCTGGGCTTGACTCGGTTTGACCCAGCAAACGACAAGGTGCGTCTTTGACTTGATACCCCTGTCTTGAGGAATGACAGCAGTATATCGAAGCATAAATGCTGGCAAAAGCTTCTCTAACTTGGCAATAAACACTTTTCATTTCCTACAAATTCTTTACGATTAAACCCTTTTATTGAGTTATTTAACAGCTTTTATTATAAAGCAGCAAAAAAAAAAAAATGTCAGGAAATGTTGAGTTTACACCAGCAGTAACTTGATACAACCCCTGAAACAGCTGAAAGCAATTATGGCGAAAGGGTAAAATAAAGCAGATGTCTTAGAGCACAAGCAGGGACACCAGCGAGAAATAGAGTTTGAGGTGGAAAAGGGGCGTCGCCACAGGTTGGCCGCCGCAGAGAGACGTCACAGCTGCATTGCTTTGAGGGAAGGTCGGGCCCCACTTAGGAGATGGCCCGTCTTAGGCGTGGTGTGGCGTAACCCCTTACGCTTAAGCTGGTAATGGGATAGCAAATCAGCATGGTCGGCTCAGCCACGAGTCCCCCTGGATCGCTGGGCAAGTGCCGAGGTCCTGCATCACCGGTGCAGCTCTTGATTCTCCTGCTTTTTATAATCAGCTTACTCCAGAACATCAAGACAGAATTATACTGCTCTCAACAACAAACCAGTGGTTGTCTCCGAGCTCTTCAGAGCGGCTGGGTGCTCATCTTGGACCTGGTTTAAACATAGAGATGCACGGTTATGAAACGGACACTATGGATGTGATGATGTGCTCACTGCAGCATGCTGTAGGGCGTTTGAGCGTGTGGTGGATGACAGCAACAGTCAGATTTGAGGAGCTGCTCAGAAAGAGCCAGATAAGTCATTAAATCCAACTTGCTTTGAAAAATCAAAGCAGTGAAGAGAAAAATCACTGATAACTCGGCCTGGCAGGGGAAACAAAGAGAAAACACTGCCTGCATCCCATCATCTCTGACCACCCAGAACAGTCTTATCAGTAGATACATCTACAGTATAACACATCCAAAGACAGGTAAGATAAAACTTGACACACTGGCAAAGCAGCTTCCATTTTGTGGAGGAAAAAAACAAGGCACGTGTCTGCCGGCAGCTCGGAGTCGTCGACGACTGCTTCGTCAGAATTGAAACCACCAAATAAAACAGACTGGTAAATCACACGTACGTCCCTCACGAACATCAACATTTCCTCAGAAGCCCGCTTCATTTATTTTTCAGCCATGCATATTTAACAGTTGCTCTCACTTGGGGAAAACAGGCCACTTCATGGAACTCATTCCAGGAATTCATCAGCACTCCGTCAGGCGACATGGCAGCCAAATATTTCTATGTCAGAAATACACGGGCCAAAAAAAAAAAAAAAAAGGAAATAGGACATACTGATGATCAACTGTGATCACCAGTATGTCCCGAGACACGACGAATCAAAAAAGGAACAATTCTTAGAAAAGAAAGCAATCGAGTTACACGATCGTTAGGATGTTAATGAGCTGCTGATTCCACATCCAAAAGTTATAGATTCAAAGGAGAAACAAACAACGCGCACGATCCCCTCACCACCATACATGTGGCCTCCTTTTTCTAAAGATGACTTCCTCCCTTCGTGCCGTCATATTTTATCTTCAGTGTTCAGCTTTGATATTTGCTGCCGAGATCTTAAGATTAAAGCATTAGAGTGAGATAACATACGAACACGCTCCGTCTACAATCCCCTGCTCTTATATTAGACTTTTTAGGGATTTAATCCTCTTTTTAATATCAGAAAGCATACAAACCTAATTAGAAGCAATACGCTGACGACTTCAGCTTCATCTTTCATCTTGCTTTTTATCTACAGACCATATATTTGTTGCAACTGCTAAACTCCAGAACAAAGGAAAAGACGCAACAAAACAATAACAACAAAAAGAAATATTTGGTAGACTGCCATGAAAAAGCCCGAGTTCAAAAGAAATATGGACTTGCTGCGCATTGCATCATGTGGCGGGGGGGAGGCGCGCACCGCCAAGTCATCTGACACGGCGCTCGCTTCCAGACGAACCTGCAGCCGATTATGTGCGGCAAAAAAACAGAAAAGGACTCATTGATCTCTCCCCCGACCATCACCTCATTTAAACTAAAAACAAAAAACAAAAATGTCTCCCTGCATGATATTTATGGGACATAAAATAAGAAGTAGACAAATCTAATTTATTTCAGGGTCAATTCCATCAGCCTCCAGTGTCGGCGCAATCAATGGCAGTGAAAACATTGTTCCGTTAAAGTGTAAAAAAGAAAGAAAGAAAGAAAGAAAAACGGATAAAAGACAGAAATCTCCATAACTGCCACTGCGAGATTCAGAAGGGCTACGTGGCTGCATCATAAAGGTCTAATTTAGCCTGTCTTTCGAAGCGAGAGCTGCATGAACACACCCACCGATTGCCACATGACCTCCGCAAAGAACTAAAACACAGGGTGTTTTCCCTCAGCGCAGCCATAATGATACATTACTATTTATGCTCCGGCAGCTGGTGGGTGGCTGTGCTGAAAAGTCACTCAGTCTGCCTCCTTTATTTGCCCCCTGAATCTTGTAAGGCTCTGCGAGGTTCACTTTTTATATGAATGCCTCAGTTAGTTAAGATGTAAATTCCTTTTACAAGTTGAGTGATGGCTCACAGGTTTTTATTTATTTTATTTTTTTGGAGCTGTGAATGAAAAGATCCTCAGCATGTAAATGACTTCTCCGTGAAGACTTTGTTTGTTTGGTGCTGCACTAACTATGTGTTGAAGGCTCAGTGCAGCAGTGAGACTGCTGGCTACTCACTGTGGCTCCATGGGAAGGAAGTTTTAAGAGCAGTCGTCATCAGGCAATTAAAAGATTAGTCTGTAATTGACAATTATTTCTGACGATCGATCAGTCATTTCAGTCATTTCCTTCAGGCTAAAAATGCCAAAACATCTGCAGGTTCCACTTTCAGAAAAATGGGAGTATTTGCTGCTTTTTCTTTGTCAGGTATTAAACTGACCAATTAAGCAATTTGAAGACGCCCTCGTGGAATCTTTTAATGCACATTCATACACCAAATGATTTACGGGTCGAGAGAAATCATCTGCAGATATAATTGCTTGTTGCAGCCATAATTTAAAGCAACACTGTGTACAATTTTCCTCTCAGGTTTAGAAAAGTTTGGCTCATAAGATTTAAAACATACAGTATGTCATTTCTACCACCAGGGGGTCTCTAAGTCAAAACAAGGAGAACAAAAGATGGAGTTGATGACTTCATGAAGAAACGAGGGATGATGGGAGTTGCTGTCTTCATTCTAAAAAGGTCCAATTTGTAAGTAAGTCGATTTTTGAGTCTCATTGCCAATTCGTCAAATACGGACCCTTCGGGTTAGCGGCCAACCCGACCTACGATCCCAAAACGTACGTATTCGAGGCTCAAAAATCATCTTTCTTACAGTCACCTGAACCGAAATTCGACACAACTGAGGCAGAAATGTTCACGGACCAGGTCGTGTTTTAGAGACACATTCACGCCATGTTTGGTGTGTCTGATATCATCGATATCATTTCAAGCGGTGTTGTCCAGACTAGTTATGCTGTGATGTGATGTCTCAGCCACTCATGTTGGTGTTCTTCCTGAAATATCACACTTAGTGTTTTGTATTTCGCTGTTTGGTTAGGTTTACGCTACAAAGCGACTTGGTTAGGAAAACATGGATTCGGGTGAAATGCACGCTTTCACAACAATGAAACACGTGTCTGAAAGAACAACTTCTTCCGTGGGACTATTTTTCTTTAAGTCGTTAAGCTTTAACTTCATAAAAACATTATTGGTCAGTGTCCGTGATACTATGTCTTCACTACGATTTCTCAGGGTTTCAGCACAACCCAACAGAATAGATTTCAAAGGTCTGGTAGTTTAAAGAAGTGGAAATCTTACACATTACGTCTTGAATACACTCAGGGGGGGTTTTGCTATGACAGCCTTGCTTATTCTGCCATGACCTGTGCTGTATGGGTGGCTGTGTGAATGAGCCGGTTCGCCAGCTTCATGACTCTTTTCTTACATTTGTACCTACATAGTTTTGTTTGAAGTCAAGGTACCAGAAATAAAAACTCCCTGGTGGAACATTTGGCTCAGATCTGCGTGTTAAAAAAAGATTGCGTAGCTGCTTCCATCACCGGAGACCTCTCACTATGTCCTCACAAGTGTCGTCAGAACTGCACATGCACCAGAGTCACGTTCATCGTCTCTTTAGGACTGTGGATCTTCAGCTGAGTTTTATTTAAACGGAGGTACATAATCACATTTGCTGAAAAATGGGAGTGTGAGGTTTTTTTTTAACTATCTGTAAATGTTTACTGTTCGAGCTAGAGGCAACAGCCAAGGCTCCACAGGTGTTAAGCTTCTGTATAATATATCAATGTTGCCGCTATTCAGCATTAAACATTTAAGAGCTTTGGACTCCGCTGTATTCAGAAGAGAAATATTTGCAGAGATTTCCTGTCTTTGCTTATTAAAGATCGACATCTAAACATCGGGGGGGGGGGGGGTCACCGTGTTCTCCTCCTCCGTCTCCCGTTTGTTCTCCGCTGCCAAGGGCACTGCTGCGGTGCAACGCATGCAGCACAAAGACGGCAGGCGGGCACACCGGGCACATGATGAGAAGTTAGATATGCGTTCTTTAGGCATTAAATACCGCACGCAATCAAAGGTGAAATTAGCAGTTTCTGGTTTATTAAATCCCAGGGAGGGAGTCATTTGATTATTCTGCTCCTCCACTTGTGCTTCTTACTGCTGTCACACCTCAAACTACAAATTAATTGGGTTAAAAATGCAAAAAAAGGAAAAAAGAAAAAAAAAAGTCTGCATCTCATTTTCTGCCAGGCAAAAAGGCTCCCGGTGAGTCAAAATCATCATTTGATTTTTAGCTGCTTTAGTTTTCCCTTGTGGACTTTCACTAGATCCGGGCCTATTAATGCATGTATTTACATGTATATCATTTGTATTCTCCTGAAGCCAGACAGCATAACTGTGGCACTCCTCCACAGATAATTAATTGTGAAATATGGTGTGTGATATAGTGAGTGTGAGGGCATCTCGCAAGAATCTCGGGGGGTAAGGGTATACTTTAACTGGTTCATAACAATAAATATCTCAGAACGTATGGCTCAGGTTGAGATATAAATTCTTCTACGGGTTCACAAAATCGCTCTCCGACTCTACAGTGCATCTCCAGGTTTAATATTAAAGATTTAATAATGTGATTATATTCGCTGGTTTCAGACCTGTGAGAGGAATATTTCATGTCAATTGTTCTCTATCTGAAGAGAGGCATATTTTCTTAGTAAGAAGAATATCCTATTGATGAATATTAAAATATGTTTAAACGCGTTACGCAAACTTTAACCCCCATTTAGCATTTATAAGCAGTATACAGACAGTACTTTATTTATTATACACTATGATGTAGTTCTGACAACATACCAGGACTTTGTCTGTTTATTTTACAATTTAATGAAAACATAATTTATATGGTTACAACTACGCGATAATATATTGTTACGTATTATAACTATTATAACTTAACCCATTTAAATCATCCAATATCTGTTTACAACAACATTATAGTCAGTACTTTTACTACAGTACTATTTTGATGTAGATGCACTTTACCTGAATACTGACTATAATGTTGAAGGTCACTTTGTACAATCAGATTAAAAATACTA
The DNA here is from genome assembly GCA_963678695.2 of Diplodus puntazzo. Classification (NCBI taxonomy): domain Eukaryota; kingdom Metazoa; phylum Chordata; class Actinopteri; order Spariformes; family Sparidae; genus Diplodus; species Diplodus puntazzo. The sequence goes on along the minus strand of OZ023162.1, from coordinate 10,743,835 downwards.
TAAAATGAAATATTGTACAAAATATAAAATACATGCAATGAAATGTAATCAAACATAAAGATTGGACTCTATTGATCCCTGGGGCAGGATTTCAGAAACTACACTGCAGTACTTAAAATTAGCTCCAACTTTAAAGGTGCAATGTGTGCAGTTGAAAACATTCAACAGACTGAAGGAAAAGTAGTTTTGATGTTGTGTTGTCTATATATTTTGTTAGGTCTGTGTGTCAGACCGCTAGCTGCATGGCTAACTGAGCTAACTAGCTAACGGTAGCTATTCATTTTACAGTCTTCCACAGATGATCAATTCTTACATACTGCACCTTTAAAGTGATGAGCACATTAATCCATCAATAATTAAACACAGTAATGTAATATCTTATACAAAGTACTGCATAATAGTACTATCAGTAATGCTGTGTATAAATGCTGAATCTAAAGTTTAGATGGGATGATTTTAAAATTGAAATGCAATTAAAACTATTCTGAAATGTGTCTCTGGGGCTGCAACTCGTGATTACTCACGATTGATTATCTGCGAATAAAATACTGTCGACTGATCACTGCAGTTCGAGTATTCTCCAAATGACTTGCAGTGGCCATCGATCTGCTCAGAGTAACCACACACTGAAAGCTGGATCAGCCTCTGTCAAACATTATCAAGGTACTGTAAATAGCTTGTCTAAGTTCAATATTGATTTTTTTTCCCCAGCCACTGCAGTTCTTTATCCATCTATGCATCTGAAGAGTTGAGCCGCATTCACTGTTCAGTTCTGTTTCCACTTGACAGGCCCAAACCATTAGAGAAGACTGAACAAAGGAACAACAACAACAACAACAACAACAACAACAATGGTTCAGGCTGCTGAAGTACAAAAAAAGTTTTTGACTCTTTTTCATTAGCAAATTAGCCATTGACAAGATCCAAATGGGTAACCTTAATTAACTGAAGCTGCTGCTCTCCAAAGTCTGAACCACCTGGCTGTCAAACAGGGAACACAGCTGGCCATCGGTGTGTGGTCAGCGAGAAATGGACTCTCTCTCTCTGTGTGTGTGTGTGTGTGTGTGTGTGTGTGTGTGTGTGTGTGTGTGTGTGTGTGTGTGTGTGTGTGTGTGTGTGTGTGAAGTCTGACTGATCTAAAACTCCTTATTACAATATTCATACTATTCAAAATAATGGACATAATTCTGTACATCTGTATATGTTTGAGGAGCATTTATACGTCTTCTCCCTTCGTTTGTAAAGTCTCTCTATTATAATGCATTTTGAGCAGGTGAAGATTTTATATACTCTTCGGCAACAAATCATATGTTTGAGGCTTGTGGTGCTGTAAATTTAGTAAATAAAGCCTTTACGTGCAAAAATTATGAGCAGCTACAGCTGTCAGATCAATTAGGTTTAAAAAAATGCAATAAAGTTAGCTGCCTCGCTAAAAGATTGGACCCAGATGGTGATAATGATCGGACGGAATTGGGAGACTTTCGGCGCGCCTCCTTTGAAGGACTTGCACGATGCACAGGATGTTAAACAAGATAGCGTTTGTATATATCTTCTATGAAAACGTAAGTGAGGGGATGAGGTGGAAGCAGATTGATATTGATTTCCACGTGGGAGTCGTGTTGTTGTACTTTCTCTCTGGAGTTGTATTGTCTCCATTTTCTTTATAAGCTTTATTCCTTGAGAAATTCACCCTGTATTTTGACTGATTTCTCACGTCTCTCAGACGAAATAGAAGCACATAGTTGCGTAAAAGGTCAAGTACAACTCCTTCAAAATATTCATGTAGGCTGACTGTTAACTTCTGAATTATGGATCATACTCTCTTGTTTTACTCTCATTTCTGTAACAATCAGTTCCTAGTTTCAGTTCAGCTCTCCTAACACGTTCCAAACTTACTAGCAGCCCAGTAAAATGTCCTACTTATTAACATATGTTGTCTTTGAAGCAAAACGAAAAAAAGAAAAAAGGAGGACAGTCACCCCCCCAAAATGGTTTCATCACATCCTGCAAATGCAGCTTAAAGAACTGCTAAGATATCATTTAAGTTTGTTAAAGGTCGTGCGGTTTGATCGCAGCCCGGCGACAGATGTGATCAGGTCGCGTACTCCGGTCGAGCTTATGCCTGACCCAGAAAATTGGACTGAGAATATTCATGTCTGCGTCCTTTGAGAATTCCACAGACTCTCTCTTTCATGACCGTCATACGACCCTTTCCTGTAGCACACATGGGCAAACTGCCACACCATACTGTAAAAATGCTACCAGATGGCCTCCATATCCTCTTACTGGCTGACTGTGTGGTTACGGGTTAAACCGGTGACGCCCACTCTCGAGTATTTTCACTGTGATTGTAGCTGCTGCTGTTTGGGCACACACAGAACAGAGCAAGCCAGCCTTGAAATCAAATACACAACGATAAAAGGAGAAAATAGCCAGAGGGGGAGAAGATTTTTTCATTTGTTGCCCCGTGTTCTCTTTAGAAAATATACAGCAGCCATTCTGCAATTTAGCCCTCGACTGTAATTAAAGAGAAAGAGTGATTTATTCAAAATATTTGTACCACAGAGAGATGTGTGCCTCTCATGTATAACCATCATATTGGAATCACAAAAGCTGAGCGTCCAATTTTCTGAAAAATAAATACCTGGAGATCTTTAGAAAAACCCAGATGGACGTTTAAAAAAACACTTCCTGCTGTTCAAAAAGTGTATCCAATAAATCCAAAATCCTTCTAAGTACCTGATGAAAAAATGTTCCATCTGTTGCACAACTTTAACTTTTTTAACTGTCTCTCAACACGAGACTGAGATGAGGTGAGCATTTTTTTTTTTTAATTCTCCCGGATTTGCCTCATTTCACTTCCTTTATCGTCTACATTTTTGAGTTTGTATCATGCATGTGTTAGTGTATGAATGTTTGTTGGTGTGTGTGTGTGTGTGTGTGTGTGTGTGTGTGTGTGTGTGTGTGTGTGTGTTTCCATATGTGTGTCACTGTATCATTGGGTTTTGACTTAGGTTTGACCTGCAGGAAATTACATTGGTTTTTGCTCGGTGCTGTATCCTAGGTAACTGAACTTTTTCAGTTTCTGGACATGTTTCAGTTTCTTGTTTCAGTTTCAAGAAACTGGACTGGACTTGTTTCAGTTTTTGAGAAACACTGATTGGCATATTTGGCAGTTAAATCAATTCACCAAGAACATCATAGATAGATAACAATGAAAATATTCTTTGATTCAAAAAATTTGATTTCAAGTGGTGTTGTAGCCATATTTTTCATTGGTGGTCGGAGGAGTCTTTGAGGAAATTGGAAAACACAGTCAGAGCAGGATGCTCTGGTTTATTCAAGATTTTCCGTTTGGAGGAATTAAGTGTTTAAACTGACAACTTTTTTTAAAAAAAAATGATTAAAAACATAAAATATCCATGAATAAATAAGCAAAACATCAAAGTATCAAAATAATATTTTAAAGGTGGGGCTACCTGGGGTACCTCTGCAACAAATGTATGTTTTTTAATAAACATATGACATTGCACATCATTTCCAGCCATTATTATCATTATTATTATCATTATGTGTACAAAAAGTTGGATGAACTAGAGCACATAATTAATAAACAACCTCCAGAAAGCTTTATGATAAATCTAGCATTTAGTCATAGTTAGTCATATTGACTTAACATTAATTTGGCTTAGGCAGTTTTAGAATGACATGAAATCTCTGTCCTTATATATTATTTAACACTTTAAAAAAAACTGTCCTCCTTTAGAAATGTGTGGGTGTCGTTTCATCAGATTTTTTTTTCTAAATCTTGATTGGTGCTCGAAAAATACACGACACCCCCCTTTTTTTTCAAAAATCAGCCCCACCCACTTCAAACCAGCGAGAAAGGGAGCATAGAGAAAAACTCAAAATCTCCCATGTGAAATAAAAACCGCTCCGGCTTTGGCAGACGACAGTGTGTTCATGTGGAAATCTAAAAAGCTGCGTGAGAAAAAAAAAGGGTCTTCGGGACCTCTAAGCGCTGCGAGTGTGCTGGTGATAATAAAAATAACAAACAGCCTGTCAGCCCATGTGTTGTATTTGACTGATCGTGCCCTACACATTTTATTTTAATCATGATGGAGTAGTCATTGAGATGCATAACTGTCTACTTCTTACACTCCGCACAAAAAGCGGGAGGTGATTTGCCTCATTCAATAACTCACTTAGCGCCGCGTTTCGAAGAACTGGGGAGAGGAGGAATGTCAGAATAAACAAAACAAATCAGGCCTAATTGCATCTAAAATTAGATAACCGCAAGACAGGAGGATTTGTAACTGTGAGGGAGGCGGGCGGATGAAAGAGCGTATCAAGGCGAGATCATTGAGAGGTGAGTAACAAAGCCCTGCCAAGCTTTACTGTTGTGGATGAAAAAAAAAAAAAAAAGCTCCTCACCTCAAGGTTACAAGCAGCCAGGCTATGTGCAGCAAATGAAATACTCAAGGAAGACATAAGTCTCATTAAGGCCCATAAAGGACATCCCTAATAAAATCCTCAGCCTGACATGCAAGAGCTCTCCAGTGATGGCTGATTAATTGCTGGTGCAAATGAAAGCATTGGAAGATAGCCGGGGCTCTGTGGCTGTAATTTATCCTCTCCTGTCCTGTCTTGTCCTCGCAGCCCGGGGAGATCGCCCAGGAAGACAGGAGACGAGGAGAGTGGGTGGGGGATGGAGGGATTGAGGGGGGATGGAGGGAGCGTGGCAGGGGTATCATCTTTATATTACTGGTGGAGGAAAACATGTTCAGGTGGCCGCTGAGATCATTTGTTTAGATTGTTGCAGTTATAACAAGCTGTATGTGTTGACATCTGGGTGTTTGAATGGGGGAGAAAAAGTCCCCAAGCAGGTCAGACTGATAATGATGGCTGCAACAAGGCCTGTGAAGAAATATGGTGGCGGCGAGAGATGACCCAAAATATATTCTCGGCAGTCGTACATCAAGTGACGGCTGTGCTATTTTGTGACAGCTCGCCCCGTAATCCATCAATAATATAATCTCGCTGATTCTCCGTCAAGATTTATATTTCATCATTCTCTTTTTCACCTCCTTTTGTCAGATCTGTGTTTATGATTAATAGAGAGGCTCCCGGTGCCAGGAGGGCACACTTGTCAAACATATGGCTAATGAGTGAGTAATTACCTCCATCAAATGCTTTGATGCTTTGCCTTTAATCATATTTGAATCAGACTAAAGTGGATTAATCAATAGTCAGGGGTTTGCTTTAAGAATAGCCGCGGTGCTGGTGGTGATGGTGGTGGCGGCTGCAGCCAAGGTTATGAGGCAGACATGGGGGTCCAAGGACAATCTTGGCCGGGATAATGTCCAGCTGAGGCCAGACACACACCTGCCCTCTAAGTGTAATAAGTGGCTGTGGCACATAAAAAGGAGTGAAGAGAGAAACAAAGGGAATACAAAGATGACCCGGTTGTCCCTGCAGGGCTGCACATAAAGGGGAAAATTGGGGGCCCAATCACCAGGGAAAAAAATCAAAAATCATCCGATACAAAAAACGTCATTAGGTTTTTAACTAAAAATCCTCACAAATTACTTAAATAAACCTTTTTTTTTTCAAATGACTGTTGCTTTTGTAAAATGTCCCGATTTATCATTTTAAAGAACCCTCTCCTGATGATGTGTGAGGTTCTTTTTGTATGAAACACCAAACACATCTTCATGTCTAAACCAGTGAACTACTGAATGAGTCCATTACCAGTGACTCCCATAACAGCATGACCATGGAGGGTAACAGTGACAGGCGTGCCAGACCGTTTTTTGGTCGGGTTAAGGCAAGAAAAGCACTTGGTTATGTTTGTGGTTCGGGTTAAAATAACTATGTTACTTGTAGATGAAGGTTCTCAGTCATTCCGGTCATGGTAAGTCTAGGTGCTGTATCGTAGGCAACTGGACTTGTTTCAGTTTCTCGAAGACGTTTCACTTCTCATCCCAGAGGTTTCTTCAGTTCTAACTATCTGGAGGGGAGTTTGCGGGGTTTTTAAACGTTTTGAGAGTGTGAGTTGTTAAGGACGCGTGTGAGCTCTGAGTTTCTGGGCAGCTTAACAACCAGGTGAGCCCAGGTGTGAATGGTTGTTAGCTTAGCCCTAGCAACCCACACGAAGGCTGGTTGATTCAGCGACCTACAAGTTGCCCTAACGACTCTGAAACTCAGAGCTCACACGAATTGAGAATCGAGTCTCCAATAAACTGAAACACCTCCAGTTGCCTACGATACGGCACTTAAAATAACTATTTCACCTATGTGAATTCTGTTGCGTAGGTAACTAAAAGTTAAATAAGTTAAAATAAATTGACTCTTGCTTTCACATTGGACATGAGCAGCCGTCTCCTGGATGCAAGTGTTGTTTTCGGCATGCTTGTCGATCTCCTCCTCCCTGTTTTCAAACTTTATACGACTACAGCTGTGTTGTAATAAGCTGCTTTCCCCGTCGATCTGTGTGGTCGTTTTGTTCTGGTGAGGGCTGGCTGAAAAATCTCAAACTACCGGCTAATGTTAGAGCAATTTTCCTTGCAATGCCAGGATCTACACCTACATTGAGATGCCACAAAAGAAAGGAAAAGAAAACGAGTGAGTTGATGGGCTCTGGCCCCAAATAATAATGTAATGACCACATTTCTTCGGTCAGCTCAGAAAGGGTCCTCTCACACCAGGCCGACAGCTCATGTTGGGGAAAGCATCTGTTGTCCTAGTTTTTGCGCTCCATCCCCGACCAGGGAAAAATCACTTGATTGGCGGTTCAGCTAGTCGGATATTGGTTTGGATGTTTGGTCTCATTCATGTCATAACTTGCTCATAATAACCTGATTATAATCACACTCCAAATGAGAAAGGAATGTGTTGTTTTAATTTTCAAAAAAATCTGGCAGTCCTTTACTGTTGCAGTCAGGATCCAGTGTTACTACAGAGAGCATCATTTCTGTTCCCAGTGTTAGAGGCTGGCAGCGACACCTTTCATAGCTTTTTTTTTTTATTCCTCCTTTATTTTTTAATTGGCAGAATGTGATTCTTTAGTCAGCACCTCAAGGAGAAATAAATAGTCTGTTAATTCTTACTGTTATACTCGGTGTCAGGATGACAAAGGTTCCTGTAAACAGCTTATTCTGAATATCACCTCAAAGGATGAGGCTGCCAGTGCTCTTCATTTTTGTTTTTAGCAAAAAAATCTGATAAACACCAAGACGGCTTATATATTATTCAGTCGTTCGGCACTTTCCTGTCTGTGGCTCTGAGCCCCTAGCTCATCCATTCCTGCTGAAGACATGAAAGAATAGCTCAGTAATTTCCTAAAACTGCTGGACATTGTATATTTGAGCAAAACTCGACTCAAACAAGAGTAAATACATCCCCTGTTGGGACACAGTGGATTAACACACATTGGGCGGACCTATTATTTACAGCGGCAGGATGATGTGATGATCGACTCAAAATAATCGACTGTTAACTGCACTGAAGGAACATGTCGCCAAGGGCAACAGCCTGATTGATGTGCTTTTAATAGTTTTTTGGACAATATTGGAGCCCTATGACAAAAAGGGGTTCAGCTACAGTACATCATGTAATACTTGTTAGAAAGATCAATACGGCTGGGATTTGTTGGCAGTAAGAACATCTCTAGAAGTGTCCTTTACAACAAAGCCCCCATGTTTTTCTTTTGTTACATTTCTGTACTTTTGGGAAATAGTAAAAATGAACAATGCGGTTATTGGTATATAAAAACTACCAGCTTCAATGCTGAGATACGTGGACGCAGATAAACTGCAGTTTAGAATCTCTGTCACAACATTGATCACACCTTTTGTCAAACACGTGCAAAAAACCTGACGGACTATGTTGTTTTTATGACTTCCCGCTCAGAATCACTTATTCAGACAATAGACATCTGTAACATGATAAACGCCTACAATCTTCAATGATATGATAATGATTGATAAGTGAAAGATAATATCCAATCATTGACCAGGCCGCATGCCCCCTTCACGGTCTAAGATGCTGATCGTGTTGAGTCATAAACAAAAAGAGCATCAAGAAATACTGCTGAAATGTTTTGATGTATTCTGTTGCGAAGCCTCCATTTGTGCCAACCATTAATCTCGTGAGCAGTGATGAAAGAAGTATTCAGATCTTTTAGTTGTTTAAATGCCAAACCACAGTGCAAAATACAAAAATATACTCTTTTTACTCTAATATGGTTTTGTTTGCATGCTTTTACTTGTGAGTACAAAGTTCTGGCATCAAAATAGACTTAAAGCATCAAAGTCAAATCGCTCCTTATGCAGAATTTCAACATACTGTTCACAATATCATTGCATTATAATTATTGATGCTTTTATGTGTCATGTAGAATATGGCTAGAATTCAAATGTAGATCCATAAACATAGGGGGGCAGCGTATCACATGAGTAACCGTCAACTGCTGCTCTTGGCTCTAGTTAGCTACTGTTAGCTAATTAGCTCATGGCTTACTTGGCCAAAGAACTAGTGGAGTAAGCCTAGACTGAGACCTTGGATCATAGGGGCATCGCCACAGGCAACTAAGCCTCAACTGGACTCAGAGTGAACATGGCTGGACCCCTAAATGGAACTGAACACGGCCTCCAAGAATGGCTGAGCTCAGTTTGACAGAGGTTGTATTAGATGATGACTTCAGGGGCGACAAAACACAGCAGGCGAGGACGTGAGTGTCGGGCATCAGCGGTGGGTGAAAAGGCTGCATAGAGCCGGCATATTTTCATATTTTCCTCACTGAATTGAAGATTTATTTTGACCAACCCAGTTTGGCATTTAGAGATGGGACAGACAGTGGGCTGCCTGGTGTGCATGCTAACTTAAGTAGACATCTCTTTAACACAAAGCTTGCAAATTGTTCCTTTAATGCAGCATCTGGTAAAGGTAGGGCTAATTTTAATTACTTTATCTGCTGGGTAACTGAACCTCTAATGATACAAAACATCTATTAGGTGATCTGGATACAAAGTAATTAGTTAATAGGGCTGTCAAATACATGAATTGGAATAAAAAATACAAGATTTGCCACAAAAATGTGGTGCAGAAGAAGTATAAAGGAGCAGAAAATATAAATAAATATCAAATGAATTACAACACAGCTGCTTGTGAGAGCAATCATTAAAACAGGAACGGTGGCATTACTAGACTAGGTTTGATTTTTCCTTTACCTCAAACATGACCAGAAGCCAGTTTTCTCGGCCTGTATAAATACAGACAGTCGAGCTTTAGCCGGACAACATTCGGACAGACAGCAGAATCAAAGCGCTGTCAGACTCCTCCGTCTAACGAGCCGCTTCGAGCTGATTGAAGCCGTGAAAAATTCAACTGGCCACATCACTGAAACAACAAGTGGGACAAAAAAAAGAGCCCTGAAGTAAAACATCCCCTAAACCCAACTGGCAGTTTAAGTGACGCTTAACACAACAGCACGGAAGCCATCGCTTAATAACGGGGAACAGAAGCATCAAACGAGCGCGGCCCGCTGCCAGACTCATTGTCACGTTGTCTGCCGGTGGTGGCGCGTATGCTGCGGCTCTAACAGGTGATATATCATGTGAACGATCATACAGCTGGCTCGAGTGATGATGATTTAAAAGGCTGGGTGAGAGGAGACAGCTTGTCTGAAAGCCTTGTTTCACCGTGTCCGCGGTCTGATGTGACGCAGCTCGGAGTCACCTTCAGACGCGGCATTCCTCTTGACTGAAGGCTTGATGGGTCTCATAAATACCAGTCGTAATTATGATCCAGCAGCAAACAAACCTCCATTTTTCAGGCCATTCTGACAAGAGTAAGGGGTAAACGGAGTAGGCCCCGCTGGCATTTTGCATATCTTCCCTGACTGATGTGTCATCGTGACGGTTTAATACTCCGTAATTATGTCTGATGGCCACGCCGGTCGGGGGTCGGCGATACACGGCCGCGGAGTGAAGAGAGAGATGTTTCGCCTCAAATTGCGTCCGTGTTGATGACACAAGAGGGTGATGAATATTCGGAGGTGACCTACTCAACACAAAGAGCGATGGCTGCACACAAAAAACAAACATGCAGTTGGTTTGTCCGCTTGTGTGTCGAGGGAATTATTGCACATAATTATGCATAATCGCCGGACAAAACATGTCAGCCGTCACACTAATAGTTTGTTTACCAGGAATATATCATTTCGAACTTTAGACGCCGCTTAGGCACAAGGTGACAGTATTTTCCCTCATAATGTCACTTACACTTACAATATATTTTGACAGGCAGGTGCTTCCCCGAGGGCCTGCAGCTGTCATTCAACAGTTCGTCAGCCGTGGGCTCCATGTGTCATCCAGGTAACCATGAAAGTTCCACAATGCGCCGCTTTCATCTTACCTGTGCTGCTAATCGACAAGTTATCGAGTCAGACAGACAACAGCCCTCTTTATTGTGCAGGAGGGGTGTTTACAGCATGTTTAAAGAATAAAATGCATGTGTCAAAATGAATCTGCGGCTTTTCGCTTGTTAATATTCTTTCTGTTCCTGACAAAGAGCTGACAAAGAAGAAGACGTGTAACATAAAAGTGTGTGTTGAACCGCTGTCTGATCCACATTCCTCACGTGTGTTTGCACCTCATTTATCTAATGTTCTCATTCCGTTTCTATTTATTGTAATTTTTCTATTGTTATTTATGTCTTCTCTGTACTCTGAAGATTTATTCAGAGTACAGATTCTCTGTTGCTCTTCCTGAGGTTTCCCCCTTTTCCCCCAAGCTAATTGTGGCTGCGTTCAAGGGCACAACATGTGAACTCTAATTAATATGCAATGTGATCGTTTCTACACTTTTCTCTCATTTTCTTCTGTTAAAATGTCTTACCTTAAACTACATAGTACACCTTTAAGGCCATTTGTGCAATAGTGACAACATTTTATCTAGGAATCGTGTACGTGCGCATGAATTGTCAATTTCCGTACAACTTATGAATGCATCACTATTAACACATCCTTCCCATCTTTAACCATAATCAATCCTACAGATTAAATTAAGTGAAAATATCTTATCTTATTCCTAACCGTAGCCAGTGCTTTTGTTGCCTAAATAAACCCCACCACAGACTGGATGGTAACCCTAGATTCTGGTGTGACAATCTTTGACTTTGTTACTTCATGAATTCCAACTTTAGGTCCATTTTTATTGCATTGTCAGGTGTGTTGTGGGCAACAGACGCATCTCTTTTTTTTGTTTGAAGAATAGTTCATAGACATTTCAGGAGATGTGCTTAAGTTTGATACCGCTCTCATATGCATCCATTTAATAAACTAAAGCCAGGAGACAATTAGCCTAGCTTAGCATGAAGGCTCAACGCAGGGGAAAACGGCTAGCATGGCTCAGTCCAAAAGTTAAAAAAAAAAAAAATAGCCTACTAGAATGTCTAAAGCTTATATCTCATTATCTTATATTAAATCTTGTTTCTGTAATGTAAAAACAAGCTGTGACTTTACAAGGGCTTGACGGTAAGCTTATCACAAAGACTGGAGGTCATTTGCAACAGCTAGCTTCTCTCAACATGGCATTTTTATTTATTTTTTGTACAGACTGAACAAACATTATACAACATATAAATCACTACATTTTAAAGGTTTTGGTGGATTTTTCTGTTTTATTTGGGGACAGAGCCAGGCCAGCTGTTTACTACCTGTGGCTAGTCTTCATACTAAGCTAACCTAACCATCTCCTTTCTGCACAGCTTCCAACTTAAGCAATGACTTTCATGGAGAAAGATGGTTTGTTAAATCAAATGGGTGTGTTGGCGTCAGACCTGAGCCAATGACCCAAAGCCTTGATGAGGAGAGCCAAGGATGAGACTCAACAACTCGACCGGTTTCGTATCATCAACCTTACAGACATAACTGTGGCATCAATCTTCAAATCAAACTCTCGGCAAGAAAGCATAAAAGAAAGATGTTAAACTTTTCCTCTAAAGTATAAAATAGACAATAGTATAACATAGGCAAGAAAGCATAAAAGAAAGATGTTAAACTTTTCCTCTAAAGTATAAAATAGACAATAGTATAAAATAGGCAAGAAAGCATAAAAGAAAGATGTTAAACTTTTCCTTTAAAGTGTTTTTGTGTGTTTCCCTCAAAATAAAACAAACTTGACAGATGTGGATGTCAAAGACCAAACTAAATAAAGGTTTTGTCGGCTTTATTAAGTCCAATTGGATTCGGTGTGAGGATGCCCCTTGTTGAACACACCACTGTTGTACTATAGTTTAACAAAAACATCTTGTAGCATACTAGTAAAGCTTCGGTAATTGCTCCCGTGTCAGAGCCGCTGAAGTTTCGCGTAATCAACAAAAATTCTATTTTGATCGATAAAATTCCACCGAGGTGTGACTGAGATTAAGGGTACAGTTTTGACCTCAGCTGAAGCACAGCAAAATGCTGTTTAATTCAATTTCTACACACAGGTCCCTCACCACACATTCCAACCTTGAGATTGGACAAAGAGGAGAAAAAAAAAAAATGCGTCCCAGCTCAACACACACACACACACACACACACACACACACACACACACACACCAAGTGGAGAGCATAGATGTGTGTAAATGAAAGCATCACATAATACTTTGGACTGAACCACAACCTTGACTGAAGCCACTGAAAAGACAGCTATTGAAAAAACATCTTTGTTCTCTTCAATATTCATCTCCCACACTCTTTCGGGCACATGTACATTTCTTTTTACACTTACTATCGGAAACGTCTTTAAATTAATTTACACAAGCAGTGAAAGTGCTCCACAATCAGAGTTAAGTAAGTAAGCATCCATGTTGACCTTTACGTCCAAGTTTACAGAACATGCTGCAAGTTATTGTAATGAAGCAATGTTTGGTCTGGAAGTTGCTGCCTTCGTTGCCATCTTGAATAAAACCAACACCAAATAAAATATGCAAAGATACAGTGTAAGTTAAAGCGAAAGAGACGGACTCGTTGGAAAACAAAAAGACAAGAGCTCAAACAGAAATTAAATTAAACTTTAAAAATACATGGACCAGAGGTGAAATCTAGGTGTTTATGAATCTTAAATGTGAGTGTGAATAACTGTCAAAAGAAATTACCTTGCTGTTACAAAGAGTATTTTTGTGCCTGTCACTTAGAATGCGGAATCATTTAATTATCAGTGACAAGTCCGTCACAAGTTTGTATTATTGAGTGACAGACCTGTTTATAGCCTGATGTGCGAAGATGCGATCAAAACCAAACCCATCACAGCTTTTCTTCTCTCTCGAACGTGTGTGCCAATCTTTAGAAAAACAAAATCATTCTTCATACCTTAAAATGACCAAAACTAAACATTATCCACTGTGTTGTTGCGAGAAATACATTCGTAAAGCGAGAGAGCAGGTCCGACAGAGACAAAAGACTTTCTGCGAGGTGATTTCGTGCCATATACATCAGTAGATTTCTCAACTTTTTTTTTTTCTTCTGCTCCCCGGGTGAAAACTTTCAACAGCTTCTTCTCTAATATCTGCCGCTCCACCGCAAGCGAGGCTGCTTTCTGATGATTCAAATAATTCCAGCCCCTCTCTTCAAATGGAACATTTTGATGGATTATGCAGTGTCAACCTTCACCGCGCTGAACACATTTGAATAAATGTAGATTTGAGATTTACTGAAAGATGAGGCCAACGTGTCAGAGTGATACACAACTGCATGCAAATGTTTCCGCACGTTCTCAAGCTGTAGCATTCTCATAAAAAACGTGGTGTGGAATTCTTATTTTTTTTCCAAACTCGCTCGCACCAAATCCAAATTATTTTTCATGTTAATTTCATTTATTCAGGTCGCTGTCACACCACATATTACATGTTGTCACGCTGCGCTGACAGGCTGTAATGAAGTTGACGCGTCCGCGCGCCGAGATCTTTTGTGTAAACTGTCTTCATTACAGACAAAGTTTTCATTTGCCATCATATCATTAGAAATTCAATGAAAGGGGGCACTTTAAATGTGAAGAAGGTTCCACTTAAATTGGCCCGGATGTACAAAACCAAAAAGGGAAGGGTTGAATGAAGCAGCAATTTGTGCACCCAGTGAGAAACAATCAGTGCAGACTTTAGAAAGATATGACATTTTGGGATACGAGTGACAAAATGAAATCATGTACAACAAGCCTATTACATATGTACGCCATTTGACAACCCTTAAGTCTACTGATATCTGAACCAGAATAATCCATGTTAGGTCCAGCCTATTTATTCATGCACAGATCGCGGCTCTCTCAGGATTGGGGAAATCAGCTTTTGCTTCAACACCGCCTTTGTCACACTCATACTTCCCTGCCCTCGCTAACTACACTATCTCCCTGCCTGTTCAAGCAAAACTTTATGCTAAGTAAATCATTTACATCTCCCAAGCAGCCTATCTGCATTTTCCAATAAAACCCTAAATTGATGGATGTCATCTTAGTGCTCACAGGCAATAACTCCTGCTGCTTCGAAATAACAATATGTTTTGGTTTTATGAGGTCTAGACATGCTATTCTTTTTAATGACATCCCTAGGCCAGGGCTGTTTACATTTATTGATATCTGTTTTTAGACGAGAGCCACTTTGTCTTCCTCGGAGCTTTTCCTATGGAAGGTTTTGACTTATGTTGACAAAATTAAACCTTTTTCATGTGGCGAGTGATATTTTTACTCACATACTTCTTTCGAGATGTATTTTTTCTGACATTAAACACAACATTTTTTACGATATCGGGACTTTAAATTCATAAAACACAAACGTGAACCACTTTACAGTGTTGTTTTATTGGTTTTGACACTTTGGTGAAGGTTCAAAATTACATCGCCCTTCCGCTCGGCCGTTTACAAATCAAGTTAACAACACTTGATTTACATAACCTTTAAAACTCACACTGGCGTCCACATGAGGTGAATAAATTGGATTAAGTGAAAGCTAATAAACATAAGAATATAAAATCAAATGTAAGAATTAACATCTCGCCAGCCATACGGCATCTACAGCTGGATACGACTGTGTTTCCCCACCAAACCTCAATTAAAGGGCCTGAAACAATTTTTCGTAATTAGTGTCATACATGTATGGAGGACGGAAACTGCCATATCACAAGTAAATAAAGAAATATATAAATGGATTGATCAGTAAATGAGTAAGCAATTATGTACAAAATGTGACATATTTATATTTCTGCTTTAACTTGCGTCTGAATGTATTTACCTTCCATTAAAAGGTGCATTATGTAGTTTTGGGAAAGACATTTTAATCAGAAGAGAAAGATCTTCTTCATGCCTAAACAAACTAAATAAACAAACTCTAATTATTTTCATGATTGAATAAACTGAACCAACAAACTGACCTTAAAGGACAACACAGTTTCATGTTGATCTACTTGTTATATGTGGCAGACCCTGCCACCTCTCTAAGTTCAAACAGTGTTCTGGGAACTTTAGTTTCCTATGAGAACAGGTTGTTCATTCAGTTATGGAAAAGATAAATATTTCTGAGTTTGTATTATTACCTCATTAATATTGTAAAAATTCTGAGTCTAAATTTCTTCTCCAAAACTACACAGTGCCTTTTAAGTTAAGTGTAAAGTAAAATGCAGACTTAATTGGGAAAGTAAATTAAAAAATGAATTAATACAAAGGTAAATACATTCAGAGGACTATTAAAGCAGAAACGCTGATTTATGTCACAATTAATTTATATAATTTATGGCGACACGTCTCCCAATTTTAATTTTGGTGCATTTAATGCTGAATGTACTAATGTATTGAGCTTTTTTCAGTTATGTATCCAGCCTTTTCTTTGTGATTCTGGCAGCTGCATTCAGCTTTAGATGTTCTGGTTATTTTACCAGGAGAAATTCCAGCATTTTATTTTTATGCTCTGGCTCAGTTGGAAATGCACCAGTCAGGATTTTGCAGCATTTCAAATAGATTCTGATGACTGCAGACCCGTGGTCAACCCCGGAGTGCACATAGAGACAGGGTGGAAATATACAGAAGCCATTATCATAAATTAGAACGGATCTCGGAAAGGCTGCTTTTAGTATCACTGCAGCAGTCTCGTGAAATCTCTTGCAAATTGAAAACTCTCGCACCTCTTGGGCACTTCAGTAACAACTGTCCGTCACCCACCTGGAACTGATTCTGTTGATTGATACAGTTTCATGATCTCCATGTTACCTGATATGAATATTTGTATATATCTTTTCAGTTTTCCAAGGTGTAATCTTGGCATCACTGTGAACAAGGGGCACGCTCAATGATTTCTCAGAGAAACTACAAAATTTGTATCAGTGAGTCCTCCACACCACAATGACCACGACAGTTTGGCTCAGTCGCAGAGGTCTGTTCCTAAAACACTTTTCTTTGACACTGATGGAGATTAGGAGGTCAAGGAAAGCCGCGTAGAAGAATTCATAAGAAAAAGATACCTGCGGTCTGAGCGCACTTACAGTGCAGCAGGGCATCGTGGGACTGCATTTTATCATGTCTTTTCATAAATGATGGTCCAGTGTGCCCTACATGCTAAATATAAGATAGGAGACATTGAAGGACCTTTCCTTAGCATTTAGAGAATTCGACCAGCTCGAGAGTATGGCTGCCACTTAGATACTTCCAGGTCCTTTCACTCAGTTATGGACGGCAGAAAAGACTATTCAACCGTAGTTCATCGATGGAGATTTTCCCAAGAGGAAACTCATCCGGGAAGTGAAGGAGTTCTGAGTGCAAATATAAAGCAAAGGCTGTTTATATCTCTCTCTTTTTTTATTCAAAAGGCTATTGTGACAGGCCAAAAATTCTAAATAATAATAAACACATAATGTATTTTCATTTTTTACTCGTATTATAAAGGATCGCTCAATTAGATTTGGTTGAATCAACATGCAGCTAAGCCACTACTACCAAACTGGGAATTAAACAGTGTTTATGGCCGCATAAAGTGACGATTCCAGTAATTATCCTGTTTACAACTCACAAATAATGATCCTGTTTGTGAACCTCTGTGCCTCGAGAAAAATAAGAGTGCTCTGAGAGTGCATGAGCCCACATGAGAATAGGCCTCAGAATTACAAACTGAAGAAATGGTCTATGATACATGTGCAGCTACTGTCAACTAAGTCCATTCTTTTTTTTTATGTAAACGATGTTGAAATGTACAAGAAAGAAAAAAAATCCATGTATTTTTCATGCAGAACATGTTGGACAGAGCAAAGTTCAGTCTGAGCACACAGCTGCTGTGTCCACACATCACACTGGTTATGTTAAAGTCCTTCATCCTACAGCCGCGTCATTATCAAGCTTTAACATCAAGGCACGTTAAAAGCAAAGGAGTCAAAGAAGATAGGTGTTGAACCTTTTCTTTGCAAACAGTAGCTCTGTGCTAATGAGCGCCGGCATCTGTTCTGCCTGGGAGGATGGAAGAAAAACCAATTGAAACGCAGTTTTCGAGGAGGCGCAGACTTTTTTTTTTTTTACAACTACCAATTAAATTTACGGGGAGCATCATGGGCTGTCAAAACTAAATGAGACGTGATTGCATAAAAAGAGCGCGGAGAACTAAAAGTGCCACTGCGTGAGGGATGAACTTTGGTTGTTCTTTCGGCGTGTGTGCACAGTACAGTATGGATTTCTGTGTGTAAGCTACATGCCACCCGTAAAGACAAAGGTCCTTCTTGCTCAAGGGCTGACACTACACATGCACGAAGTTTATGGAGATGGGCCACTTTTATATACACGGATGTGGGGATGGATGGCTTCTATGTCTTTTTTTGTTTAACGTTGAGAAAAGAGAAGCTTAATTTGCCATAATTGGCAAAAAGTGTTGTATTTGAGAAGGTGCGGCCTCTCACAAAAAAAAGCTATAAAACTTCAGAGCAGTTTCATGAAGCACCATCAAAAACAATACTTTTGAGTATATTTATATATGCAGACATAACTGCTTTTTTTCCAGAATTGGTACACTGGTGGAACAAAGAACAAAGGACAGATGAAAGAATTAACTCTGAGTGAAAATCTGACAAGTGGAATCGGCTTATCTTGACAAATGAATAGCATTAATGAAGGTCTGCCGCTGAGATCCATCTGTAGAGAGCACTTTCAAAAACTATTTTGTACACTTTAAGTTGTACAAGACTTTTAATAGGGAACTTATAAAGTGCTGTAAGGAAGAAGAAAAACAAAAACAAACATCAGCACATAACGATAAAGAAAGAAAAAAAACTTGCACTGTTGACTCCATTAAGGCCCAGAGCTCATTAACAGAGACTCAACAAACTTCAACGCCCCTATTAGACCCCATTGGGAAAAGAGAAAAGAGAAAAGGAGGAGAAAAAAAATGTGTCAATTCAAGCATAACAGGACCAAAAAACAACAGCTAAGTACGAAATTACGGGTTAAATGAATAAGGGAAGTTTGCAATTAAATTTCTTTAAATGTTTTGTTTTGCTTTCTTTGCAACTGTTTGTTCACCTTTTTGTCTTTGAGGGCACATCAGTGATTCAATTATAAACTATATAAATCTACTTATATTACACATATTCAGTAAACTATGATTTGGTTTAGTAAATCAGGCCTCTATAGCCAGAACTCAAACTCTTCGAATCAAGGATATGAATATATACTAACCGGAGTAGCTTGAAGGTCCCATATTGTGTTCATTTAGGTTCATTCTTTTATTTCAGGGTGTCTACTTGATAATGTTTATATTCTTCAGTCTTACAAAGCTTCTATTCATCCTCTGTCTGAAGACTCAGTTTTAGCGCCCGTCTCTTTAAGCTTTAATCTCCTCTGATTGATCAGCTCTCATAGGCCTGAGCAGGCACCGCCCACCTTGTTTCCGCATCAGCTCTGCCGGTATTTCTGCAAACCATGGCTGTAGCTCAGGGTGGCGACTATAGTCGTTACCTTACAACATTCGTGATGTCATGATGGCTTGTTTAAAGGCTTTGAATTGAGCTTTTTGTCCACAGTGGATGCCAGAATCACACAAAATTATAGTTCTTTGTTATTCCTTTAAGTGTGCTGATTTCTTGCAAACCAACTGCAAAAACAGTGCATTTCAAACATTAGTATTTAGCGCTACAGTATGTAGTGTGGAATTGAGAGAGCAAAATTAAAAGGCAATGTATCATGTATCCGCAATATGCCACCCACAAAAGCTTGACCATGTGTCAGCTTTAATAAAACATACTGATACAAGGTGTCTGTTCGCCAGCCTTTTATGAACGACTGAATTACAGAAAATCAAACTGTTCAGTTATGCTACGCACAGACATGGATTTGATTTAGAAATATAAAAGCCGCTGTGCTACAGTATAAGCTCTGTATTTAAACTGCAGGCCAGCCGATGGTTTGGCAGCTCGGGGCTCTACTTCTCTTGTTAGCTACAGACACGCTGCCATTTGGAAGCCGATGGATCAAGCCCATATTTCCTTTCAAATACATTTACCTGTCATCTTAGATGTAAACAATGTGACTTTGAGTTTCCCCCTTCCATTAGCTCTATTGCCTCCCATGTCTCTCCGCAGAGCAATGACTCAAGTATGAGAAGTAATCAATAGGCTTCTGGTTTGGGTGAATGAGTCTTAGTGCTGGGTTTGCACAGTCTTGATCGGCCTGACAATGACAGATTATAGCACTGTATCCGAGAGTAATTAAGATGGGTCTATTGTCACGCTGATAACTCAAGAGCATGATGCCTCCGAGGAAGGCAGCGCCGACCTGTCAGAGAACAGCTCACTTCTGTGTAAACAGCGTCAGAATGTTCTTAAGATTCACCTTGAGAGGAAGCTCTGCAGCGACTGTAAATTCTTCGAACATCATCATTTTGTTTTCCATTATCAGCCTCTCTAAAGACTGCCACCACTACTACTACTACTACCACCACCACCACCACCACCACCAACACAACAACAATATTGGCAAGTATGACTTAAAAAACTGAGCATTTGAGAATGCACACTCTTCCCTGCCAAATTATCTCCCAAGCTGCCCAGTTACTAAATTCACTACTACCTAGAGTAAATGAAGATGTAAAAAGACATTTTTTTCTAAAACCATGCTACACCCCTGGAGGTGTCTTTTTTGGAGTCCATCGATACAACAACAATTCTGGAAGAATTATCAAGCCCACTCCCACGGCGACAAAAAGTGACTTTTTGTCAGAGCTGCTGACAGGAACGGAGCACCGGGTCAGTCGTCGTGGGTCCTGGGTCATGAAAAATCATGGTAGGGCCCTCTAACCCTGACAATTATCAGCCGGGGGGGATCTCTGGAGACCGTTTTTATCAGGTGCAAACAAGACTAACAGCGGCCCTGCATACAGACAAAGATGCACCAGGCCAATGTAAACCCATCTGTGGCAATATAAGACGACAACTGCAACTAGTCCACCTGACATAATGTAAAAAGTCCCAGAAGGGGTGGATGTCAGGAGACACACCCAGGAGACTCGAGTGCACGTCCCTTGTGAAACCACCTGTGCTTTTCCTACACGTAAACAAGCTTACGCTGGGCAATAACAATGTGGCTTTCTGGCAAGAAAACACATGTACATATACATCTCAGACGGTTGAACTTGTTTTTTGTTATGGTTATTTTTGACTCTGTACGTTTCTGATATATTTGCCCCTCGATACACAAAATGAATTGGAGACACTTATCAGTGTAAGGCAATCCAATTCAGCGCCATCACAAAGTAAAATCTCCTGACAGACAATGAATGCCAGTGCGTTCCATCCAAAGTAGCAGCAGTGCTGAAATGATTAACCGATGAGTAAAATGACAAAAATATGATCGACAAAACCAAAACTGCCCACATTTCTCAGGTTCCAGCTTCTCAGTTGAGAGGATTTGCTTATTTCTCTGTTTTAAATGGCTGTAAACAGAACAGCTTTGGTTTTTAGACTGCAAATTGGATATGTAAGTGTCATTTTTCTCTTCTAAACAATTATTAAGTTAGTTTCAAAAAGCGGCATTTCATCACAACCAAACATTTCACGTAGCACCAAATTATTTCAAGGCTATTGCCTGAATACAACAATCCATTCTTCTGGCCCCTTAGTGTATTTAATGTTGTTTCTGTAAGACTTGTTTGTTCTTTCCAGCTGGCATCCCTGAGTGTACTGCACAAATAAAATTAGGGGAACATTAGGGTGCAATGGAGGCACTGCTGAAAAGAAACACAGAAACTTGGAAGTACCGGGCTATTCTAATGTTGTCCCCTAGTCTAGCTCTTTCCTGCTGTGTAAGGGAATAATATTTCATTCAGTCTGCATAAATGAATTTGCAAACAGCACTCCGACAAGAAAGGGAGGGCCTGATTCCAGGGGAGGCTGTTAAGAAAGCACGGCACCTGTCCTAATATTTCAGCGTATATAAGCAAGAATCTGGGAGAATTAGATTTTTTTATTCTTATCTCGGAGTAAAGTACAGCATCAGCAGCGCTACGCCTTTTTATTAGAAATAGGATCTATTGATTAGTGTAGCGTTTGCATTCTGCTGGCACTTTCTCCGACTACATGTATTCTTGATTTTCTCCAGCGGCGTTGCATTACTTCCACCTGTGTGCAGCTGCTTACGGAGGACTCGAGGTGCACACTGGTTATTTTATCAGGCTCAGATCTGCCCAAACAATCCCGGAGAGGAAACATAAAGGTTCTGCTCCTCCACTGTTGTTTGAGATGCCACATCTGAGTTCTGCCAGACGGAGTAAAGCTCTCGCCTTCGGATTTCCACAGAAGTGAGCTGCCCGAACTCAAACAGCAGTGGGCGTATAGCTGATAGGCCTGGTCCGAAGGGGGGCGTTTGCCCAAACAGCCCCTTAACTCAATATCTGTAAAGGTGACTACAACGAGAAACTATGTCGCGACACGCCGTCTCATTGGTCAAACACAAAACCCAAACGCCACACAGCTGCTGCTCAGGCAGAGCGATGGAAACCTTTTTCATTCCAATTCAAGCAGTGGATTAGTGGGTGCTCGATAACTGAATTTATTGATTAGAGATTCAGTCTCCTCTCTCGGAATGAGTTCTTTCTACTGCACATTGATCAACAGTTATTTAGTCTTAATGTTGTGAGTTCTGGCCCGAGACTCTCAAGGTTCTCTTCTTGTCGAATTTCTCTCTAGCTATGGCTGAACTAAAGACAGGACAGTTTTTTTTAAAACCTTTTGGGTGATCCTTTACAACAAGCAACATTAAGAAAAGATACCATCACTGCATATCATTTTCCTATTTTTAGGCCCTAATTGTGGTTCCCCTTTGGCGCAAGCAGTGTAATTTTGAACGCTGTGATGCTCTGATGAAATATATTATCTAATGTTGTTGAGAACCGGATCATTGGCGGCTCCGATATTACATATGACACATGGTTGAGTGAGCAAATTATGTAGGGCGCCCCTTTGGGCTGATTAGTGTAATTTCTGAAAATGTGAGATGCATCGCCAAAATCTGATCGAATCCAACAAGTGAACAAAATGTTGTGGAGTCCTGCTGAAACCATCAGTCAAATTTTTAAAGATGCACTGAGTGAAACATTAGTGTGACGACCCCTCCCAGTCTCATTTTTACCTGCGCCTGTTTTGAGGCAGGAGAAAGAGCCACTCCTGACGTAGCTTCTTCTGACTGCTGCACTAAGAGGTAACGTGAGTGGCAGAGCTGAATGCTAACATGCTTATTGTTAGCGTGTGTAATGTTTACCATGTTTAGCGCCAAGCACAACATAAAGCTGAGGGTGTTGGTTGGATTTTTTTTTTTTTTTGGTAATGTTGACGGCAGCAGATAAAACGTTAACGGGGAAATCTGGCGAGGTGAGTTGTTGCAGTTGTTGATCGTCTAGGTTTATAAAATCAGTAAATCTAGGAGGCCAAAACTCCTCTTTTTATTTCCACCATCTCCTTACTGCAACAACTCAGCTTTCATGAACACGACTTGCGTTTCTTGTTCCAAAAGGGATTTGATTATTTAACAAAAAGTTCTATCTCCATCTGAATCGATTCCGTAGTGTTGCCAGATACTTGACAACCTCAGCCTGTCAGAGGCAAAAACAAGCACTTTGAGAGGACGATTGGAGTCGCCCCCCAGGACAGCATGGACCAAATATCACTGCAATCCACCCCAATATCTTTCGAGACAAAAAAAAAAAGTCCAACTCACGGTGACGCTACTTTGCCATCAAGGCTTGGTGAAACAGGCGGGAGACCAGGCAGCAGTGACAGCATGTAGCAGATGGATTCTCCCTCCCGGTCCCTGTACTACTTTATTTCAAATTTATTTGGCAATCCGGCACACTGTAGTAAAATTTAGTGAAGGTTTAAAGGTATCAAAAACTTGAAACCCATCCAGCCTTAGTAAAAAAACACAATTACTGGCATCTGTGTAGTTATGAGTGAGCGACAGACGAATGGTCAGACGGAGGATGATCTGTAATACCTCCCCAAACATCACTGCGGGAGGCACAAAGAGGAGGGAAGAGGGGATCGCTTTTAGCCTTTTATATCGAACTGGATTCTAAATTGTTGGGGTTTTTTTTGTTTGTTTGAATTGCGATATGGAGCAGGTTATACGGAGGATGTCTACCCAATGGAGTTCTTCATTTCAAGAAAGTGCTGTGCTTTGACGGCTCCGCAGCCTTAATGGTGGCTTGTAATTGCTCCATCACCCATACTAATGTGCACTCTGCGCCCTTTTCAAAACAAAAACATTGCATTTCCTCTTCTTTCTTTTTTTTTTGTGGACCTGATTGTCATCGTCTAAGCATGGCAGCCAATAGAGTGAGGACTCTCAGATCCAGGGAACAGAGAGAACAATGTCATATTCATAAGCGGAGACATCAGCTCTCCTCCTCATTACCACAGCACAGTCATGAATGGGAGCTTCTGTCCCCACAATCATGAAAGGACCTGTCATCTGTCTGTTTTCTCTAATTGACTGTTTACTACATTTCAACACTGACAGACAGACAGACACGCAGACACATTTTTGATCATCCTTAGTTTGTCATTCAGTTTGACACAGAAGTACAAATCCCTCACTTAGAAATGTCCCCAGTTTTTCTCTTCTTCATAC
Organism: Diplodus puntazzo; assembly: GCA_963678695.2. Taxonomy (NCBI): domain Eukaryota; kingdom Metazoa; phylum Chordata; class Actinopteri; order Spariformes; family Sparidae; genus Diplodus; species Diplodus puntazzo. The sequence continues at coordinate 10,719,705 of OZ023162.1, read as the reverse complement.
ATTTTCTACACCACTCAAAGTGATCTCGCGTCTCACGGCAGCGCTCCCGTGACCTTGACAAAGCAACCAGATACAGTATTTACTTCAAGGTCCCGCCATAAAGTATGTGGACAAAAACACTTGTACAGAGCACCCAAGGTGATGTTATTTGAGGAGAGATTGGAAGTCATTCAGAGACTGAAAAGAATAAAAAAAAAAAAAAATAAAAAAAAAGTCAAGGATGGAAAGATGTTTTTGGACCTCCATCACCACCGTCTTCCTTGGCTACAACCTCTGACTTGGGAGGACAAAACCAACGTGAAATCTGCCTATTCACCGCAGCGAGAGCCCCCTCGGCTCTCACATCCACGAGCGACTCTCAAAAGAGAGTGTGAAGTTTGATGGTGGACGCATATTCACACGCTGCCGCGGTCAGACAAGGCAATAATGGTTTAAATACATTCAATTTTCAGGTGAGACCTTGTGCCTTCACACACACACACACACACACACACACACACACACACACACACACACACACACACACACACACACACACACACACACACACAGGGCATCAAAACTCGAGAGTAGAAAAACAGCCTAAAGGTGCGATGTCCTCAGTGAAGCCAACACCACTAAGAGTGTTACATCTGATAACCGCTGGTTAAAATGTCTCCCTTCCCTCCGTGCCAACTCTCCTTCCCGCCCCTCCCTCCTCACCAGTATGATTAGCTGCCACCGCATAAAGTAGCGCCATGCATTATCTAGCAATTAGAGTGAGGCTTATTAAGCAGAGTTTAATGTAAATTTAATGAGCAATAAATTCAATTTCTTTAAATAGAAGAGTTTATTATTCTTACAAATGATGTACGGCGGTGATTTCAATGTACAGGCGATGAAATACTTCACAAGCAGGCACATATCAATGGGCCATTAGGTGCGGTATTAAATATATCCTGAAACAAGGTCCCGTATAAGTGCTATTTTATACAGATCGCGGAGAGAGAGGACCTCTTCAGTTCGCTGCAGAGATGGCGCTAATGTACTGCGCGCGGTTCTGGAGTGGAGCTGGAACAACAGATCAGTTGTTTCAGTCATTTTTTTATTTATTTTTTTTACAAGCAAAAACTGACAAAACATTTCTCCGCTTTCAGCTCCTCGATTTGGAGGATTTGCCTCTTTTCTGCACCCTGTGTGATCGCGATCTGATAAAGTCCGACCGTTAATGAGACAAAACAAGCAGAATTCCTCAGCTTTAAGAGCCATGTTTTTTAGGGGGGAGTAAGTAACTAAGTATTCAGCAGATTAAAAGGGGCATTATGTAGTTTTTAGAGAAGAAATTCAAACTCTGACGTTAAATGTTTACTAGGTAATATTACAAACTTTCCGTGACTGTTCTGCAGACCTTATTTTTCCTCTGAGGAAGACCTTGTTCATTCACTGTTTGAAGCTAGAAAGGTGGCAGGGTCCGCCACAAGTCAGTCTTTCGGGAAGTCTGGCTCCATTACTTTCCTTTTATGATATCATCAAAATGTATACGGCACCAGGGCACCATGTTCGGCTTCTACCCGTGGCATTGTAAGTCAGCATTTGTATAAAATTTATGTGTGTGTTCCCCAGATCCGAACAGATTCCTCAGATGAAGATTTTTTTCCCTATCTGTCGGATCCGGGGAACACATATATCACACCTGCCAACATCAGGCCCCCGGTAGACTCATATTTTAGATATCACATTACATTTTAGGATATTATTTTGTTGTCCCCTTCACAAAGAAGAAGAAGGATAAACCTGACACAGGACTACAGTCTGCAGAGTGGCAGTGAGACGGGAGGCAAATGTCAATAAATAGAAAGGTCTCGCACCAAGCGGAGTGTCACATGCAGGTGTATTTCCTCTTTTCAGAGTCGGATTCGCCTGTTCTCAACAGCCAGCTGAGCGGAGCGAAGGGCTCGAGCGAGTGGCACACATCAGGCAGGGTCGGTCTCTGCCTCTGGGGTGGGTTGCCAGGTAAGAATTCAACGCACATCCCACACTAGAAAACTGAGTGGCACCCATTTGATTTTTCGGACTATTAAAATGGGGAGAAATGACCAATGGGGAGATTAGCAGGAGAAAGGGGATACAAATACAGAGCGTTGGCAGGTACAACATACATATATCGGGCAGAACTAACAATTGATTTTATCATCAATTAATCTGCTGAATGATCTCATGAGTAATCAATTAAGTTTCGGGTTCCTCATAACTTTCCCTGAGCCCGAAGTGACCTCTTCAAATTGCATCTTTTGTCCAAACAACTGTCCAAAACCCACTCGCTCTTCATTTATTGTCATTAGTTACTAAGAAAAGCAGCGCATCTTCAGAATTCAGAGGCTGGAACCAGCACATGTTTGATATGTTTTGCTCGAGACATTACTGAAGCGAATAATCGATTCTCTGAATAGTTGCCGATTAATTGTCTCTCAATCGACTTATCGTTGCAGCCCCAACTTCAAAACATTAAAACAACTGCTTTTATACAGTGTTGCTGCATCGGCAAACATAATCCAGGATAATACTGACTGTATAATAACACTCACAGGGGACATTTTTCCGAATGAGTAGTTCTAGTGAAACTGGAACATTTTCACGCTGTTGTACTGCTGCTCAAGGATCTGAGTATTTCCAATGCCACCAGCTCCAATTTCTCTGATGACCTTATCTTTAGTGCTCAGCAGAATTATGCATGCATAGATATGAATGTACGTCCTGTAGGCCCCGGAATGCAACATGACCCAGGTAGATCAACACACGTGTCGCAACATGAGGAAATAATAACACTGCCAACCTCCAGAACACACACACGTGGAAAGCAAACACAACCGGAGGGCAGAGCGGGACACTGTTTGCACATCTCAGCTGCATCGGATTCAAAGCCAAACCCCACCATAAGCAGCAGAAGATGGACATCTTCAATTACTCGTCGTGTCACGTGCCAACTGGCATCCGAGAGAGCACCCTAACAACTGTATGTTTCCTTTTGTTTCTCAGAGATCCTGTCTTTCAGCGGCGCCGTGAGGCGTCATGACAGCTCGTATTGATCCGCTTCACCATCGCTCAGCCCTGACGAATGACTTTAAGCTGGCAATAAGTGGGATTATGCAACCTTCTGAAATTCGACCATCTGATATGCTACAACAGGCCGAGCCCCAGGAGACGTGCGGAGAGGAATTCTGCTAAACAGAATCTTTGTTGAAATGCAAAGTCTCAGCGTTTCATAACCGGATGCTCATCTGAGGGTGCTCTGTGAGCTTCATGAGTCACACTGCATACTGTTAGAACAAGTTTCTCTCACTCCTTCTTTAATTAGCCCTCCCTCCGTACGTATCTTCATAACAAACCCAATGCCTATCGTGTCAAGCAGCAACCCAGTTAGCGGGGCTGTTTGGAGACAAAGTTCAAATCAACTCATGCTGGATTATGAAGGAAAGAAAAATTGGAAGCTGTCAAAAAGCAGACTGTCAGCACTCCACCATAGCACGAGGCCGGGCCCTGCTTCTGCTCCCAGCAGCTGGCACAAAGACAATCAAACAAATGAAAAACCCTCAGGTTAGATCATCTCCTGTGCGGGGATTTCTTATTCTTTCCTTTTTTTGTTTTGTTTTTAAAACCTGAACTGAGAGCACGAATTCAGCTTTCCTGATGCCGCCGCACACCCCGTGGATTGAGCCGGAGGGCAGTTAGTGCACGTTCACGATGCATTATTTTATTTGACTGAGAGGTTAATTAACTTAATGTGACACAGAAGCGCCAGACAATGCTGTAAATGTCATTCAACTGGTAGTCAACGCAAACCTTAATAAATTCAACGACTGTGAAATGGAAGCTTGTAAGCGGTGAGCTGGAAAAGAAAGGGAAAGAAACCCATCACTAGTGGGCTCACTCTGTGGAGGACTTGGGGCGGGAGGGGAGGGCAGGTTGTCAGTGTCAGCACACACACTCACAACCACACACACGCGTGCGCTTTGAGTCCCTGCAGACCTGTTGAGGGCTGATGCAGATGCTGTGCACAGTGAGCCGCCACTAATTTCAATGTCTAAACACCCCAGTGAAAAAGAAGGAGTCACTCCTCAAAAGTGTGAACCTGCCATCGCAACTGTTGCTTGCCATTTCAAAACCACCACTGGGGGGGCTGACAGCACAACAACAACGTCCATCCAACCGGCTGGGAGAGATCTTTATAATTATTTATTATGACTATGATTATTTTATGAAGACATGTGTTACCGCTTCACATGCGTCAGTATTGTCAGCGGATGCGATTTCCAGGAAAAGGAAGAAAAAAGAAAAACACACACTGACGCATGCAACTCTGATGCAACCGCGGTGGAATAACGTGGCGGTGTGTGTGTCTGTGTGTGTGTGTATGTGTGTGTGTGTGGGGGGGGGATGATCGGACTGACTGCAATGGTCGTGCTCGTTGAGGGCTCCCGTGGTTCATGCAGTTTGCAAAAAAATGAAGAAAGAAATAAAGCGCCCCCCCCCCCCTCCTCATCCTCTTCCAACAGCGACATGGCAGATTTACATCTCCAGCCTCACTGACGAGAAGAAGAAGAAGAAGAAGAAGAAGAAGAAGAAGAAGAAGAAGAAGAAGAAGAAGAAGAAGAAGTGAAGACTGCGGTGGGAAAACACACATACACACACACACACACACAGGCATCAGAGGCTGCAGTTGTGCGGCCAGAGGACACTGTAAGAGACTAGAGCTGCAATGCGTGTTTTTTTTTTTTTTTTTTTTTTGTTGCTCCAAAGCGCACCTGAAGCGCAGACTTGAGGAGTCTGGAGATCAGTTTGGACTGTGGAGGGTTTTTTTGTTTTGTTTTTTATCATGCGGCACGACCGAGAGAAAAAAAAAACGGGATCCGAGCGCGCGTTCTCTCTCGTGACCATGATTTGATGATGATGATGATGATGATGATGATGATGATGATGGTGGTGTTGATAAAGAGACACGTTTCACTTAGCGCTGCCTACAACTTGCCCCGTGGCTCCGAATCCTGCACGATTTCACTCGCCGCGACACCGCAGCTGATACTTCCCCCCCGTCTCTCTCCGCCTATTGTGCAGCACCAAACATTTACTTTTTTTGATATAGCTCTGCTCCTTCTGTAAGCCCCGTGTTGTAGTACCACCAAGTCAGGACAACACCCCATCAATCAGCGGGCAAGAGAAAAAAAAATCCCCACACATGTCGGCCAACAGTCTGGAAGAATAAAAACATCGCGAATATACCGAGAGAAAAAGTGATGCTGAGATTTCCCAAGCACCCTGCATGTGTGCGCATCCAGCGCGCAAAACGCACCGCACAACTTCTCCAACCCCCTGGTACAATCGCACACACGCACACATACACACGCACTCCTCTGGCTTCATCCGTAGATAGATGTCTGCATCCCGCAAGACCGAACGGCGGCTAAAAAAAAGAAAAAAGAAATCCAAACTTACCTTTCGGGAGAAACGCCGCCGAAATCACGAAAACACAGAGAGAAATAGCGAGAGATCCGCTCCCCGTGATCGCCATGTTGGACACCTGCTTGAGACTGGCGGCGCTAAATCACCTAGAGACGGCCATGGGATGAAAATGTAGACACATGAGAGGCGGAGGGAGGGCTCAAAGCAGGGAGCCTGCTATCATATTGGGGCTGCATTATGTTGCAATGACATCTAGGCCTATAAAATCATATAGGAGTATCACTGTGGCACATTTTTAGTGATGTTCTTTTTTTGTTTTTTTGGTTTTGTTTTTTGTTTTTTTGTTCACTGAACACACTGTACAGTAATCCTCAACAGGAACACTAAAGGTGCATTACAGAGATACCATGGGAAGTGTAAAAATACAAATGGAGCGCGGTGAGGTAACCATAAACTCACCTCCGAGAACCACAGACACTTTACAGGGAATATTATAGTAATTTTCTTTTTTACGGTTATAGTCTGTTAGCTCGTGTGGGTGAGACCAGCCACAAGAAGCACCGGCTGTAACTGCGTTCAGTTTATGTTTATTAGACAGCAGTGGAGCAAATGGCTGTGTAAGATGCTGTTTGTTAAACGGAGTGTGTTCCAGCCTGTTATTAAAAAATGTTTAAAAAAGACGTTTATTCTTCATCTGCAGTCATAAAAACACACGTGTATACCACTTTTTTTATCAACGTTATTCAAGTTAAACTACATTATCCAGTGTAAAAATGTATTCACGGAGGTTTTGTGGCTTCATTTAAGGGATAATCAGTAAAGTTTGTTGAGCATCACTAGTTCTGATGGCCGTGGTGCTCAATGCCTACTCAAAGAGCGCCCCCTTTGTCCTGGACTGGTGTATTACACGTTGTAGCTGGAGAAGGTGTTCAAACACTGGTTGTGTGGGAAGAAAAAAAAAAAACAAGAAAATCACATCAGAATTTCGCAATTTAATTTTTTTTTTTTTTTTTTTTAAATCACCCACTGCTTGAACGGAAATGAAATGCTAGAGATTATTAATAACTGACTGACTGAACTCTACCTCCTTCTCTTTTTGTCTGCTTTATTATATCTGGTAATGTTTCACTCCCCATCTCCCTCCCCCTTCTTCTTCTTCTTCTTCTTCTTCTTCAGGAAACTTATTCTCACCTAAAGAAAAGGAAGAAGTACATCTGGAATATCTTATGGGAATCGCCGCGCCTCGGAGAACGGTGCATGACAACGGTGAATCTCATTTCCCTTTTTTCATTGTGTCAAAACAGCACAAAGGCTGCTAATTGCACAATCTATTCTCTGAGACTGCGTGTCAGTCCTCATTCCATGGATGAGTAGATAGCATTTAGAGCTTCACTCTAATGCTGCAGCCGTCCCTATCACTACAGATTGAATTCCACACATCAAATTTATTTCAGATGTTATTATCTGTGGCAGCTTGCCAGTTCTGCCTGCCACTCACACAATGTCTCCGCAAGGTGTTTTCTCCTTCGCTGCAACCGGCCGGCCTGCTTTATTTTCCCACCGCATAGCTAGGTGGCCAATCCATCTGTGTGCACCTGCTTGGGGGGGAGATGCTCAATAAGTAATATTTTGGATTTTGTGTTTTTCACATTTGTAACTTTTTCCTTTTTTTGTAATGATTTGATTTACAGTGTGCCTGTTGGTTCATTGCAGTTCTTGTTGCACTCACACTCCCCCCCTAACTTTTTTTTTTGTTTTCACTCCCTGGTGATTCACTCCACTATACCGCATGGCGTTTCCCTTTTGCTCATGAGAATAGATGGGGTTCCTGGGTCTCTTCTCTGAGAAGAGAAGCCCAAGCGTCTCTGTCTCCCCAAGCGGGATGAATAATGGATGGGAATGGATCAGATGACTGAACTGCTTCATCTGGATCCTCTGTAGTAATGCCCAGTCATAGATTCCCTGTATGTGCGCTCAATCTGTGTGTTGTGTAACGGGCTGTCATGCAGCATGCAAATGGTTAAGGTGGTTTATTTCACGTATATTGCCGGTGCCATTTAATAGGGCAGCCATCAGCATTTTCTATTTAAATTAGTGGGGAAACTGGTAATAAAAGATTTTTTTTTTTTTTTTTTTCCTCACCCGGGCTTCTTTCTCAGTTAATGTTTGATTAGAAATGCAATGGTTTTAAATTAAGATTTCTTTTCCCCCTTGGTATGAAATCAATCAAATTAACGGAAATTGAATTATTTGAGATGGTAATCTATTTAAGCAAACCATTCACCATGAAAATGTTTTCCTCCTGTTGTGAAGGGAAGAATAATTGAATCAGACCCTTGTAAGTGACCCCCAATGGCTGAGCAAGAACAAGGCTTATTGAAATGAAATGTAGATTTCTTTTCTCTCATGTGCAGACCACGTAAGTGAGGAGGCAGGAGTATGTAAAATTCAATTTACTGCACATAATGTGTACATAGAGCCACACGTGTAGGATATGTAACATGGAACCAAGGGCAGAATAATGGACTGTAATCATAGCGGAAAAACTGTGCTTCCAAGCCGAAGTCATATTCACATTTCTTATTTTAGCAAAACAGCATTTATAAAAGCACAATGGTTATACTGCACACGCCCCACTCTTTCTCCCCGACCACAGCAAATTATTACAGGAAATTATTTTCCAAATATATCACCATAGGTCATCAATTCTCTATGCCTGCAAGGGAAGAAACGTGTGTGCTCGGTTGGTTTCCTGCCTCGTCACACTTACATATATGTAGGAACAGCTTATAAATCACATTCATATGTTTTCATACAATGTTTTTCAAGAAAGGAAATCCTACCTTTTCTACACAAAGGGAATTGCATTGATTCTCTCAACTTATTTTATGATAATTCAATACTAATTAGAGGGTGATCAGACTGCTTGTTTGCTACGGAGAGCAAACAGACCTGCACAGGTACACTGTATTATGTGCGGCTGTTCAAGAGTTCAGTGTTTTACAAATCTTAATAAATGTATGTTAATGGCATACTGTAATGATCTTCATCATTCTCCGTCTTTTCCCCCAGCAGAAAATGCGTAAACACCTAATTGTTAGACATATGCTCCACATTTTTATCAGTCAGCGCACGCACAGGCAATCTTGCATCCCCTTTCCAAAGCCACATGCAGACACAAGCCTACAGCAGGTGATCGTAATAAATCACGAGTCACATGGTACCTTACGGAGGCTTAATGGTAATAAATTTGTCAGGGTATAGTGTATGTCAAGTTGGCTGGATGGGGCCTGAGTGGGCCTTCCTTGTCTCAATATGTGTGGAAGAGAAATATTGTTTCAGCGCTGCGATTTATATTAGTCTGAACTCTGAAACACTCAGACGCACACTCTGCATTTTTTCAGACACTTCAAACCTTTTCAGAGCTTGAAAGGATGGTATTGACCTACTTCCACCTTTTTATCTGCTTCAAGTGATCCATCTAATCCAACATATATACCTAGGGGTATCTTTCCTGTCTGACGTGCCCTTACAGCCTGTATAGGCTACATCCAGATTAACTCAAGTGCATCTACAGCACCAGTCGTGCTCCTAGTGTGATCGTTCGAATCGGGGCTCATTCTTGGTTACAGGTCTACATTGTTATCATGTCAATTTCATATAACTGAAACGTTTAGGAGGATTTGTCAAGTTCGCATGTTTCAACCCTGCTGTAAAATCTAGCTAGAACCAGCTTCAAAGTTTAGCGGGTCATTGGCTGTACTTGGTGGATTAACCCGGTTGGCCACTTTGCTCAGGCTGGTTTTACTGGTGATGAGCTGGTCGACCAGTTTTTGTGTAGCTGGTTAAAAGGCTAGCAGTCAGGCTGAAGGACCTGTCAAATGGTTTCAGACCAGCATGGTCACACTGGCCTAAGTCCCCAGGTCCGAGATGAAGGATAAGGTGGTAATGAAAGTGTAGCACCTAATACCCAGCAGGAGTCATGCTGGGAAACTGTGGGTTTACTTGGGGCAGCGTTAGCAGGAGCAAACCAACACTGCTCCCATGTGAGGCCCCCTATGGCATACTACTACTGGTGGTGCTGCTACTCCTACTCTACCTCCTGAGCTACAGCCTGCTACTACTGCGTGCCTGTATTTTTCCACTTTAGATTGAGAGTGAAATCATTGAAAAAAAAAAAAAATCAGTAATATTACCACACACAAAAGCCACATAAAACCATGTTCAGCCACCAAAGCCTCCAACAGCACCAAGAAAATGTAACCTTGGGTGCGATGTTGAAAAACGGCTGCTTCAAAGTGCTAAAACAGATAGGAACATTTTATCAGACTCAGTCAGTTTGAGGACATTACGGCACTTTCCTCCAAATAGCATTAAAATCGCAGGAGGATTAGGACACATTTGCATATTAATTAAGCAGAAACATCCCGTAAACAAAGCATGTATCTTCGAAAATCCAGATGAATGATTTGACACGTATGCCAAATTGGTTTGCGGGACAACTATTTTTTTCCGCTCTGAAGACCTACAGCAGGCTCTTATATAGGTTTTGGAGCCCGAGGTAAAAATCCTCACAGTCCCAGAGGTGCTGTCCAGATCAAGAGTTCGACTCCTCATCTGCTTGTGTGGGCATTGGTTCATCTTGTCAGACACTTAAATCTCAACGGTAGTTAAATATCTATAAATGCTGTTTTTTTTCACAATTCAGAACATACTATAAGCCAATATTCTCCCAAGGTCTATGCTGTTCAGTTCCAATGATTACACTGCAGAATAGACACCAAAGACCGACGGAGCAGGAATCAAACCTCAGAAAATCCAATAAAATGCTTTAACCTTGACAGTGCATGTAGCAATCATCTGTAATCCTATTGGACACGCAAATTAGTCTCTAAGACTATGCTTTCACACATCAGAATAATTTCATTTTTCAATTACTGAAATCAAAGACACAATAATATGGCTTAGGAACATCCAATCACTCGTTAATATACTTTTTTTCCCTGCCGATGTATTGGAAGACAGGGAGAGGTTAATATCTTTTCAACCTGTTTCATACAACTGGTTTACCAGTCATGACAGATACTGTAGGCAGAGTTGAACCTCATGGTGAGTCATTTAAAAAACAGTTGAAATATTCTTTAGTTGAAACCATCTTTTTTTTAACTAAGAAATGAGATTTGATCATTACACAACAGGGTTTCAATTCTAGTTCACAAGAGAGATGCTATCAATTTATGAACTCCCCGGCTTGTTGTGGATTTTGTATGACTCTCACTGACTCACTCGTGACTGAAGCAATGACAGTTCAAGAATACATTAAAGGAAAAGTTCACCCCAAAATGACAAATTAGTCATTATTTACTCAACCCAATCCCGATGGAAAGTTGGGTGAGGTTTCGTAGTCCACTCATTTCTGAAGCTTCTCAGCAAAAAACAAACTTCAAGGCTTCATGCTGCTCGTCTAGTATATAGACCATTATCCAGAAACCCATAGATCCCAAAAAGATTTAAAAATACATTATTTACCACCCTTTTAGATCACTGCAGCTGCTGATCTAAAAGTGTTAGCGTTCACCCTAATGTCGAGGGTGTAACTATTGCTGTTCATGTCACTCTGGGATCTCGGGGCTTCTGGAGACTTGGATTACGCCGGACAAGCTGTATGGAACCATTTTACATTTATTTTCAAGTTCTCAAGCGACAAGTCTGCAACACTGTTTTTACTGTGAAGCTCCAGAAATGTTCTGATGACTCTGAAACGTCACTCCACTTTCCATTTGCATGGGAATGAGGAGATAATGACATAATTTCTTTGGGGTGAACTTTTCTTTTAAATTCATATTTGACCTCTCAGATCCGGAAGGCTATAAAAGGGGTCTCCCTGCCTTAATTGTGCACAAAGGTGGTGGAATATTAACAGACATCACCAATCTCTGCATATTTTTAAGTAAAAACAATGAGTCAGAGTTTAGCTGAGACTTGTTTCTTTCTAATATGTTTTTTTGTCCCCCTTCTTGCTGAGTGGGCCTGACATGGAAGCAGGAGTATGAGTTATTATTTCAGCTTTAATTTGATGGTTTAATTAGATAGTTATTGGCCTGTAAACTGTTAAGTGGGCTTTACAGTGTCCTAATTTGTATGTAAATTTTCATTGTTATGATAATACTACACGACAATCTCTTGTGCTGCCTCTGTTCTGCTGAACAGGCCTTTAAGTGAGCCAGAATTACAGGCTCTATTGTACTTGATATTTTGCTGAAATGAGCAGACATCTTTTATTTTAAGAGAATTCACTTCTACTGTTTCACGCCATTGAACTTTGGGACTCAAATTGGACCATTTGCTTTTCTCTTGACAGTGATTTATTGTGATGTCAATGCATAGAAGCAAAATTAGCCTCAGCGAGATGCCCTTAACATTACAACTGTTGCATTTCCTGTGCTTCAACTCTAATCTGTATTTTCCCTTTTTGAATAAACTTACAAATAAATGAGCGTGTGCAATCCAATTTCAATAATTCTTCCCATCCAATAAGGCTTCTGTTACTCACCTTTTAAATCAGCTCCTCCGTGTGGAGGACACAGCTCATCGAGCAGCAGTAGGCATTACAGATTACTTTTCCTCCCCCGTGTTTAAAAAGTTCCCTTATTTAATAAACGAATGGGAGCTGTGGTGTGAGGGTCTTTATGAAAACAGACAGGATTTCATCAGGTGTGAAAAGCAGTGTTTTAGCCAGACTTAATTGGAGTCTCATATTTTTTATTTCTCTCCTTTTATTCTGTTGGTACAAAGGGTATGTGAAGCAAGTTTCCCAGAGTTAAGTGTAATTAAAAAGAGTGGTGTCGAATTTTAAATCCAGCAAAGCTGCTCTCTGTCAAAGATCTGATTCTGTACTTTTCTCTCTTTTTTAGCTGCTTTAATTAACCCAATTATTAGAACACAACTGGAGGTGTTGAATGATAATAATAGAGATTATAATGATATACACTAGTAATTGTTGTGTTTCTATCCCATGGAGTTTTCATTCTTAATGAGAATAACTTTTGATGTCAATGGAATAACCAAACTTTTAACACAGTTTGTTAGATGATTTAGTTCAATTACAACACACAGTGGCCACATCATTGGCGGTGAGAGGTAATGAACACAAATACCTCCATTACTGTACATTTTTTTAGTATTTACACTATACTTGAGTATTTATTATTCAGACAAGCTTTTACTTTTACTCCTGACAGGCTTGTTACTTCAGTTTTAACGCATTTTAGGGAATTTATGGATAATTTACGATGCCTAATTTACGACAAATCCTGCCGATTCACTTTAATAGTATATAAATAATGATTTTATTATTTTGGAGGTATATATTAATGATATATATACACACAGACATGCACACATGTATGAGGAAATGCTTAATTCCATAACAGCTGACAGTGATGCAACATTTCAAAGCTGAATAAGTTACACTAAACCCTTTTAACCCAGAAATATTAGCCTTTACATTGGATTCTGAACACAGGCAGTGTAGGAGCCAGCCTAACTTGATGACTCAAAATTAATGGACACCCATTATGCTTTTTCATTTTTAATTCCTTTCTTTTAGGGATTTATACATGTTCTTGTTCATGTAAAAAATCTTGAAAAATAGAAAGGTTAAAGTCCGCACCAACAGAAGCTCCTTTCTCCCACAGGACACACTGCTCCTGAAACGCCTCGTCAGCAGTCTCCCCTTTAATTCTATTGTACTTTGTGACATCACACTACATCACCATGTCACACATGGCTAGTTTGCCACATAAGAATTGATTCAGCTCAGATTCTCTGTTGTTGTTGTTAGCATTGCACAGGCATGTGTGAGCTGACCAATCAGAACAGACTGGTTATTCAGGAGGCGGGGCCTTAAAGTGACAGGAGCGCTTCAGACAGAGGGGGAATACAGTGATGCAGCTCTGGACAATATGAGAAAACAGGTTTACATGCTCTCGTGCTCCAAAAACACATCTATTCTAGTAGTTACCCAAAATACAATTTTGAACCTGAAAATGAGCAGAATGTCTCCTTTTCATCTGCCTCCCTATTAAATGTAACATTTTTTTGTACATTTAACATTGTGTTTGTTTTCAACAACTTTCAAAATAAGGTGAGCTGATGAAAAGATGAAGATTTGAGCGAACATATGGATCCGTTAATAAAAAGAAGATTTGAACAGGATAAATGTGGTGAAAGTAGGGTGATTCTGAGATGTAGGCTATTCACCCCATATGCTTATTTTGATTTCCTGTAACCGATGCACTCAGATCTTTATATGAGTTTTAAATGGGCTGGTTGAACACAGCTTTGGTTGACCTTTGATATAATATGATAGCTGCTTCAGATATGTAAGATTATTGGCCCTGATCTCTTTAAATGCTGTATCTCCACCAAACAAAGACTGAATCATGGTAAGAGTAGGACTAAATGCCAACACTTCTTTTTTGAAACAGATTTACAAATTTAAATGACTGATCAGCATATTTTGGGGGGATTTTCCCTCATTTGTTAAGTTGGAAAAGTGACATTCGAGAGCAACAAAAACACAGAGAGGAAAAGCAAGATTTGTGCCGAACACATCACAGTTATTCGTTTTACAATCAGGATCCGGAGGCCACTGAGAAAACTACTTATTTTGTGTTTGCTTCTACAGATGCCCAGAACCTTTCTGTCCAACAATCAATGCTTTTCAAAACCGAGGAGTGTCGCACCAAAGATGACAGTCTTCTAATCAGAGGGCTCATCTCGGTCTCCTCCCAGGACAGACCCTTGTGGGATTTCTATTACCAGTATCATTTTTCAGATAAATGATATTCCTGACATTGGGTATTTTTTATCGTCTTTTTCCTCATTGTCATTTCTTACTGAATTTGAAGAAACATATTCAACTTAAGGTGATATGCTGTCAATAAAGAAATCATACCAAGTTCATTCCCAGCATTCAGTTACAGTCCCAGCTACTAATACACGTGGACAGTGCCATGGGAATGAGGCCATTTAAATAAAAAGGACCTTCATTCCTTGACACTGCAGCAACTCAGATGCTGTATTCATGCTCTCAGAAAAATGCTTTAAAACGGAGCGGTGACGCATGGAAGAGCTGCTGCCACGCTGCGCTGCTGTCCTTGCTGTAAATCTCCAAATAGGGAGATTATACTAAAAGAATGGCCACAGCACTACAGTTGTCACTCCATAGGCAGGACCCCGCAGTGATGTGTGTCATCAGGCCTGTAATTCACTGCAACAAAGACATGGTGGGGCACATACTGTAAGTAAAGTGGAGCCACACCAGCAAATACCCCAAAGTAAGAGCTACGAAATACAGAGAATGAGTCAGTCCCCTCCGAGCTGTGTTGATGCCTTTCATACTGTGTACAGCAGGCAGCTCGTCCTGATATGCAAGTATAAGCACTTATATTGTGTAAGTGCAACATAACTGTTGATGTATGCTTATTGTATTTCCTGTTTTATTCTGGTAGCAATCATTTTGTTTCAGCTCCTCTCCCAGTGTGTTTCCTGCCCCCTTGCTTGTACGCATCTGTATCTTGTCACCTACCTGTCCCGGATTTTGCTGCTGGTAAAACAGATTAATCTTTTCTTTTTTTTTTGTTCTGCCATCTAGCGTCAGGTTAAAATGCTCTTGGGGATACGCTCGGGAATATGAGGGATACCCAATTATTAATTATTTTTAAGTCAATTAAGGAAACTTTGGATCCTTGCACCATTTTGCATCTTAATGATGCAAATGATATGTATTTGCATAGAAGCCTATTAAAGCCAGTTATACATTTTAAAAAATAAAGATCAATTATCTTCCCGAATGTAAAATATTCCCCTGATATATCATATTTATGACTTACAAAATGAGCTTTTTCTCATCAAGGCTAAGTTTTCATCAGTTTATTTTATTTAACTTCCATATGTTTGCTTTTGGCCCTCGGCCCCACCATTAAGTTTCAGTTTTGGCCCATCAGGGAAAAAGACAGTCAGACCTGATCAGCGTATTTTATATGGATGGTAACCTTAATGGTATTCAGATTTTATTAGACATTGCTAAATGCCAACCAGAGCTGCATAAATCAACCAGAGCTGCTTACAGACCAATTACATTTGTGGGACAAATAAAAAATATATGTTTTTTTTTATAGGTATTGTAGATTATTTCATTTGAGGGCAACTCCACCAATTTCAATGTTAAGGTGTGTTTACAGGTCTTGGGGAGAAGTACTGCATATGTGAATAGAAGTATAAAGCCTTGTGTGGCTCCAGAGGAAGCTGCATGTAATCTGATAAATTCCCTCCAATGATGTCACTAAATTGCATTGTGGGTCATGTAGGTGCAGGTTTTGAAAAGATGGAAGACGGCACAGAATAAGATAGGCGATAACTCTGGTTTTGCTTCAAGTTTTGATGGTTTGTTTTTTTAAAATACTGAGTGCTAGTGGACTGTGTCTTGTATGGCTCTCTGCAACCAAGTCTTGGTGTTTCCCAGAGCTGTTACACATAAGAACTCGATCATGATGACCCACAATAATTAAGCAATGTCAAAATTACAATGCTACACACTGTGAAATGAACCAGACAGTAAATCATTGTGAATTGAAAGGAGGCCACATTTTGAAATGAGATATGATGAGTCAATGCAATTGGTTTCATTAACTAATTTGCACACTGAATTATTCAAAACACAAGCAGGGGAGACTGATGGCTTGTGTTTGTGCAGTGACCCTAATTATCAAAATACTTCACGAGCAACATGCTCTGTCCTGGTATGTTGGCCTCATAAACACTTGGGGAGGCACGTCAGAATAACATTACGTGTAACACCCCAGAGTTTTGACTGAGCGCACACACACGCTCATTAGGCGTTTAAAAATTGTGTTCACATATTGTCAGTATTCCCAAAACCCAGCAGGTTTGGTCATAATCCCCCACAGTAGACGTCCAGACATCATGGTGCCATGATGAAGACATGAGTAACATCTTATTTTTAAAACCTCTGAAGAATATTTCTCCCTGTTGCCTTCTACTTCACAGGCACAGGCACACACACACACACACACACACACACACACACACACGAACGTACACGTGTGCGTGCGCATACACACACACACACACACACAATGTATATGAGCGTGTGGCATGAACGCAGTTTGAAAGTCAATTAATCTAAAATTATGATGCAATAGATCTGTAATTATTCGAACAAACCAGCTACATTGCACAGTTTTCACAAAATGGTTTGGTCAAATGTTATTAGGAGGCTTTATGAGGCGGAGATTGTGCAAATATTGGTAATTAATTAATTCTGTAGCAAAATTTGATAATTAGAGTTTAACTACAAAAAAAACCCCAATACATTTATTTTAAAGGACATTTATGATGCTACAATGCATGTAAAAGATCTTGAAAGTCCGCAACAACAGACGCTCCTCTCTCCCACAGAACACTGCTCCTCAAACGCCTCATCAGCAATCCTATCTTTAATTCCGTGACATCACACTATGTCACCTTGTCACACATTTGTATAATTTATGTCATATGGCTAGTTTGGCTCATAAGAACTGATTTGACACAGCTGCTCAGGTGTTAGCTACCTGTTAGCTACCTACCTTGCATAGCTATGTGTAGCTATGTGTAGCTATGCAAGCTCAGGCGTGTGTGAAAAAGTTTTCTAAATAAGGATTATCTGACTTTCCATAACCTTTTTAATAACACTTACAAATACAAATACAAAAACAATCATTGCATCTCAATTTATTACAGTAACCTTATACCTTTTCTTGTTTTTAAATCATTATCCACATAGTTTTAGTCTCCAAACATATTAAAACAAAATATTCATCAGTTGAATGATTTTATGTCTTCATGAGTAATGTTTTAATTCCCAGAACATTTCCTTGAGAAAAATAAGAAAAATAAACTCCTGAGCAAACATAAGGGCAGACCATCTGCACTGTCATGGTGAGGCCCGCCGGCCTCTGCTCTCATCCTCGGCTCGGCCTCCAGATACCGCCTTACTCATCCTCGACCTGACCTTTGGTTTGATATCCAGTGGCAGTCTTTAAAAGGTGAGATAAAAGTAGTGGATGCCGCTGCAGGCCATGAATTGACTTTTTACGTTTTGCGAACTGTATCTCCTTAGGCCCTGCTTACAATGGAGTGATGGAGCTTTGTATTATCATTTCATTCAATAGCACTTTTCACATGGCTAGGCTTCCGGATCAGAGGAGATTCATGAGATGCAAAGGTACTATTCTCCACCAAGCTGTTTGGGTAAAGATCATAATATATCATCGTGATCAAGTCCTCTGCTGGTCACATTTAAGATGTATGAGGACTGCTGCTGTATCCACAAAGAAAGCAACTGGCCTTATCTTGGCAGCTAACAGGCATACAGTGTATACAGTGTAATTAGCACAGACATTTACCTAATAAAAACAGCAGAAATGTACTGCTGAATTACAGGATGAAATGTATAATGTCAAAGAATACCTGTTTTTGATGGTGCCAAAAAGGCTGTCCTGGCGGTGGCTTAAAGTGTCGTGCTGGAGCAGAGAAGGTGGATCCAAATGCAGGAGACAGCAGCCAGGAAGTGTAATGGTTGAAAATTAATGTAGGATCACAGCAATGGCAGGAACAGGCAAACACAAAGGAAGATCACGGAAACAGAACAGATGACTCAACAGGTGCTGAACTACGGACTGGAATTAGAATACAAGCTAAACTAACGAGAGGATGAGGTGCAGGTGGAGGTGGGTGGAGACAGACAGGTGAGGGTAATGAATGGTAAAACACTGGGAACAGGGCTGGGCTCACCAAGTACTGCTGAGACTGATGGGAATATGTTTAAATTTTCTGGTATTTAGCCATAAACACATTTGACAAAATATCATTTGGCATGATAACAGTCAGTTGCAACCTGAGTGGGACATGAGTGGCTGTACTGAAATCTACAGCAAAATGTCTCATTGTTATTGAAATATTTCACTCAGACACACCAATGAGAGCCTCATCATAGAGAAAGAGAAAAGATCCTATCATCGTAGTCAAGAATCATCCTCTGGGGACCACGAATGTCTGGACAAAATGTCCTGGACATCCATCTAATAGTTGTTTTTGCTCCATAGTTGTGGGCCAACCAAGCGGTTCTACAAAGCCGCATCGCCCAGCATGTCTGAAAAACGAAACCGCTTTCACATCTACATTCCTCAACGTCTTGTTCAGCTTTGTTTCCGATATCATTTAACCATCACTTTGCCTGCAAGATTTGTGCCTCTCAATCTGACAAAGAGAAAATGAGCCAACCTGTTCTAATCTACTCTAAGTGAGAAAGTGGAATTGAATTAAATATGCTCTTCCCTCTTCAGTGGAACTTAATAAAACCCATCACTATAGCTCACACGCCATCAATGAGCGTTCAACTGGGGATGCATTCTGCGTTATATTTCCTCCGTGTGAGATAACAGGTCACTGTGAGAAATAACGATGGAGCCAACATACCCATTTTATTCTCTGGTGAAACGTCAACTCATCCGTCTTGGTTCACGGATGATTGATATGCCAATTACTTACCGTCTGCCTCAGAACCTGCCTTTCACTACCACTGCGTGTAAGTCACTGTAACTATCTGTAAGTATCAGCGATCCCGGCAGCAAGTTGGAGATTTAGGCCTGAAGTGGGTTTATGTACAGTCATCCACACAGAATATCCCAAAAGCTAGGCCACACTTTGCAAAACTCTTAAGTCACAAATCCCACATTATTATTCTGAAAAGGTGTATATTCCTCCCCAGACACACTACAAAAGCTCTCGAGCTCTCAAAAGTATGTTTCATCCCTCCATTGTGCTCAAAGACACTCCAAATTACTTAACAACCTAGAATGAGCAAAGTGAGCGGTGTTACATGGGATACTTTACACTGCTCCATTCAAACAGACCAGGAGAGCTGTGTTATATCTGTATTTCCCAAAAAGAGATGCTGGGTCCCAAGATAAACCTGAGGGATACAAGAAGAGGATAAAAGAGGATGAGAATTACTAAAACACAAAATGATGTTTATTTCATCTGACTTTTTGCATTCGTCTTGAGAAATCTGGGCACGTCTCAGCCCAGATGCTAGGAAAAAAATGTTGGCAGTTTGACTGTTTCTGCAAAATTGGTTGCAGTCTCGTTTGTGACGACCGAAACAGGTATCTTAAGCCAAAACATGATCGTTTACTCATCGTCACCGCGTTTTTGTGCCCAGACCTAAACTAAAGAACTACTTAAACTGACATAAACCATCTTTGGAAAAAAAAAGTTATTTGATGTCTACTTTTCTCTTTTTTTTGGTTCGGCCCATGTCCCTCCTGCTAACATGGATGGGGCGAGATTAATGACCGATACTGCTATGAGGGTGTGATCGAGCAAGCTTCACTCTCGAAGAGCTGCCATGTTGTCCATCTTCATATATATCAAAATGCAAGCATGAGAGAGAAATCAGTCTTCTCATTTTATATAAATTATATCTAGATGATGAACCACAATCAGGTTGATTAAACAATGTTTTCACAAGAGCTTTTTGTGGCTCAAAAGAAAGTCATTTTGACTGGCACATGATGGTGCAAAAAACCTTTACCTGATTACACACAATCAGGTCTTCACAGTGCAGACTTGTTAGTCCAATAAACACAATGAGCAGTGATTTCAGGCG
Source organism: Diplodus puntazzo (assembly GCA_963678695.2). Lineage (NCBI taxonomy): Eukaryota > Metazoa > Chordata > Actinopteri > Spariformes > Sparidae > Diplodus > Diplodus puntazzo. The sequence goes on along the minus strand of OZ023162.1, from coordinate 10,699,535 downwards.
ATAATCTCATGATGATGTCATGTCAACCTACAGCTGTAAAATCATCCCCGATACACAAATGATGCTACTGTGCCTTACTATTAAGGTATATCGAACACATGTCACACTTATTCAACAACACTATCTCTCATGACCTAGTTTGGATGCATAATTAATGTTTTTAAACATGGATGTTTAATTCCTTAAAAGTAGGACTGGACACATTTCCTCGTTCTGCACATGTAATTGACCTCTAGTCATATTTCATGTATTCCAGCAAAAGAAAGTCTGCGCTTTCATCCATTACAAAGATGCCTCCACCAGACCGCAGGTGTAATCTGCTTCATCTGAACGGCTTAATACTGACCACTATCAGATATCTGTATTAAAACATGTTCAGGTCTATGATCCGGCGCCTGCCTATTTAACAGTCACACGCTGTTCATTAAGTCTCCCCTTTTTTCTGTCAGTCATATCTCACCCTGGCCGTAACTCAGCTGGGGACATGAGTGATAACAGCGCCATCATGGCCCTTTTCAATTAGTTTCTGAGATGAAAAATATATAATCCTCATCCTTCATGCCAGGATGCTTTCCCAGATTACAACACAGTCTGTATTAATCATAAAATTTATGAACACCAAGTCTGTGCTTGCATAGCGCTGCCAGTCATATTGTCTCGCTCTGGGCACTGATAACTACTCATGCACAAGCATAACAAAGACAATTAGCGGGTTGAAGTGTGTGTTTTTGTTTTACTTATTGCAGCCTTTTATTCCAGACAGAAGATACTAAAAAAAAAAAAAATGACTCATCGCGCTTCAAGTCCCGGGGCTGTTGGCTAAACATTTAGAGAAAATAAAACGCTGTTTGTTTATGCTAATTTATCCTCACTCAACGTTGCTAAAGGTAAAGGAACTTGACTTGAGACTCACCTACACAGCAGCCACATGTGATGCAGAGCTCCACGATTCTGGGATCTTCTTTTCCTGTATGTTTTAGAAATTGTCATGTAGCCACTCGCATGCCGATTCATGCCGATTCATTATGCATATAAGTGATTATAACACCACACAGTGTGCATTTATCAGGGTGACACGAAGAATAACACAGATGCAGAAACAGCTATGTAATGAGGTGTCAGATTTACTGGTGCTCAACTTGTTAATGCTTTCAAATTCCCCTCTATGTAGTCACACAACAGTAGCCGATGGAGACTCCCGCTGATTCACAGGTTATTTTGACAAATTTTCACAAATTCACTTCACGTGGTTGGTTCCAAACTGTGAGGCCCTCACCTCATGGGTGGCCGGATGGCTGTCAGAACACACCTGATACACTAATTGTTAAATGTATTTTATGAAAAGCTTATTTAGAAAGACAGCGGCTTACGAAGAATTCAGGGAAACTGATTGGTAGCATGTACAAAACAAATATAGGCAAAAATAAAGCTTCTTAAACGACATGAGACAAGGATAATACAAATAAATGTATGTACAAAATAAATCTAGGTGCTGTATCGTAGGCAAACTGGACATCCAAGAATGAGAGATGAAACATCTTCAAGGAACTGAAACAACTCCAGTTCTCCACGATATGCACCTAGATTTACCATGACCCAGATGACTGAGAACCTTCATCAACACATTGACAGATGTAGAATTGTTTTTTTAAAAGGATAATTAGTTGTAGTTCAAAGGTAAACTCACTGAATCCACAGCAACCTGTTTAACCCCCTCCCCCTCAAAAAAAAACATTACAGGAACTGTATAGAATTTCCTTGTTTCATTGCACAAAGTGGGTGAGCGAACGCTGCCTCGAGGCTCTTGAGTCTCTGTCCGAGTAGTGAAAAGTTAGAAGTAAGTGTTGTTGTCAACCCAAAGGAAACACCTACACGTACTGTAAATCCATTTGTTCCACTTCTTCGCAGAAATAAATACGACAGCTGCTTTCGAACGGCTTCACACAGAGCGTAACAATTTAAAACAATGAAAAAAAGATTAGTATAACATTCAATTCATCCAACAAAAAAAAAGAAGATTAAGATTTTGCTTGGCTCATGTCCACAGAGTCCTCTTGTCTGGCTTAACAAAAGAGTTGCGACTTGGGAGACGAGTCTGCTCCGTGGAGTTTCTTTATTTTGCAGCCAATGGAATATGTTCTCTTCAGCTTGATAGATGAACTTTGAGAAATCTGGAAATGTCTATAAAAAAACTGTGTTTTTTATCAAACTTTGGCTTGTGTTTGTCTTGGAGATAGACTTAATGTAGTGCTAATGTATTTGTCAGTGCAGGTGTCACAAATGTAAACTGTCAGAGCTGTAGCAGCGACCTTAATTGCATTTACCTACAGGCTGTACGGATCTGCTACTTAGGTAAAGGGCAATAATCAGGCCAGTTGTTTTTGTTGTCTTTCTATTTATAACAAGCTCCTGTGTGATCACACAGCGGTATCCTATAGGTAGGTATAGGGGGAGTCCATCTCTGTCACCCAAGGAAGAATCAATACTTATGTACCTCCTAGGGCTAAATATTGGACCTTAAGGTAAAAATGTGTACCTTTTGAGGACCAAAAGGTGCATATATCTACCATGTCTCTCTGACTGTACCCATTTTATATGGTCAATTTTTGTCCTTTTAAATTAAGATTCAAAATTGCTACTTAGGTACAAGACTGGGCTCTTTAAGGTCAAAATCGCAAGGGTACAAATAAGTACCAATGTCAAGAAACAGCTGTATGATAGAGGGACTACCCCAGTAACAAGCTGATGTACTCCTAAAGGTACAAATATAAACCTTCTTCTCTGACAGTGTATAAGAATATGATATATGTTGAAGGATCTTTTGTAAGGCAGCAAGAAAAGGGTTGTAAGTGGACAACGTGGTCCTCAATATGACAGCTAACATGATGTAACCTTGCGAAAGGTCACTCTGTGGACTCTTGTGTATTACCCACAACTCGAATCTAACTATCCAGCCGAGAGCGCCTGGTGTGACAGTCTTTTTCTTTTTGTGATGAATTGAATTAGGCAGAAGTGACGTGCATGCGAACACTGTCTGCGCTCAGACTGAAATTAGGGGCAAGAATTGAACTGATGAGGAACCCACTAATTTCAGCCCACAGCATCATCAAATGGGCTTTGTAAAAGAGTGCTGTATTGACTTGCTATTGCAGGGGTCATTCCATTTTTCTTTTATTTAAAAAAAATAAAAAAATTTAATAGCTTAATGAGGGGAATCAATTTGAAGAAATGTCAGCAGAATGAATTCAGAAGCATATGCCCCGACGTTTTTAATTGTGGGAATGGTGTGAAAAATCCACTCCCTGGATTGAAAGTTAATGGGCCAGGTTGATACATGCGGACAGCCGAGTTATCAAACGGTGTAATTAATTAGCGCGCCGCATTTGCATCCCTTTTTCTCCTCTGTCAAGAAATAAGCAAAAATTATAAGACAGGAACAATTTGCAGCGTGAGGACAAAGATATTACAGAAGAGCAAACCAGGAGGCAGTCGGGTTTGTCATGACTGATGGCCTTTTGTCGGTTCCCACTTCATTGCAAGTTAGTGTAACAAGAAAAAGGCTAATTACGTCCAAAAAAATAATAAAATCTTAATTGAAATGCAATTAAAGGACCCATATTGTATAAAGTGAGATTTTCATATCATGTTTCAATTCATTCAAAGCAGGGTTAGGTGATATATATATATATTATATATATATATATATATATATATATATATATATATATATATATATATATATATATATATACATACATACATATATATATATATATATACTATAAAGGCATCAAAACAGTGACTCCACAGAGAAAATGCACATAGTCCGTTTTCTGAAACCGCCTTTAAACAAGCTGTCAGGACTACTGCAACATTGTAATGTCATATCTATACAGTCACTGCTCTCAGCCAAGCTCCCAGCACGTCTGTGGTTACAAAAACGTTGGCTCAGGCCTGTGAGAGCTAACCAACCAGAGAAGACTGGGCTTCCAAGAGGGGGGTTTTAAAGAGACAGGCGCTCAAACGGAGGGTGAATTGAGGTGAAGTGTGTGAAGGACAGTATGCAAAAACAAATGTGTTTTTTGAACATTATAGCATTAAAACATGTTCTAGTTCTACACCCTAAATAAAAGTGTGAACCTAAAATGAGCATAGTGTGGTAACTTTGAAGAGATAAAATGTTAATGAGTGAGTTTTAGAGGTGCCGGCGGGCGGAATTTGTTTCTTTTGGACAGATGCTGACTGTTTCCGCCTGTTCATATATTTGTACTAAGCTGGAGCTTAGTGTTTGGCATACAGACGTGAGAAAGGTATCAACTCTCGTCAAGAAAGTGAATCAGCTTTTTCCCCAAAATGTCACAACTTGGCATGTTTGTGTACAAGTACTTTCTAAAAGAAGTTTAGTCTTCCCCAACATTGTTTCTTCGGGCACTTACAGCTTTGTAAGAGTTTTGAACATTCACCCTAACTTCCATAACGGACCAGCAGCTATCAGTATTGACCACTTCTTGACCCGACTGCCCACTATGAAAGGCATGATCTGTGTTCTGTACTGTCTCCCCCACTTGCTGCATTAGACCCTGCTGCTGCACGGCACTAGAAAACACCGTGGGAGGATGATTTACGCATATCTTGAAATAGCAGCGGAGGATCAGGTCGAGTGTTTGCCTAAGGTTCACTCCTTTGCCATCTCTACTCGAGCTGACACAACGTGAGATTCTTCTCTGCTCGCTCTCACTTAGCTAAGGTCAGATAGTCGGGGATATATGAGGACTTTCACCCTGTCTGGTGTGAATGTCGGCAGTCTTCTTCTACCTATATTCATGTGTTTTGGATGAGCACAAATTGTGATCAGAGGTATTCAGTGCAATTTCTTTATTGGGGTCAACTTCACACCTTTTATACCAAATCATCAGCTTTTGTACATTTTAGCGAGATGCCTGATGCTCTTCCACCTACCCATCATTCTTGAAAAAGAAATGCTTTCTATTTTGTTAACCTTGAAAAAACTAGGTGTACACTACAATATTTATCTGCTAATTTTAGAGAGGATCATGTAGCACTTCTGCATTAGAAATGTCTAAAAAAAAACAAACGACTAGACCATTGTGATATATTTTCTTGATTTGTGCACTTACATTATCCCAGATGTATGTTCTTTTTTGTTCTTCTATTCAAGGTAATAGTGCGTTTCATTTGGTTGCCTGTCGCTATAACTTCCTGGGGAGAGTCAGAGAGTGAGGAACAAAGTCGACTGAAGACTACCTCATCAAGAACAGCATTAGATATGTGTTTAAATGTACATCCATATACAGATATATATTCTGGTTGTTTTTTTGCTATTTCAATTTTTTAGACATGCTAACGGGGTAGCTCCACAGCCATGTTGGTCTGTCAGATTTTTATCCACCACTGTGTTAGGATTGAAATATCTCTGGAACTGTATCAAGGATTCCCATGAAATTTAATGTAGACATTCATATCCCCAGAAGATGAATTTGAACGTTGGTGATCTCCTGTTTTTTTTCCTGTAGCGCCAGCATGAGGTTGACTTTTTGGGTTTTGAGTAAAATGTCTCAATTACTGGACAAATTTCAATCAAATCTGGTGAGACATTCATGTCTTGAGATGAACTGTTATAACTTAAGCATCACCGTGACTTTGCTCAAAGCGCCATCATTAATTCACAACATGAATTCATCCAGTTCTTTGGTTTATAACCGAACGACATTACCATCAGTCTCAGCTATACTTTTTATTTAGAGTTCACTGGCAAATATTAGCATGCTAAAAAGCTAAACTGCTACTGCTAAACATCAGCATGCTAGCAAGATTCACTACTCAATACTTTATTGCCATACCAACATGATTGATTGGAACAGATGAACAGCGTGAGCAGCATTTTAGTACAACGCCATCGTGGTCACGTCCACCTGCTGTTAGCCTCCCGGTAGACTCCCAGTCTTGGTTCTTTTCTCTTTCATTTGTTCTTTTTCATATTTTTTAAAACAAAAGAGGCAGAATAACAACTTACATAACCTCAGAATAACAATTATACCGACCATAAATGGCTGACAAATACTCAAACACCTGAACTGCTCCGCTCACATGCACTCTTAATACAGCTGTGAAAGCACATACATGACACATGGGGTTTAAGTGGAATTCAGAAATACATCAGTGGTTATGATCTCATCTCTCAGTGACACTCACTGGAGTAAAATACAACACGATCACTTCAAAGGGCAGAAGAAATATTATTATAAAGACTTTCTCTCTCTACCTCCCTCTCAACCACATGATAGAGGGTGTAATGAAGAATGGCATGAAAAATTTATGGAATCACTTCAAAGATAGCATAAGCTTTCATGATTTCAAATGTTTCTGAGGTTGAAAATTGATGGGATTGCTATATATCAAACAATTCAAGTGAAATCCTATTCATAAGATCTCTTCTTTTTATTCCACAAACACCGTATTGCTCACTATTTTTTTATTCTTTTATTTATTTATTTTTTTGTTGCTGGTTGATGCAGACATATTTCCTGCCAAGTGCTTTAAACATTGAAAATCATTGCAAGTAATCCGGCAACAATGAGGGCGTTTTGTATTTTTGAACAACGAACAAAAAAACATGTAACATCTCTGACCTCAGGGTGAGGGTGTGGGAGTAAAGTTGCTCAGGTTACTTACTTTTAGATGAAAAGCAAAGACAAGAAATGATTGAGAGGCTGTGGATGGTGAGTGGGGTCAAAGGAAATGAGTAACAGGCAAAATTTCTTTGTTCTTATCTTCCTCACACAATCAACAGAAGTGGGAAAAAGGGAGGAGGGAAATGAATACCTCCCCTTCAAAGTCCATCATATTCTGTTTGAAGTCCATGTTGTACTTCAAAATGAGTGTAATGCCAAAGGTACAGCTCCGCCTTTAGCTCCTGACGGATTCTGAGTAAGAGTCGTGCAATATTGTATTAGCGTGTAAAGAAATTTGCTTTTGAAATAGAAAGCAAAGACAAATGGTGTCTCATTTGGCAAATTACGTTTTCTTAAGTGGTTTGATATAATTAGAGATCATAAAAACATAGTATGCCATTTGAGAACATAAGGCTACAGATAAAGCACTGATGAGAAATTGGGCAGTATGCTGCGGCAGTGTTTGTTGCTATAGACACAATAAATTGTGCTGAAAGACGTGCATATGTTTGCAATATAAAGATGATTTGGCAGAAGAGTGCACAATCACCTGATGCAGTATTAAACTCATGTGTCTCTTTCAACTATGTCTTCTCGTGTAGCCTCCAAGCTAATTAGCAGTTTTGAGTCTTGAAATCTAGGCTCATTAGTATTCTGTGAGCCATGTGGAAAATTAGCGTACGAATAGAATTTGGTTGAAAATGGCATAGATAATATATATCTTTAAAGCAAATATTTTTGGATGTACTCTAATGTGCTTTTTGGCACAGAGTTCAATGATAAGGGGATTTATACTGCTCAGTAAGAGGGGAAGGTTACAGTTAGCTTAGCTTAGCACAAAGAGTGGCGGCAGAGGGAAGAAGCTTTAGGCTGTTTCCTGTCTTTGTGCTATGTTAAGTTATCTAGCTGCTGGATATAGCTTGCAAATAAAAAGCAAATATTCTTTTAAGGCAAGTCAATGTTCAATTTTGTTCAAAAGATTATAACTCTAAACAAGCTATTAATTCAGAAGCTTAGCTGCTAAGAAATAGTTCTCTTTGACGTTCAGCTAACCTGGCACTGGTGAATAGATGAGATTATTAGATTTAATATGAATCATATGGCTTTTTCAAAATTACACAATCAATCAATTAAACATTCCATTTAAATTGTTCTGGTGTAGACCTCAATATTTGTATATTTTGTTTTTTGAGATTAAAGGAACGGTGCTTCATTTCTGCCAATAGAGGTCTCTCAATCGAAAAGAAAAGTAATTTGTAAGCAGTGTTGGATCATGGGAGTTGTTGTCTTTTTTTGTTAAACAACCACCCTTGCTGATGAAAATCAGTCTACATGACTCAGGAAGAATGTTCATGGACTCCCTTCCTCACTTTTCCCTAGTATGTAAGTATAAGCACCAGGTGACCGAATGAAAAGCCCCGTTACCTTGAGTAAAATTGGGAACATCAGGAATAAGGTTAGAACAGCACTCAACACAATGTATAACAAAGGTCTAGTCATTTTTACACATTCTTATGCAGAAATGTTGCACATTATATCTTTAAGATTAACCCCATTGCTATGCTTCGATTGTTGGTGACCCAAATGCAACCTCGGTTGTACTTCAGCTGATGCCTTCCTGTGTTTTACACACACCTTATTTTCAGCATCAATCAGGCGGCACATTCAAAGCCCCACTGAAGTTATAGCAGGGCGCTGCAGCCAACGAACCGTGGCAGAGTTAACTTCCAGGTTGGCTTGCAGGATAACAGCCCTGCTGGACTCTGGAGGCTTGTCGGGGCCATAACATTATTCACATAAACACTGCACATTGAGAAAACCTGTTGAAGTAAGACTGAGTGAACAAATACACCTAGCCCAGGTCTTATTCGCAGGCTCTCACTGGGCCCCTAACAACGTCAATAGTCCCAAAGTAGGTGCTCACACATGCACTGAAAATAAAACATTGACAAGCAAAGCAATGACCTACTTTATTTCAAATCCAATTATACTTCAGCTGTATTTCCTGGAACCTGTTAAAGTATAGTCAGTATATGCCATAGTTCATGTGTTCACTTTGTTGATCAATTGTTAAATATTACCCTTTTGATCAATCACACATTTCAGGCCTCTCATCTCATCTCATCTTTTTTTTTTTTTTTTTTTTTTTATTCTTTGGTGTTTCAGTATTGCAGAGAGCATCTTGAAGGCAGTTTGATGACTGAGAGCAGTGTTCTGCATAGCCCGGGGTTTGAGTTGGAGTTTGAGTATGTTAGAGGCTTGTCATACATCTTGAGTGAAATCCAAAGTGACAGGCTGCTTGAAAGACCGAGGATCTGATGCGAACTGTCACTGCACATTACAGAAGCCGGTGCATGCTAAGCTCGGTTTTACGGGATGTTTGAGGAGTCTGCAGCGAAAGTCTTAAAAACCGAGTCAGTTACTCTAATTGTGAATACCCTTTTATAAATAACGACAAGTGTGTTTGAAGGGGAGGCTGTTTGCCTTTTGTTGTGATGGATTTTAACACTAGCCAGCCCTTTGCCACCTGTTTAGATGAGACGTCTGTGTTGAACTCATTTCAAGTCATTATCAGATTGTAATTTAGGTTTATTTCAGCCATCTATCACAATAATGTGTCTGTAATTGCGGCGTGTAAATGAGGTGTCTGTGCTTGTTGAATGTGATGACAATGAAGGCTGTTTTTAGAGCACGTCACACTACTAAGGCACTATAATAAGGGGGATTTCTCATTTACTGATACAGTTATCAAATGTCTAGAGGGGACTGTTTTTGCTTTATTGTTTTTCCCATTTGGAATTAGAAAATATGCAATCAACAGTAAGAGATGGACATGGGCGATAATGGAGACTAAAATGGAAATTCATCTTGAAAAGCATGCTTCAAACTGGGATCAGACGGCGACTTTGATTTGATTTAGTGTGGACACAAACCGCCTCATGCACCCCTGCTGCCAGTTTAGAATCAGTTAAATGTGTCCGCACAGCAGGAACCTGTAGACGCAATGTTATGTGTGAACAAAAGTGTGAAAATATTACAAAATGAATGCTGAAGAAATAGACGCAAACTTCCTGAGCTGTGAGGGTGAGATTTTTAAATATAACCGAGGAGGAAAAATGTGCCTAAAAAACAGCAGAAAAAAAAAAAAAACAAAACAGCAAACACAGACCACAGCTAATTCAATAAATAACACTCCGTTTGTTGCACTGGCCTGTGTGCTAAACCTCCCATCCAGCTGGAGTGTTGGGTCAGCGTCAGGTTGGACCCAGACACCATGGGCACAGGATGAAAATCTATTATCTCCTATTTCCCAAATTGCCCTGCTTTTACAGTAGGAAAGTGATCAACATTAGTTCTCATTAATACTTAATTACATTTGTACACTGTCCATGCATAAATTATGATTTTTTTTAAAGCAGGACTAAAATCTGCAGCGATGGATCCCATGGAAAGCAGAGATATGCTGCCACCACATGTCCGAACCACCACATTACACCAGGAGGATGCGTCGCCGGCTCATCCAAGTGTCTATTTCCACGCAGTAGTGTTTTTAAATCCCTAGGTGGCAGCAGATATCTGAGATGTATTTACAGTTTCAGCATTTTGGATGGTTTTGCTTGACACTTCCTTACTGCCATGCATCTCCTAATGTGATTTAAAGCCAAAACAGACCTTTGAAAGATGGAAGTATTATGATGTTTCAATTTCTTTTGTATTTGTTTCAGGACATATTGCAGATGTTCAGGAGAAAGAAACACAACCGCTCATTCTCCACTATGATAGAATACATTGTCACTGTTGTATGTGCAAATACCAGGTTGAAAATATTACTTTCTAAAGGTGACAGTCACCCATGCAAACAGCTCTTGAGTTAAAACTGATATCAAAAGTATCAAAAGCACACGTAAAAATAAATTATACATGTATTTATATGTATGTATTGATTGTACACTACAGGTCGAATGATAATAAGCCTGGCCGATTGTCGGAAATGTTAATCAGTATTTTTGGAATCAGTTTTGTTTTGTTTTGTTTTGTTTTGTTTTGTTCTTGTTTTTTATGGTATTGCTGATCAAAGAAAAGGATTCAAAGATGCACTACTTTGGCTGTGATGCCTGTCATCCTCAAAGTAACCTGTAAGTAAAGTTATCAAATAAATGTAGAGAGTGAAACACAAAAAAGAAGTACAAAATTTGCCTCGAGAATGTTGCGGAAGGAGCAGAAAATGGAAATATTCAAGTAAAATAAAAATACCTAAAGTACTTTGGGTAAAGGTACTTAGTTACATTTATATCACTCATGTTGTTAATTGTGTTGAGACAGTCAGAAAAAGACGTTTAATTCGACCCTAATGTGTGATTCTGCTGCAGTCTTCTATTTGGTTTGAATTATTTCATGCAGCAATACTAATTGTGTTTGTACACTTTGCAGAACATTTAGAAATATTTAAAAGACAAAAAGATTTAACGATGTGACTCATAGTTTAAACAGTGTTCAATGGGGAAATTGACTCGAGGTCTTTGTGTGACTCAGTGGGCTGTGTCAGCGTGCGGTCACAGAACATTTTTTCCTGTGTTCGGGGTTATGCTGATGAGGCAGAGGTGAAGCACTGGTCTGGAAGTCAAACCCCTCAACAATCAGTGGAACTAAGCCGTCTTTGTGCTCTGTGATGATGGGCATCTCAGTGACAGCTGGCAATGACATGTCTGCGGCGGTGACGACAAGCTTGCAGTTTGAAAGTGATGTGTAAATCATCTCCGAAGAATGACATCTTTATGGTGGGGGAGGCTGTGAGGGATTGGACACTGCATCCTCTCTCCCTGTCGCTCTCTCTCTCTGCTGTTACATAATGAATATGCATATGGCCGCGTCTGTGTGTCTCTGTGTGTGCTGATGTGTGTGGTTGTATGTGAGCTTAGTCAGACTCCTCCAGATCTCTGCCTACGCAGATTAATATCTGCAGTCCACAAAGGGGCCCTGTGTGTCCCTGCAGGACAGACTCCCAGGACAATGATTCCACTGTCTGACAACACCATCTCCCACTCAAGCAAACTGATACCGACCCCTTAGTCCTGAGATTATAGGAAACTCACTCTTTCTGCACTAAAGGTGATAATTTAATGACACAGTCATGCTCTGAGCTCTCTCAAAGCTTTTCACTGTGTCATTCATCCAGACTGCAGAAAATTGAATTGGAGACGCCAATAGCTTTGCCTCTGCTTGTGATTTTTTGGATTATGGTGGGCTCCTTTCAAAGGCTGAAATTATAGTGCTTTTAAAGAGAAATACATGCAGCGACTGAACGATAAAGCTCGATTCAAATCTGCTGTTTTCTCCGTGATGCTGCATTCTACCAGCCCGCTGATACACAAATAACACCGCAGTGTGCTTTTCATTTTCTTTTGCCTGATTTGACATTGATTATACGATATATGCTTGCCAGACTCTGCAAGATGGAGAGGATCTTCTCAAAACAATACCAGCCTGTCATCACAACTTTGGCTGTTTTTCTCGTTAGTCATGCAGATATCCACCGAACATGTGGTATGCATGCCCCCTCCCTGCACAGCTGACCTCTACTTTTCTCCCTTGACCCAGAAACATTGAAATGATCATAGCAGTGTTGCATGTTGCTCTAGTGGTGGAGGAGGTAAGAGAAGCTATTTTAAAACCTCCTACAGTGGAGGATGTGCACATGTATCCTAAGAGGGAAATATCTAACTGTATGGCCAGCATGGACACATCAAATGACAGAGAAAGACTTAATAATTCATAGGAAAAGACAACAAATTAAGAAATAGTGGTGATTAACGCGTCTGCAAACGTAGATGTAAATGTGCTGCACGTGTGCGTGTGCATGTAGGCGTGAGCTCTAGAAAGCATGCATGTGTGGTCATGACTCTGATGGGTGAAAGAGGACGAGAGGAGGCAGGAGAGAGGGGGAGATACACAGCACGGAGAGACACAGAGAGATTGAGAGCACAAAATAACTTCAGGCGGCCTGTCGGGTAATGAAACGAACGTTTGAAGTTTCACAGGGCCGTACATGTTTTTCAAAAAATCACTGTACGGTCTCTCTGTAAACGGAAGGGGAATGAAACAACACGAGCATTAATGGCGTTTACAGTCAGGTGCTATTACAATTACGACTGTATGTGCTTGAACATGATAAATAAATAGATCGTGGAAAAAGTGCTTAAAGTGTGACTGTGGGGGATTTGAGCAGATGAAAGAGCGTGCTATGTGTGCTTTACCTCAGATGGACAGCATATTCAGCTTGAGAAAAATTGAGTTGATGGCTCATGGGGGATACGTCAGGACGTTTTTTTTTCTTTGCAAAGTTGTTTTTTATGAGGAAGATCAGGGCATGTGGCAGTCCGAGCTATACTGCCACACAGAAGAGGAGATTAAATGAAATAAGGCTCTACTGTAAAGTTAAACTTGCTACAAGGAGTAATGAAACGGTCTCAATATAATATTGATGCTTCTGTTTGACCTACATGAGCAAACAAGACCATCAAAGCAAAGATTGGCTGCTTTTGTGTAGTTATTATAGTTCATCTTAATAATGCCTTTCAGTGGCCCTTTCATGGCAGAGAGCTGAGGGTGAACTAAGGATTTTACCAGCCTGAGGAAAGAAGCTGCTCTCTAGTCTGGCGGTAAAACAGAGTTAACTTTGTTTCACCATCATCATATTACATGTATTAATTTGACATAGCCACAAATAGATACATAACAGCACTGTCGTCTGTTCTGCAAACAGCTGTTAAACGAGACAGATGGTATTAAGAATATGTTGTGTCTTTCTTCCCCGTGTTTTCGAAACAAATGCAAACTTGTGACTTGTCTTTAAAAACCTGAATGGCTTTGGGCCTAAACATGAAGCATCCAGACCCCATCGAGTCATCCAGGACAGGCTGGCTCAATGTTCCCAGGAAACTAAAGTTTTCAGTTTTTATACTCCCCACCTGTGGAACAAGCTTCTTGAATACCTGAAGTCTACTTAATCTGTAACTGTCTATTTGCTTGCTTTTGTTTTTATTGTTTTAATACAATTTTCATTTCTTCTTTTTCTTTTACTTGTTTTGTTTCTTCTGAATTTACATACTTACCTTTTTCCTATTCCGCTTCTGGATGTACTTTTTCCTTATTGCTCCTGAACACACACACAGACACACACACACACACACACACACACACACACACACACACACACACACACGCACACACACACACACACACACACACACACACTTAAGCCAACACACACAGATGCATATTGCAAATTTATCCTTGCAATGCCAGCAAGATGAAGTGGTACCCGTACTGCTTTTGACCACAGGGGGCGCCAGAATCGATACAAATGGAAGTTCTTTGTAGCAGCTTTTAAAAAACAGATTCTATCATCCTGCTGCACTGATTATTAGCAGCTGATAAGACTTTGTCAGTTTTCTAATTGAAAGTGATGTCTCCAGTTAAGCCTCTTATTAATTACAACCAGGGAATTTGGCTGACGGGACCTGTGAGATTGAATAACCATAAATAATTACTTGAGTGGGAAGGATTTTTACATTTATTCTCGTTTTCATCCCTTAAAAGAGACTGCTTTGAAAAATGTTCTTGGAAATTTAAATGTTATGAGCAGCTACACTAACAAGAAAACCCAAAAATAAAAACAGGCCACATCAGCTTTTCAACCCCAGTGCACACTGAATAAAACACTACAGTATATTTCCGAGGGCATTTATATGTATGAGTCATCAGCTGAGTCATACTTTCTCTGTCAGTGATGCTGAGGCACAAACGCCAGTCAAACCTCCCCCTTCTCCCCCTCAGCATTACCCTGAACCCACCCTGCTACATCACTACCACCCTATTCCACCCAGCTTTCTCTAGTCACTTCTCAGTGGTTGACTGGTAAGATGGAGTGAGGAAAGGAGTGTCTGTGAACATTTTTGGGGGCCACACTCCCTGTGGTGGTATGTTCGGAGGAAATTGCTGCAGAAGGATGGGTTCCTGCAAATGTGCAGGATTCGACCACAATACATTTTCAGCCACTCCACAGATTGATTTGAGTTTATTAAATTTTGGCCCGTCGCCTCGCTCCGCCGGCCAGCAGAGCAATTCAAAGGCAAACCGCCCTCTCAGGGTGCCAAACGCTATGGTTCATCCCTGCTGTGCAAGCAAACAGCATCCTCTTCCCTTGCATCTCTGTTCTCTCAGGTACCATTCACTTTACAGCCTGGATAAAAGTGTGTTGCATAAGGCTCTCCTCGGTCAATGGTAGGGTTAAGGGTGGTCAGGGGGAGTTATTTGACTCACAGCCGTGCAGCACGAAAATATGAAGAGGTTTTGAGAGTGGTTTTTGTTTAAGCTTTTTTTTTTTTTATTCTACATGCTGTTTGTGAAAAATAATGTTGGACTCTTGACAGCATTTTGTTATAAATCTCAAATCAGGCTGAATAGCACTCGTGTAAGAATTAATACATTTACAAGAAGGTTTTAAAATACACACATAGTAATGGTGAAATATGTTAGGATTTTAGTTTAAAACATTCAAAAATGGATTCAACTGATGAGCAGAATGTGAAGAAATAAGAGCAATAGGATATGTATATATTTTGTGTTGCAGAGATATCTTTTGAAGTTAGCATGTCCCATTCTTTCTCATAAAAGCACTCTGAGCTCCAGGTTCAGACTTCTAGCTGCTAGGCTAACTGAGTTAACTGACTAATGGCAGCAGCAACTGGTCAGCAGCAGTTACCGCTTACTCTGGTGATATGCTGCTCCCTATTTGTTCAGGAGGATGCATTTGAGAGGTGATCAGTTCTTACATTTTGTAACTGCTGCCCTTTATTATCCATTAATCAAATGATCAAATTGATTTTTATAGTGAACAGAATTTATTATAAGCATTGTCGTCAGGGCTGTAGCTTCCATTGAGGGCCAGCAGTCATGAATGTGGGGGGGTTCAATGAGTTTCCATTCTTGTGTTATAAAGAATTTGCTCACGTTGAAATAATAAATGCAGCATGGTGGTGCAGTGGTTAGTACTTTTGCCTGAGCTTCATTCCTTTATGTGTGGAGTTTGCATGTTCTCCACGTGCTCGCATGGGTTTCCTGCGGGTGCCCCCGTCTCTTCCACCATCAAAACACGTTAACCTATATTAGGTTAATTCTCTGGTCAGTGCCCTTGACCAAGGCACCGGCTTAGATCTGGAGTTGGTCCCTGGGCGCTGTATGTTGGCTGTCTACTGCTCCTCAGAATGCAAATTACAAGTTTCACTACACTGTACATTGTATGATTATAAGAGACAAAGATTCTCCTTTTCAAATGTGACAAAACTGAGTTAATTAGGTGCATAAAACATGTTCTACTGATTCATGGGTTGCATCATGACCTTTTTATAATCCTTGCTATGAACCAGATGTCATTGGTGCTAGCAGTCATACAATACTGTGTGCCACTTAATTAATGATGAATAATTTACTAAAGCTTTGTAGATCCCTTATGAAGTATTAATAAACAAATATTATGGCTGCCAGCTTGTAAAGAAAATCCTTTTATTAGATTTTCATTCCATTCAAGTGGCTAATAGTCTAATGCAGCTCTGAGTGTTGATAATCCATTAATAAATGCTCAACAAATTGTCATAGTTGCATTCAAAGAGATCTTTTTCACGATCTGGCAACTAGGGTGAAAAATGACTAATAACGAATTACCTATCAAACTAGTGGGACATTTTTTGTCTGTCACTTGAGTAATTGATTAACTGACTGAGTGCTTCAGCTCTACTGGCAAACCAAAGGTATCTTAACCGACTAGTAAAGCTTTATCAAATCTAGATAAATTGTTATAGCTGTTCACAAGTACTGCACTTGAGTAGGATTTTGAGGTTTATTTGGGTATTTACATGCACTTTCAGTGACATCTACTCCATCACATTAATTTGATGTCATGAATTAGTTTTCAGATGCAGATTGTTGATACAAAATATAAGCAACAAATGAATTATAATGTTTTATTTTGAATAAAGATAAGACCTAGATAAACTACCAGGCAGCATATAAACAAATAAGCTCTGTCTTTACAAGCTTCAGCATTAAAGTGATGCAAACATGAATTTGATTATTATAATAATATACAGTACATTATTCTAGAATGGGCCATTATGTATAGCTAGTACTAACTGTTTGATATTTTGATGCTGATAAGATTTTGAATTCAGGACTCACATGAGAATATTTCCACAGTTTAATGTTGCTACTTTTCCTTATTTTTTTCTTTTCCTATTCCTTTATCTTGTAATAGATCCGGGTACTTCTTCCACCACTGCTCTTAAACACTTTATAAAAGGTCGCAAATATACTTAAAGTACTTTAATTGCCATATGCACAATAATTGCAGTGAAGCATTTGTTGGGAATTTAATTCAGAGTTCTCAGTTTTACAGTTTAAAAAAAAACAAAACAAAAAAACATTCAATCTAAGACATAAGGCGTATGAGTGCAGAAGTTAAAATATAGTAATAAAATATGATATATACATATGATGTGTTGGTGTATTAATTTAGATCTTGCACATGCAGATGCAAGCGTCAATGTGCTCTCGGCTAAATATAGATATCTATGCTTGTATATTAATTTCATAGCTATATTGTTTGTAATGCTATATATATGTATATATATATATATATATATATATATATATATGTACAATATCAAGGAATCAATTTAAGTTAAATTATCTTAATAGTATATCTGTATATGTCTACATCTGTCAATGCGAATCAATACACATTGTTAAAAAAAAACACGATACATATGTAATCAATACACATAGACTGGTGAACAGTTGTGATGAAATCAATAAATCATATGCAGGCCTGCACAGGTTGTGCAGTAATGTAGTAAATGTATCAGGGGACCAGTTATGGGCAGACAAGAACAGGATGTACTCAGGTAATGGACAAATATATGTAGACGTTGTGATGGTTTCACACAGCAGAGCAAAGCAGAACACAACACAACACATCACAACACAACACAACACAACACAACACAACACAACACAACACAACACAACACAACACAACACAACACAGCACAGCACAGCACAACACAGCACAATACAACACAAGGCTGTAAAATACCCATTTGTACAGCTAAAAAAAGAATAGTATAGCTTACCTGTCCATAAACACAGAGATGTAAGGGCCATTGTACATGCACTATATTCTCAGGGAAACTAAAATATTAATCTTGTATATTTTTGTTTACACTCTAGAGCCATTTACTCTCTATGAATATCAGAAATGCATTCTTATCACACAAAACATATAGAGCTCTAAGGTTAACGCTTTCAATATTTCTATCGTAGATCATATTGTATTTTAAAACAGATATAGTACCCATAACTGTTTTATTCCCCGCATTATCATAATTATCACAGGGGCTTCCCCCGTCACGCTGCTGCTTTCCTTTGAGCCCCGGCGCACTATTTAACAGCAGCTTCTGTATTCCGCCCGCGCGGACTGATTCCCGTGTGTGAGCAGGCTCTGCTTGTCAGTCAGACTTTGAACAGAGCACTGGCGCTCATCATCACTGCTAATCTCTGGCCGCTGCTCGTCATCCACGACACTGCTGCTGCTGCTGCTGCTGCTGCTGCTGACAGTTATCACCGACCAGCTCAGAAATAAATAGATTAGGATGAACAGTTTCTAAAATAGGCAGGAGGAACCCCGAGGGCAACACCGTGAGGGACCGAGCGGAGATTAGACGTTAGCTACGCCGTTTAACGTTCACGTTACTCGGGGAGTTGCGATGGTCCAGTTAAGGGATATTTTTCTAGCCTTGCTTCTTGTGGGCTGCACAGGTAAGAGTCTCTCATTCAGCACTTATTGACATGTTTTTTGTTTTTTTTTTCCGTGTCGCTCCGAATATCCCGTTGCAAACCGTACCCTTTAACAAACAGTGGTTCAGGACTGAAGGCATCCACTCGCCTCACCCCCGGTCGTCCTCTCTTCCTCCGCCCGCAGGCGCTCCGTGTAGCAGGTGCAGCGGTAACGGTACTGCGCCTGCTGCTAATTAGCTTAGTGGCGAGTAGGGTGATGTGTGTTTTAACTAAAGACAGGCTGCCTGGGTGCCATTGTCTCTGGACACACACACACACACACACACACACACTCACACTGGGCTGCTCTTTGCGTGACGACCAACCCCGTGCGCTGACTTAGCGTTATTGTACATTAAAATAAAAGACGATGCTCGAGAAGGGACAGGGTTTTGAAATAAACTGTAAACAAAAAAATAATAAACTAAAAAAATGTGGATAGTTTATGGTTTCTGATCAAATCCTTTCCCCCTCCGTTTAACAGTCGTGTTTGGTCTCAGCTTGGATGGGACGTGTTTGTTGTTGATGGAGAGTGATGCTGGGCTCCAAACACACACACACTCAAACACACACACACACACACACACACACACACACACACACACACACACACACACACACACACACACTCACACGTTCACATAAACAGCCGTGTGGGTTGAGTCACGGTCTCTCAGTTAAAGCTACATTATGCAAATGGATAAATACATGAAAAATAAATAAATAAAACACGTGGCTCATTCAGATGCACCTGTCAGTGTGTGCAGGTGCAGTTGGGGGCTATTAACAATCGGTGCTTGCATGCACACAGTGCATCAAAAAAGGTCATCCAGGCAGGGACCGTGTTGGTTTGTTTTTGGTCTCTCTGGCACTCTCATGCACAGCAAGCACAACTTCTACTGTGAATCATCTGTTACGTAATCTGATGCCACGATAAAGGCTTTTGAAATGAGATCCTCTAAGTTGGTAAAATGTGTTGTTATGTAAGTCAAATTGAGGGAGTTTTGTGTCAAATTACATTTTTTAATAGCCTTTGCACGCCCATATTTTTTCTGATTAAGATCAGTAATTTGACATGTGAAGCGCTTACGGTGGGAGTAGTTCTCTCAGCCACGCTCAGGATCAGGGTTTTCGTGGGATAGCCTTTTAATCCTTTATGTACAATCCAGTATGTGCAGGGGTGTTCCTCAGGCATGAAAGGAAAACGCAGAGGGAGTGGAGCCCTCACTGCATTGTGATGGTAATGAAATTTCTCCTGGGTTTATTGGAACATTTTATCTAGAAATGAAAATTTGCAAGACCCCTTGTGATTGGTTTCAGTCATCACTTAATGTAAGCGTACCCTAATGAATTTCACACATTCGTTCTGGTAATTTTGTTACCAATCTACCTCCAATTACACTTAAACACACCATGTTGTTACACACGTTCATTTAATGGAAGAATTAGACGAGATGTAAAAAATGATAGGGGAATAAATTGAGCAGCCATGGCCTCTGGAAATACTCCGTTCTGTTTGAGCGAGGACATCTTTTTAAGTTTTCATGTCATTTGTAATGATTTCAGAACATCTGAAGCCAGTAGCAACAAGGACTAGAGTTATGTGACTAAAGAAGGGCCTTGGAATGCAGTTATTAACCAGTTACACTACTTGGCCATCCATAAGGGATTTCTCAGGCTGATATCAATATTGGAGGTTTCTAAAAATGAGATAATGTTTTTGCCAGTGCACATTTTTACACAGAAATTTCTAGGATCCCTAATTTTTTTTCTTTTGAAAAATTGTTAGCAAGTATCTCCTGAATGAAGCATTTTGTCGCCTCAAAATATTGTGCAAGATATATCTTTGGCATGTTATTCTCTATTATCTACAGTTAACTAATTCAGTTCACTTCAACATGGTTGTCATGAACAAAATGTGCATGCACATGTGTAAACGAAAGGAGAGCTGCATCTTCATCAAGACAGGGCATGGAGGGACATTCATTCTACAGAGAAACAGAGAAAAACAACATTGTACAAACCTCTACTGAATGAGGTAGTGTATGTCTGAGATGTAACAGAGCTGTGTAAATGGTATGTAAACAAGTCCTTTTAGGCAGGTCTTGCCACTTGGCAGCCATCTTGGCAACGCCCCCGGGGAGTTATTTCAGGCTAAAGAGACCAGGCCCCTATCTGAACAAATGGGAAGAGAGCCGTAACTTTGCCTTTCAATTTTCATTGGAACATAAAAAACATGCATGTATAGAATCTCGAGTCAAATCTGATAAAAAAAAAATGCTTCAAAAGATCTGTTACTTTCCCCAAATTAAGGTCAAAGTGTTTTTTTTTTCCTATGTCTAGTGATGTGACGTCGTCAGCTCACCCCACCATAGCACTTGAACAAATGCGAGTTTAATGTCTTAATGTTTTGATAACCTTCTAGGTAATCCTCTGCATTAGCGTGATATCCTCCTCTTCAGTCCTTATTAAAGTACGTCTGTGGCTGCTCTTCCATGCTTATTAGAAGTACATCTATGAGTGCTTCAGAATGGTTAGAACTGTTCTGAATTGTGTGCTCAGATCACGACTGGTTCCTGGTTTGACTGCTGTAAAGCAGATAATTGTCTTTTATGTGTGAAGGGATGGCATATGTGTCCTACAACTGCCATCTCTGGAAAAACAGACTTTTCTATTCAGAATGCTTAAAGTGGTTTGTCTCCTCTCTTATGATGTGTCTGTGGCTGTATCAGCCCAGCCAATTTAACTGCAAATACTTTAATTAGGAAAGCAAGTAGGGAATCTGGGGTGGCAAGCTTTCAAACGCTGCCTTAAATGTACATTATGTGAACTAGAAAGTTGACAATGTAGAGTTAACAATGATACAGTTAGATGAATACAACAGAGATATGACTGCATGATTCCAGACCTTTTATTAAATGGATCACTTTCTCTCATAACTCATGCACCATCACTGAAGCTAAGATAGCCATGTTTGTTTTTATTCTGTTATTGAATCTACATTTATAGTGTTTGTGATGTTCTGCATAAATGTCAGAAGTAGAACTTCTCTAAATGTCACTTTTGTAGGTGAAATTAAACCAAAGACATTTGTAATCTTTTCGTAGATGATTATATGAAATAGTTGCAGTAATTTTGTCTGAAGTGAGATTGGGGAGGGATTAACCGTCTCTCTCTTCCCCTTTCGTCTCTGGCTCTGGCTGCATGCTCTATGGGCCTGTTGAGCCTCTTGACATAATTATTAATTGATCCTCCTCAAACTGATAACTGGAATGTGGGAGAATTTCAAGGCTGCATTTCTGACACAAAATGAAATATGGCCTCCCGAAATCAGAGAGAGAGAGAGAGATGAAGCAAACCAGCCAAGATAAGAGATGAGTTTCAAATGTCCTCAACCTGTGCGTTTGATGAATGAATTGCAACACTGCATCTCACCATATGGCTCCCTTGAACTGCAAAATGTGGCTTTATAGTTTACAGTAGGATTGTTTCACTTAGCCAGTGTTACATCATCAGTCAGATCACGTGGGAGTGATGACGTGGAGTGATGCTCCATTTACAAATCAAGATGGAAGCGTGGCTGCCTGCAGGCATAGCTGACTGCAGGCCGCCTTACCAAGGCTCCAGACGTCTTAACGTCTGACTTAGCTTCTTGAGGATGGAATTCAACACTGCCAAAAGCAGTGGCTGGCAGTCCAGCATCTCCAACTTGAAAAAGCGATTATTTTGGAATTCAGAATAGTGTGTGCACATTGTGTACTGCCAGCAGTCTTTCTTTGCGAGGTCCACCAAAATAGATTTCCCTCTCTTAAAAAAGAAACAGCAAGGCTTTTAAAATATTACAGCTCCTCTCCAGTCGCCTGCATGACCACAGCCAATCAGTTAGCACAAATACAAAGCCCTATTAAGTGTAGAGACCTTTACAGTGTTTCCCTGCCCTAATGAGAGCAACAATGTCGTGGTTCAACATGGTCGGAGTAGAGTGGCTGCTTTGAAAATGCCTATGATTGAGGCTTCCTCTAATAGTTTATTCTTATTGGCAAATGGCAATTAATCTCTTTATTTTTCTTGATTACCCAATTTGATCATTTAGTCCCTGAATTATTGAATTCTCTTTGCCTCTGTCAATTTTTCAAAGTGCTTTTCTTTGTCATCTATTAGCAGAATTTTAAACAATAAACCACTGAAAAGCAAGCTGAAAACAGCAAACGTTTGACATGTTTGCTTTTTAAATGACTCAATCAATTAACTGATTATCAAAATCTTCATTTCAGTTCATCCTTTCAAAGCTACATATTATCATGGCTCAGTAAGCCATGAGGATGCTGAAGCTTTATCAGACCAGTAATGCAAAAATTGTTTCAGCCTTTGATTAAAACTGCCATAGAAAGCAGGTGTTTTGTTGTGGGGACAAGAAGTAATCTCTTAGCAAATCAGCAACGGTGATGGTACTGTCAAATGCATTTCCAGACTTCGACTTTGAGTGTTGAGAAGATCTCTGTGAAATCGTATTAAAGTCAGATAGACACCCGTTTGGAGAATGGGCCATCAGGGAGATCCAGCCAAAGCAGGCAATTGCCTACTGTATCTTTTCACCTCCATTTTCTGTGATTTTTGTTTTGTCTTATCAAATAACTAAACCCGCCAAGAGCAGAGTATCTCCTGACAGGCCATCGCTAAGCTTTAGAGGATGTTTATTGAACCAGAATTCGTTTCAGAAAGAAGTTGATGATGGAAAAAGAAAACTACTGGATGGAAGGCAATATCTGGGAAACGACTGTCAGCTGTGCATGTTTTAGGTATTGTATCTCTTCAGACTAGTGATTTCAACAAATTCAAATGTTATCTTAACCGTGAAACAGGCAGTGAAGTGTCCATTCTCTATAAATCAGACTGTCTACTTCCTCTTGCATATCATGAAAAAGATCTCACAGAGCCTAAGTTTTCTTGCCCATTATTAAGGAGCAGAAGCAAAAAAAGGACTGTGATTTTGTTTCAGCTAGGACTACTTGACTCTTTAGTGATGGGGAATGGATCAGACAGATCCAGGTCTGAGGGAGTTGAGAGGAGATGCATTGCCCAAGGATGCTAAAAAGATGACATTACACTTGCACGTGACCCCATGAAGCACTGTGGTAGGAGCATAAACATCCTTTCCTAAGGTCTTGCTTACAGAAGAGGCACAGACTGTGGGTTTAGTAATTGTATTTTTGGTGATTAGCCTCAGTAGTTGTAGTATCCCTATATTTTTCCTCTGAGATTTGAGTTTTTATATTCATGATTTACATTAATCAAGTTTAATTTGAGACTACAAAACAGCTCGGTAGCAGTGCTGAAAAGAGAAGCTTGGGAGAAGCTTGTTGCGTTTCTTGTGTAGTTACAGGAGCACTAAAACTATCTCACTAACTTCAACCCACAGTATGAACATGCTATGCCAGAGCTATCAGGAAATTAGAACAGTGTGTCCTTGTCATTCATCAAATTAAAAGAAAACGAGGCCAGCACAGTGAGTGCAGGATCCCTGTGGACATGTAACCCTAGATTGGCAAACCTTTAGGCATTACATGTCTTTTCTCCTCTTTGAAGCATTCCCTCTGTGCTACAAAAGGAGCCTATGACAGGATGTAGCAGACTTTGTCAAAGTATTAATTATCTGCGAGTTACTGGAGAGACTGCTTGACACTCTGATTGTTCATCTTAAGCACTCAAGTAATGCTTTAAGCAGGATATGGTGGAAACAGCAGAGTTTATGTTTGGTAAAAATATTTTGGAATTTGGTCTCTAGCTCAGGCTGCAATTTGCTCTTGGTGGTGGGAGGTAAAAACAACCTTGAGCCATTTCCACATGGCTGTATTCTTTTTGATTTTCATTTTCCTTGACCAGTCACCTTCAGCCATGTTAGTGCTTGGTGTACACTCCAAAATGTTTCATCTTTTCACTCAAGGCTATTTACTTGCAAATAAAGACTGATTTCCCCCTATTCGTAGGAACTGAAAGCATCTATGGCTCTCTTTTGGCCCTTATGTTTATTATTGTCTTATTTGGGAGACAAAGGAAAAGACAGGACTGCTGTCAAAAATGCCAAAATGCTCAATTCCCCTAATTTTCTAGTCCCCCCTTGCACCTCAGAACAGAGTTACATGGGTAGCACTAAAAAACTCCCCTCTTGAAATGAGGCAACCCTTTGAAACAATAATACTTCATAGGTTGTCGTTGATGCTAATATGTTGGCTACCATACCTTTCAACATTGGGCCATCCCCAATGATGATGATATCACTTGTGTGACTGCGACTATTCTGATAATTTAGTTGTTCCATTTGCCAATTATCTAATGGATGGTTGCAATTCTTTCACAATGTCGTCTCGATCAAGTCATCAGATAAAGAGCTGTATCATTATCACCAACTTTCTGTGCTTTGTAGGCTAACATAAAGGAAATGATACTCCTTACCCTCGACTTGATTTGAAAAACCTCCATTTGTAGTATCCCTAACACTTTGTCCAACCTCTCTCTTGCAACAAGAATTGGGACACCCTATCCCTAGGCATAATAGTGCAAAACAGAAGCATAGGGCCAAGTGGAAGGGGAGAGGGGTCTATTGGGATTGGGCCTAACTCATCACAGCCTTGTCTATGACTCATGTAGCCCTTGAAAGAGGAAATGATCTTACAATAATATCACTGTACGTGCTGGAAGGAACTCACTACTAATTTACACAAAACACAGATGAGTCTTCTCAAGGCAAACTCCTGAAAGCAAGCTTACAGTATGTCTGACTTTAGAAAATGAGTCCATGCCTTGCCTTACTGTAATAAAGCAATTTGCTGTTGGCTAGGATTTAGCTCTCAACTTCTTTTATGTAGTGTGAAGGGAAGCAGTATGTGTGTGTTCTCATGCATCCATGCACATCATGGTGCATTCATTACTGAAACACTATAGGATACATCACCATGCAGGGAGCAGGGAATATTTGGATCGCTATGCCGCAGGCTTTTCTTTTTATGCAGTCACCATAGTATGTCACCCTGTCTAACATTATAGTTCTTTACTGGCTTAGTCATTGCCTGGCAACTTAGAGATACCTATTTTCCACACGAAGTCATGACATGCATTACTATTAGTCTGAATGAAAATTCAATCATTAAAGCAGTGAAATTACACTCATTCAGCAAAAAAGCAGTTATTTTTAATCTGTAATTAGATCACACTAAGAAGGCACTATCTCCAGGGGAGCAATAGCAACTATAGCTGTTTCTGATCTATTCAACATGCAGGATCCACTTTGAAAAGATGTCAGTGATTTCTGCAGATGGGCTACACTTGGGTAGACTGCAGAAGTATTTTAACAGTCTCTCAGGTATAACCCATTTAAATTTTTTACGTGTGAAAATATTTGTCTGATGTAATACAAAGCAGTGGAAGCATTTGATATGGAATCATGCACTGATGATTATATACCATGCATACAAACTGCAAACTCTTCAGACTCTCTATTAATAGAAAATTTGACTACTCATGAAAATATAACTCATAATAATCACCTTATCATAAAAATACATTAGCCTACAACTACAGAGATCATTTAAGTGTCACATTATTCCCAAGTTGATCATATTTTATGGGTACATGTCCCAGTATTAGGATTTATAGAGGACTAGAAGGAAAAGAAACATTTAGAAAGTGATATCACTGGGAATGGGAATTAACCTCATTTCATCCTCAGTCATGCAGATTAATCTAAAATTATGTAATAGCAATGTCCAAAGATAGAAAGAAACCTACATGGTAACATGGCACCTTTGTTAATTATGTAGCAAACTCTGAATACAAGCGCAAGGATCATTTTACATAGTGTGTTAAATATGAAATGTTGTGAAATGTTTTGACGGCTCTTTGCATAAACTTTTAGTTGCTGCAGTTAGCCCATCAGACAGTGAACAGTTGAGTTTTTCTTGGCTTTTTAAACTATTGTCTTAATATAAGACTATCATAATCATCTGCTGTTCATTACAGGCATTATACAAGAGCTGTAATAGTTATTTTTTGAATAGCTGTGAACTTTTAAATGAATCGCTAATTATATGTTAATAATTGTTTAATCGGTTTGAGTAATTTTTCAAGAAATTCTCTGATCGTAGCTCTTCAAATGTGTAGATTTTCTGGTTTCTTTATTCCTCTAGGACAGTAAACTGGTTATTGTTGGTTTGTGGCCAAAATAAGACATTTCAGGACGTCAGCTTGGGCTTTAGGAAACAGTGATTGACATTTTTCACAATTTTCTGACATTTTATAGACCAAACATCCAACCAGTTATTCAGGAAAATAATCAAAAGATCAATCAATGAAAAAAATCGTTACTTGCAGCCCTACATTCAACCAGGGTGATGATTAAGACGAGGGGCAATCTGATATTTTACTGTCTACTTTGACCTTTTGTATCTGGACAGCACATAGAGGCTTTTGGTGATTGATCCCAATGCATAATGAATGAGTAATGCTGAGGACATTATACCATCTCCTCCCTCTGCAGCACCTGGAGAAATATTGTGCTTGTTGATAGAACTGTAACAGATGGCATATCGACATTAATATTTTTTACATGTCTCTTTTTCCCCTTTTTTGCCAGCCAGTTCCCTTCAGACCGGGGTGTATTTAACTGCTAATTGGAACATCTTCAGTCATGTATTTCCCTCTAAAACACATGGAGTCACGACAACCTTTTTTCTTTTTTTTTTATTTTCGACAGAGAGTAGCTTCACCGGGAGGGTGTAACACACAGACAGATTAACACTATCTACCACAGACCACATCTCTTTTCACACAGCTCAACCAATCAGATGTGACCACTGAAGCTTGGATGTGGAAGGAATTTGGAGAAGCTATAAATGATAATTTGAAGGTGTTTTCATTGAGGGCACTGGATTGCTAACATTAACAGGCAATTTCATTGAGAGTTAAACGCAGCACTTAGCAGAATTCTTGAACCAAGCAGACCCACCCACTGGACGGGAGGTGCAGCCGGAGGATTCGAGGGGATTAGAGTCCATCTCTGAGGCAGAGGTCACTGGAGTACTACTGTTAACTCCTCAGTGGTAGAGTGCTGGTGGTAGACAAGAGTTGTTCTGAAAGGCTGAAAGCTGTTTGAATAGTGCCTGGCTAGGTTACGGTGCACTTGGACTGTCAACCACGTCCCCTATTCTGGGGCATTTGCCCACTAATGTGTAATGGCACGATTTAGTCCCTCTTGAAACCCTAAACTAAGCTTCGGGGAATTAACTCTGGCCTATGGTTAAACCTCAGATTCACCTTTGTGTGGAACAGTTGGCCAGCTTTTAACCCAAGGACGGATTATTGAGGGAAAGGCCTTTATAACACAGCAATTCCAGTGTAATAGAGGGTGTGGGGAAGTAATTAATTCCCTGTAACCTCAAACTCTGATTGTATTCTTGGCACAAACTCAAGCGCAGTAAGTGTTGGAATTGGATTTCTGACAAGGGTTGACTTGTCACCTTTACTGTGGATGATACTTACGGACAGGATATGAAAGCACCATGTTTGGTGATGCTGACATGATGCAAGTTTGGCGTCACTGCACTCAACAGTTTACTGGTTAGCCCTCACCTTGGTTACAAGCTTTGGGTACTGATCCAAAGATAAAGGTTCGCTGCAAGGTGTCTGCCTCACACTGTTTGATAGTGTGACCTAATAACAAGGTGCCTCAGTGGTTGGCACTGCTGCCTCCCAGCAAGAAGGTCCTGAGTTTGATTCACTGCTGTGACGGGGCCGTTCTGTGTGGCATTTGCATGTACAATGTTTCCTCCAGGTGCTTGGTTTCTTCCACCATCAACATGGCATATTGGGCTGGTTCCCGAGGGATGGGTTTAATGGATAGTTGCAGAGCTTCACTACGTATATGACAATTAAAGATTGATTGTATGTGACAAATAAAGATTCTTCTTCTGTGATAGGGTGTCTTAGCTTTGATCGACAGATCTCCCACGCTCTGCACTGCATGACTAACACACTTCAGTTCCAAATTTGTTACCCAATTTGGCTACAGTAACTGACAGATGTGACAGTGAAGTAGAAACTCATACATCATAAGGCCAAACTTAATAAATATTCTGAAGTATAGGGTTCGACTCAGACTTGTTTGTTCATTTCAACAAACACAGCTGTGTTTTTTTCTGCACATGGAAAGCTGGGGAAACTCCTTTTGGTTGGTTAGGAGGAATATTGTTAACCTCCCATACATAAACAACACATCATTGGACATTTCTGCCTGCAGCTCTCTACAGCCAAATGCTACGGTTACACTCAATGCATAGGAAATTGGACTTTCCAAATTCGTAAGAAACTAAATGGGGAACATTTTAAATTTTCATTTTAAATGATTATTTGAAGATAAAATACTTAACATGACATAAAACAAGTTCAAGGAGGCTGAGAACCAAAAACCAGGTGAAATTCCTCATATTTCTCTTCTATATATGCAAGCCTCCACGCACTTATTTTTGGCTGACTGAACAGATGACTCTCATAAATTATCGAGTGTTTGTCCAGTGCCCTCGGTGACTGCACCAAACCAAAAGAGAAAGCTTGGAGACTGCGAGGCTTGTCTTGTTCTATCCATCATTGATTTAGTTTCTATGCTGTGAACAGAATAGGCTCTGATCACTACAAAATTCTGATCATGTTAAAAGCTTTTTATTTATTACAGGCTGGAATCTTAAAATTATGTATTTTGTTGTGAAGCATGACTTTTGACATTACATTAATATTTCAACCTTTCTGTAGTATTGTAAAAAAAAGAAAAAAAAGAAAAGACAATTAAAAGGCTCATTAAATTTCTAATAATGATTATAGAATTGTAGAATCTCTAGATATCATGAACCTAATCTGCATGAACCCAATCTGCTCCATACAGATAAAGTCATTATCTGCAAGCGCAATATTAACCTATGAGATAATATGAAAAATTCCATATATAATTGATTATCCAGGTCTTAAATCTGAGATTTACAGAAAACCAATTGTTACAATGTCTTTGGCTCACCCCTTCTCACTATTTAGAGGAAGTATTGCTATTGATACTGGCACTGACATCAATACTGCCCTTTGAGTACTAAAATCTTAATGACATTCATTCCTGGTTAACAAGTGTGCAATGGAGAGTGAAAAGATAAAATGAGATGACAAGAGAGGACATGCAAGGTTAATTCAAAATGGTTGTATTTTGAGCCTAATCTGGCACTTTGTCAAACCAGGAATTTCATTGGTTTTCTTGAAAGGAGCAGATTGAAAATGCAATATCCAAACAAACCTTTGCATGGAATACAAATCTTTGAATCTTAACTTTTTGTGCACGCTGTGTGTTTGGCATCTTGTCTGTCTTGGTCTTTTTTACCATGTCACTCACGCTCCTCCCCAAAGGATCTCCTCTCAGTATGACACACAGACTTCCACTGCCTCAAAGCAGTCTTGCAGTCTTTGCCAGGAGAAGCCGGATGTGTCATGAACCCCATTGTGCATCTTTTCCATGGATGTCATAGAGCGCAAAGGCAGATGACAGACCCCTCTGAAGCAAATGAAACTATGAAATTCACATCACCGGTTATAGTGACTGGGCCAATGTAAGGATATTAGGGATGCACCAATTTATCAGCCAAACATTGGTATTAGGTGATGCCTTGTTGACCGCTGTCGGTAAATAAAATTAAATTCACTGGTAGTAGTGACCGATGATTGTCTATTCTATTGCATCCGTTTTGCACTGACATATTCATGAGCTACCAGCTCTCGACATTCCTGCAATCATTTTGTAAGGCTGTGTAAGTACTGAAAAATTCTTCACATTAAGTAGGTAGTTGAATAGCAGGGTTGCAAACATTTGAAGCAGTTACTTAAATAAAATGAGAAGACAATTTTTGTTTGAGAATTTTGTATGATGAAATTTTTGCTCTTTTCATCCCTATAGAGAGGGTATGTATGTTCCCCTAAACTCTTTCAAATCAAAACATAACATAATGAATAGAAGAATCCCCACTGAGAACCACTGTGATCACTTTTGTTGTTACTTTGATTGGCAGTAGTATTTACTCAAAGCTACAAAGCTGTAAATTTGAAGCAGTTGAAGTAGATTCATGTTCAAGGTTGTCGCCAAAATGCTCACATCGGGTAGGCTGGTAAGTATGATTTACTCGCCAGAAACTGGCAGGCTTTCCAAGTGCTTTCACCATTTTCCCTGCAGATATTTTATTGTATCCAGTCATTTCAATGCTACAGTCATTTCAAAGCATGAAAAAGGTTTTGTAAAACACATTTTGTTAGCATTACTGCCCTTCTTTATTAATGGAACATTATTATTATTATTATTATTATTATTATTATTATTATTATTATTATTATTAACATTATAAGTACAGTGCTCTTTGATCTATAAAGATAAGGGACTTTACTCCATGTATGCTATTCTCAATGGCACACTGGTGACTTACATACCTACTCCCACTGGAGATTGCTTCACAGCAACCACCATTAGTGGGGAGAGGGGATGTGCCTGCAAAAGGGCTGTACTCTGCCTTATGACAGCACATGGCTGCTCTCTCTGCCTGAGTGGCTACAGTAGCACGCAGTTAAAACACATTTTGACTGAACAGGGTCAGTGCACAGATTCACTTGTGGATGGAAGCCACCATGCTGGAGCATTAGAGACATTTGACATCAGCTGTTGTGGCACTCAAATGATTTGTCTGTTGTACTGCGCCATAATGTTTAATGTGTTCACACAGTGTTTCTTGTATATTGATATAATAGGAGGCTGAATTAGATGTAAGCATCCAGATATGTCAGTTTTTGCGTGAGACTGACTTTCTGTGTAATGTTGCAATGCTTTAATTGTCCAGGATTTTGATTCCTATCCACCAGACTCCATTTCCTCTATATTTGCTTACTTTTTTTTTTTTTTTTTTTTTTTTTTAGACATGTCCTTACATTCATGGGAATATGTCTTTTTTTGGGGGGGGGGGCTGTCATTTCTTCCATGAATTTGAATTGACACACAACCCAATACTAATTCATCACAACCATGTTTTAAAGTGTCTGGATTAACGGTTATAGTCTTGGCTCTCTGGCTCTCTTAGCCCTGAGGAGTAAAGTAGCCAACTCTGTGGAGGCTACCCCCAACCCAGTGTCTATTTTTATGGCTTTGCTCTCTAGTGTCCTCTATTTTCATAGCAACAACATCACTTTAGTATCGCAACTTACTGATCGGGTATTTGATTGCTCAAGCAAGACTACATTTTGATTTTGAAGAGGTCATTACAGTTCGCAAATAAGCTTTTTGACCCCAAGTTCGAGCAAGTGTTTGAATTTCGAATAGTAACAGCTCTACTTTGTATTCCTATGAATCCATGTGATTTTGTATATGTTGTTTCAATCTTTTTGTCTAGTGTGAAGTCTAGTTTTTGAATAAATGTTGCGAGTGCACATATGTAAATCTACTGTATCAAAGGGAATGCCTTCTTAGATCTAAGATTAATGTTTCTGTGTTGATTTATCTAGTCATTTGAGGACAGTATACCACTCAAGAAGTATATGATCATATAATATGCATTTTAATTCCAGTTGGTCTACAGTATCCACAGCATCTGTCAAAATCCCAACATTATGATGTGTTGTGCACAATATGCAACCCTGTTTTCAAGCTAATTTTCTCATTGAACTTAATTAGGACATTAGCTTGGAGGAATGTACTGCTGAAATTCTTTTACAACATGAGACATCATGATTGGAGGGGCCCCATCTTGGAGCTGCTGTATTGCCTTTGGTTGTGAATATTTATTTGTGTATTAGGTGACATGCTTACCCACAATGGCAGTATGCTGTGCGCTGAGGCAGCCATGGTTAGTCTGCTCGCATCTCAAAGAGCTCTTGTTCAAATAACCAGAGGAGAGATGCTACTCTACAAGTGGCAGGAATAAAGAGGTGAAATGCATGCTGTGTTTAGTTACATTGAATACATGGACTACAGTGTTTTTAAGGGGAAATGTTTATATGCGCCTTTGATTGTCTGGGACTGTGAGTCTTTGTTGCTATCAGTAGACTAGTACCTGCAGAGTACCATCCACATACAGAATGGGAAGAATGAAAAAAGTGTAGGCACTGGCTACACGAGTTGAAGTATTAACAAGTGTAGTGTAGTGTACTGCTCCTGAAGGATACTTCACAAATGGATGTGATGGCTTGATCTAATATGAATCCTTTTGAAGCCAGTGTTAGACATGTATTTTGTGTTAATAGATGATTGTAGAAAGATGTTAATGCCATGCGCTCATATCAAGGTCAGAGCACATTTTTCATGTAAACCGATTCAGAATTTTCTTTTTCTATCTATCTTTTTCGATCTTGCTTATAGCAGAAGTTGTCAGACAGACCAGTATGCAATAAATATCATATTGTGATTACTGTTATGGATAGTGCAAGAGGGATATGAGTCACCATTTTAGTGGGAATGGTCATTTTTTGATCTTATTTTCACTTTAAAATATTTTATTTAAACATGGATGGTGTGATTGTTACTGGGGTCTATACCAAACAACCCTGTTCCCTTACATCTGGAGAATATGATTTGCAGGCTGAGGCATCCGTGTGGCACCACAGTGCTTCATTCATTCATTCACCATACTGCGATTATATTTGAGTATTGAGTTCATTCTCCCATTTAAAAATGACTTGACTTGACTTTCTCTTAAATGGACTCTCTCAGATGACTTGAATTTCTTCTTCTGAATTCCCCAGGTATTTTGTTATGCTCCTGACAAATTTATTCCAGTAGTGGAGCTCCCAGGATTTGTAGCAGAACATTAAACGAACTGCAGCTCAAACGTGCAGCGTATACAGCCTTGGATCTACCTCGGACTGAATTTAATGAATTTGAAGGCAGGTGAATTCATAGTAATAAGCTGGCTTGACTGTCTCTTATTATCTGAAGGTCAAAGAAATGAGATCCAGCAGTAATCATCAATAAAAAAAAAGGGTAAATATGACCCTCCTTGAATCCATGTATGTCCACTGGTAATGAGATTAGTCCCCGTCACTTAACTGAAACTGGCACGTCCTATTACATGTATAATGAGCAGCAATAAAATCCGAAAAATGGCATTACCCCTTTCTAATTCATTACAGCCGTGTTTTAAAGTGCCTGGATTAACGGCGATAGTCTTGGCTCTTTGTAGATGTCTTAGGAGAATCTTAGCCCTGAGGAATAGAGTAGCCAACTCTCTGGAGGCTAGCCCCGACCCAGTGTCTATTTTTACAGTCCAGCCGCTGATTGGCCAACAAGGTGTGTGTGTGTGGAGGCTCATGTTGTGTCATAAGGTGCCTGTGTGCCATCTGTCGCGCTCAGTGGAGCCGTTGTGAGGACAGACCACGCCTAGTCAGTCTGTCTCAGAGAATGCAAAACACAACCTTGGGCTTTCCGTGCTCTTTTGCACTGACAGCTATATCAAGAACACAAGGGGGATGCAAGTCCCAGCTTTCCAATTAGTGCTTTTAAATGAAAGTCTTTTGCTCCTGAAAAGGTCTGCTTTTGTCGTCCTTTCATGTAGATAACTATGTGGTGCAATGGAGTACATCAGATTTAATGCTATGATTTTCTTGAATGTGCAATGGATCTGTAGGGAAAGGATAAGCTGATATTAATCATGTAAACAGTAAACATGAACAGATTTGCCTAGCAGGTGTAGTAACAGGTTGTTCATGAGTCATTGATTGTCTGGTCAGTATGAATTGGTTGACTCACCCGGAGTGCTAAATCACGGTGAATCACAGTATTTGCGCTGACTGAAAGATAACACACAACAGCATACTTCTTAAGGTGGACTGACCTCAACCGCCCTCCTGCTTAAACCTTATCCCCCTCAAGCCCCAAGTCCAGCGACCCACCTGCTTACCCACCTGTCGATGCATGTTGGAAAGGCTTTGTATCTTACGTAGTATAAAGCCTTTTGTGGCTCCAGAGAAGGCTGCATGCAATCTGATAATTCCCCATGTGATATCACTCAGTGGCTAAGTTACAGGGTGGGTAATATAGGCACCAGGTCCTGCAAAGCAATCCACTGGTCTACATTGTTCTACTATAGCACCGTTGTACTCATTATGGACAGTTTAACAACAAATGATCCAAGATATCACCTTAATGTATTCCTTGCACTCTTCTTCCTTTTCAAAACCTGATGCCTACATTTCCCACAATGCAATTTAGCCACTGAGTAACATTACTGGAGGCAATTTATCAGTCACAAAAAGACATTGTACTACCTTTTTTTCTTTAGGTAAATTGTAGTAATCTCAACAACATGTAAACAGACCCTGTGTAAAATTGTTGGAGTAATCCCTTAAGGGTCCAATTTGTAAGATAGTTGATCGTTGAGTCTCATTCCAAACTCGTCAAATACTG
Source organism: Diplodus puntazzo (assembly GCA_963678695.2). Lineage (NCBI taxonomy): Eukaryota > Metazoa > Chordata > Actinopteri > Spariformes > Sparidae > Diplodus > Diplodus puntazzo. The sequence continues at coordinate 10,664,489 of OZ023162.1, read as the reverse complement.
ACGCAACCATCTTACAAATTGGACCTTTAAAGGTGTCTGATTCTCATGAATGTCTTTCACAAATGTCAATCTAAATATGACAACTTTATAATTGATATGCTCCTCACAGCTGAACCAGCGTGAGTTTGTCTCAAAAGCTTGACTAATTTTACCCATCTTCTTCCAGCCTGTCAGAAGCATCTCCAATTAGTCAACAACAACTGGAAAAATTGTTGAAGAGCTCAGCGCTGTTGCTTAAGAATGCAAATGGCCTGCTGTTATGGCTTAGCACAATTAGATGTGGCATGGATTAATGAGGGACATCAGGGATGGCCTTGAATAACAGGAACATGCTATCAGAGTACCAAGCATGCCCTTGTCTGGAGGGCTAGGGAGGCATTTGCCGACCATCAAAGAAATCTGACAACCTTTTTTGCTTTAAGTGTAAGTCGGAGAGGAGAATTTAGAGCCTGAACCCTGAGCACCAATATGTTAAGCAATACGCTTCAAAATTATGCATTTAGAATAGAGATAACATTTTTAATCTAACAACGTCTTTAAGTTTATTTCAGGCAGCTCATTAAATCAGCTGCTCATTAAATCAGCCTCACAACATTTAGTTTCTGCCACTAGAGGTCTCTCAATCAAAACAAAACAAAAGAAGTAGTGTAGGATCATGAAAAGTGCTTACTTCATGTTAATCAACCAAACCTCTGCAAATGAAAATCTATATGACTCAGACAGAAATCTTCAAAGACGAGGTAATGTTTAAAGTGTTTTTCACGTTGTGTTTAGTCATCTTTGCTGACTTGCTCGGTCACTGTTTGACTCTCTCAGAAGTTATAGTGTCAGGCGACCAAATTAAACGTGCTGTAACCTTGAATGAAGTGAAGTCTCTCTGGGTTTAAACATTGTTGAAGCATTCAGGATAATGTAAGACCACAATTTTAAAATGTATTACACAGGACAGCTAGTTTTTAGACATTTCAATGCAGAAATGTTCCAGATTATAGCACGTTCTTTACGTGAATGTGGTTAGCACAGCTGTCTCAGTTAACAATGTAGAGTTTTTTAAATGTTCTCTTTGATTTCCTCCGGGTGTTCTGGTTTCCAACCCCAACGATATGCACATTAGTTATTCTTATACTCCCGCTATTGCCCATGACCAAGGCACTGGCCTCAGAACTGTGGCTCATCCCCAGGCACTGCATTGTAGCTACCCCATGGTCCTAAATAGTCAGGATGGGTAACATTGAAGGGACACGTTTCCCCAAAGGGACTTATAAAGTAGTATAACTCATTTTGAATAGGATAAAACAAATGAGCGTCTTAGTGAAGCACGGATGACTCTTCTGTTACCATCAAAGGGTTTTATTCTGATAAACTGGCAAGGATTTTCCAGCAGGGAGATGCCCTGCACGTAAATATCAGAAAGATGAATTGAAGTGAAGGCATTTAATGATGCCAGTTGTCTGGTTAGTTAGATAGAAAGACATACAATGCATATAGATTCACCAAGAGGCAGACACTGCCTTGTGCCAGCAGAAATGCAGCCTATTCCTCAGTCTGTGAGGTCACATTAGTGGGTTATTCGTTGCGGGAAGCTGGCCACTTGTGTAATCAGCACTGAGTTATTATTTGGCTGTTTTGAAATTGCAATTGATTAAAACAGTCAGGTCAAAACACAGCTGAGGCTGTTGTTTGCTTCACTTTCTAGCTTTAAATTAATCTACAAAACAAGAAAACATTTTACATCTCTAACAGAAAAGCTTGATGGTTTAATTTTGTCGTCTTGGGCTATTTCATATCAATACTAATGAGCACCAAAAAATGTTTAAATGTTCACCATCATTAAATACAAGTTAAATGTCATGTTTGGCATTGATCATGGATAGGAAGTTAGTTCTTACAGAACTTCTCAGACTGCAGGTAACAATTGCTGTTTCTATTGTTTCATAACCGTCTTCTTGATAAGACTGAGCTGTAACACCTGCCTACTCATTTTCAGTGCTGCATATTCTGTATTAAGTCAGAAAGGTTGTGAAAAATTCAGTAAAGAGATGCGTAGGCATGAGATATGAAAATTTCATGTCACGAATAACCAGGACAAAATAATTGCAATTCTACATATTATCACGATAATCATAAGGCGTTGCTAAGTACTCTTAAAATGTCAATACAACATACTTAAATCTCTGGTTTGGAATACATTTCCACACATTCGATTTAACTTTCTTTTCTGGGGTATACAATGGCTGCTGTCAGCAATGTATGTATGTATATGTATGATATGTATGTATGTATGTATGTATGTATGTATATGTATATATATATATATATATATATATAGCAAGCAACCTTTTTAAATCATTTATGTTAGGATGTTCACAATTATCCCGATAAAGACAATTCACCATGATCAACTATTGTTTTTTTTGTTACTGTGATAAGCCAGAATATCTTTTATTGTCCCATCCCAAGAGATGAGCAGATGGAGGCTTTGATTTCAAACTTGGTTACATAATTCGACAATATGGATTCCACAGTGAGGAACGGTTCCCACTGGTTGTAGGTGTTACCAGTTACACGGAACATTTCACAAGAAATGAAGGTCAATATCTGTACAGCACTGTATGGGATTAATGCTAATGCAATCCATTTCTCCACATTAAAAGCATGTAACCGTCAAAAAACAAATTGACTGTTATTATGAAATAGTCACAGAAAGTTCAACGTGTATCTCAGTGAGTTTCACACTTACCACGATGTCAACAAAACAGTGTCTATAGAACAAAACAATGGTCGTTTTCACCTCGGTTGACAGCCGACCAGTTTGAAATATGGCACACAGGAATAGGACAAGATAGATCAGCCACAATGGGCTGCAGGTGACAGGCTGCACACCTCTAACTTCTCAGTGACCAACTATTTTTTTCCTAATCGATGATATCAGCTTCAAGCCGATTAGTATTGGTTTTAAAGCCCTACTCCAGTGTATTTTGGCATTTTTCCAATGGTAATGGATTACGTCTTACAATTGACCACACCCCCATTGTCTGAGATGGAACGTTTACTGTTAAACAGGAATCATCTCTGGCTGGAATGGGGCTTTAAATCTGAAATAATGTCAAGTAGGGGCTTTTGCTTTTTTTGCTAAATAAGTCTTCTATCGTCTTGTTTATTGACTATTACTCACTGCATAATAAGTGAAATGTGACTCCTGCTACCCTGTGATGTGAAGCTGATGTACAGAGAATTGAAGCATCTGCGGTCTGGACTAAGTATTAATGACCAAAAAACAAGATGAGAGTGGTGATCGTGGGAAAGAAATGTAATCGGTATATGCACAGACACCATGCATCACCAGTAAAATGGACTACCACGGCAAGCATATTCTACAGTAGATCTTTTTGTTTTACTGGCTGTTTGTATGTGGCTATCTTTAAACCAGTGTTAGGCTGATAAACCATTTGGTCAGATGGGAAATAACAGTTAAGCAGTTTCTTGTACAGCCAGAATTACAGACAGCTAATCAGAAGCCTGTTTGATGCACAGCCACTGTTTTGCTTTGATTTGATTGCTGATGGTTAGAGAGAGAGTGTCTAGTGGTCAGCAGGGAGATAGTCTGTGACAGGAAAAGACCAGCTGAGGCATCATCATCTTGGCCACTGTGGTGGGTGACCCTTGGTTATTTACTGGCAGAGGCACATTTTTCTGGCATTTGATACTTGGCAGGTGTTCATTTCAGACTCTGTTAGTATGGGAGGCGGGACATCAGTATGTGATTGACTGCTGGTGGATGATGTCCAAATGCTCAGCTGCAGCCAACTGCTTCCATGCCAGCAAGCGCAAAAGGAAAAGAGGCGGCCGTGGTGAACATTGTTCAACATTTCTCCGGTCATAGGATCGGTTTTGGCTGCTGAAGACCGGTTTCTCTACCTGCTATTAGAGTGTTCACACAATTATCTCTGTCAGCTCTGTAACCTTGACGGAGACACGCTCATGCCAGTTTTTATTTTCTTTACTGCATTAATCCAATTACTGTGTGGTCTGGCCTAATCTCTAATGGGTCTGCATCGTCTTCCTCCATTCATAGATGACTCCAGAAGTGGCTGCACACACTGTGTCATCCTACACAGCATAATGAGTACTCAAGTGCTGCTCTGCCTCTCTGCCCTGCCCCTGGCTCTGTCTGGCTGTATCTGAAATGGTGCATTCCCTCTTATTGATCCTCTTCCTGGTGGAGTCACAGGCAGGCTTATCCGGCTCGTCCCAGCTTGTCTGCCTTCTGAATGGACACACAGAGAGAGCAGTGTGCATGTGCCAGGCTTCGGGGTTCTGTGTAGTCCCAGGCAGCTTGTGGCTGAGTGGTCATTGTGGCTCCCTCCCTCATGCCCTCCTGCCCTCGCTGTCCCCCTTTTTTTGCCTCTTTGTCGTTACAGTAATTATTAAAGATGCATGAAATTCTGCCCAGCTCTGCACAGCATTAGCGTATTATATTTCGCTAAACCTTAATGGCTTTTCTCGCTAGCAGCAAGGAGGCAGTTGCTTTGTGGGCTTCTTCATGGGAGTGTGTCGTGACTAGCACTAACAGGGAAGCCACTGGAGAACCACTGTTATGATTAATCTGGAAGAAAGAGTGTTATTTTGCTACAGTCTGTGGTGATTCATTGTGTTCGCAGAGATGTTACCATTTCATTGTTCATGCCACACAGACTCCCTATTCTTGTATGTAGTTGCCACACAGGACTCGAGCCGAAAATAAAAAAGTCTTTGCACAGTCCCCAGAATTCAGCCTCCAAGAATCTTTCCATTTGACTGATTATGCATGTCTTTTGGAGACATGGTGACAGACTGCTCTCTCTCAGTCCATGCACAGGTTGTACAGCTCTACTGGATCCCTGAGCTGGAGCACAATCAAACTGGGATTTTCGGCGTAATTATTATTTCACAGCATCACATATCTGTTTGTCGTCCGTGGCACACCATGTTTATCCTGGATTGTGGTAGTTTGTGCTCAAAGAAATTGTTATTTAAGAAGCCTCAATTAATCTCTTTCTAGTGAATTTCCGGAAGCTTTCTCTCCCCTATATTTTAGGTGTCCCTGCTAGCATGTTGTCTGCATTTTCAGCGTTCTAAATACTGACTCATTACAGGAGTACACAGCATGGCATGATGGTCCACAGACGCTCAGCTCTTCGTCTCCCTGGGCTTTTGTTGTGTGGTACACAGCTGAGGCAGATGCTGAGGGGCACTCACACTAAATTGCCTGAATGAGGGTGAATTCTGTCGGCCACTGAATTGGAGTGCGTCGTAGCTCATTGAGTCACAGATTATCTTCAGCAAAGAGAAGAGGAGGAATGTAGCTCAGAGATGCATACCGCCATTAGAGAGAGTTCACTTTAGCTCATATTTTGACTTCAGTTTGAGTCATGATGTTACTTAAAAGATGTAATGGCGCCCTGGCAGTGTTTCCCATTTGCAGAATGTATGTGAAAGTCTCAACCAAGTCTATTTACAACAGCCCAAAACTGAATGTGTGTTTTGTATTTATCATACTTTCTTTTCAGCCCGTAGAAATGCAGTTCAGAGTGCCAAGTCGGGGAGAGTGGTGCATTCATGTGCTATGGCATAGGCTCGAAAATATCTTCTTTAATCTTAATTTAGTTTGTAAATACAATTTTGTTTTGAAGCAGACTCAAGTGATGCATATTGAAACACCACCACAATTAAATTCTCAGGATATGAAGAATCTCCCATAACCTTATGTCCATTTAAAAAAACAAACTATTAAGTGTTTTCTCTAAAACTGTTGCTCTAAAATAAGTGTCTAGTTTTTAAATGAATTAATTATGTATGTGAGCATCCTCTGGAGAATTATGCAATCCACAATCTGGTACAGTTACTTTGGTTGGACCTGTTCTCTGTTACTTAGCTTTTGAGAGATCTTGATCAGCATCTAGGCTAGTGATTTTCATTGTTTATTTTTTATTTTTCATGTCATGATTTTTTTTACTGGTTAGTCGATCAATTGTTTTGTCTGTGAAATGACAAAAAACATTAGTAAAAAGCTCCCTCCACAATTCTCTGATGGGTGACATAGTCAGATTGCTTATTTTTTGTGTGTCCTTTAGCCAAAGACCCAAAGAGATTCAAATGTGTTATCATGCAAGACAAAGAATAGGAGCAATCAATTATCAAGATAGTGAAATAGCAGATTCATTTTCTGTCTGTTGATGGATTATTACATTCATTATCAGGTTAAACCTGTCCTTGTTGACAACATTAATTAGAGGTGTGTGATGATGATATTATATTGTGCTCAATCTTAAAGGTGTCCACAATCTCCTTTCTCAGGTGAGTTGTAGAGATTGTGGTATTTAATGTTTCCAGACTTTGCATAACCTCAGTGTATTACAGATTTACATACCAGTAGAGTGATGAGAGCCAACTAGGTGGCTTAGCTGATTGGACAAATCATCTCATGTGACTCTTTCTAGGGTGACCCACAGTACACAATGCAATGTGACTTACAGCTAGAAACAGTGGATAAGGAGCGTGTGCCAGGGAAGAACTACTTGGATGCATTAATGTGTTTTCATGGTGCAAATGGAGAAATTTCAAGTCACACTTCAGATCGTGGGTTAGGGTTGCTGCGGTGAAAAAAAGTTCCCACCAACTGATAAGCTTGTGACAACACAGACATTATCAATAACGCTTAAGAAAAAACTCCCACTTTCTACACTTTCTATAGAATGATCTATTAATTTCCTGCTTATGTAAACTTATGACTATATTCCATCTGAGTTAGTGTTTTCTTTTCCTAGTTTTAATTGCCTGCATTTTTGCATTTATCCAGACTGTTTGAATACTTGCCTTTACTCACATAGTCATAATATTTATATCCTGATGATTATATATTAAAAATGTCATTATGTCAATTAGGGCTGCAGCTATCAAATATTTTTTAGAATTGAGTATTCTACCGATTATCCCATCGATTAATCGAGTAATCTAATAAAAAATAACTTTTTGCATTATTAAACAACAATACCAAAAATGCATAACGAAAATGACAGGCCTGTTAAATATACCAAGCTAATGGCTTTTATTCCTGGAAAAAAAACATACAGGTATTTATTCCAACAATTCCTAACACCGGGGGTAAAGGTGTGTGTTTATGTGTGCACCCGTGCTGAGGGAGAGTGAGACAGACGAGATGAGTGTGTGTGTGTGTGTGTGTGTGTAGGTGTGTGTTGTGTGTGTGTGTGTGTGTGTGTGTGTGTGTGTGTGGAAAGAAGTTATTTGGTGTAGTCTATTACTCTCTTGCAATTTAACACAAATTAGTTTCCACATCTTAACGTGATATGTAGTCATACCAACATCAGGCTACAGCCTCCCCAAATACCATACGCTCTAATTAGCGATGGAAGGCTACGTTAAATTAGCTAACATCAATGTTTACGTTAGCTTGTGTCGGCTGGTGTTAACAACTGGATGCTTTCAGTTCAGATGTTGAATCGTTGTTGAAGTGCTGTTGTGGTACGCCAGTTCTGCTCTGCAGTAGACACGTTGCACTTTGTTATCTTCTTTTTTAATTGTGAAATGACTTTGAAAATTCTCTGACTTTTATGGACGGCTTCTTGGCTCTCCGCCATCGCGCCTACTCTGAATGTAGTGGTGTGTGTCCACAATAACAGTCCATGTGGAAAAATGATCCCAGAGCTAAGCAGGCCACATAACGCAGGTGATAGGAATTAAATGAAACCTCGAGGCAGAGATTTTGCTTCGATCCTTTTTGTAAACAAATTATTCGAGTTACTCGAGTAATCGTTGCAGCTCTAATGTCAATATTTTGTGCATTTCCTACTGCTGTAACTTCACATTAAAAGCTTTGGATATGATGATGGTGTTGGCGTTGGGTAGAAATTGCAATTTGGTGTTTGCCCAACCACCATACACCTACTACCGGGGCAAGCCTGTAGTGGATCGTGATGGCAGTCAAATAGCCCAATCCCTAATATCAACAAGTCAGCTCAGAATGAAGCTAACATACTGATGTGTTGATTGTTACACCATGTTTTGGTGTAATCAGGTTTTGTAGTTGCAAATTCAAATTTTTCCAGTAGACCTCTTAATGTAGTCAGGGGTCAATGTGAAGATAATTTCAGTTTAAGATTTAGAACATGCCGTCAGGGAGGTTTTTCCCTTGGCTTACAAGTGAATGTTTTGAAGGATGTGTTTTGATGTATTTAAATGAGGAACATTTTGTCCTAGACTTCTTTCTTTTTTTCCCCTAGTTGAATCCCTTCTTCTAGCGATGCATATTAAGCCACTCTACATGGGAAGAAAATCCTTTGTTTTATGACAAAATGATAAAAGCGATATGGCATAAAATATGACATGTTTTATGAGTCTTCTATATCACAGCAAAACACCTTTCAAACGGCCACTCTTCAACAACAGATAGTCTGAATCATCTCCACTGTGGCAGCTCAGCTTCTGCTGCCTCGGCCTCTTATTCTAATGTGCGTTGCCCTATTATGTAACCCATAATGTGACCATTACGTCAGTATTTCAAGTGAAATTTTACGCCCTCGTTTTTTAACATGTAACATTCTGCTGCCACAAAACCAATCCTGTTATCTGCTGACTGTGGTTGCAGAATATGTTAATTTTCAGATATGATTAATCATGTGCAACTTAAAAAAGGATTGAAATACATAAGAATTACACTGTAAGCCTCCTTATGTGGTCTAGATGCCATGGAAAGAAGATTTGGGATTAAGATTTAGGTTTTACGAGGGCAATTTATTTGGACTGAAGTAGATTGAAATAAATATAATCAAGTGCCAGGCAGTTTTTGTGTCCTTGTGGCTCCTTTGCTCCTTTTTGGTTTGGCATATTACCATTTCTTTTAAATCTAATGCACAGAGATTTACTGTGAGCTTCTAGCCATCTGTTGTGCAGTCTTATCATGTTTGAAAAGCAATGCACAAATAAAATGCCCCAAGTGTTTAGAGCCTGGCAGATATTGATGCCTCGGCTAGGGGCTATAATAGGGAAGCACCAGCTGAGCGTCAAATGAATTGTTAACATTTTGCTCTTTTAACATCACATGGTCTCAATGGTGCACACAGGGTCGAATTCGTAGCTTTATGTACATGCTGTGTGTGGATAACTGGTGCACATGTTGGCGCTTCAACAGCCCTGCCACTAAAGGCAATCATGGCGATCAGTTGAAGTTGTGCACTGTGTTTTGACAACCTCTTCAATGTAAATAGTCACTCCTCGGAGGCTGTACTGCTGCATCCAATCAGATGGCCATACAAGAGAGAAAGAGGGCGAGAGAGGAGAGAGAGCAGTGATGTCAACATATGGGGAGAGGGGAGCTGGGAAACACGTTTCCATAGCAACTGGTAGAAGTGAGTATAACTGTGGTTGAGAGGCATGAGCAGCAAGCAAATACTTCCTTGTTCCTTAAAACTATTGAGTCCTGATTACGACCACCTCGGGTTTGCATTGTCCACTTAAGACTGGGATCTCAATGCAGTGTTTGTTCTGAATTAAATGCTTTCCTGTTAATTTCTATTTATCTGTCCAGACTTTTCATGGAGAATCAAAATGTGTAAGGGTTGTGTGAACCAAAGCATGAATTATGTGCCTCAGTCTCTTTTTTAAGAGTGAGGTTACAAGTACGTGTTATGTGCTTTTTACTGTAATTTAAGTGTTTTAATACAGCAGTTGTGAGCTTGCCCCATTGACGGATATGTTTGTGTAGTTCACAGTTTCGTTTGTAATAATAAATCAAGACAATAAAATGGTCTAAGTGGGTGAGTCATTGGCAGTTTTTCTTGGCAAGAGTGTGTGGGACATAACATTTGTGAGATATTGTGAGTCAGTGTCTTGCAGTACATTATAAACACACTGGATCCATTACTGGTGCAGAGGCAATTCACTCCTGCAGACTTTTCAAGTCTAAAATGATTGCTTTCCGGCAGTTCAGATGCTACCTGTTAAAGGCTGTACGACATTGAAATAGTGGCACATGGTTTCATTTTGCTGTATGATATGTGTGTGTCTGTTAAAAAGCCTTTTCCGCACATACATTTTCATCTCAGTGGTCCATAAAACTATTTGAAACTGTAAGTGTTCAATGCTGTAAATACATACTGTAAAGCCTTGGGTCTTGCTTTGTAAAGAGTCATTTTCTTGATGTGTTAAGGTTATATTTTTTTGTTTGGTGACTAAGATATCATAGTGCACATGAATTATGTGCTGGTGCACCTCAATGTAAAAGTCAGTCACATCGGTGCAACCAGTCTTAAAAGTTCAATATAAAATAGTGGCTCAGTGGCTAGTTGGCTTTTGTTTGAAGGACGGATCAGATTCTTTGTTTTTTAAAGATTACAGATAGTCAGGCAAAGGTTTATAAGTGTGACTGTGAATTTGTCAGTGTGAGCCTCACGGCTCACAGGAAGGGAAATGAAGGAGCAAGAGTCCACGTCAGTGGTTTGGCCGCTTTATTTTGGGCTCAACAAAACAACTTAAGGCACAGAGGGCCAACGTAAAACAACAGCCGTCTCGCTGACGGCTCAGGGTCGTCTGCCCGTGGTTTCCTTTGGCGTCCCGCTCCGGTCCTCTCTCCGGACCCAGCCTACTGCAAGAGACCAGAACCAGGTTACACACGTGCTTATATAGCTGACTGATTACCTGATTCTGTCCAGCTGTCTGATCACCGGCTGAGCCACTCCTCCCTCTCCTCCAGCAGCCGACGCCTTAACCACACCCCACTGCCACAGTCAGGCTTTAGTTTAAGTGGTTTTGTGTGTGTGTGTGTCTGTGTGTGTGTGTGTATGTGTGTGTGTGTGTGGGTGTGTGTGTGTGTGTGTGTGTGTGTGTGTGTGTTATGCTAGCAGAATAGATAATGAGCATAATCCTGTACGGCAAGTGAAGTGAGTCATGGCTTGGGTGGAGGCTTACTACATCCCATAGCACTGGCAGTGGCATTCGGGGTGCTGCTTACTACAGAGGCCAAAGGAAAGAGGCCATGCTCTGCATAAATTCTCATCTATATGGTGTCCTTGCTCTTCATATCTTATCAGTTCCTGCCAACAGAACTGTGGAAAAGTCTGTGTATTCCCAGGGGGAACTTAAATTTGAGATACAACCCGAGCTAAAGAGGATGGGTTTAGGCTATATTAGGCTATTAATGGATCTGCATCTGCTACCACTGATTACTGTTGCCCAAGGACATCAATGTATATCATTTCCATTCATAAAATAACCACCTTCCCCACCATCACTACACAGAAAGATACAAACACATACACGTGCAAGCACATGTGTATGCACTGGTGTTAAGTAGTACAATGCCCCGTGGCTGTACTGAAGAAACCACGACCCTTAAATAGAAACACAAAGACTCAGTTTGAATTAGAAAGGATGCAGTCGTTTCTGGCCTTCAACTATATTACATTCAAATAAATGGCACAAAATTCTCTGCAATTTGCTGCATCATGCCGTGATCTGCATCAGGAAGCAGCAGAGAATGAACCCTGCAACTGATAATAAGCTAATACAAATCATATAGTGTTTTTACTCCTTGACGCTCTAAAATTAATGAGATTGCTCCAAGACTACAAACAGTAAGGATTGGTTGATGACCTACAGAGACATGAATTATTGACACTGCAAGCTGTCTTCTATAGTCATGATCAGCCTGCATCCAAGTATGACATTGCCCGCAGCTACAGTAAATGTTACATCACAAATGAACCACTATTGTTAGAGTCACAGTTCCTGTGTTGCATCCAAATTCGCCTCTGCTTTCCTGTTTATGTGTAGGAAAATAGACCAGCAGCCATTATCTCTGGTATTCCTTGGTATTCATCTCGGTATTGTGGTAAAATTTAGGCAGACCATGATTCTCTGCTCGTATGTCATCTGTCAAGTTGAACTCATGGTGCGATAGTAAATAAGACTTAATTTGCTGCTAAGATTTTGGGATGGACTAGCATTCCTCATCCATTTGTTGGCAGCTGATCTTTTGGTTCCAACCATATTCTGCATCGACAAATGGCAATGTCTGGAAGGCAAAGCGTATTAAATCTAATTTATCTTCCTTGGTTTATGTCAGTATGTCTTTCCACTTCAATCTTAAAAATGCAGTTATTGATGCAAAATGGAATCTAGAGCTACTCAGAGATAGAGCCATACCTCTTCTCTGAATGTCTGTGGTCAATGGTCAGACATTAGTTTGTTGATGGAAAATTCCACTTGGCCTTATGTCCATGTCTCTTACTTCAAGTTGCTGGTTTAATCTTTTCTAATATAGGTAATCAATAGAGGTTGATGTAGATGGGGAGTGGATTTAATTTTCTTGTTAAGAAGAAATTTTTGGATGATGACCCAAAGTCTGAAGAGACATTTTAATAAAAAAATGTCAAGTTTAACTGCGGGGAAATTACATGTTTACTCAGAACTAGGTCACACTTATCTAGTCGAATAAAATGCTTCTCTGTGGGCCTGTTAACCAGTCTGATGTCGTGGGCCTGAACAACCAGGGCTTGTGCAAGTTACTTCTGTTTGCATGTAAGTTTTGTAAGCCTGAGGTTTGATTTGCCAATTAGTGGAACATCACAGCTTCTGATGCTGTTGGGGCAATCTTCCATTCTACTCATTTTCTAAGTCTATGTTCCAGATTTAATAAACAGTCATACTTTATATCTTCTTTTATGGAGATGGAGCATGAACTGAGGCATAAGGTAACTTCACAGTAGGTTTAAGAGCTTGTGCTCAATCATCTGTAGTCCAAAGAAATAACAGTGCAGTTTTATCAGTGGGGTTTTCCATATGAAAAGGAAGAATACATCTGAGAATATACTTGAGTACATTTTGAAAAGAGGTATGTTTTTCTTAATCTTATGCAACAATTCTTATTTTTAAATTCGAAAGGTGTTGGAGTTAAAATTACAAATTTTGGCACGATGGTACTATCATATAAAATATTAAAAAGGCATTATGATACACCTCTGGCACAACAGATACTGACAGATCCTTGATACTGATTGACATGGAATCAATTAGTCAACAATTCTTAAGCTGCAAGACCCTACCCTTTGTTTTCAAGTGCTCCCTCACCCTCAGAACAGGGTTAAGGGGTAGTGGTTGAAAACTCCTGCTATGAAATGGGACAACCCTTCAAAACTCGAATAACAATAACAACATAATGTTAGCTAGCTGTTTGGATTGAGCCAGTGTCTACAGCCATACTATATTCTTTAATCGTCAAGTAAATTATCTGAGAACCATGAATTTAAATGACAAAAAATGCAGCCTATCTAATACTTCATATATTTCAGTCAGAACCAACATGTGGGTTGACCTAAACATGCTGCAAGTTTTGTTGAAATAGGGACTGAAGAAAACATCACAGTTATCACTAAATAAATCTATGTTTAAAATGCGTGCTAAAGGCTTTTCTCTCTTGTAAAAGTACGGAATGAATAGTGCCAAATAACTTCTAATGAATTAAGACTAAAAGTACTTTATAGATAGTGCTTAAATCAATGTATTCTTTTATCTTGTCTAGCTCCTTCAACCTCCATGATGTGGAGATTCCCATGCAGTCTCAGCCCTACTTGAGTTTAAAATGGATTGGTCACTGAGGATTCACATGCAGATTAAATTTCTAGGACACACAGTTGCTTCTTGTAATTTGGCCACTGCCTTCTTGCCCTTTCACTGGGCTGGAGCTACAGCTGCTTGTTAGCCTCTTAAATATATGAAAAGTGAGCTGTTGGTTGGAGTGCAATTACCCCTGTCTTGTTCATAACTATCAGAAAAGAGGAGCCACGGCTCTGCCTTCGATCTGAGAGAGCTAATTAGTGCTCGGGCTACAGTATAGTTATTTTGGAAAACTCCCAGACTGTGCAGGTGTGTTGCTCTTGCATTCTAATAGTCTACATAACAAGGAGAAAACACTTAGTGAGAGACAGCGAAGAGGATGGAGGATCATGTGATGGAAATTCCCTGTGGGACCTTCATCCCTCTGAATGTCAGCTTGTTTAGAGGATATGAGAGTGGTTTGCATTGTTGGTTATGATATAGGGAAGGCAGTGTTGTGAAGTGTTCTGACAGGTATTATAATCTGGCTTGCTGCTTTCTGACTCTGTGACATTAATTCAATGCACACATCTGAGCTAGATCAAAGTTTTTTTTTTCTTTCAGTCATGAATTTATAGTACCTGCTGCTTATTTATTTAGCAAATAAACGGTGGACTCAATTGCACGTTGATGAGGTACAGCAGGCTTAAACAAATATAGTCTAATACAACAGTCCTGTAATAAATCCTATTTTCATCAAGGCTATAATGTACAGTTGTGCTGAAACTGTCCATGTACATAGGCATATTAAAACAAAGCTTTTTGTGTGTGTTTTGGCCACTTGTTCATTCATTTTAGATCACTGAAGATAAACCTTTTGTAAACCTCCATTCAGGGTGAAGATATTTAGAAACTCCAATTTCAGTGTATGAACGGGCAGAAATAAAGACTTTTGGAAATTATGATACAGATACTAGGGGTGGGGGAAAAAATCGATTCACATAAGAATCGGGATTCTAATCATCCACAATTCTGAATCGATTCATAAACTTCAAAAATCGATTTTTTATTAACGTTCCCCGTCTCTCTGTGTGCCCCCACGGGCTTCCGTACACAGCGTTGCAGCAAGCTTGGGGAAAGAAAGACAAGGAATTTGTCTTCAAAATAAGAGCTTGACATTGCACCCCATTGGAGTTTAGAACTGGGTTCTTAGCGGGGGGCTTTTAATTTGAAAGTAGCGACCGTTCCTAGCTAGCCGCTACAACAACAAGCTAACAGCAAAGACAGCTTCAGAGACCGAGGAGACGCGGCATCTCCTGGATCTCAGCAGCTGTCCAGTTGCTCATCTTGACGTCCGCGGATGAAGTGATGGACTGACTGCTGTGATCAGCTGTTTCCTGGTTTTAAAACTCCTCAGCTGTGGGGCGCACAACAGTGCAGGTCATCCACACCTCCGCCCATCTCACGCAGTTTCCGGCATAACGACGTCTCGGATTTAGATCGGAATGGAGTTGGATAAAAGTGTACCCTCCGAGGTGGCAAATTGGCGGACCAGGACAGACCCCCAATTTACCGGCTTCTGTCTAAATCCGCGGACCGAGCCGCAAAAAGGATGGTCAAATTGGCGGCTTGCTGCCCAGTATATAAGCGGCTATTAACTATGCAAACAAGGGCAGCCATGCACTGCAGGCACAATGTCAAACAGAAGTGCACAAAAAGAAGGTGCAGGTCATAACATCCACACACAGTGTAGCCAGCACCTTCCTTCCAAGCAGAGAGACAGCAACTTTTTCAAAACCCATATTCATCTAGTCAAAACACACTCTTTAAGGGCTTGCTTTTTTCATTCTGCAGCAGATTGTGCTATTAAAGTTGTGCTGTTGCGCATTTCATGGAGGAAGTTCTCATTTCTTATATAGCATAATGTGACCATAGACAGATGTTGCCTTTTGTCTTAAGTTTGCCTTTGTGTGATTACATCATTGGAATCAGTTTTTTTAAAAATCACATTGTCTTATACAAACTGTATTGTTTTGATGCCATAATTTGCCTTAACATACCATGCATTGTATCAATTTTTGAATCGAGAATCAGTTGAATCGAGAATCGGTTGAATCGAGAATCGATTTTGAATCGAATCGTGACCCTAAGAATCGGAATCAGAATCAAATCGTGAGACACCCAAAGATTCACATCCCTAACAGATACCCAGGTTTGCTTCCTAATTGGCTCTTGTTTCTAGCATTTTTGGCAAACGTGAGCTCGAGGTATGTGTTATGATATTGGAGTTGCATATTTGTGTGGTTGATGGACTGCATTTGATATTCTCTAACCCTAACCCTCTCTATTCTCTATTAGAGAATAGAAAGACACAAATCAACATTGATTATACAGTGATGGAAAAGAGAGGCAATAACAGCTGCTGACAGTCTTTTAATAAAAATAGCATTATTCAGTAGGATTCAGTGTAAAACAGTCATATTTCCCCAGCTTGTTCTTAGCAAGGAAGCTATTAAACCTTTTATATTCTCGGAAACTAAGCAACCAATCTGCTTCCTTTTTACATTGGCACATGTGCTCCTCGTGTACTTGAATGTCCTTGTGATAGCGCCTTCAGGTGTGTTGTTTGGATGGAGATTATTTCTAAAAGTTCATCTGGATGGAGATTATTTTGGTTTTAATACCCTTATACCTGTGTACATGTGGACTAGTCCTTAGAGATGCATTAGCTCAAAGTTATTATCCTTTAGGAACCTGCAACACAATGCTATGGAAAAAAGTTTAGCACATTTTAGCATGATTTTACAACATCTGCATTCTTTTGTCGTGTTACAGTAGCAACAGTACAACCTGACCTGACCAGTCTTTTTGACTGCACCGTCTGTGGATATTTCCTCAGAAAAATGTCAAAGGGAATAAGCTTAAGCTTTTATGCTCCAGGTCAATATAAAATGCAATGAATGCAGCTATTTCTGTCTTAGACTCATCTCCTGCCCCACACCTGACCTTTCTCCCCAATTGCCTCTCCACTGACCTGGCACATTGGAACTGAAAAATATGACAAACTGATGCTGGATCTGTTCATGGATGCATCTAAGTTGGCTTATTCATTCATCCTTCATTGAATCTTTATACTTCACTGGAGTAATGAAAATGGGTGTCTCACATTAGTGTTAAACTTGTGGTCTAATTGTTGCATTTTGTGTCTCTGTTAAACTTTCCATTTCATTTTTTGCGGTGCCTTGCATGTTTTTGAGGATTCCTCCTCTTCTGCTTGGATAGCTTTCGCTGGGTTTGGAAGCCATTACTGATGAGAAGTGCCTTCAGACATTGAATGTGATAATGGGCTTTACAAATAAACTTCACCTGATTTGAATAATCATCATCATCGTCATGCCTCCTCTGCCTATGAGTAGCTTGTTTGTTTGACTAAATGAACACCAACTGTACTGACTTCCTCGGTCCAATTAAAACCAAATCCTTATCCATAAAATTAGCATAACGTTGTTTCAGTTAGTAGATCTTGTGAAAATAAATTGAGCGGGGTTTTGATGCCTGTTTTTCATGTTTCTTCACTTTGAACATCAAATGCAGCTGACAAAATCAAATAATTTGCCTCATTTAAGAATAAAACCTTCTAACAACTGTCATGCATGCAATCAATTTAGTGAAATGTGCGTTGTGCAACTCAAAGTTGACTAAAATGAGGATAGTTTGACAGCACAGGCGGTGCAAACTAAAGTGAATTTCACAGTTCATGTTCAGTGTCTACCTAACATTGCTGTTCTGATGGAATAAAGGATCATACTCTGCATGCCTATTTAAAGGGTAACACCACCAATTTTACACGTTAGTGTGTTTGCAGGTCTTTGGGAGTAGTACTGCGTATGTGAAAAAAGCATAAAGCTTTTTTGTTGATCGAGAGGAAACTGCATGTAATCTGATTATCTGTATCCATTGGAGTCACTCACTGGCTAAGGTGCTTTGTTGGTAATGAAGGTGCCAGTTTTTTTAAAACTATGAACAGTTAACAACAAATTGATACAGCAAATCCAGAGATACTGCCTTTCTTATTCCATCTGTTCTTCTTCCTTTTCAAAATGTGGCAGCTACATTACCCATCTTAGCCAATGAGTGACATCACTGGAGGCAATGTATTAGATCTGTTTTGGATGCCCTCCTCTGATAAAGCTAATGTGAGTATTATGGTTGATGATGAATCTTTGTTTAGAAAGTATTATTCAAAGTCATTGTTAGTATCAGCAAACACACAAATAGCAATAATGTCTTTCCCATGAATCTTTTCTGCATTGGTTAATAGTGTCATCACCAAACAAATAGAGAATCTATAGCAATATATAAAATGCAAGCAACAGTTTAACATTTTTTTGATCTGGATAATTTTTTGTTCAGGTTTGGCCTTTTTTAGTATCAGTAATTACAACCTTGTATGTTATTCTGAAGGGGTAAAGAGCTGCAGTGATTAATTGATTAGTTGGTCGTAAGTACATTTTTAAGCAAACTTCATTAGTTCCAGTTTCTCATATTTGAGTATTTGCTGGTTTTCTTAGTCTTCTAAAATCTCATGCAAGCTTTGCCCCCCTAGCTATTTTTTGTTAATTGTACCTACCAGTGACTACTTTTAGAGCCCAGTATTTGAGCCCAGTAATTGTTCTTCAACACATTTAGAATTATTCATTCAGTTTATATGGAAAATCTAAAAAAGGAATAAGACAAAAGTTCTAATTAACAATCTGATTCTGATTTAACTCTGAGCAAAAATAATGACAGTGTGTAGGCAGTAAGATCGGTTCATTAGTTTTATAGCTCTATTCCAATTAAATTAATCAGTTGTCTTAAAGTAAGCAAATTAGAAAAGATAGTATATTAGACAGCAATTTCTATTTAATCTTTTAAAGGGAAACAGACATCTGTTGAAACTGATACGACCAAAATCCATCAATTACTCAGAAGTCATTCTGCCGATTCACTCCAGTCCATCGTCACTAAACATCATCTTCTTCTACCCCGTGTCCCTTGACAACAGTATATGCCCACTTTCGCTCTGACTTCCAGTGTGTGTGCACGCACTGATGGTGGTACATAGACATACACACTGTCTTGCTCATAGATGATATAGAGCGGTAGTTTGGGCCCATTTAGTCACACTTCATAGTCAACCACAGGAACCCTTGACTGCCCCCTTGGGAGATTCTGCATGAAACAAGTGAAGCTTTGTTTTAATTAAGCAGAGAAATGTTTCAGGCCATACTTCTGTCTGTCACATAACAGAAATCTGTCCTTTTCATCCGGTCTTTGATGAAGTGCACCGAGTGACTCACTGCGTTTATCTTGCTAGACAGACAGCATGATTTAGAAAAAGTTTTTAAAGCATTTTAAATTTCTTTTCATCTTAATTTCTCTCAAGGTAGGTTAGCAGCACAGTATTGGTTATAACCAACTGCTGAATGTTAATTTTAAATAATTGCAGCGTTAGCTGGATGCTATATCTCTTGAAAGGACAGGAAGACTGCAGGCAATAGAGGAACAGGAAATGTCCATGTTTTTGGTAATAGGGCTGCTAAAGCGAGACTGGCACAGTCAATATCTTGAGGTGCTTGTGTATTACCTTCCACAGATCTCCTGTACCTGCTGCATTTTCAGTTACAGGATTGATGTATGTGCAGATATGTGGGTGTCTCAGACGACAGGGATGGAAAAGAGAAGCTAATGTAATTAGAGCCCCTTGCGGGAAATAACAGTCATAGCTTGAGTTTGTATTATCAAATACTCCAAGTTTTTATCGGGTTTCTATTATCACATTTTCGGTGTGTGTATTTTAAGTTTTTACATATAATGTTAGTGCTGTCAGCTAACACATTAAGATGTCTGCATCTGAAGTTTTCTGGTTCAGTCATTGGAATATCTCTGAATGCTGAAACAGTGTTGTGCATTTCTCTGTTCATAATCATTGTGCCATTTATTATGTTACCAAGTGTCTGATTCTGTTTTTTCTTTTTTCTTTTTTCTGTTGTAGTTTCACTGGAAGTGCAGATCACACCAAGTCAGGGGGAGATTAGCCTTGGAGAGTCCAAATTCTTCATGTGTGAAGGTAAGTGTACCAAACTGTTGGATTTCTAGGCTTTTCACATCCAGTTTTAGTTACATTCTTTTAAAGATATGACCCAAAACAATTGGAAAATTAGGAAGCTGAAAAGAACAAATGTCAACACTGTTCTCTTTCTACCTCTTATTTAAAGTTGTTATGTATAGGGCTGTCAGTTTAACGCGTTAATTAGATTAATTAATTACACTGCAAATTAACGCGTTATAAAAATTAACGCAATTAATTCTGAGATTCTGAGTGGCAATTCAATGCGCGAGCATTTTAAATTTGGCCCATTGAATGACCCGTAGGCTACTTGGCAGTGGCACGTCACTTCCCACCTGCGTCGCCAGTAGGGCTGTAACTAATCGAAGCTGAAATGGCGACACTCAGATCCACGAACCTGTCTCGCTCTGTGAGAAGGCAGAATCGTAACACAACTTCCAGTCCAGATCAGCCCTATGAGCTGTAACCACATTAACACTGCAGCGGTCGTTCGCCAATTCTCCGCCGTTGTTCGTTCACACAGAGCGAAACATCGCTGTAAAGACGAACCGCTGCGGCTCCTAAAGAGACGTGACGGTACACGTCATGATGATGACGTGTGTGTGTTTTCAAGGGGTTTCCCCGGTGTCTCCCCTGTCACTCAAAACCGACGGAGACTGTCTTCCGGGGTAAAGTTCACTGAAGTCTCGGTCCGGAGGGCTGACCGTCGCGGAGATTTTTTTTCATCAGAAACACTCGGTGAGGTAAAGTGTTTTTGCATGGAAGAAATGTGACGAGGAGTCTGTAGGACGGGCAGGAGGAAGGACGCTTCTCCACTTACAGCTGTGGTATTTTTAACTTGTTGCCAGGACAGTTACAGTTACTATGCTACCTTAGTTTGGTTCTGTAATGTTGTTTTGTGGGACATTTCTCTGTATTAAGTTGAGTGAGGGACCTGTGCAGTTAACTGACCATCAGATAGACACGCCCTCCACAATACTGCACCTCTGATACCATCAGACAAGTATCATATACATAAGTTATTGAAATGTTACATAAATAAAATGTTTAATTTAGAAAGAAAAAAAATCGAGGTTTGTATCGAACCGTGAGTCAAAAATCACGATACAAACTGAATCGTGAGTTTGGTGTATCGTTACAGCCTGAGTCGCTAGTCAAAGCAGGGTGACAACAGACATGGACGCGACTCAGGGGAGCGAGGCGAGCACATCGTTGCTCGGGCCTTTGAATGGCAAGTTCTTCTCTTCTTAGTGTGTTCAATTGATTAGTCATGCAATACACTTTTGCAATGTCCTAGAATTCGAATTCTGTATTTGGGTACCTTTAGCAGATATGAGATTAAAATGCGATTAATTAGATTAATTAATTACAAATCCTGTAATTAATTAGATTAATTTTTTTAATCGCCTGACAGCCCTAGTTATGTATGTATGGATGGATGGGTGCTTTACTGACATTGCATTTTAAAATACAACTGGCAGTCATCCACTGCATCCAATTTTGATATGCGTACAAAGGTGTACATAATGTGTAGTATAGAAAATAAATAGTTAATAGAATTGATTCAGTGCTGGAAATATTGACAGTTATTGCCCTGGGGTTTTTATTAGTTGTTTTGGTGGGGTGATATGTCCATAGGTTCAGCAGCTTTTCCACAGCTCGGGGGAAAAAAAGCTGTTTCTCAGCCTGGTGGTCCGTGTGAGTGCTGCTCAGAGCCTGGGACAAAGCACTCATACCGGTAGGCGAGGAAGCCTACAGGAGAGCCTCGGCTGACATAGACAAAGGCATTGAAACTGCTAAACAAAAGTACAAGCAACACATTGAGGAAAACTTCAAGGATAAGGACCCCTGCAACGTGCTGCGAGACATTAGTAACAACGCTGACTATAAACAAGCCACGACACCCCTTCTTCAATCGACAGTGTCCTCACCAGAGAGCGTCCACCCACTCACTCTCCAGCTCTACCAGGTCAAGTGGGCTCTAGGCAGGGGGGCCTGATGGTGTTCTTGCCAGGCGCTTAATACATGTGCCCACTAGTGCTGCATTGTTCAGGAACATGTTCAACATGTCACTACAACAAGCCACAGTCCCCACCTGTCTGAAAACTACCACCATCATCCCTGTACCTGAGACTTCGGCAGTTACAAGCCTGAAAGATTACCGGCTGGTTGCTCTTCTGCCGGTTATTGTTAAGAGTTAGGATCACACTGATTCCAAATACAAGTGCTTTGCTTTGACAACCATACCTCAGTTTATTAAGGATTAGGATATATGAGGATTTATATTTTAAAACAAGAAACTGATTTACAAGCTGTCTTTAAAGATATTGAATGACATCCTGGGGATTTGGGGGTCTGGGATGCACACATGTAACCATATGGCCGAAATGTGATCAATGTAATCAATATTGACCTTTGTTTCATGAGACCCCCTTTAATGTGGCATGTTTCCTGTTTTCTCTTGACATCTGTTCAAGACAAAACATGATTCAAAATCATTAAAAAAAACACCATTGGAGTTTCTTTTTGGCTCATAACTTGTGGTTTCAAACAGCTAAAATGCAAAGACCCAGAGCTTCAGTCTGTGCAGGAGTAGGATCAACCTACACTGATGAACTTCAACTGATGTTGAATGCTTGCATTTGAGATAACTTGTTTTTAACACACTCCTCTTCGCTGTGCTCTCAGTTGTAGGTGTTGCCAAGCATATAGACTGGTTTGGGCCGAGTGGGGACAGGATAGAACCGAACAGACCAGACATAACAGTAACCCGTAACGATGAGTCATCGTCCACCCTCACGCTGTATAAAGCTGGGACTGAAAATGCAGGGACATACAAGTGTGTGGCTACCAATGGAGACCAGCAAGGGGAGTCCACTGTCAAAGTGAAAATCTTCCGTAAGTATTTCACTCACATCCCAAATTATTGAGTTGTATGAACACAGGAGAAAAAAGAATCCTGTTTATTGAACTCACAGTATTTTATTGACTGCTCAAGGGCAACACATTACTCTTTTTCTTTTCAAGTGAGGATGGATTTTTCATCAGTTCAATAAACGGTCGGAAGACCATTAGAGGGCTGCTTAATGATCCTGTCTCTTGTGCAGTTCTTGTGAGTAATGGCTTTTATTTTCCATGAATGCCAAGCATCAGCAAATGTCCATCAGAGATGAAATCCTTCTCCAAACACAACTTTCCTTTTTTTTCCAATTTCCATTTAGGTTATTATAAGAAGTGTTCACCCATGTAAACATGGTATATTAAAATCAATATGCGGTGTCAATGACAACATAAGAGAGCAGTTTCATTTTTCAGTTTGCATTCATCAAGACTCTGAGGAAAATTGGAAACCTATCTTTTTTAAGTAGGAAATGTAACTGTGTATAGATGTGAAGCATGGAATTGGCTTCTAACCCATGCTCAACTTCACAAACTCACACAGTCTCACTAAGTAAGCTGCTGCCATTGTTGGCTGTTAGACTCATGTGACCTTCCACTATCTATAGAGGAGGAAAGTATGACAGCAGCAGCAGCAGTTTGATAACCTGATGCGCCAGATGGTTTGTTACATTGAACCATCTGTAGAGCTGCCGTTAGAAACTATTTGGAAAAGGGCAGACCCTTCAATAAAATACTTGGTAGGTGATTTGAAGAACCATCTGTCTGTCACCGTCTATCACAGGCTTACATTAACCAACCAGTTTAAAAGTAGGAGGGCACTACCAGCGGAGCCAGTTAGTAAATCAAACCTCTAAGGAAGCTGGTCAGGAGAAGAGCAACATCTCTTCTAACAAGAAATGCCTCCATTGCATTCTTTGTTTTTCTTTCAGTGTGATATACTCTCCAGTTCTGATATAACTGATGCTGCTGCATTTAAGCTGATCACTTCATGAGCCACCATTGTTGTTTTCAAAAGAACAGTCGCTTCTTTTGCTGGTCATCACACCAGTTCAATCTTTTTTATAGTACAATTGCAGGGAAATGTCTTGCCTGAAGATATCCTGTTGCATGTGCAACAATATTTTTAAAAAATGCTTAGCAAATTATTGTATCTGTAGCAGTGAATAATATGTATTCCTTCCCTACAGACAAACTAAGGGAAGAAGATGGAGTTTTGATAAGATCCATACTTGAATCTGAATGACTAAAAGGGTTTTGCATGTTATATTCCAGAAAAAATCACCTTCACAAATGCACCCTCACCCCAAGAGTTTAACGAAGGAGACAATGCCAACATTATTTGTGACGTCATCAGTTCGCCTCCTCCCACTGTCCTCTGGAAATATAAAGGGGCGAAAATACAGATGGAAAAAGATGGTAAGAATTGTCTGAATAGTCTGCTATTTCTGCTATTTCACTTGATTTGGTGATTATTTCCTGTCATCTGTTTTTAACTAGGCACCTTTTTGATATCCCTGAGTTGTTAATGTGAATGAATATGAGTCATTTTAGATACGTTTATATTTAATCTGCATGGTCTAGTTTGCATAGATATTTTACATAAAATCCCTTTGAAGTCCATCATATTAGAAAGAATCAAAAGAATTAAAAAGCTGTCATTACTAAATATTTCGTGCTCTTTGCTGTATTGCTGTCAAATGTTAAAATTGCAGTCTGAAGTTTGTAGATATATTAAAAATTAAGACTGGCTTGAACTTTTTATTTACCTCAGAATTACCTAGAGTATCACTGTAGTATTGCAGTTTATTGAGGTAGAATTTGAGGATAAAGTGTTAGGACAACCAACCTAAAGCCTATTTTCAAACAAATTAAAGTAAAACTAGAACTGAAAATATGATTGATTTATTGTAAAATACACTGGACATAAGCTCAGCCACAGGCACAGTAGTTTACCAGTGTCGGAGACTTTGTTGATGCCCTGCTTTTGTTGCCACTCTCCTCCAGGGTTTACCCACGCTGTGAAAGGAAAAATTAATTTGGTTTTGAATTTAAAAACACAATAGATGCTCTGTTATTCACCCTTGACACTGAGCAATATCGTAATGTGTATGGTATCACTGGTATTGCTCACTGAGAAAATAATAACACCAGCTCATGTGTGGGTTGTAATAGTATTTTGAATTACTACATGATTAAATTTATTCGGTTCACATTTCATCTCAAACTGAGGGGGCTCTTGTGGGCTTTGACCATATTCCTCTTTTCTGGAGCTGGTGGCATGCTCACTGATATGATTTCGATGAGGTGGAAATAACGCATAATCTGCATTGTCAGTTGTTTTTTTATGTAATGGAATCCCCCAGACAGACAAAAATATTGCATATTCCTTGGACTAATGGAGCTCGAAGAAAATGCATGAATTCAACATTAAATTTGTAATGATATTGAGATATTAGATATTAGTGACTCACTCAGACATCAGTGTGTTGATAAGATGTCACCCAGATATATAGAAGTGAATATCTGCCATGGTTGACTAATTCAGGGAACAATTTTCTTTACATAGTGATGTAGTGAAACTGTATATATAAAGCTCCTGATGCACAACAGCAGCTGTTAACATCAAACACTTAAAGTGAGTGACTTGTGCCAACATTAAACTTGTCAAATATAAAGCACACCTGATGATGTATTTATCTTCTGTTCCCTTTCAGTTCGGTTTAAGGTTCTGAGCAACAATCACCTTCAGATCCGTGGCATAAAGAAGACAGATGAAGGCTCGTATACCTGCGAGGGTCGCCTCATGGCCCGCGGCGAGATTGATCTGCGGGTCATCAAGGTCGTCGTGAACGGTTAGCAGCCCTCTCTCCCTCATTCCCTTTCCGCTTTCATTTTGTTCCTGTGTGCATGTTTTTGTGTGGCAGGTGTCCCACAATGCTCAAATAAGCTGTAGATCCTTAGAGGCGACCAGGCTCAGCATCAATGTGGAAACAGTTGCCCAGAGCAACCGTGTATCAAAGATGCTCCGTGCTAATGAAGTCTGTTTCCTGCAACTTCTGAGCCTAGCAAATGAGTGTGCTTAAAATAATTGTTCTGAATTTGTCACTGCGTCTGTCTCTGTTTTCCCTCCTACTATCTGTCTATGTGACTCGCTGCCTATGAATGTATCTATCTATCTATCTATCTACCAATTTATTTTTCTCTCTATCTGTTACATTATTTATCCATCCCTCTGTGTCTCAGTGCTCCCGACCATCAGGGTATGGCAGTCGGAGGTGAATGCCACAGCAGATGTTGGGCAGCCTGCCATGTTGACTTGTGCTGTTGATGGCTATCCTGAACCCATGGTGACCTGGACAAGGTAAAAGTGTGCTAACAACTGGGGAGACAAATGCTTTCATCATTTGCAGCAGCACTTGTCATATGCTGGAATATCGCCCTAACGATTTAAACAATGTATCTGTTAGTTTGTAGAATGAACTCGTAGTTTTACTGGACTAAACATATAATACAAAAAAACATACAACAAAACAATGGAGTTGCCAGACATTATCTGATATTAAATAGTTATATTGCTGTAGCTTGTGAGGAACCTCCAGAGGCATCATGTCAGTCCGTCCCATTCTTGTGCCTTTAGGGAATTTCTTCATATTTGGCACCAATGTCACTCAAAGATTAACTGTTTATATTCTGGTAGTCAAAGGTGAAGTGTGCTGTGACCTCACGAAACACATTATTGTGCAATTACGCAGCAATTAATTTGATGATTTTGACACAGTTTGGATGAAAGGATGAAATGATGAAGTCATGATGTTTTATATCCAGAAGGTCAAAGGTCAACTTCACTGACATCATAAAGTTCTGCAAAGCATGTTCTGTCCATTATTTAACACCAAAGCTCAATAACAGCAGATTTAACTGTTTCGCTGAGGCATACAACTGCAAGGCGATAATTCTTTATTCTAATTTATTATCCAGCACTTGTGTCAGCTAAGGTTTAAACATTATTGTATCAGCCTTTAAATTATTAGTGTTATTATTTTGATATAAAATATTGTCTCTCGAAAAAGATGAGTTATGCAAGCAGTTCCTTGAGGCTGTGTACTTTGGCATTTTGATGCTTTGTGCTTCTGTCAACATGCCAACACACACTATGACAATGCTGAAATGGGGATTTTAACCACATTCACCATCTTATAGGAGCATTTTAACATGCAAACATTTTTTAATTAGCAAGAATTGGAAAGTACAGCTGATTGATGGTAATATCTTTATATTTATATAAACAAATAAACAGGAATTTGGACATAAACCAAAGAATTTGACAAATTAACATTTTTACCTGATACAACCCAGATCCCAAAATAGTCATCGTGTTGTTTTGGAATGTGAATAAAACAGGATGCAGTGGAGTTGAATACAGTACAAGGTACAAGGTTATTGTTTTTTGTAACTGCACACTATTAATGAATTGAGTACCTACAACATGCAAAGTGAGAAGAACCACAATGGCTTTCCATTTTGAATCAAGGTTGTAAAAAGTTAAAGGATCCCTTAAGCTATTACAGTTTCCCCTGAGGGGACCTAAATGTCTGTACTAAATTTCATGGCAATCCATCCCAATACTCATAAAGACATTTTATTCTGAACCAAAAATGTCAACTAGCTGGTGGCAGTAGAGGAAAAGTCAGAGGATCACAAATGTCAATACAATTCATCTTCTGTGAATCACGGATGTCTGTACCGAATTTCATGGCAATCTATCCAATAGTGGTTGAGATTTTTCGGTCCAGTGGACTGACCAACAGACAGAGAATCATGCTGGTAATGTGGCTAAAACTGAGTGTGAAACAGTGGTAGCACCAACTGTTGTAAACAGTGCAAACAGTTGTCAGCACATAGTGAGAGAGGATTAGACTAGATTTGATTCAACTATTGCCTTTGTTCAGAGTTACTGAAACCAAGGCAGCAAAATACTGTAGGAGAAATGCTGAGGCTTGCATTATACACAGCCATCTTGGTCATTATATCATTATGTTTGTGTTGGTAAAAGCTTGCAGCAATGGACTAAATAGACGGGACTAATTTGAAATAAAAACCTGTGTGGGAACCAGCCACATAGCTAATATCTTGAAATGAGGAAATGTTTCTCCCACATGTTAAGATTTCCCCATTTGTACTACACTAGTTTCTAAAGTGCCTTGTTTCACAGAATCACTTTCCTCCTACATAAGTAATAAGAATTGAGTGTGAAATTCATTATAGCTCATTATATTTCTGTGTTGTGAAGGTTCTCCTTTGTGATACAAAGGGACTGCATAAAAAGTGTAGTTTTACTCACCATTGAAATCTGTAGCCAACTTGAATTATTTACATTATTATATAACATAATTTATGTTACTCCTAAATATATAAATATTACATAATGATTTCAAGAAAAGACATTTACTGAGCGAGAAAATAAAGTGTTAATAAGTTGTAATAAAGTAAATGAGATTTATTTTCTAGCTAGTTTTTAGTTAAGTTCAGTTTAAGTTTTTTTTTTTTTTTTTTCAAGAATGATGTTGGCCTGTATGCACCAGTTCACCTCCGTGAAACTGGAGGCCAAAGTGGACAACGCCAGGCACTCTGGGATATTCTACTAGCTGGCTTTTTCATCGCAACAGGACGCTTAATCACAGGGTATCAGAGGTGCATGTAAACTGTGAAACCTGAAGACTGGGGTGTCATCAATAGCCACATTATTCTGTGTATCTGAATACAGCCATTGATAGGCTCCTGCTTTGTTAAACTGTCCCTGTTCATCTTGTTTCCAAGACAGCAGCTAACTGTGTCGACAGTTTAGATTGGGGAGGGTTCAAACAGCCCAGGAAATACTGGTGGCCTTGTTTTTTTCTTTGCACTTGAAATCATTTTTAGACTACAGTTAGACGGTACCTGTAATATATTGAAAGCTGTCTTTTGAGCGATCACAGACAGTCACAGGCAAGGTCAGAAATCAAATGTTTGTCAGTCTGGATTCCAAAATCTACCTGCCACTGAAATTGTTTGAACCTGCAGTGTGTAGCGGCATATGAAAAATAATGAAACAAGAGCTGAAATATTCAAGCAAATATAGGCTACTTTATTTCATAACTTGTCGAGTGCCTGCTGATTGCTTTTCGATTACTGGACCTCCGATATTGCTGCTAAAAGCTTTCCTGAGAACCGCTCAACCAAACCACTTAACATTTGAGGGACTGCGTAGAGTTATCAAAATGTTTACACTGAAAATGTGTATTATGATTATTAATAATATAAGTAGACATTATTTGTTGGATGCCTGATCAGAAAAATATCAAGGATTAAAGTGAAAATGGACCCCTTTTGATCTTTCCCCACTCCTATCATATCCCTGTGGTATAATTGTTGGTGCTGCTCTTACAGTGAAAGTGTTAGCAGCGTGGTAACCATTAGTGGTCTGGCTGCTCTTCAAGCCAGAAACAGCCGTAAGAATCCAAATTTGACTTCAGGCAGGTTTTGCAGCTTACTGATCTAGTTGAAAGAACTAAATACATTTTGAACCACTTCGTGTCCTGGTGGTTAGGGGTAAACGCAGATCAGCGGGGGAACAGACTTTGACACAATGCCTCCTCCTATTTCGGTTGCGTAAGGTAGGCATGCTTCCTTTGTGCTGTAGTTCGTCCTTTGTTTTTCCAGGGAAAATCCAGCATGGTGGCAGATCAAATAGCATCGTGAAACTGAGGTTTTAAGGGGAGGAATCTATATGCCGATGGTGTCATTTTTCTACAGCTATTACACTGTGCAATCAGTTTTTACTTCAGAATAATAAGTTAAAGCAAAAAACAGTTCTATTGCCAATTAAGTACTTGACTTAAAAATTAAAACAGTTATGGCAGGGATTTATTTCATCACTAGAGTAATATGTGGTTAAGATAATCACTGGAAAATGTATTTTTTGCATCAGAACATTGAAACAATTTACACACAGTAACAACAGGTAATTGTCTCATTATACAAGGTTGTTAAAGTGATGCAAAAAATATAAAACTTTTGATAAATATGTTAGATGACACATGGTATTACATTCCATTACAGTGACAGCCAGCAGTGCAGAAATTACATTGAATATCAGGAACATCGCAATAAGTCTTGTAAACAGCATGCTCATCTTCTCTAGCTAGTGCCTCCATGGCAGCCGTATCCTCGTATACTATCTTTCTTACCTGGATGTGGCATTTGGATGATTTGTGGTCTGTTATGGCTTCCAATTTTTGGTATTTAGTCAAAATGATGAAACCTTTTGTTCTCTTACTGGCAACTGGAGGGTTTTAACGACACACATAACATTGTCTGGCTTGTTTCCTTGTAAAGTAACAGGATCACAGGGCTGTCCATTGTCTGTTTTTCTCCATTTTCTCTCTCTTTGGCCGGTCTCCTCCTGGAAGATTTTTTTTTTTTCAGCGGACCTCTTAACCTCTGCAACATAGCGGCACATTGTTTTTCTGTATGAGTGAAACAAGCAGACTCACGATTCAGTCTATGTTGTTGAATGTCACAAAGATCCCTGTTAGGTTACTTTTATTTACTGCCACCGTTGCTGCACATTTAGCAAAGTCACTTCACAAAATCACCTGCATTTGGTGGGTGGTGGATGCTAATTTCGCACCCTGGTCAGAGGCCAGGGAATATTATCTCCTTTACGTGACTGGGAATGGTGACAAACGGTTTACTCTGCTAGGGCAGAATGAAAATACACAAGGCATTTTTGCTGAAATAGAGTCTTAACACCAAACGTCAAAAGGCTCGCAGAAGATCATCATCGCTGTCATTTTCTGCTCTGAGATTATTGGGGTTTCACCTCTTTTTTCAACTCTACACTTCATCGCTTGATCTTTTTCAATTTGTCATTCAAGTGGCCAAAATATACTGCTATTTTTCTAAAGATCTAAAAACTGCTTCTTGTCAAGGAATCTATTAAAGAAAAGATTGTAACAAGGTGCAGTTAAAAACATTTTTTTTTGAAATTGGTTTGGTTGGACAGATGTAATGTTGAATGCTAATGTTTTCCGCAGGAACGAAGTGGTTCTGGAGGCAGGAGAGAAGTACAGCTTTAATGAAGATGGCTCAGAAATGACAATAATGGAAGTGGCCAAGCTGGATGAAGGAGAGTACACCTGCATTGCAAAGAACAAGGCTGGGGAAAGCGACCAGGAACTCAGTCTGAAAGTGTTTGGTAAGGCAGAATGTTTTCTATACATACTGTAGAAACATGAACTAAAGTGACAATATGAAATGTTCCAAGTGTGTGGGAATGAGGTATAAGCATGTGTAGGTGGGGAGGAACAATAGTATGGTTATGTGTCTGTTTTCTGAGGGATACGAGATGAGGTGTTGTTTCAGTGTGGGCTGTGGTTGTTTCATGTAAGGCTGAAGCTTAAGGATTTAAAGAACTGGACAAGTGGGATGAGCTCAGCTGGACTCTTTGAAATCTTTTTTTTTTTTTTTTTGCAAATGCCCACAAGGTTATTGTCTTTATTTTGTCACGTACAACACTCATAATTTCAGTTACAATATCAGTTCATGCAGTCTTCCTGTCAATTAAATTTACAACGAGTTAGGTGGTGCAGTTTTTCCCACATAACAGAGGTGGTCAGGGCCAGGTTTCTTTGGAGCTCGGTGTTAAACAATTACCATAACATTTCTGAAGGCAGCTTTTATAGCACATTGTTTACCTCTTTAGCACGATTTACCTCATTATCTCGAGGATTTTCTTGCACTCCCCAAAGCTTTAGTGTCTTAACATCAATGTGGGAAAAGCTTCAATCGTGCGTTTCCTGGTAAGCTCCCTCTGCTGCATATGAAAGCTTTATAAATGTGTATGTGTTTTTCAAGATTATGTTTTTTTCCCCTTATCCTGATTAAAGTTCTTGAATACCGAGTGCGTTTCGATACCAAGCCTGATCAGATATTTATATTTTCTTACATGTTATACTGTAGCTGCACAGTGCAGCCTCTGGAAATGCTCATTCAATAATCAAGCAGCAATTAAAGATCAGGTTCAGAAAAGAAGGCACGTTCAGACTGGATTTATTTTTTTAGGCCGGGTAGGCTGATTTCAGAGCATATGTGTCTTAATTCTTCAAGCCCCAACCCAGCTCTAGTAATAATTATAGCCACAATTACCGACTTTTTCTTGGGAACTCGGTAGTCTTCCTGTAATTTAAATTGTGCCTGCAACAGATCTTTGTTTTTTTTGCATGAAGAGCAGTTCCTTCCTCTACTTTCTACAATTTGTTTTTTTAGTTTTCATAGTTTTATTTTTTATGTGAAAATGGGTCGAGTTGAAATGTTTTATTAAAAGAGCTACATGTAAGAATTTTATTGAAAACAATTACAAATTTACTAAAATAAACAACAGCTTGAAGAAATAAGTGATGTCATGTCAAAGACGTCTGAGTTGTTTTGCAGAGATGTCTACTGAAGTTAGCATGCTAACCAGCTAGCCTCGGTCTGTCCTGTCTTGTAATTACACACTCTGTAGCCTCCAGTCTGCAGACTCACGATTCAGTCTATGTTGTTGAATGTCACAAAGATCCCTGTTAGGCTACTTTTTATCAGCCCTCAGTCCAGCATGACAGGATGAAGTAGTGCCCTGAAGGCAAGTTACCACGTTCGTCAGAAAAGCTTAACTTTAGTGTTACAAACTTACATATTGCACCTTTTTAATCTGAAAGATTGGAAACATGCTAACACTAACATACAAGGGACCAATATAAACAAGAACGGACTCAAATGGGCTGTTGTAATGGCAGCTGCTGCATGCACTGGTATTGTCATCAAGCCGTGTGTTTTTTTAGACAATAGTTGTTTCCATTTTGTCCATTTAGCTTTAATTTAGAAGTATGCAGAATTAGCTGTGAGCAGTTCATGTTAACAGTGTACCCGCTGATGTACAGACAGCTATAATTGGATGACTTTAATACTGGAGGAAACTTGCGATGATTACCAGGCAAGTAAATTGTAAATAGATTGATGGACGTTTCTCCGTGATTCACGTCCAAGATAAAAAAATAAGTGTAAATCACGCTGAATGATATCAGCATGTGTTTCATGTTGAGTTATGATTCTGAGATGGAGCTCTCTCCTTTGGTTCCCTCCAGGCGAGGCTTTTGGCTTTCTCTTTCAGCTTTGTCCAGCTGAATGTCCACGTTTATTACACACCATGTCTTGTCAGTCCCAAAGGTAGAGATACCATCCAGAGCAATGTGCTGAATTAGAGAGGAGTGCTGTCTGAATGAGGTTTTTAGGTAGTGTTCGTTAAGATTTTAACATTCAAAACCTTTATCGGGATTGTGTGGGTTTTGATTGACAGTGCTACCACCACGGTGCTAGTGAACATGGTGAAGTATGTGACAACAGTATTCTCGAACTGATTAACCTCCTCTATTTCAAACCAGCGAGTGGAACAGACAAAACAACAACAAAAAAAAAAACATCCATCATGTGAAATAATAAATACTGTTACTTTTCTGTTCTTCCAAGATTTTGTGTTCATGTGACCTGATTGATGAAATAGATTTCCAGAGCCTTTGAATAAGGGGACATTAAAATAAGGAAAGCAAATTGTTTGAGCACTGAATACTTGAACTCAGAAAATGTATTATGCATAGACATCTTTGGAGAAAAGGCTGAGTGTCAGTGTGCAGCTGTAGTGGCAGCAAGGTTTATGCAGGATCTTTCTCTCATCTCTGTCTCTCCAGCATGAACAACATACTGATGTTTAAAATTCAGTTGTTCGACAGCAGCAGACGCTTTTCAGGGGCTTTGTGCACCTGCAAAATACTCGAAGCAGCTCCGCTCACTTCACTTGCTGACACACATCATCAGTGTGGTTACTGTTATTGAAAGTGCTATGCACTGTTTGGTTCTGCCCTTTTCTGGTCCTATCACTCATAATGCTTAATCCTAGAAATGGCCTTTGTGTTTGAATGATAAAGGATCAGAAAATGGATCAGGGTTAACACAGCTGATACAATCCATTTATACAATGATAATCAGTTCTTATCACAACCCTGCCGGTCTGTTTGTGACAGCCCTAAGTGCAAATACAAATTGCTCCATGTTCAAATACTTTTAATTGAGAAATAACAAAATGACAACGCAGCTGTTCCTTTGTTTATTTGCTAATTACTAGTTGAGATAACAGCATTTTAATTCAAGGTTACAGTTGTTTTCTCTTTGCTAAAAACTGTAAATTATATGTCCAATATTGAATAGGCTTGCATTTAGCAAATGTATTGCACGATCCATGTTCGATCTTTCGTAGAGTGTAATGAAAAATATGAAAGCACAGTGTAATGCCCAACCCCACACTTCAAATGTAGCGCTTCAATTTGCTTCGCTCTGCTCATGTCGCAGCTGTGGCCCCCTGCTGCGCTTTCAGGTTAGCTTAGGTGCACTGTAACGTGCCAGCTCTCTCAAATGTAAAAAAAAATGAGGACCAGCTCCTTTGAGATAAATAAATTATTACGTGAATTAAGTTTTTGCTTCACACATGGTTATCACAACTTTGCTGCTGCTGGGACTGGAAAAGCTTGAATACAGTTTAACTGCCAGAAGAATCCCACTCACCTGTCAGGCTACTGATCCTCATCCTCCCTTTGAACTCATCCCAAATCCACAGAGTTGCTCTTTTGCTTATTGTACTTGTCCTACTAAACCGCCTGGCTGTCGTGTTATGGCAGAATGGTTGTGATAACTTTGTTTTTGTGTTTACAGTCAAACCGAAGATCACATACATTGTAAATCAGAGCACTTCAGAGATGGCGGAGCAGGTAACTCTGACTTGCGAGGCATCAGGAGATCCAACTCCCACCATCAGCTGGAGCTACGGTGAGCGCGTCTTCACTGAAGGAGAGCAGGTAAAATAATTAAAGCAATATGAATGACTGTAGAAGCCAAATATCTAAATCTTCGGTACTGAAGGGCTAGGGCCCTACAAGCATTTTTTGGGGAGTTAATGAACCCCACCTGGTGCAAAGTATATTGATATTATCTGTGTCCCAGCTGCACTGTATACATAAAATATTACATAGATAAACCACTTAGTAGATGCTAAAAAAAGAGACTTATTTAATGTCTCTGGCGATAGCGAATTCTAAAGTTCATGTAGAAATAAACCTATGAAAACTTGGAATTTGTGGTACTTCAGATTGGAAATTGGTGATATATTTTATAATGTTAGAATTGATAGCAATTAATATCATGAATCAGTTCCTATATGTGCAAAAATGAATAAGGTAATTTCTTTTACCCTCACTTTCTTACTGTACACTTAGAAATGCATGACTCTGTGATGTGAAATTGGGACACACTGGCTAGAAAACCCCAAGGAGAAACACAAACCTGCAGGACGCTGGAGTCTAAAGGAGAGGAATTGAATACCTTTAACCTAAATTCAGGAGGGATATTGATCATGTGCAGATGGGGGGATGTCTGCAGTTCCACGGCAAAACACTCAACAAGTTTTCTGTAGCACTGATTATTTCCCCTAAATTAGCAGCTCCTTCGAGATGGCCCAGCGGATCTCATGTAATTAGCTCAGCGAAACTCAGACAGTAGTGTGGAGTACACTCAGATCTGACTTGAGTTTTCCCAAATGTCAAGAAAATCTGCATCAGAAACCCAATTATAACATTCCCAAAATAAGCATGCAATTTGAGGCAATAATTAAACTCTGTCTGCTTCTTATTGTACAGCGTTTGCTAGACTGAGCACTTGAGTGATCAAGTGTTTGTTTAGCATTTTCAATCACTGTTATCATTATTCTGGTCATGCTGGTGATTGAAAAGTTTTTATACTAGAATGTTATAATTTATTATCTTTATCTTGAGATAATCTGCAACCATCTTTTAAATTTGTTTTGGCTAATTTTTGACCTACCATTACATCACGATACTATATGCTTTTGGTAATGTCTTCTTCAATATTACATGTGCAAACCATCAAAAGCTATGAATACCTGATTGGTATTCTCGTACATCTATTGCCCACATGGCTCAGGGTTCTTCAAGGTCTTGGTGTCTTGCTACAGTTGAGAGGTAATGAGGGGGAAAATGCTTCAGAGAGATACTTTAGTTCATGGAGGAATTCTGGAGCCAGTCCATTACATGCACTACATTTTCTTCCTACAGGCACATCTAAACAGGATCTATCAGGTATGAAATCTGCGTGGCACAGAAATGTACCGGAGTAGTGTTGCAAAGTATGCCTCCAGATTTGACAAAACCCTCGACTGAAATCAAATAACCCCTTTTTTATTGAAAATTTCCCAGCTGTTTCTTGAAAACCCCAAGGAATGATCTCATCAGATCTCATGAAATTGATTCGACTGTTGCATGCTTCCCAAATATAGCCGACAAACTTCACTGATCTTGTGATGGGAAGCGTGTGGAGCTCATCTCACGAGATCAGATGAAAAATTTGGTTAATAACATAATAAAAGGGAAACGCCATTTCTGTGTCGCTGTTGCCTGATCATTTCAAACTTTCCATCACAGCATGAGGTTGCCTGAATTCAAGCCCAGCTCAGTCTGTCTGTCATCTCCATAGTACTGTAGATTGTCTAACATTTATGTCAGTATCACTTGAAAATTGAGGGTAAAAGGACTCCACTTAAAATCTGGCTTTTGACGATGAAACACTCACCCCCTGAGGACAAAAATGAGAATATTAGTGTTTGGGGCGTACTGATGATGGAGGGGGCAGTGGAGATGTGGATTCTGCTGCAAGCAAAGGTTTAATGGGCATTTCTCCAACTGTGAAAACTGATCACTGTTGAACTCATCGTAACTGACATGATTTTAGCAGACATACAGCCACTGAGCTCCACGATAGGAGCCATAAACGCTTCCCTGCCACCTGTCAAGCCTGCAGGGCTGAGTGTTTGATACTCAGAAATAGGTTTTAAGTGGAGAATCACATCAAGTGCAAAACATGCTACCACTACATAACGCACGTCACGACAGGTCTGTTATTTTCTTTACAAGCCCACACACCCACAGTGGCCAGACGCGTATGTAGACCCACCACCCGACAACAGTTTTCAAGTCTGTCTTGTTATCTGGTGTAGATGTCCCCTGAGAAGCAGCTAGGAACACACCACCCAGCTGCTGCAGCTAGACTTCCTGCCAGTGTCTTCTTTTGTGGTGTTTAAGCTGTCATAACGGATTGCCTAACATAATGGAGAGACTTTTCGGAGGGTTAGAGTCACAGTCAGAGTGCTGCATCCCACAGTCTCACCATTATAGGTCATAAAAGACGTTTCCTGGCCAGCTTTACTGTAGGTGTGAGGACTGACTCTGCAGGTGGATACTGAGAAAATTAAAAATACACACAGGCTTTTATTAGCAAGGAAACAGGCAGTCAAACACACATTCCCCACCCATTCTCTGCACCGTGTCATCCTGCTGATGTGCTGCACCATGGCATGTCACGTGACACATGTCATGTGACGCACAGCTGTGCTGTGGTGGCAGCGTATTTTGCACCTTAGTCTGCAGTCTGCTTCATGATCTGTGCCATCTCTTCACAGCCGTCTTCAAAGAAATGATTAGCAGCCTTACTGACTGACTGTAGAGTTTAGAGGCAGATCACTTAGATTTTCCTTCATAGCACTGGCTATCAGCAAGGGAAATGATTTTACATGGCGGGGCTCTAATGAATGCGTGAGGTAATGGCTGCTAATTGTTTAATCGTTTTGTTCTGTTTGTTCATCTAGTGTCCGTCTGTCATGCTATCTGTAATCATCATAACAGCTGTATTTCATCCAGGACAGGTGTGACAAGTGAAACAACATTCGTTTGGGGTGGACATGGTGAATTAAAAAAAGAAAATGCGGCTCTAATTTACTGCTCAATTTTGAACAAACAATAAAAGGATGTCAAGTGCAGGGCATACTGATGTTAGAGCTTTGTACTGGCTAGAGAACCAGTGCAGATTTACACTGTGCCATTTTAGATTTGTGGTGGAGATGAATAGACAGAATTAATTAGCAGTATATTTAAATATGTGGGTCAGTTCTTTGGTTGACCTAGTTGGTTAGCTGCTTTCATTTCTTGTTTGAATAGTACTACACATTCAGACTTTATTATACAGAGCCCTTTGATCATAAAAACATTTTTTATTCTCATTCAGTTATTTACCACCCTTATCAGTGATGGTTTGTTCACTCAGCAGCATAAGAGAGGATGATTAAAGTGTGTAATAGTCAAAGTTTCACAAAAACTCTACTCTGACAATAACATATTTTAATTTTCAACATTCCAGCAGCATTTACATACATACATACACTACCTTTTAAAAGTTTAGAATTGCCTGTCATATTGATGTTTTTTTTCTTTCCATCATTAATGACTACTTAAGTGCATGAACAAAAACAGTATAGTTCAGACACCAAATGCATTATAATCTATGCCAAGGAGGTAGTGTTCTCACTTCTGTACGTTTGTTGGTTGGTTTGCCAGCAGGATTATACAAAACCTACCAGAATAGACCGCACTTATTTTTGTGAGGATAAAAGGGCAGATATGAAATGTACTCTCATTTTCTAATAAAAATCCATATGTAGCAGATTTAAATATAGTCTTGATTAAATTAAAGTAAGCTGTTGGGCCTTGGCAGAGATATGGACTCTACTGAGTTCCATTCTAGTTACATTTTTAAAAGTTTAGTCCCCAAAAGAAGAATAATTAAATAATTAAAAATTCCATTCAGTCGTTGCAGAACAGGGGAAAGTACAGTTGTAACCATTTTTTCTGAAGATTACCCTTCGATCTTGGTTTTGTTTTCCAGTCCAGAAAAGCATAAGTGACCCTTGATGATTATTGAACTGTTGAAAGTTTTGAGGATTTGTTTTCCTTTATGCCATGTGCAGTCTACGAAGTTGTTAAATTGAATAGCTTCAAACTGTGAAGTTCCTATTCTGAAGAATATTTTCTTGTTGTGCACATGACCCTGAATCAGGAACCCTTTTCTGTTTAAACCCGCCCAGATTTTTACACATAGCTTCCACTTTCCTATACCAGTTACTTATGAGTTGCTATATTCTCATTTAGGGGCTGCTCAGAGGTTTTTTTTTGTCTCTTTACGACCTTTCACTCAGGAACAAAACATCTCTCTCTTTTTTCTGAAAACAAAATAACATCTATTTGTAAAGTGGTCTCTACAACCTTCAAAGCATGAAAGACTATTCATAAATACAGAGTAGTCCTCTCAGCCATCTGACTGTATCAAAAGATATTTTTGTGGCAGGAAATTACAAACTTTTGAATGGTAGTGTATTGTCTTTAGGTTTACTTCCATATCTAAAGCTAGACTAAAGCCTTAAACAACCCGACAAAAACATCTGTTTAGTTATTAAAGCTGCCCTTCGAGTATTCTTGTAAAAACAAACACAGTTTCTGTTTGTATTTAGTGTTGCTCAACAAAACACACAGTGTGCATTTTTGAGGTCTTACAAATGCACTGAATGTATTTCCCTCTTCATAAAATATTTGCTAAGCCGATTGTTTAAATCCGTGTTTACTAGCTGGCGGTCTTCTTCTTCCCTGTAGTTGCCGCCACCTGTAGATCAGTGGAATAGCATGAAACGATTGGCAAAATGTGAATCGCATCACCTGCATCACCTGCATAACCTGCAGAACTCCACAGGGTACCTTTTAAGCTGACATTTATACCCTCTATAATTTTCAACCTTTCAGTTAATGTAAACATAAAAGGGATTGAGAGCCAAGGGTGCCAAGTGGGAACTATGCTGCAGATTATATAGCTCAAGATACTGAATTAAATTTAGGAAGAAAGAATAGGATTAAAGAACACTTTCAGATGCCGTGTTTTATTTATGCACGATGTTCAACGTCACAGCTGATGTTCTGTGACAGATTAACTGCTTATTGTCGGTTTGTTCCCAAAGGGAATCTTGTCTGGCTTTGCTCGACTCTATTTCCTTTTTACCGTGGTCTTTGGTGTTAAAAGGTTAACGTGGGGAGAAACAAATTCATTTTGAACAACCTCCTACACACAATCTTTAGTGTTGCCAGACAAAAGCATTCTGTGATAACTGTGAGTAAAGACATGCACAATGAGAGGATTGAGGGAGATTACTGTATTGTTCAATAGAAAAGCAGCAGTATGTTGAAATATGTTGTACAGTCGTGGGTGTATGCTGCTTTGAGTTGTGTTTCAAATTCAAATTACTACTCATCCCTATGAGGTTTTGTTTTTGTTTACACGGCTATTAAAGTTAAGGGTTTATATATTTATTTTAAAACTTCCATCATCTTTACGTGTGGCATTTCAGTCCTTTGAATGCATTTGCTTTCAGTCGCTCCAGATAAGTGTCTGTTTAATAACTGAAAATGTAAATGAAGCATTTATCCATGCTTTGTACATTATCTACATAATGAATGTTTTGCTTATTTGAATACATATTAAACATTTTGCTTGATGCACTGAGTTTCCGAGCGGTAATTATCTGGAAATATTTTGAACTATACAGAGAGAAACTGGTGCGAAATAGGACTAATTATTAAACTTAAAAGCACATTAAAGTCTGTAGTTGATAGGCTGATGGGATTTTAAGTCTCTAATCTTTCTGTTTGTTGTAGTGAAAATGTAAGTTTCAAGACATAAATGCGCATTTTGAGGCCTGCTCTCTCTAATGTCCAGATTGCCAATTAGAAGTCAAAGACCTGAAAAAAGAAAGTCGCGATTATTTAATAAGTAATGAGACGCTTTAAAAAAAGGGTAATTAATGATGTGTGACAGCCGCTTGGGCAGGGCATCTGAAACAGAGCTATGCTTGAAGCATAATGTGCCAGTGCAGAGAGAGCATTGTCTTCTTTAAGCACAAAAGGCTGCTCAGTTACAACAGCATGCCTGCTTGTTGAGTAGTGGGGTGATGTATGGGTTTCTTTACTAAAATACAAGTCATTTTTTCCGTGATGTACAGGCAGAGGTTATGAGGCTCAGCGGTTAATGACACAGGACGATGACAATAGGCATAATCATCGCTTTCAGTCAGGCAGCACCAGTGGATGAAACACTGCCAGAGTCCTGTACATTTATGTGTTTAGTGTATTTGTGTTAGTATGTCTTCTCTCTCTCTCTGCGTTGCCCTCTTCATGCTGACATAACAATTCACGTCGGAATAAAAGAGCAAGGATAATTCTCTGTGGAAGGGAATAACAATGGGCTGGAAAAATGATAAGTCCCAAGGGAAGCGGCGCCACATTGTTCTGCGCGTTCGCTCGAGGAAGTGATTGTTTTTGTCGCCTTCCGTATTGCGTGCTCGCATCTGCGGTTGTTCAACGTCCTTTTGTCTTAAACAAACACCTGTCACAGATATGAATGCGATACTTGTCAGCTCACTTACTGCAGGAGCAACGCTGCAGACAAGCATGTGGATGAGCTGGTGATGTTCCAGACTATTAGGTTGCCTGTTTTAATTGGACTGCCGCTCTTTCCCGGCACAGCGGTGATATGCAGCCAACTGCTGTTGTTAACGATGTAGGGTGCAGGGTGTGTTTTACTGTGACAGTAGAGGACTTGCAAAGCTTTTAAGAACACAGTGAAATTTCATTACAGCAACTTTGCATATGATTTATTGGTAAGTGCCTCATCGTCTCCTCTTCCTTCCTCATTTGGCTTGTTTTGATAGTAAATGGTGAATCAGGTTTGTGGGTGATGTAAGGTGCTTAAATCCAAGCACACCATATGTTCTTTGTGTTATTTATAAGCCACCTGCATTAATTACTAATTGGGAGGATAAAATAAGACGGCGATTTGAGATGTTAACTCATTGATGGTTTGATTCGCCGTTTCGCCGTCCAATTATTCCAGCAGATTGCTTTCATTTGCTTGACATTTTCTTGCCGTTGCACCTGATGAAATAGCTGTTCATCATTTTGCCTGTTACGCTTCAACACTTTGTCACTATGTGGGCCATCACATCCCATTGTCATGCTTAACATTTTCTCCTCTGCATCATGTAAATCCATAGAGCATGCTCTTCAAAAAACTGTTCGTCTCGTCTAGTTGGGCTTTTTCTGTGTCACTGTGATTTAACTTGACGTGTTGTCTAGTACAGTTCAGAGTCTTCGTTTGTTATTCAGAGGTTTGATTTTATCTGTCATGATGTTAAATAATTCTGCAGTCAGTTAGGAGGGAGATGTGACCAACGTGATTATGATAATCATTTATTTATCTGGGTACATGTCATCTCATTTGCTCAAAGCTCTAAATAACATGATGAACGGTTAAACTCACATCAGTCCCACTCAGAAATCGAGTAAAATGTGCTTTTAGTTTTTCTTTCTAGCAACATACTGTATAATATTCTGGAAACTACACTACTAGAGCAGTCTCTGAACCTGCAGTGAATCCATTTTTAAAATATGGAAGTGTTTTGTTTGTTTTTTTAAAGCTAGAGTGTCCTCAGAATTGTAAATATCCTCTGACAGAGAGAGTTGCTATAATATCTTTTTTAAAGAATGAAACTTTTGAAGCAATTTACATTCTTGCCCATTTTAGCCTTGGAATACAATGAAAGCATAACAATGAAGAACAACCCACTGCATTTGAGACCGTACTACAAGTGCTGTTGGCATTCAGAGCAGCACATCTGACTTGCAAAATGACTCCAAGTTAACACAGGCCACCTGTAGTCAAAGATTTATTTGCTGGTCTCACGTGGTAGAGCCGCAGCAAAATTGCTTCTTCTAAACCCCTCATTGCTTAGAGAGCGACACAGCCAGTGTTGTTCAATGAGTTGATGACTCAGGTACTTACTGTTGTTCCTTGATGTAGGACAGACAGAACAGAGCTAGAGTAAATTCAGTTTCATTGAGTTTTACGTTCTCATTATTGCTTTAAGCCTCAAAA
Source organism: Diplodus puntazzo (assembly GCA_963678695.2). Classification (NCBI taxonomy): domain Eukaryota; kingdom Metazoa; phylum Chordata; class Actinopteri; order Spariformes; family Sparidae; genus Diplodus; species Diplodus puntazzo. Next base: position 10,621,945 of record OZ023162.1, on the reverse strand, counting down.
AATGGATTTTGAGTCGATAATTGCTAGACCACTGTAATGGAGTCACCTCTTCCTGATAAACCAATAACCTTCTTATCTGTAAGCATTTGCGCTATCATGATGCCAATAGACTTCTTTTGGTGCTAGGAGCCGAATTGTTCCAGTTTGCAGTAGAGAAATGATCCATAAATATCCCCCCAGAAATACACCTTTTAGAAGAAAAGCTCTTGTGCCACATTATAAGGCTTCTCCAGAGGGGGAACTCCAGAGCACACCTGTTATCGTGTCTGCAGACTTTTAGCAAAACACAAGACATTCAGCTCAGGGACTATTGATGTACGGAAAGTAAACTGGACACCTAATACTTGCATGCATTGTGCAGCCTCCCAGCTTTGCCTGGATAAGGATTGCCTTCTAAGAACTGCTCTGCCTTTTTGTTTGTTGTTGTGTCTCTGTCCTCTGCAGGCATCATGGACTCGGCCCGAGCAACACAAGGTATTCTAAATGCATGACTTTTTTCTCCAACCCATCCATCTTTCAAGTCAGGGGAGTCTAATTCAATTCTGGATGGATGCAGATCAAAATTTCTGATTAAATAAGGCTCAGGGAGAGGATAAACCCTGAGAAAGATGCAGGAGCCAAATAGGCCAGAGCTTCTCTCTCTGTCTGTGTTTTTACTTATTTGGTTTCCATGTAAACTTAACATGCAGCAGGCGGCTTCAGCTTGTTTTTTTGTTTTTTGTTGAGTAGACCATTAACCTAGCCTGCGCGCAAATAAGTCAATACAAGACCACTGGCTGCTCCAATATGATTTTTATAATTACCTATCGTTTGTAATTTATAGATTTTATGCTCTGTTACATGCAGTTTGTCAACTTGTTCTCTCTCAAAGGAAAACTGATTTTGTTGAGGTAAAACTTTCTATCCTCACACCCACATCTCCACATCTGACTCAGTCCACTGCCGGTTCTTAATTATAACTTCAGCATGTTTTTTGACGTGCTCCTAGTTATCTATAGCTCTAATTCATCGGACCGTAGATGAATGAATATGTATGCAGAAGAAAATGAAATATGTCTTTGTGCAGCAGAGCCAGAGACTGTTCATGAAAGAAAGTGTAAATTGGCAAAAGAAAGAGCTGCCCACATAAGACTTTCTGCAACTTTCTGCACTATTGAATGTGTTTTACATATGTGAGAAATACAACTTTGTAAACTCTAGGCTTAGAGCACCATTTTATAGGGCAGGGCTGATTCAGATTAATATTTTTGGCTTTCAGATGAACAGGAAGTTTGCTCTCACGATCATCAGCCCAGCACCGTTTCAGTTGCAGGATCACATATTAGGGTTGCCATATTTATTTATAGTTTTGTGCCATTTTTACAGGAAGTGAATCCTTATTTTTAGATCATTTGGTTCCTCAAATAGCCTTTCTGTTTTATTAATAAACCACAGGGAGCTCTGTACATCAAGCAATTTGGACTTTTCCTTTGACTCCTCTGTGTGATAGTTTTTAGAATGGGTATTTTTTACATCCACTGCTTCCTGCAGTCACTAAATATTGACACCTGACATGCATTCATAATTAACACCTGTGAATACAAAACTTTATCAGACGCTTCTTACGACAGGAGGTGAGGAAGAGCCGTTCTCATCAAGCACATGCTGACAGTAATTACTCGGTTTGTATAAAACTGTGAATTAAACATGCTGGCGCTTACATTTTTGTGCATCAGCTTTTGGATTTGTTGAAGAACATAGCATATTATATTTAAGTTTAGATTTGCTATACACTTTAACCTTGATTTTACCCTCACTTTTTTTTCTTTTTGAGTAATTGGATTACTGATCAGCTGCCCCAAAAAGCCCAAACAGTATAAAATATATCCTAGTTATAAGCTGCTCAGTTTTTCAAGAAAGATAAAGATAATCCAAAACAACTGCTACTGTTCTCTAAGACCAGAACAGACAGTGTTGTCATGCCTGTTTTATCTTATGAGCCATATTTTACTTAACTGATGTGTGTCAGATAACATCTCAGCAGCACATTGCAGCACATTTGTGGTTTCAGCTCATGAATGCTTTGCTTTACATAAATGGATCAGGCAATAATATTTTCACTTTCTGACATAATGATATGGTTTTAAAGTCCACCTGCACTCTGAGTTGATCAGCGTGTCTCGGCAAGATATCCCATTACAAACCACACGGAGGAGGAGTTTGAGCATGCTGAGCATGTTTGTTGCAAATGCGTAGGCAGCTGAGTGTTCATTTGAGAAGGCGGCGAAGGGGAAGGTACATTCAGGGGGAAGGTACATTTGTATGCTGGACCAGTAAAGATTTGGTCAGACATGAGTTTAACATGTCCTCAGTGAATTCTCGATTTTATGCTCTGATATTCCAGCGGTATCTTTCTCTTCTGCTGCTAAAGCTGAAGAAGCTGTTGGAGAGCTGAGCTGTCAGTTCGGTTTGATTTATTAGAAGGGATTCTGTCTGAGAGTCTTTATTTCCTCCCCTCATCTGTTTTATAACAGGGTTCTTTACACAGAGGTTTTCACACATGTATCTGTTTCTTGAAGGCAGTAAAGCCAACAAATAATGAAGGATGCCTCCTACAGACAACCTCAGTGGTGCATTATGCATTCATACTGAAAATCCATTGTTATAAAACATTAATGAATTACGATATTAAATTGCGGAGAACACATAATTTCTTTCCACTATATATTCATTATGGGCTCACATAGGGAATGAGTGGCTGAGAAACTGTCCATATGTTGTTATAGCTTTGACTGTCTGATGCTGCATTCTCCAGTGAGCAGGGGCACAGAATTAAAGAGGACTCAGTATTGAAGCATACTTCTAACATGGCTCCACATGGTGTGGCATGCTGCACAGAGGCGGGAGTCAGAAGCAGTACCACAGGGGTTGAGGCAGAATGCTTTCTGCACAGGGGTCAGAATAAAAGGGTAGTGTGTTATGTAAGTGTCTCCCTGGTCCTGCTACCCGCTATGCATAATGAATGCCCCAGACATGCTTTGTCTATTGAATTTGAATACAAACTAACTAGGGTTTCTCTTACATGGCTGCCTAGAACTGGGCCCTAATTCAATATGTGTAAAAGCATCCGTGCCATTGTTTAGCCGGCAGCTTGGATCAAAGCCATGAAAGCAACCAATACGGAGGCTAAGATATTCAGTTCTGCTTTACCTAGACGAAGGAACAATTCACAAAACACAAGGGCTTACTCTTTAACAGAGTACTTTATGAAAACACAAAATCCATACAAGCTTGAGATCTGTTGTGTTCAGAGGAAATTAATCTAGAAGACATTTACTATGCCATTTACTAACTCTGAAAACTCTACACTCAATTGAGGCAAACTAAGCCTCTTGTGATGTAAAATTACGCTTCCTTTAGAATCTACATATTACATGATTAATTAATAATATCCTGATGGAGAAAATGCTTCTTCACAAGGAGAAATGTGGTCTGTCTGAAATATTACACCCACAGTTTAGTGTCACATGACAACAGCAGTAACAACAACAACAACAGAGGAGCCTGTTGACCCTGAAGGTCAGGAAGCCACTTATAGTCGGATGTTGTAACTCTGCATATCAAGTTAATGAAACCAGGTATCTCCAGAGCAGCAAGGTCATTTACACATCTCATTAGCCAGCTGTCTGTTATGTCCCTGGTTTCAAATGCAATGTGACTTGGCATGTGCCCTTCATCACTGAAACTAGGGCATGTGCAGAGCGTGGGCTCAGTGAGCATCCCAACTTACCAGCCCACAAATCAACACATTATTAACTTCTGGAATTTCTTATTGTGTACCATGACACTAAGCCCCGAGTGTCTTTAAGAGAAAAGTGCAAGTGTGGCATGTAAGGTAATGCTGCTGTCTGGCGTCATGCATCAGCATATTTCGCCAGTTGCTAAGCTCTTCGTGTGAAAAGCTTGCAATCGTTTCTGGTGCTTTCTGTCATCAATTATTGAAAAGCTCCCCTGTACTGTCAACTGTGTCCTTATGTTTCCACATCTTCACAGAGCAGAGTGTGCTGCCTTTTAGATTAATGTAATGTCTGTTTTGCTCATTAAAGGCAGGCTTTGTTCAGCTTTTTATATTTTTCATTTCCTTTAGGTCACACATCTCTGCAGAAATGTGCTCGTTGATGTTACTGTGTGAATGGAAAATAACCGATGTGCATGATAATTTTTTTCCTAAACCAAGCTATTTTCTGCTCTCATTTAGAGTCTGGATGGAAATGTAGTGGTGAGGAGTGATGCTCGTGTGTCATCCCTCACTCTCAAGTATGTCAAGTATACAGACGCCGGTCAGTACCTCTGCACAGCGCGCAGTGCCATAGGAGAGGATGCACAGACGGCAGATCTGGAGGTCCGCTGTGAGTATTTCCCTCTCTTTGGTTGTAAGTATTTAGGTCTATAAAAAATTAATATGCTGCTGACAAAGTGGCTTCACAACAGGGTTGCTAATCACCCACCTCTTTAATGGAGTAGGAAAGTATTTCTTCATCACATGCATCACAAGTCAGGGGGCTTTGCAGTCGATTCAAGTAAGGAAAAACAAATTGGAAGATACCTCAGGAAGAGCCACAGAGGAGGGATCCACTCCCAGGAAAGACACACAAGCAAGAGATGTCACTTCTAAAGAGGAGACCAACAAAATCTCTGAATATACAGATTACCATAACTAAATGTCTGACATGAGTAGATTACAAAATATATGTGAAGAATGTGGATCCAGGTGAACAATCGAGCAGGGTGAGGTGTTGTCAAATGCCCCCTCTGCTAAACAGCCACCTCTTCATCATGGTGACCAGGAAGACGACAGGCTGAAAATGAGCAAAATAAAAATTCATCATTTTTTTTTGTCCTTTTTGCTGTCCTTTTTTCTCTCTGCATTCTTTTTTTTTATTTTTATATCATAATGTTTTCACTTTTTTGGCCATTGCTCAACAATGCATATGATAATTTTGACACAATTTTACACAATGCATTGATTATAGACATGCGGATACCAGCCAGTGACCAGATAAAAAACAACAAAAAAATAACACATTTTTCAACAACCACATTGCTCACGAGAGCCATATATTCAAAAAAGTTTTCATTTTCAGATGTAGTGCTCTGAACTTTTCTATAACAAACCCCTCATTTATCTTTTGCTGCCTTTGTCTTATGTTTGGGGGTTGTGACTGGAACCACAGGACTGTGATAAATCCTTAATAAATAATTGACTTTCTTTACCATTTAATTTCCTAAAGGGATCCCTTTGATGAATAAGTTTGGGCTGAGGATTAATTTTATACCCATAACGAGTTGTATTTTGTGTTTGAGCATCCTCTAAGAGGGGAAACACTCAGTTAATTTTGTAATTTTTATTTTCTTTTTCTAGATGCTCCTAAGATCCATGGTTCAGTGGCAGTGTATACCTGGGAGGGAAATGCTGTCAATATCAGCTGTGAGGTCAAGGCTCATCCCAGTGACATATCTATCGTGTGGCTGAGAGACGGACTGCAGCTCCCTAACTCCAACACCACCAACATTAAGATCTTCAGAACTCCATCATCCAGCTACCTTCAGGTACACACACACACATTCACGCACATACAGGCGCACACACACACACACCATGATTTACAGTCCATGATATAAAAACACACACACACACACTCATCTCACACATGTGCCCGTTATGTCATCAAGATTTCATGAGCATAGACTTGGAGTGAGGGTTTTCTTTCAGCTCTATTGTGGAAAAAAAAAAAGTCTGATGAATAATTCAGCAGCAGGAAAGCTCACAGCAACAAATAAAAATAGGCTACTCTAATGGACGAATGAAAAGGTCACCTTCCGCCTGTTTGACACACAAGTTTGCTCATCTGTTTTGGTACACTGCCCTTCATATATTTGCTTCCTTTTTTATTTTGTCTCTTCCTCCAGATAACCCCCGATTCTGAAAATGACTTTGGGAGCTATAACTGCACCGCTTCAAATGAGATGGGTACAGAGTCCAAGGAGTTCCTCCTCATTCAGGCCGGTCAGTTGTGGCTCATTGTGTTTCTGTGCTTTGAAATTATTTTAGTCCCACTCGTCAGCATGATCAACATTTAAAGAATTATTGATGACAGGAACAAGTCTGATGTAGGGTGTACATTTTCAATAAATGCTTAGCACATTTATTTTAGTAATAACAAATAAATAATACTTTCATTGAAGCGCACAAATTAAATTTGAAAAAAAGTGCCAGGCTCCAGGCTTCAGGAAGAGATTTTTCACCCATGTTCAAAACACATTAGACTAAAACATCTGCCACAGTGTGAGATTACACAGAGCGGTGTTTGTTTAGATGGATGACACGTCTCGATGAAAAGGCAATGTAACCAACATCACATAATTTATGTATGTTCCCTCTGGATGTTCACTCGGAACATTAAACAGTATACATCACAGTGTGAAGGCACAGGTTTGATTATGTGTACATTATGAAGTAAAAAACAATTGATCAAAGTTGCATCAACCTCACCACCAGCTGACATCACAGACTATACAATATATTCAGCAGCACATTAGACAAATGGAACAGTGAGCAGAGAGATAATGCCACTCTTAAGCCACAATCAGAAGTAAATGAATTGAAAACACCACATTCTTCCCTCGGAGCGGATCATGGTCGACCACAGTAATCACAGTGCGCCTTTTCATTTCAAAGATCAAAGTGATTCAATACAGAACTGTGCTCACACCAGACTGTGTGAAGTCGCAGCAGCCATCAGTAAATGGACACAATTTGTTATATTGTAGTGGTTTAACTTGTTTAAATATTGTAATTTTCTCTGAAATAGAGAGCGAAGTGTTCCGAACCAACATTTGCTTGTTCTGATCATTAAACTCAATAACTAATGTAAATGAGGAATTAATTATCAGTTAATTGTGCACACTACAGGTCAGACATTTTCTCAACAAATCTAAGATTAAGAGAATCACAGTCACAGATGTGTCTGATTACACCTCCTTTAACACCAGCTGTTTACATTTGTAGGGTATTTACATTATAGTGGAACATAAGGTTGAGCTTAGCCGACTGCAAGGTGTTTTAATGCATCCAAATCTCTCTCTCCAGCTTCCAAATCAAAACAAGCAGCTCTCTATTTTCTGTGGTTTCCTTTGTGCAATTATCATCGTTTAAGGCTGACTTGGGATCAGCTTTTACTTACTAAAGCAGAGGAGCTTTTGGATGCTTTTTCTGCTCTGTTTTTCTTCTTGATGTCAAGACCATGCAGCATTCAGTGCCCGAGAAACCGCATTCACGTCACAAATCATAGATTTCTTTCAAAGCTGAAGCAGTTTTTAGATGCATTTTGGGTCTATGAGGAGCTGCGAGCTCGGCTGTTAGTGTAATGGAACAATGGAGTCTGACAGCGTTGGCGTGTTGCAAGCTTAGGGTTTTTTGTTGTAATCGCGCTGCGTTTCCTCCCTTTACCAGAGGTGCCATCAGCTCCAACCGTCAGCGAGGTGAGACCCTTCTCCACCACAGCACAGATCCTGTTTGAGGAGCCCGAATCCACTGGAGGTGTTCCTGTCCTGAAATACAGAGCGGAGTGGAAGGGCCAGGGAAGGGGCAACAGTGGCCAAAATGTCTTTGAAGTCCAAGCTGGTACGAACATAAAAAAAAACAAAATGAGTTATGAAAGGTTTTGTTATATTTGATGCATAGAATGTATGTTCGTAGGCCAGATTAAAGATGTGTGGAAGGTATTCATAATCCTAATCCAAACAGTAAACCATACATTTAGGTTTCACACTCATCTTTAAAACAGCTGTCAGGTATTTCTGTTTCTGTCTGTCTCTGGGTTTAGACCTTTTTAGACCATCTCTAAATAGATTTATCTGTTGTTTAAACATTGTCGGAATGAAACGAGAATTGAGCTAATCAGTGTTTACTTGCGCAGAATTAATTATGCATGTATTGTTTGAGCGGGGGCTGTGTTTGTTTTGCCGCTAATCAAAATTATCAAGGTGTTCTCAACGGGGATTGAACTGGCTCTGATATATTGTAACAGGCTCCATCAACGAGGTGACTATCACAGGCCTGAAGCCAGAGAGCAGCTACGAAGTGAAGTTGTCAGCCATCAACGGGAAGGGTGAAGGTGAAAGCAGCCCTGCTGAGTTCTTCAAGACAGAGCCTGTCCGTAAGTGGCACATGTTGCACGGTTTAAAGCACACTGTAGAACTTGCATCAGACCTTTTTTGACCTTTTTTCCACAAACATATTACCTGAACTCCTCTCTTCTGTGTCCTGGTGTAAGATGCGCCAGTCCAACCCATTACTGATCTATAAAAACTCTGATGAGAGAAGTTTGTACGCTGCTGGACAGCAACACACCAGTGAGCTTTGAGGCTGTTTTAGACAAGTCTCACAAAAGCTTCCAACAGTGTCTTTTCAAACTCAATGTGTCCTCTTCCAAGTGTGTGAAGGAGTAAAACTGACAACAGGAACTAACTCTCTGGCCTCCTGGTTCTGTTTATTTACTTTTTCCATGGGGGGGGGCCTTGAAATCAAAAAATGTAGGAAACTTTTTTGACACCATCTTTCTGCTTTACACCTTAAATTTCTCTGCAATCATTTCGAGTGCAGATTTGTTCTTGTTATGAGTTTCCAAACCACAAATTAGCCTATGAAACAGAGAGTTAGTCCTTGGTTGTCTAAATAGCGCCCGGTAGTCAATCTTGAACCCATTATTAAGCTTTTAGCCCCCTCTGTTGGTTGGGAATGCATGTTTTTGGAAGGAGAAACCTCGATGAATGTTCCTGTTGACTCATAATTGATGCAATTTTCATTTCTACGAACACTATTCAATGTTGTCTGCATGCTGATCATCGCCATATTTTACTTTTATCGTTTTAATATTTTTTTTGTTTTATCCATTTTCTCATCTGTCTGTTGTTTCCATCAGGCCACACACACAAAAGTAAGGGTTTCATCTCTTCTTCCACTGCTCTCATTTTAATTCTCACCTGCTTTGTGTTAGGTGGTTTGAAATACTTTTCGTCAATGTTACATAGAAAGAAGACAGATCAAACTAGTTTTTCTGTTGTAAAATGTTCTCCCACTCAAATCGACAAATCTGATTATTGTTTTTTGGAGGTTAGTTAATAGGTTGTAAGGCCCTTATAGTACACTGATTAGCATTATTACACCTTATGAAGACTACATAAGTGTTAATAACAGCATCATGAATTAATCTAATCTAATCTAATCTAATCTAATCTAATCTAATCTAATCTAATCTAATCTCTTAGCTGCAAAAAGCCTAATATGTTAATCTTAATAAAGCAACAAAAAAGTTTCATTGAGGTTGACAATGACATAATGAGTTAATTAAACTTAATAAATTTATAAACTCAATCTATAAACGTTTTTTAAACTGCTGCCTATAATCTAACAATAAATGTGTTTATGGTTAGAATTAACACTTAACAAATAGTAATGTTGATATGCATTTTATAAAGACTGATAAGGACCTTATTACTTATATAACGAAGGCTTATTACAAGGACTCCCAAAGTGTGGGCCGCAGTACCCCTGGTGGGCTGTGAGGGTACTGCAGTTTGGCTGCACGAGCTAATTAACAATAAATCCATAAAACAAATGTAATGTTATAATTTTTTTTTTCAGTTTGAAATTGCCAAAATCATAGATAAAAGATATTTATATTAAAAAAAAAACGTTATTTATATTACAAAACTTAATTTGAACTGATAGAACAGGGTAGTAAAATGTTGTGTTATTCTTCATCGATTTGTGTGCAACACGTATCTGATATCGAGTCAATGATGGGATCATAGTTGTGATTAAACGTTTGGGTGGCCCCCAGAAAATGTTCTGATTTAAAATCGGGCCGCATCATTCTTAATTTTGGTTCAAGTATTATCTCGTCCATTTCATCTTTAACTTCCCTGTCTGTTATTAACATACAACTACGGTCTTAGCTGGTTAGAGGGATCCATAACATGATCACGTCACGGCAAAATCAATAAACCAGTCCATGTTTTGTTATTCAGCCTGCATTATTTATTGACCGAACATTTTTATCAATAATGACTAAGACAGCCGGCCGAATAAAAAAATTTTGTCACCATTTTGTAACAGCAGTTTATTGTTTGATGTCCATTCAGTTACTAATTAAAAACTCATTTGAATAACAGTGAATATGATGGAATATTTCCATAGAAAATACACTTAAAAATTACTTTCAAACAGTGCCAGCTTTGAAGCAGTGTCATATAAAAGCCTTTGAGTTTCATGTGTGCTGCCTTTGTCTCATTGAAAGTGTGGCAATCATTAAATGAAATGTTTTGTGTCCTTCCCCGGTGCAGTCTGCCAGGAATGAGTCTTGCTAAATTCTTCATTGAAGTGTTATTGTAGAGATTCAGGTAGTCATTTGTGCACACAACTGATTCTGATTGCCTGATATCTTCTCTTTTATGTCCCTAGACGGCTTGTTTCATTATTTCTCTGAAGACACAGGTTTGTTCTGTAGAGAGGATAATAGATGATTAGCTTTCACTGCTGTAGCTGTTTTTCCAGGATAACCCCATCATCCCTGCTGATTAGCTGCATTTGTGATAACTTGTGATAAAATGTGGATATTTTTTCTAGAAACTGTCATCTTGTAGGGCCTGATCATCTTTGTAAACTCGGCTGCGCCTGTTACCTGTAGATCTTACCTTGCCTTCATTCCTTATATTTGAAAAATTTAATTCAGAATATTAATGCGATTTTGACTTCTGCTTTATAAAATAATTGGCTTAATGACCGTGTTATAATTAACACCAAATCTCTTTATTTCAAACGCTGCACATCTCCCCTCTGGCTCAAGCTATTTGCTGTAATTTGGGAATGTTTACATTTGGATTAGGCCCATCAGCATTGATTAATTAGTTGCCTTGCGAATTATAAAGTCTATGAAGTCTATAAAGTCAAGAGGATAAAACTGTTAGATGTCTGATGCACTTTTTTCGTTGACAACCCAAACGGAGGAAGTTCTACACTCCGTTATTGTTTATTAATAAGGAAAGCTTTATTGGGACTCCATATCGTTATTTTTGTCCTGTATTTGTGTTTTGTTCTCTGTTCTGTCTTTCATGTACTTCTTCCTCTTTCTACCTCACATGTCATTTCATGTGACTGTAAATTGGCTTGCATGGTTCTGATGATCCCCCTCCACTCTGCAGAAGGTAACTCACAGATTCTTGCAGGTTTCTGAAAGAAGATCCCTAACTTGAACCGGCGAATTCCCTTGTTAAACAACAAATTAATTGCCTCTATGCAATCATGTAATATACGTCTACCTCAATCCTTTTAATCAGTCATGTAGACATTTGCCTCAGCAGGATAAATGAGAGAGAGCCAGAGCTGTCTGCACGGTAATATATAACTGTCAGGAATGTTTAATATCAGCATCAGTCGGATAGTATTGATAGCCTACTACCTAAAGGGATGTTACCTCTCCATAGGACTTGTTGCTATAAATCAAGTGTGTAATAAACAGTTTCCTCTAATCACAGGAGAATCATAATCAATGTCTACCTCACCCTCCTGCAAAAACTGCTCCTCTTGTGTTTGCTCCGGTTCTTAATCAGGAGTTTTTAGTATTCATGCTGAGAGCAATAGCTACCCTGTGCATTGTGTCCTCCATGTTGTTTATTATGTTTAACCACAGCCTGAATTCCATGCTTTTAAGGCTAATTCAACTAACGTGGACTGATTTTTTTTCTATCAGCATTTTTGAAGGCAAGCAATACCATGAGTATGAACACTAACCATTATGCACCTCTCTCTTGTTGTCTGCTAGTAAATTAGTAATACTGTATCTATTCAACACTGTTCTAACCCAGGGTTGCAATGTGCTTTACAGAAACAAAAAAGAAGCATCTGAATACATATTTAGATTAAAGACAAGCAGGAATTTTCAAACAATAACAACACGTCAGGCCGAGGAAGCATCAGATCTTTTTGAGATTAAATTGCCGGTCTGACTTTCAAAGGGAGACTTCTCCATAACCTGCAAGTCCAGAAAAGCTTGGTCACGAATCTTTGTTTGATTCCAGAAACAACTAGGAGATCAATTGTGTGTGTGTGTGTGTGTGTGTGTGTGTGTGTGTGTGTGTGTGCGTGCGTGTGTGTGTGTGTGTGTGTGTGTGTGTGTGTGTGTGTGTGTGTGTGTGTGTGTGTGTGATCAGCAGTTTATTAAATTGGGGAGACAAATCGTGAAACACATTAGACAGGAAAGCTATAGTTCTAAAGCCTGCGACTACTTTAGTCATAATCATGAGCAGAATTTTAATAGTAGAGGTGTTACAGCTTCTTGGCTCAAACAAGATCACAATGCATTACAATAGGTAAAAGGAGAGAGCCCAGTGGATGATTTCCTCAAGCTGTTGGAAGAGGAAGCCGTGTACTCTGGGATCGTTTCTTAATTAGAATATAACAGAACTGAATAATTGACTTAAGATGTTCCTCAAAGATCAATTGGGAATCAAAAATGACCCCAAGGTTTCTGGTTAAACAACTTTTAGTTAGAAGACTAAAATAAGTGCTGTGAAATTAAAAGATGCTGTAAGTGTTTTTTTCTTATTAAACAAGTGTTTGGAGAAGACATTATTTGGTCTTTCTGCCTACTTTATCCAATCAGGACAGAGAACTCGATAAAGGGTCAGTCCTGTCTGTTTAGGGAACACGCAGAGAGCAGGATCCTCCTGTTCTGGTACCCACACCAGCAACAGTGGAACAGGGAAAGCTGCAAATTCCAGCGCTTCTGATGACGGCATATACGACCAAACAGGCCAAGTGAAGGAAAGAAAGAGACAAAGAGAGCTGCCTCGAACAAAAGAAAGGAGCTGTGCAAGTCTAGTGACATAGAGAGTAGGGAGTAGATTGCTAAATGCAGAACTCACAGGAAGTTAGTGAAAACCATGACAACACGTACTGCATGTCATAACTCTGATTTGTGGCAAAAAGAGGTCATTTAACTGCAGAAAACTAGGAGACATCCAGTAACTAATCTCTCGGTGGACAACAGTGGTGAGATTTGGGGTGAAATTAGAAAGTGGCCAATATTGTAAGTACTTCATTTATCACTGATACATACAGTTTGACATGATAAACAAAGCAATGATAAGTGACGCAGCCAAAGTGATGATCATATGTCCTAAAAAGAGAATAAGTCAGGCTGAGAATAGAGCCTTGAGGATCTCCACAGATCAGAGTAAGGTAGTAAGACATGTCCTTTGCAATAGACACGTGTTTTTTATGTTTAATGTGGACGTCCAGTCAGTGTTGATGGTAAATGTTGTGAATTAAGTCGATAAGTCAGTGTGTGCTGCATCAACAGAGAACGTTGAGTTCTCCTGATGCAAAAACTTCCTCTTCCAACACCAGTGACATAATCAGTGTTGAGGAAGAAATACAAGCTTATTCAGCTAATATACTTGTTCTACGACTTTTAAACGAGCTACATTTACGACAGTGAAAATGGCTGCGTCAATAAAGCAAACACTGAGGAATTTATTGCTCATTTGACTACATAAACCATCAACAATGATTGGAAATCCACATAAAACATGGAAAATGTTCTCTTTTAGCGATCACCATTCGTTATGGAAATCAGAAGGAAAAACACAAACATTTCAGCATGTGTTTATCTTTACAGGCAAACCCATTTATCATGCTGTGGAATGCAAATCCTACATAAAGTCAGTCAATGAGAAATTACCCTTTTCCCTGAAGCCTTGCATGACAGTGGGAGAATGTCAGTCAGCAGTTTTATGCCGATTGAATGTCACTCAGCAACTCGGACTGAATCAGATAAGCATGTGGCCGTGTGTCACTTGGTAATTAGTCTGGCGTGAGACCTACCATCTTGAGGCGAGCAATTAAGGAAGGGCAAGTGACATAAAAGGACAACAACAAAGAGGCCAGTTCCAAACTTTAATTCTTAACAAGGTCGTTGTTTTCTTTGCTCTATATTTTAAAGGTACTGATGCCCCGACTGAATCTTCTCCCAATTAAAATAACTCCTTAGTTCTCTGCGTCTTTGAAATTAGCCTTTTAATAACCTATATCTTGCTCATGTGTGCCTGTAGGGAATCCAAATCCACCCAAACTCGAAGGCATACTTCAACCCAAAGGCAACTCCCTCAAAGTCAGCTGGACCAAGCAGGACGACGGCGGCTCTCCTATTTTACATTATCTTGTCCGCTATAAACCAGTGAGTATGATTATCAGAGCTGAAGTATTGCAACCACATCTAAGTCATTTTCAAGCAAAATGCTCTGGCTAAAACTTCTGACACATAAATGTTTGCTGTTTTTTTTTAAGAAATTGTTATAGATATCTTTCTGACTGTTAAATTGACAGACAAGACCAATTACTCCTAATTCGCAATGATGATTCTAATGAAGCCTTCATATTACTTTATGCAGAGCTGAAATGATCAGTGGATTAGTCTTTCAGTCGATCAACATAAATAAAACAGCAACTATATTTGTAATGTATTAACCCTATGAAAATGGACTAAAATAATGACATTGTTGAAATAAGTTGTGGAGAAATATGTTTATTATCACGATAATCAAAAATACCAATGTAGGCAGTTGCAGGACTGATCAGTTACCCAAGCAAAAGTAGTGAACATTTTAATGGCTAAACCTTTTAAATGTGAGAAATTGTTTTTTTCTAGTCTAACATCAGAGTTGCAAAACAAATGCAATTTGAAGACTTGAATATGTCACAGCAGGATAAGATAATCACCAGTTTTCATCCTTTTCTGATATATTGTAGACCAAACAACAGATGAATCAAGAAAATATTCCTGCAAACAAAAACTGTGAAGTGATTGATAAAATAATAATCTGTGTCAGTGTTAAGTGCATGAACTGTATATCTCTCTGTGCATCCGTAGGTACAGGCACCAGAGTGGAAGCCAGAAATCAAGACGCCAAGCGACAGCGAGTTCTACATTCTCAGAGAGTTGGACTGGGACACAGAGTACAATGTCTTGGTGGTTGCAGAGAATCAGAAGGGCAAGTCCCAGCCAGCAAGCATGTCCTTCAGGACATCCACGAAGCCAGAAGCCATCCCAGGTACCATCCCTTAGTCCACCCACACTAAACTGGAACTAAACAGCCAGAAAACTGAAGAGCCAAACTCAAAGCTCAAAACCAGAACGACACATTCTATTTTTAACTACCTCACTCTGAAAGGTGAATGACAACAAAATACATTTACAGGAAAAAAAACGGATTTCCTGGATGGCGGTGAGCCAGAAATGATTTTCCGGCTGAATTTTTCTCACTTTAAAGTTTTGACAGGCCTTTCTAAATGAGCTTGAGTTTGTGCTCGCAGAACTGGGACAGGCTCTTTCCACAGAGGATGGAATGATTTCCTGGAAAGTAGTAGTTTTTCTTTAGCTTTGTTTACCTTTAAAACAGCAGCTAGAGTAGACACTTTGTCCCTGTGTGGAAGCAGCCTTTAAATTGACCCTTGATAACCGCTGATTAACTTGTACCTCAAGGTCTGAACTGCAACTGGAGGTTTTTTACCAAATGTACAAAAACCAAACAGCTTGTCAGATTCCCTTTAGGTGCTAGACACTGCAGAGTGCTTTGCTGAAACATGGCAAAAGACCATTATGTCTTTCTCTCACTCCTTTTCTAATTCATTTTCCAATCTAAAGCATTTCCCACTCACCCACCACTGAGTCACCATCTAGCCAACGCGGTGTAGTATTCCCTCTGTGCTGTGCTTTTGCTTTGATGTGTTGCTGTATTTTTTTCCCCCTCCCTTAATATAAGAAATCAGTTCTTCTTTTTTTTTTTTTTTTTTTTTTACTTTTGGTTTTTCAGACCAAAACACATTTTCACTTTCTCTCTTCCTCTGTTTTCCCCGCCCTTCTCTTTTTTTCCCTTCATTTCCCCCCTCCTCTTCCTTTATTCTCTCTCTCTCTCTTTCGCCCTCTCTCAATGTTCCTGCTCTCTTGCCTGGTCCCGGACATTGGTGTGGTGGACCACGTGAACATTTTCGTCCTGACCTGTGTGCATTTTGGTGTGTTCGGGGTTGTGCTGCCCCCCGTCCCTCAGCCACTCAGGGCTGTTCATCTGTGACATGCACTTTGGTATCACTCATCTTGTCCCTCATCACTGTACTCCTGCTCTCATAGTTTTCTTGGGGGAAATTCACAGCATAACTTTAGAGGAGCGCTTGCCTTTCTCTGGCCTGGCTGTCTCTCTGGATGCTTTCACTCCTTAAAACAGACTTTTTGTCCGTGACAGACGTGTCTCTGTTACGGATGAGAAAAAAGGGTGCTGTGTAGCTTCAGAACAGACCAGACAGACGTGTTGAACCAAAGGCAGTGGAAATCCTCCGCCTCCTACAGATTCACTCTGCTCAGCATTAGCACAGCTAGTCATCATCAGCACTAGAGTGCCAGTTTACAGTAATGTACAATAGTGGAAATGAAATGAGGTTATATATTAAAAAAAATAGCACTTAGAACAGAAATAAGGCTGAGTGCTGGGCCTGTCCGTTTACATAAACACTGTATTATATTCTTTAATCGCTCACAAAATTATGCATATGTACTATAAAGGTTTGTAACATTAACGTTTACATGATGGAAAACAGAAACGCCTAACTGAGAAGTGTTTGTGATAATAATACTGGCACACTTTGACCAGCTGTATCCAGATTTATCATAAGAAAACTGTTATTTTTGTGCTGATTACTAAGACCAATGTCTACTTGTTTCTCATGCATGTAATGTGTATCAAATATCATTCAGAAATACCTGTTTTTATACATTTCTATTGGAGGGTGCTTTACTCAGCTGCATTCATATTCTCTAGCAGGTTACCTGTTAATTGTTGGTATCTAAAGAGTTATCTAGAAATAGGATATTTTTCTGCAGTCTTCAGCTAAAATTAAAACAGACTTTACACAAATGAGTGAAGAAACATCAGACTTTTGTGATGTTTGGAAAAGCCTCATGTTCATTTTGTCCACAAACATTCTGGGTAACTAGCAATGCAGTGTACGCTTTGGTTTGCTCTTCTTTCTAATACCAAATAAATGGGTTGAATTATATATTTATATTTCATTTAATGTGTTTTTAAAGACAGCCGTTTGCATATTAATTCTTCATCACGCCTCGTACTTAAAATGAAGTTGAATGAATAATTGAACACAAGTCACACAACGGTCCACACAAACACGCCACACTGCATCTAAATTCATGCTGAGACAACTAGAACGTGTCAGTGCTCATAGCAGGTGAGTTGTTCTTGTTTTATGGAACTGTTTGTGGTCACAGTAGCTTAGCAGCACTTTTATTCAGTTGTTCATGGTTGTTTCTATAAAACTGTGTCACGCTACAGTTGCTCAGTGCTCTCCCTCTCTTGTCTCTCGTCTGGCAGATGGGTTGGGTGATGAGGCGGCGCTCTCTATGGGCATCATGCTCTGGGCAGGGATCCTTGTTGTTGTATTTTTACTCCTGCTGCTGGCAGTGGATGTCACCTGTTACTTCGTCAACAAATGTGGCCTCATCATGTGCCTCTGTGGAAAATCTGGCACGGGGACCAAAGGACACAACTTGGAGGAGGGAAAAGCAGCTTTCATGTGAGTAACAGTGACAGCTACATGCAGTTCAACAACCTTTTCGACAGTGACCCTTAGTCAGATCAAAATATGGGTTTAATTAAACTGTAGGACACAGTTTTACTTGGAAACCCCACTTCCAAAACAGTTGGGAGGCTGAATTAAACAGAAATAACAGAATGTGACATAGACTCAATTTAAAACAGAACAAAGACAATATATTTATTGTTTTACTAATCAACTACAACAATTTTTCAAAAATATATGATTATTCTGAGTGTGATGCCAGCAACATGTTTCAAACAGGTTGGGACAGGGTCAACACAAGACTGTTGTGGAAGGTTTGTCGTGATTGGGTATCAAAGTGGCACCCCCGATCCTCCACTGTTTGAAGCTTGAAAGCTGGCAGGGTCCGCCACATATAAACAAAGAAAAACAATATAAAATTGTGTTGTTCTTTAAGATCAGTTTGTTAATTCAGTAATGAAAACACAGTTTGTTTATTTAGTTTGTTTAGGCATTAAAAAAAAATCAGTCAATATAGATCTTTCTGTTCTGATTATAATTCCTTTCCTAAACCTACATACTGGACCTTTAAGTTGCTCTAATCAGTAACTATACTGTTTATTAATACCGACTCAGATGATTTCTGTATGTGTGGTGGCACTTGCATTGACAGACGCTCAGAATTATCAGCTCTGCAGAGGTTTCTTAGCAGCTTTCTGATGATTGATTTGTTTGTAGTGAGTATGGTTTCAGTCTTACTGCTGTCATCAGTGTTGTTTCCAGTGGTAGCACACAGCTGTTTTCTACCAGCAGGCTCTGATGAACACACTGTACGCTACTTGCCCAGCATCAAAAAGCTGACTGATGTAGTCAGTGACTAGCTGGTGAACATAGTGGAGCATATAGCAGCTAGAGAGGCAGATAATTCCCTCAGGATTGATGGAAACCAAAACAGAGCAAACAAAGGAAGTTCATATTTAACTCTGTTTACACCTGGCATTAACATATGAATGGATATCCTATCCTATCTTTTAGACCAGGGTGTTCCAATTTCTCTTGTGGTTGTTTACATTTTGCCTGTGTCTACTGTACTACTACTTAAATTAATGTCTTACTACATCGCCCAGAAGCTCTATTAAGGGCCGACACTGAAGGTGATAAACAATGTTAGCTGAACGTTTTATGTTTACGCTGATGAAGGAAGAGATAACTGGGCAAGCATTGTACCCCTTGAGAAAAGTATGTCGACAGCAATGCATTATGGTCCGCTCAGTCAGTATCCACAGGAACAGGAAGAATACACAAATCAACAAAATGGGTCCATAACTGAGATGAAGTTTTTAGAGTGGATTTCTCTATCAGTGAAAATATGAAGGATGCTTTGTTTAAGTGAAGCGTTGAACAAATACTCTCGTGTGCACAATAAGACAGTTTGGAATCAATTTGAGTGGGAGGTTGTGTATTGATTTGTGCCACATTTCACGCTGCCGGTTCCACTAAAAGACAGCCAAGTGTACATCTTCACATGAGCTAGAATATTCAGCCTTGTGTAACCTTTTTTAGCGCTCAGTGTGGCAGACAAGATAACTGTCCTGTGAGATAACCTGCTGAATATATCTGTCCCCATGTCCTACAGGAAAGATGAGTCCAAAGAGCCAATTGTAGAAGTTAGAACAGAGGACGAGTGCACAGCCAATCACAACGCAGCAGGGCCGACGGAACCCAATGAAACCACACCTCTCACAGAGCCAGAGTGAGTAAAAACCGACCTACAGCACACAGCCTTCTTACTGCTCAAGTCTTCTTAGCCGTTGTACATTGCACTCCACTTCAAAGAATAATCATCTGATTCAACAGGACAAAATCTGACCCCTGAAATCATTTGAAAACTTCAGGTCATTCTTAAGTGGAGTCCACTGGAACATGTTGCTTTTCTGTTTTTTACTCCCTCTGAGGGGGATTACTGCACTTTGTGTTTCTTCTCCAGCCTCTGGAGATTTTCTGTCTCATTGTATGGAGGTTGAAGCAATACCAGTTAAAGACACAGAAAGACTGTTTGTCCTCTTGAGCGTGGTCAACTCATATGAGCCATTTGACAACCTCAGCAAGGCCATCTCTCATATCAGCAGGCTGGGAAAATTAGATTACACCGTATGAGATTGTCACTGGTACTGTTTAACCCTTATAGGTGGTTCTGCGTGGTGCTGTAGTTTTCTGCAGGAAGACTGGTGCTTTCTTTTTAGTACATTAGTTTTAGTCAGTGTACTCCATGTTGGTGTGTGTATGGGATGTATCCTTTAATGTTCACTCACAGCATGATGTCCTCTTTTTCTTTGTTTTCTTTTTCTCACTAGGCTTACTAGTTGCTGTTTTTAAGTTGCTTTGTCTATGTTCTTGTGATTTTCTAAAGCCAACTAATCCCTCTGCATGCTCTCGTCCGGGCCACCCTTCCTCTGTCACAGTCACCCTGGTGTCTAGTCTGTGTGTCTCTGTTTTCTCCCTGCTCTCTCAGGCTGGCGGCTAACACTGCTAATCTGGCACTGGACACCCTCTCCTCCGTAGCCACCAACTCTGACACAGCCACTGCAACAATTGACCTCGCTCAGGACAGCCCCTCTAGCGAGACCACCACACTCACTTGTAGCCTGTCTACCCCTGCCAACGACCCCTCAGACCCCTCACCCACCCGTGTCGCAGCCCCGGCGCCAACCCCAGAGTCGAACACCGCCCCGCCGACTCCCGTCCTCTCCACCTCCGACGTCGAAGCCAAAATGGCCCCGCTAGTAGAGCAAAGAGGAAGTAACCCCCCTGAAGAACAGGAGAAAAAGACCACTCCTCCCTGTACCCCTGAACGAACTAGAGCTCAAAAAGCTGGGACACCAATACCACCGAAGCGTAGACACTCTCCCAAACTCGCTGCTTTGAATGCCAAAGGTAGCCCACCTGTGTCTCCACTGGCTGCGTCCTCCCCAGTGTTCTCTCCTGCTCTCGACATCAAGAAACCTGCTCCAAGCCCACCAGTCTCCAAGCCCTCCACTGTAGCCTTAGAAACTGACACACCAGCAGAAACTGCCTCCACTCTAGCAACCACTGCCCCTCCGAAACCAGACCCTGACTCAAATCCAACTGCCCCATATCCCAGCGGCCGTAGCCTCACTGCCTTCAACATGAAAAACAAACTAGCTGACCAAACTGCTAATGCTAACATCCCCACTTCCAAAGCTGCTGCAACTAGCTCTCCTACAGTGATCCACGGTGCTCCTAAAGTCCTGGACGCTGGAGATACTGCTCCTCTGGTTGCAAATGTACCCCCTGCTTTACCTGTTACTCCTCTTACTGGCCCTGCATTCGGCGGCCTCGAGGCGCCCACAGATGCATACGACTTTTTAACCCCAGACGCAGGGACCAAACGTGTGGATTTAGACTTAGAGCTGACAAACGGGACAGAGAGACGCTTCCAGATCCCGGCAGACCTTATTAGCTTAGAGAGCCCGCCCTCTGCCCCCTCTCTGCCCAATGGAAACGGAGCAGACCTCCCCCCCTCAGGCCCAGTTCTGGAGGCGTCAGAGACTCTGGCCAAGACTGCTCTTCCTGTCAACGATGAGTACGGCTCCCTCTAGAGGTTTATCTGTGTGTTTGTGTGTGCGCGTGAGAGTGTGTAATTCGTATGCCCATTCATTCACCACTGCATCTTGCCATTGACCACACAATATGAAATATTGTAATGGTAAACTGTGGTAATGACATTGGGACAATTTGAGATGTTGTGGATTTTGATAGTCGAGTGACATGATGGGTTTGTTTTTTATGCTTGTGTGTTACCATTGTGGGGTCTCCAGTACTGCAACATTCCCAACAAGAATATATGAACCCCTTTCAGACATGCATACATAAAGTCCAAATAACAATATAACAAGGATCGGACCTAGAAACATTTATGTAAAACATCCAACATGTCTTAAGTCTGAGTTGAATTAAAGCTGCCGGCATTCTTCCTCAGTCAGATTGTCGAACAGCTTTGGAAACTCTCTCCCTTCACATCTTTCCAACAAACTAATTTAAAACTCACAATCAGACATTCATACTCACTTTGCGCACTGATTGGACCAGATAAGAAAGTTAGCAAGGTTTGAGCTTCTCTTTCTTAAATTCTGTTCTGCAAATATGTGCCTTATTACAAATACCCTCCAGCAGACTGTCTCAACATCTGCACTGTTATCCACAAATTTAAACGAATATCGTCTTTCTGACCCACCTGTTGAGAACTGATATAAACCCCTTTTTACGTGGCTGAGCAGTACATCGTACAATTTAGATTTTACCCGGCCTGAACATAAAGGCCGTAGCTGCACAGTTAAAGGGAAACTTTACTGATTTTCAACCAGCCTTCTATCATTACAATGTGGGTAGTACATGCAAATTAAATGAACAACTTCCCTCCATTTTTGTCAACTCAGATAAGCTATAAAACAAAGCCACATGTTTTCCCTGATTGACCCCTAGATAGTAACCATATATTTACGCAATTCTTGCAAGATTTGTATGTACAACCTATTTGTTCAACAATATAACAGCACTGTGGTTACGATCCGGTTTGGGGAAAGATTATGGTTTGGGTTCAAATCAACACTCTTGTGAGATCATACTCAAAGCCAGGGCTTCCATCTACACAGTTGGAAAAGGCAGGTTTTTTTATTTGCCACTGTAGGGAAATGTTGGGTCTCTGTAAATATATTAATTAAACAATAAGGTCGAGACCTGCTGCAGTTGAAATGTGTCAAGAGCTGACTTTTGTTGTGAATATACAAGATCGAAAGAAAGAAAGAAAGATCGAAGACCAAAACTGTACGAGACAATAACAAACACTGGACATTCTGCATATACTGCTTGTTGCAAGTTTTCAACCTTTTGAGCAAAGTAAACAATACAGTCCTCTTTCTGTACATTTCTGTTCTGGTCATGTTGCACCAATGTCAAAAATATTTGCATCTTTCTTCTACATTGACGACCCAGTTTTTTGAAAAGCCAATCTTTGTATTTGTTAAATACAAAAGAGAAAGTAGTTTTATGAAAAGCCAATCTTTCTATTTGTTAAATACAAAAGAGAAAGTAAATTCATGGAACAAATCTAACTCTTAATGAAATAATCATCTGTTAAATACAAAGAAAATAAATTGCTTGATTAAACCAGGACTCTAAGTGGACCAATTTTAAGTTGTTGATTATACTTTTCTCCTCAGCCAATAAAAATCAATTCTTCTCCCTGCTGTGCATGTCAAATACTTTTAAAAAGCTCTATAAGAGCAACAATAATTACACTTGCAGTCTCCCCCCCTTTGTTTTTTGCTTTCAGTCATGCTCTGTAAAACATTTAGTTGGAACAAATAATAATTAAACAGAGTACGAGCTTGACATAGTGACATTGTGAAATAAACAGGAGAATTCTCTTATAAATGACGAAGTTGAGAACAATTATTGGGGGTCAAGTCAAGTCAGTTTTACCTAGATGGTGCCAATTCACAACAAAAGTTATTTCATGACACTTGTCAATTGGAGCCAGCCCAGATTATATTCTTGGATTTATTTGGGACTCAACATTTCCCCTGATGAACAAGCACTCTAGCAATAGTGGCGAGAAAACACTTACTTTATCACTCTTGCCCACGTTGGTCATATCAAAAGCTTCAACAGGAAATAAAGTTTAGAAATCGATCCATGATGCAACCTGTTGATATCACTACTTTCCAACTCAGCTGTTCCACTTCTCTCTGTCGTACACCAGAGGGCAGCGTTGCACAAGCATTGTGGCTGATTTCCAGTCCTGACTCGTCTGAATAGATTGAAAACAAAAACACAACTTTAACAGATGAAGCCAGTTAATGATAGGTGCTCCATGTCTGAAAGGGGCTTCATTTAAGTGACAAAATGTTTTGTCTCGGGCAGTCAGTGTGTGCCTCTGAATGTCGGCCCTAAATCCTCACCAACTCTGCAGCTCTGCTAAAGAGAACAGAGGCTAGACAGTGGTGCTGCTTCCCTGCTCTGAACTGCACGAGAGAGGAGAGGATCAGGCAGTGTGTACTGTGCTGCGCTGCTTTAACATGAAACATGGGTGTCACTTAACCACAGGGCTCATTTACCGTGCCATCAGAGTCTCTTTGAAGTAGAGCTTAAGTGATTAATTGATAATATTTGCGTCACACTTGTTTGTTCTACAGTTTAGGCAGGCTAGCTGATGCAGGATGAATTAAATGTCATTATCTTTTTGTTTAATTTTATCTGACTGTTGTCAAGGTGGTGAAGAAATATGTAAAAAGACCTCCAGTTACACACAGTGTCTTCTTACATATTGGGTGAAGACGTCATTGAGAGTAAACGGTTAAAATTTCAACTGAAGTGTTTGTTTGCCGGACTGTTTTTTTGTTTTTCCGATTTCTGATTTTGCACTCTCCCGTTTTTTGTTCCGTTGCAGGAAGATTTTCTCTGATGAGAAAGGCAAACTGGAGGAGGCAGAGTTATCGAACGCCCTGACGGAGATCACTGCAGAACACAACAGTGTCATACAGACAAATACCACCGAGAGCAAAGCATGATGGGCCGGGGGAACCCCCAGCCCGACCCAAAACATTTTTTGCAGCAGCATCGAGTGAGAAACACTGCAGGAGTTTTGATTTTCCAGTGCCCTTAACTACATATTTAAAATCACACACGTGTCGATTGGTTAGAGCGCACTTTGACTGTGCTTCATTTCTGGTTTCATTCATGAAATGTTTACTGCACCCAAGGAGTTTATCTTTAGGTCATAAGAGATTTATTTTTATTTTTTTATTGTTATTATTTTATTTAACCAGTCAGGACTATTAAGAACAATCTCTTATTATACTGATCGCTTGGTAAATATATGAACAATTAGACTTTCTATCTTGCTTATAGTTTCAACCGCAATCACACTCAAGTGTTGACTTATGACAAATGTAAAAAGAAAAGAAAAAAAAACCTGACTATATATAGAAATTATTTTTCTTATTTTCCTGTTCAACTGTTCAAATGTGAAACTGTTTGCATTTTGATTTTAGTTTGGACTTTTATTTTGTGGGCTAGTCTCATTAAATAGCTTGTTCTGCATGTCTGACCTGCAAGTGGTTGTAAAGTTTTTTTGTTTACAAGTTTTTTGGTTTCACTTTGTCCATTTCCAAGGATGTGTCATCTCTCACAGATACGCTGGCATCGATTAGACATAGGTTCCAGTTCAATGTTTGGATCAGAACCATATTTTGTGATGGTTTATTAAAAAAAACAGGATGAACCCACAGCCAGCTGCAGGGGGAAAGAGACCGACAGAGAATCACACATCGACAGTGTGCACCGTCGGATCAGAATTGGCCCATTTATACGATCAAATGTATTCAGTGTGTCACTGCCGCACCAGAGTGTGAGTTAAAAATATTCATTAATAAAATGTATTTGATTAAAAAAAAAAGGGGAAAAAAAAGGCAACTCATTGAACAGAAGCAGAAAGATAAAAAACTAAAAAGCCAGCAGAACTGCTGATTCTCAGCCAAGGGTTGAAGAACCGCAAATCAAGAGAATGTCTTGTGATCTTGCGCTAAATATACGCCACGTATTTTGTGTCGGGGCGGGTAACAACTACAACAGCTATTGTTTCTTCCTCACATTAAAGCAGATCAAAGGTCTGGCTTCGTACTTTGAGTTACGCTTTTGAAGCAAAAAAGAAATGAAAAAAAAAAACATTTTTGTACTATTTAAAAACTACAAAGATTTCTTTTCCATTTCCTGCCTGCAAGCTTGTGCACTGTGCCTATGTGTCAGTAGATTGTCTCGTCATCAGTTTCTATGATAATCTGCATAGCTTCGTCGTGAGAGATTTAGCCTATTCTTTTTGATTTAATATAGTGTATTATTAGAAGAAACGTATGATAAATGGACTAATGTGGTCATTATAACACGTGTAGTGTATAAAAACTGTCCGTCTCTGGTCACAGCACTATATATCGCCAGCTATAGTGAAGGGAGGTGTTTTGAGCCTTGGCATGAACTCAGTCAGTACTTCATAACGTATAACTACGAGGCAGATAAATGTGCCCATGTTCGTTTTTTTGGGGGGAAAGATAGTTCTCATATTGATTTCATGAGTGTTACCTTTCGGGGCTTGTTCTGGCATTACTACACATTGTTTTTTTATTTCCCTCCCCCACCCCCCAGTTGTAATTCAAGTGTTCTGTAATGTGGTCTTTGAATTTTTATTTCTTTTTTTGTTTGTTTGTTTTGGTTTTTCTTTGGTTTTTTGTCTTTTTGTACAAAAATCACTCACCAAGAGCGACTGCTTGAGAAGTGGAGGATGCCACTGGCGGCAGGAAGCAGGGCGGTCCACCTGAGGCGGGAGATCGAACTTTTTAGACACTAGATGTAAAAGTCTAAGAGACGACTGAAAGACGAGCTGTTCTCACCTCGTTCGCTGACCGCCCTGCTCCCTCGTCTCTGGATGCTCCTTTTGGGTTTTATTGGGTCAAACTCAGAAAAATATCTGTTGTGTACAGTCTGAGTGCTAACCCATTTACAAAATAAAAAATGGTTTCTGAATCTAATTTTGTCCTGGCCCATTTTGTCATTAGGTTCAATTACTTTTCCCTTTTTTCTCCCCCTCCTCCCTTCTTTTGTATTTTTTTTTAGCAGTGCAGTGACATCATTTGGACACTAGGTGCCAGTAAACACCTATGATTGGATCCCCCTCTCTTTTTTTGTTTTTCGCCATGTCATGGACACACAGGACTATTTACAGAAAGGTTACAGTGCAAACAGGTTATGTTGAGGCTGGAGAATCCTCGGGGCAGCTTGTTCCTGATAGATATGAGGGGGAATAAACACGTGTTTGATGATGCGTGTTTGTGCAGGAGCAAAGTTAATACTGCCAGCTTAGATGTCAAAATACTAAGTACCAACGAGGGGCTTGATATTTTCAGCTGTGATGTGACACGAACCCGCAAACCGGTGCCGTGTCAACAGAGTGTCAACAGCCGCAGCGGCCAGCTGTGACCCGGGATGGCATCTTGTCCCTCCTCCCCTCCCTTAGTCCTTCTCCACCGTCTCACCTGTTAAACGCGGACTGGCTCCGACCTTTTTTTAAATCAGGCTGCAGTAACCAGTTTGTGTTTCTTATTCCAGGACGACTAAACCTGGTCCTGACCCGGTTGGGCTGTGGGTAGTTCAGATGCCCTGTAGATGTCTCTGATCACAGCCCTGATGGAGAGACGAGGAGCAGAGGGCGATCATTTAGAGCCGTGACGTCGCCCCGGCGATGATTTGCAGCCAGGTCAAGTCAGCGGCAGGCAGCCAGGACGAGACAGGAAGTTAGGTGATGTGGCCTTCAAAGTAAGAGTAGAGTGAGCGTGAAACAGGAATTACAAAAATTTCATCATTTCCATTCAGAGCTGTATCTACCTGTAAGGTCATTTATGATGTAGATTAACTGAGAAGTGTATTCTTTCTAGTGCAGGCATGGAAGTAAAGTAAGTAAAATTATGAGGTACTTGAGTATTTTTCATTTTCTCTTACTGCATTACATTTCAGAGGGAAATATTGTACCGCACTACATTTACACTACTCAAAGTGAGTCTGGGATACTTTAGTGTTTCAATTCATTGTTTATTCTGTGACATATCTGAATTGTTAATTTGTCAATATTTTTGGATCCTAAAAATAATGTTTCATTTTCACTTTGATTGCACCAATGTCCCTTATTCTGAGGGTTTACTGCTTTACAGATAATATTCATAATGACACTGTTTATAACTTTAACTATATTATTCGGTGACAATCAGCTAACACATTATAATGTTATATATATTATAGATTAATACACCTGGGAGTAAAGCAGTTAAAATAAGCTTTATCCATCTTGATCAGCCACAACATTTGTGATGCACATATACATAATATAACATTTACTTAAAGCTACCGGGCACTTTTATTTTTTGTTGATTCTGGCGGCCCCTTTGAATAACAAATGATGACGGGGAAACAAACTCTGCGGTCCAGAACCATTCGATTATAGAGCAGCTTCTCTTCCTCAGGCTATGATACGCCTCAGTTCGTCCTCAGCACTCCGCCATAAAATAGATTTCCAATGTTATTCAACTTCACCAATCTGGATGAGTTGGAATCTGGCCCACTTACAGGCATTAAAGGTGCAACGTGCCAGAATTTTAGCAGAAAACACTCAAAAATAAACAAAAAATGTCAACAGAATGTGAAAAATAATTAACAACTCTGACATCATGACGTCTATATATTGTGTTGTATCTACTGCAGTCAGCATGCTAACTTGATAGCCCCAGCCTGTTTCCATCCAAAGCTCCTGTACCCTGTGCCGTGTTCCAATATCCATACTTCCCGCACTTACTATACTTAGTTTGAGTACTTAGGGTGTTCCGATATCGATCTCGGCGAAAAGAAGTATACCTAAAGGGCCCGGATGTTGCCCTCATAACGGCAGAAACGTTGAGTGTGCCACGATGTACATTTTACGCACTCAATGGCCGCCATCTTGTCTCTGTAGCGGAAGAAGTGGAGCCAGGCAGAGGCCCTGCCTGTCTTTTGTTCACCGTTCAAAGCGGGATGTTTTTTGCGGGTGACGAGCCGCGGCGGGTGTCACAATCGTAATTTCCGGTAAGGGCACCACGGAGTATTAGATTTGGAACAACACCCACTGTCTGAAATCTGCGTACTTACGTACGTAAGTGCGGATAGTGTACTACGTTTAAGTGTACTCATGGAAGTATGAATATTGGAACACAGCACTGGTATTTTGCTAGCTACACTGCTAATTGAGCTAATTTGCTAGCTAATGGTAGCAGCAGTTTGCAGTTGTTCTGGTGATATGCTGCCCGTCTTTTGTTTTGATTACAAATCCGAGAAGTTACCAATTTTAATATATTGCACCTTTAATAATAACAACAGCCACAGAGAAATAGACAATTTATTTCAGTTTCTTACGCGACACTCAGGCATCACTATTAAACTGAGTCTGTTTCATAACCCGATAAAAAGTTCCTTGTAGGAGGTTCAAGTCATTTTAAATTCAGGACTTTTACTTTTAAAAGAGTAAGCAAGTAGGTAATGATCTGCATCATTCTTTCACTTAATTATTATTTAACATCCTGCATTCAAATGTTACATAAATATCATCAGCTGCATGCAGCTAATCACACAGTATAAGAAGTAGTTATGCAGGAGGAATGGACTCCGTGTTTCATTATTAGATTATTGTAGTGTTACTATTATTTATACAGTCACATGTCAAGAACATTTAAAGCTCAACATGTTTTATATGTAAAACGTGAATCTGTGTAGTGGAATAAAAGTGTAACATCTCCTACATGGGTGAAGTACAAGTATCTCAAACTTATCTTAATGTAGAACAACACATGTCACCACTGCTTTTAATTTAAAAACATACACATTGTGGGCATTTTACAGGCTTATTCCAATAATTTTAGTCACAACACGTTGGATGTTCCTGCTGTTAAGTCTCGTTAAAGTAGGAAAATAAGTAAAGAAACAAAGAAAGACGACTCCTGGCAGTGTGGAAAATACTTTGAGACTTTCAATTCAAGAAAAGAATCACAGGGAAATAACTGAGCAGCTAACAAATAGCTGAACAGTGTTGGAGGCTGAAGGGGGGGAGGGGTCGCAGCGCGTGAACGGAGATTCTCGACCTCAGCTGACCTCATGGTGAGCATCTCTAAAGCACTGTAGGTCACCAGGATGCTGCAGCCTTTCTCCTTTCTAAATTCTTGCCTACTCGGCCGTTTCCATTCAGCAATCATCTGTTCAGATGTCAGAAATTAAACACTCCCACATTTTTCGAAGACAAAAGTTTTTTGTTTGTTTGTTTTTAAACTTTTTTAATCACTGTATCTTCTCCTGGCTATATTTTGGTGACAGTACCAACAGAAAAAAATATATATTTTTAGTTTAGTAGTTTTCTTTTATAATCAGAAAAGACTTTAACTTCATCTAGGCAGCAAATGAAGATAAGCAATACAACATATCTGGAATTAAATCTGAGTTAAAGCATCGACGAGACATTTGACTCGCCAGCAAGAACGTTCGTCTCTACAGTTTAAATGCATCTTTAACGATTTGTTCTATTATCTCTAAACAATTCTGATATTTACTGTATAATGCCAAAACAGAGGAAAAAGACCAACCACGATATTTTACAAGAAAAGTTTTGTTTCTTTTCTTGTCATTTCCTAGATAGATAGATATAGATAGATAGATAGATAGATAGATAGATAGATAGATAGATAATATTAATTATCACTTTTGACTCAATTTGACAGTCTTAATCTGACTGTTCGAACAAGTTCTCTTAAACCAGGTGTACGTTTTAATCAAGACTGGTTGCCGCGTAAATACTTATTAAAAAAGACACCTCCCCCTACTCTTCTTCTTCAGCTCATCAGTTCATTTCACAGCTCTTCCTCCATCCTTTTCTCTTCTGAACAATAACACTTCACCTTT
Source organism: Diplodus puntazzo (assembly GCA_963678695.2). Lineage (NCBI taxonomy): Eukaryota > Metazoa > Chordata > Actinopteri > Spariformes > Sparidae > Diplodus > Diplodus puntazzo. Next base: position 10,591,734 of record OZ023162.1, on the reverse strand, counting down.
CTCATCACGCCTCCCCCATCCTCTCTCTCTCTCCCCCCTCTGCTCGCCAGACACATTTTCAACACGTGGTTTGTTTTTTTCAGACTCGGGTTTTATTTTGAAAGCGTCCCTCGGAAGCGGCGCTGTCCTCCCCCCGCGCTGCTTTGACTGTCGCGGCTGGGTGATGATTTGCTTACTTGGAGCAGGACTGAGTTTGGAGCGGGCACTGTGAAATGTGTAAGCATGATGTTGACTGGATAATCAGCGGAGGACGTGAGGAGAGCAGAGGTAAGAGCCGCTGTGACAGCCGACACTTTGACTAGCACCGCTTCTTGATCCCACTCTGCTCTGATCAACTACTTTTCAGTCTCGTTTGAACAAATTAATATCTGGAATAATGACAGTTTTTTTTCGTAGCGGGCGGGTTGTTGTTTTTTTTTATTTATTTTTTTTATTCCGTCCTCCGGCACACATGTGCGGTTGGATCTAAGTTTAGCTGCAGCCGGATTTAGATTTTTTACAAACTTGGATTACGCGCAGAACCGGATCGCACACCGGGGCCATTCCTCCAAAGATTATTCTGGGTTTCAAATATTTCATTTTTTCCAGACATCACGCGTCCCCGTCCCCCTCTCTCGCCTCCCCTCTTCCCCTTCAGACAGTAAATAAGCGTGTGCGGAGGGGTTCATTTGTCGCAATGTGTTTGGATAATTTTTTTTTGTTTGTTTTTTTTTTGCGCGCGTCTGCACCTGATGCGCTCTGATGTTGCGGTTAGTTGAGGATGCAGCCTGTCAGCATCACTCGGGGTGCTGGGCTGAAGTGGGTCCGACAGTACTCATCATCACACACAGAAGCCGGATCATCACTCACTCTGTCGTTCGCGGTGTTTAAAATGTTGAGGAGAGGAGAGGAAGAAAAAGAAAAAAGAAAGACACGTCTCGCTCCATTCTCACGCGCTCGTCAATCTGATAGTTTTCTAACTTATTGAGGGATTTTTTGGCGGAGCTGCTTAATTGTCTCCAACACATCTAATCACGAACGTGCGCAGCCTAAATGAACTAATCAGCCCCTCCGAGGCGTTTGTTAATAGCAGGGCCTACCTGTTGAGGGCATGTGAGTGAGTGCGTGTGTGTGTGTGTGTGTGTGTGTGAGAGAGAGAGAGAGAGAGAGAGAGAGAGAGAGAGAGAGAGGAGCTTGATAAATTGAACCGTCACCTCTCAGTATGCAGACGTTATTACAGCGACGTGACCGGCTCCGAACGAGCCCTCAGACTAATCACCTGCAATGGAAACTGTTGCTCTGCCGCTTTATCGACCTGTTGTCTGTCTTTGGCTCGTAATTAAAATAAATAAACATGTTCAGAGCGTGAGATAAAAAAAAACAGAAAAAAAAAACCCTGCAGAGATCAAGAGAGGGGGGTTTGTGTTTCTTAGATTTCACAGAAAATATTTTATCAGATGTTTTTTTTGTGTGTGTGATTTGAAATGATTCCTGCTGACCAACCAGGGAGTGGACACTGGAGTTTAATTAACTACCTTTTTAGATCACATTGTGAGCCAGACAGCCACTAATGATCCTCTAACCCTCCTCCCCCTCCTCCTCCACCCACACCCACACCCACAGACCCACAACCAGCTGAAGGCAAGTGAAGCAGCCACACCTCATGCGCGGGCTCAGCAAAGGTCGGAGTGGATACGGGTCTGACAAACATGGGTGTGCTCCAGCTCCACAACCCCACTCACCCCAGCACGCTCCTGCAGCGGGCAAACCAGATGCGCCTCACCGGCACCCTGTGTGATGTCATCATCACCGTGGACGGCCAGGAGTTCCCGGCGCACCGCACCGTCCTGGCCTGCACCAGCAAAATGTTTGAGATCCTGTTCCACCGCAGCAGCCTGCGCTACGCCCTGGACTTCCTGTCCCCCAAGACCTTCCAGCAGATCCTGGAGTACGCCTACACCGCCTCGCTCCAGGCTACCGCCGAGGACCTGGACGACCTGCTGTACGCCGCGGAGATCCTGGAGATCGAGTACCTGGAGGAGCAGTGCTTGAAAGTGCTGGAGACTATCCAGGCGGAGGAGAGTGAGGAGGTGGCGGTGAGGAACCCCAGCTCCGGAGACCACAGTGACCACAGCCGGGCCAGGCACTGGAGGCACATGTTGATGTCCAAGAAGCATTCCATACAGGATGGACCCACCCGCAACTCCCCCACCGCTCTGCACCACCTGGCCCTGTACCACATGACGGAGAGGAGCTCTCCCGGTCCAGAGTCTGAGGCGGCTCCTGAATCGAGCCCCAAGCTGGAGGCAGAGGTCGACATGGAGGGTTCCGAGCAGCCTCAACCAGAGTTATCTGAGGCCTCCTCCCAGGATCCCGCCAGAAGTATAAAATCAGAGAACATGCAGGTGGATGATGGAGAGGGCAGGTCCTCCAGCACCGGGGAGGGAAGCTGTGCGTCCGACCAGGCCAGAGACGAGGGTCCGGGGACGCCACTGAGAGGCAGCGTGATCACCAGCGCTCGAGAGCTGCACACAAGCCCGGAAGACGGGGGACAAGTGGTGGGAAACTCTCTCGACTGTTTCCCCGGGATCTCCGAGAAACATCTGGCCTCCATATACTCTGTCCCCTCCAACCACACAGGGGAAGGGATGCTGCCCGTGTCCGTGTCAGTGGCCCCGTCCCTAGGCGTGCCGCTGGACCCCCGGGCGTACAGCGGCCTGCTGCACCAGGGCTTGCTGCACCGAGAGCTCCTCAGCAGGCTGGGCCAGTTTGCAGCAGGGATGAGGCACGAGGGCCAGGCTCAAGGCCAGCTGTGTTGTGGCGAGTGTGGGCTTCAGCTGCACAGCAGGCAGGCCATGGAGCAGCACAGGTAACGTGCACAAAAACATCCATCAACACAGCATTTCTTACACTTCCCTGCAGCGCCACAGTACATTTTAAAATCTATTTTTAGTGTCTCAATTAATGGAAAATGAAAATAAATAAAAAATGTTCGTCCAAAAATCTAATAAATCACAAAAAGAGGGCACAAAAACAACACAGCGACACTGACAAACGTGTGTTATGTCTAATAAAAGATGAGAGCAATGTGCCCGTGTGCTCGTGCAGCGTGATGAATGAAAGCCAAGTTGTTGATTATGCTGTTAAGAGAAGCATTGGACACGCGTCTCTTGGAATCGTCCTCGGGATCTCTCCCCCCCCCGCCATCCTGTTGAAATACTTTGAGAGTTAAAAGCTGGAAGGAGCAACAGCAAATATGTTAATTTATTCCCAGGGACACCTGCACTCATGTCTTAACAGTGAGACGTCTCGGGAAGTTTTTCAATCGCGTCTTTGTTAGGGGTTTGATATAAAGAGGCCTTGGTGTCGCGTGACACTGTTATTTACAAAGCCTGATTTTTCTAAATTCTGTTTGATTATTTGTGCAGAAGCGTGCCTCACACAACAGGCCGTCTCCCAGGCTATTTGATATGCATTCCTTTGCATCAGCAGAGAGGAGCCTCTCAGCAGGGACCGGGCTGGACGCTTCAGCTCGATGATGGATAACTTCTGCTCCCCGACTCGCTCTGTTGGGTTTTTTTTGTTGTTGTTTTTTCCTCCTTTATTTTACGAGCTTGTCAGATCAGATTTTGCCACTGTACACAAAAAAAGTTACACCAGCTCAGTGACAACTCTCATTAGCTTGATTGCAGATGTTTTATAATTGTGCGTGTTCGACAGTGTTTGACTCATCGCTAATCATTAGAAATGAGACAAACAAGCGAGCCAAAAGTCCCGTTATGCGGCTAACGCGCTCGCAAGTCTTCCTCTGTCGGCGCCTGTGGCTGACATTTCAGCCTCGTGCGACTCCGGAGTTGTGTTAAACCGCCCGGTGAAACAGAGCATCCTGTGGGATATTTAGTGATGCGCGTTTCTTACTCATGGAGACAGGCGGATGACCGCAGGTTGAAGGAGTTGCATTGGTGGCGCTGCTTGAGGATGTAATGAAGTTTCTGTAGTTCTGTAACCAGGTCACTGAGCATACACCTGGTGTGCAGATTGACATTTTGTCATGTTGTTACAGACGTCTCTCTCCTGGCACAGCTTTAGCATGAAAAACTGAAACATGAAAAAAAAAAAAAGAAATTGTGTTTGAAAATGTAAAGAATATGTGTAGTGACAAAAAATGTGAACTACAGCCTTTCAGGTCATTTTAAAGGTTATTAAAACCGCTGGGAATGAAACTAAATTAAATTTAATTACAGAGATCTTTTGCATGGTTAAAGACAACTGTTCCGAACTTAAATATTCCTTTATAGAAATTTAAATAATACCATCACAGTATATGGTATTTTCCGACTGTTTTTGGGGTGTCTTTATTTTGGTAGAGAGGAGACAGGAAATGAAGTGGGAGCAATGAAATGCAACCAGCGTTCCTGGCTAGACTCAGACTTTGTGATTACATGGTCAGCGCCGTGAACCCCCCAGGCCATCGGGATGTGCCGTATTTCAGCCTTTTCTGAAAGTAGTTTTTTCTGAAGAGTAAAAAAAAATGCTTACATTCGAGATAAAAAGCTTCATGTCTCACATGAACTCTCAAGTAGATTATCATCTTTAAAAAGTCCTCAATGCACAGAAAACCGTCAGTGCTATGAAATAATTGTTTTCTAAATATTTCAACAACAAATTGGTGCGTGTTAAATTCCATCGCAGGACCATGGAGTGTGTTTAATAATGGACTCTTGTGAGACCATTTTCTCTGCTGTTAGCGGGGTGATATAAGGATAACAGTACAGATGCCTCGCATGCTTGGATGTGTGTGATATGATATGATAGGTTTTGCTGCCGGCGGAGCTTCAGCGAATCATCTTCTTTTTTCCTTTTCATTGCAGTTACAGGAGAAGTGCGTGTGTGTGTTTGGGATGTGAGTTTGCGCGCACAGGCATGGTGCGTGCATGTCAGTGTGTGTTTGTGTGTGCGTGCCCAATGTCTTGCAGTGCTGGCGGGTGGAGGCACGCGTATGTCTGCACTCTGAAATTAGCCAGATATCCTATTGTCTGTGTTCTTTTTGCATTCATGCGTTGTGATTCACAACTCCAAGGGCCTCTTACACTAATGATGTTGCATTCAGCGAGGGATTCTTGCCGGAATTAAAACATGCTCCTCTTGTTACGGGGACAATGATGCTTCTGGGTTAGGGAGACCTTACGGAGGGGGGAGACAGAAAGAAGGAAAAAAAAAGGCGCAGAAATGAGATACTTCTATTATCACGAGTGTGTTTTTCGCCCCTGTTCTCGTCTCTCTGCTAACACGCTCACATTAATGTTTGTCTTTTCCGCAGGAGGCTGCACAACGAGGAGAAGGGCCACGGCTGTGAATACTGTGGCAAACACTTCCAGGACAGCATGCGGCTACGGATGCACATGCTGTCTCACACAGGTACTTAGTAACTCTCACACTCTCATCTCAGAGTATTCAGTGCTTATGAAGCCTCTTGATAGTGCGGCCTTTCAAATGCACCTGTTCATACTACAACCCCCTCCCCCTCCGTCTCCTCCGCCTCCTCCTACCAGTTAGTGCTGCTCCGAATACTTGGATCATGCTTTCTTTTCCATGCTTAGGTCTGTGCACCTCTCCCTCCCTCCCTCCTCTTCTCTTCTCTCCGTCTCTCTCTCTCCGTTTGAATCGTTTCTGTGTTTTTTTTGGAGACTCTGGCAGCTCGCCAGCTCTGCCCCTTCTGAGTGATGACATCATCAGCTGCCGGCAGGCCTGGGTGTTCTGCCAGTGTTCCGAAGCGTGTGTGATGGCTCGCTCGCAGATGTGTGTCCAGGAACACACTGTACCCAAATGCAGACTTAATCAGACCTGACTGCTCTCCCAGCTACTTTATCCAAAATAGAGAAAGAGGAGCGGGGGGGGGGGGGGGGGGTTGCAGGGGGATGGTAGGAGGAGGAGCAGGAGGGGGGGGGGGGGGGGATCAGGGACTAAAAATGAAACTAAAACAAAAACCTCAGTTGGAATATGTGTATAGACAAGGCGAGGTCCCTGTCCTCTCTGCCGTCTCTCTAAAGGATTGTTGTGGAATGACATACTGCTGACAGACGAGAGAGAGAAGCTGCTTCTTTAAACTTCACCTGAGTCGTCCCTTTTTCCTCCTCTGTACCCTCAACATAACCCTAAACACGCGGATTGTCTTGCATTTGCGCTCAGACCTCGACAACGCGCTTTGATTTTCAATTCGCAGTGACATCCGCGACAGCGGCACCTTTAACCTAATTTGAATTTTTGCATAAACTCTCCCCATCCCAATGTGTCAACCCATAATACTACAAAAAAAAAAGAGATGTGGATCTCATTTCTTTGTCACTGTGTATTTCGGTATAGCAGCCTTAGATCCCGCTGGTTGCTAAGGAGCGAGTGCTCCACTGCTCTAATGGGCTGATTTGGTATTCAGCTCGATGCTGGCTCTTATTTTGGTATGCCAGACAAAGTGTTTTGATGGAGGACGATTGCAGCCGCGTCTGGAGACAGTTTGATGGTTTATGGATGAGAGCACACTCCGTGCCTTTGACTGCACAAGACAATGCACTATGTTCTCTTCTTCCCTTATCACACAATCTCACACAACACAACACACCACACTGGACAGCGTCACACAACATCAGGATCTACAACATTGCTCTAGTGTTACTACTACACAAGACTGCGCTCTACCAAGTTTTATTTTCTCTCAGTGTAACAAAACGCGCCGTTCCAAAACAGTAACAGTTTGTTTTCAAAAATTGTTGTTTTTAGAAAATGAACAGATTGGGGCTTTTTTGTTATTTGTGTGCAGCAATGGGAACAGTGGCACAGTGTCTGAGTATAGAGGCATCGTAAGAGTTGAAAGAGGACCACATTTAGGCTGTAGCGCTCAGAGTTCCCAAAGCTTGTGGGTGTTTTAATGAGTCATTTTAACTTCATTTAAAGCCAGCTGAGCAGAAAATAGATCAGTGAATGAGCCCTGGGCCAGTATGGATCTGCAACCGATTTACATCTCTGTGAGAGCCAACCCACATCCAAACAGCTGTGTGTGCGTGAGAGTGAGAGTGAATGCCTGTGTGTGCGTGTGTGTGTGTGTGCATGTGCATGTGCGTGTGTGTGAATATCTGTCCTATGTGTCTGTCTGTGCAGGTGTGAGGTGAGTGCAGAACGAGGATTGAACGTTTCTGCAAGCAGTATGCATACTCGTCTCTTTCATGTCCTCATCACAATAGACAAGGGCATTCCAAAGGTGAACTGGGAACTGTAGTTACAGTGTATGCGATGGGATTTGGGGTGTTGACTCTGAACTGTTTTTTTGATAAAGGGATGTGCCGTAGGCGGGAAGCGTCTGCTGTAGAGAGAACACCCAGTCCTTCTGTGGCCTCTCAGGCAGACAGTCTGCTCACTGTTCAGAGACTGATAACAGGGCACGGTAAATAAAACTCTTCAGCTCGGCTCTTTTTTGTCAAGAAGAAGGGCCGTTGCACCCTGTCTGGTGCTTTTGTTTGTCCCTGAGTTGTGTTTTTATGGCGCTTTCCTCCGCTCTATTGTGCTCCGCGCATTTGCTTCCTTGTGTTAACACCTGAAAAGCGCAAGTGTGTGACAAGCGAGGCTCTTTGGTGACTTTTGAATTGGGGCGCCTTTGTTCCTCTCTTGTTGCTTCTGCCGCCGTTCCCCTTTAAAATGCTAAATTAACTGACTTGCTCTACAATTACAAAAACACACATGTTTACTGTCTGATCAAGAAATCTTCTTATAAATTTGATTTTATCTACAGCTCCCGCAGAGGCGCTGGTGTGTGATCAGTGTGGAGCAACATTCTCTTCAGAGGATGCTCTGGAAGCCCACAGGCAAACACACACAGGTACTTTACAACCATGTGCATGCAATAACACACCCTCTACACACACACAAACACACACACACACACACACACACACACACACACACGTTCTGTCTAACCTGGGCAGCATGGATCGAGCTGTCGAGTAAGCCGTGACTACAGCACTTGTGATCAGGGGTCTAAACTTGCCTGTCATGCTGGCTGGGTTAAACTGTTCCTGTCATGATACTCCATAATTTATCAACAGGGAGGTGGGAGGCCCTCTCACATATCACCCACTAATATCTCTTGGCATCCAGACCTACCGCATGCCACTTTGCCGCGGCCGTAGCTCACAGCGCCAGCATTACAGTTTCACAGACACACTATCCTCACCTCCCGCCTGAGAGCTCCGGTGGAATTATTTACACTCACACTCCACACTCACTCACACACACACACACACATACACACTCGACAACAAGACAAACACCTTTTGTTTTTCATTAAGAAAATGTTTGTATTACAAGCTTCTTTCTGCCCACTGAGTGTCTGGTGTTAACAGTTGGCATCAGGATGAATCCAAGTATTTTTACATTTTTTTCCCCTCAAAAGTTGTGTTTTTTTTTTTTTTTTGGCCAAGCGACTGCACAAACCTGGACAGTGACAAGTGATTTGCAATCTGGGCTCTTATAGATGGAACAACCTGCCAGAGGAGCTCAAGTCATTTTTAATCTTTTAAATCAGTTTTTAATGCCCACACTCCCAGACGTCTGTATTATTAGCAGCGAAGAAGCAAACATTACTCATGTGGTACTTTTCAAAACATAAGTTACAAAGTGTGAAGAGGGAGAGGAAGAGGAAAAGGGATATGGAACGCAGCCAAGACTTTATATAAAACAAGGGGAAATTAAGTTAAATGAATTTAAATTCAAACCTTTATATAAAAGTTAACCTTTTATTTATAAGTATTTTGAAGCTATATCCAAATAAAACAAATCGGTTATAAGAGTAGTATTTGTTTTTAAACAGTCGATAAGTATTTATATTACTATTATAAAAGAGTGTTATTTCTTATTTCTGCACTTAATTATTGAAGAGGAGTTATAAGGGGTTTATAATTGTCAGTGACGACCTTATTGATGGTTAATAAGTAATTAACATGTTCTCTATCAACTTTGACTTTATCATTTGTCATGCAGTCAAGAGAAACATAAAACACATAGACAATAAACGAAGATACATAAAACGTAATGAAATGCGTACAATGTAATTATAAAACATTTAAAGCAAATGCTAATCCAAACACAAAAGCTAACAAAAAACTATACATCAGTATAAGTACAAGTATAATTCCTAAAAACAAACTGAATGTAGGCAACCTGGCACCGGCAAAATGTTCTTATATTTAACATGATTTGGTTGGTTTACATTTATCTGCCGATGTGAAGTGTTTTGTATTTTTAGCACTTAATAAATCGGGAACTTCCCATGAAGTGACCCCCAGCACCTTCCGAAAGAAAGCTTCATGATGACTAAATAAAACCTTGAAATATTTCCAATGTCAATTATACCTCAAGGCTGGTTTATTTTTAAGTAGAGCTAAAATGATTAGTTGATAGACAGAAGATTAATGAGTAACTGTTACTAATATACTACAACCCAGATCAATGATAAAGAAACTGTGTGCACTGACAACAGTCTGACTAAGTGCTCCCATGTTTCACTCTGTTTCACAGAGTGTTGAAACTCGCCCCATCCTTGCTTGTGAAGGACTGAGCCTTTCGAGGATTCATCCTTTCAGACCCCGTCATGATTCTATCACCTGTTACCAAGCAATAGTTAGTTTGCAGCTAACATTTAATGTCCTAGTGGATTAATCAGTCAATTTATTTTCTCGATTAACCTATTAGTTTGTAGGGCTGCATGATATTTGAATAAAAAAACTGACATTGCAGTGTTTTGGTAATTTGGATTTTGTGATATGAAAAATATCAGGAGTTTTCACCACATAACTTCTCTCTGCTCTTTTTTGGAAATAATGATTCTAGATGGGTGATCATTGGGGAGATTTTGTCTTGGAGTGCATTTTATGCATGACCCTCAGCAGCAACAAGGTCCCATCTGTCCAAGAACCCTTAAATCGGATGAAATTATTCAATTGAGCAACTTCTCTTGTGGATTAGTCATGGAAAATGTGAACCGTGCAAGTTTTCCTTTTGTATCAAGCAATAAAGAATCTGTAGAATGACATCTTTTGAGTTAATTTGCCTTAGTCTACATTGCGATGTCAGTGCTGAAACAATATAAAGTGCAGCCCTGGATAAAATAGTGAAAAACTGATCAGTGTTTTCCAAAGCCCGAGATGACCCCCTCAAATGTTATGTTAGTGTCAAAAGATAAGGGGCACTATTGTAATGTTTACAATATTAATGAAGTAACAATACAAACTCAGAAATATTTATTTTTTCATAAGCGAATAAACAAGCTGTTCTCAGAGGACATAAAGGTCCCAGAACACGGTTTGAAGATAGAAAGGTGGCAGGGTCTGCCACATATAAACAAGGTAAAACAGTTTGAAATTGTGTTGTCCTTTAAGGTCAGTTTGTTTATTCTGTCATTTAAACAAAGCTTGTGTGTTTATTTAGTTTGTTTGGGCATCAAAAAAATCTATCAGTGAAGATCTTTGTCTTCTGATTAAAATGTCTAAAACTACAGACTGCACCTTTATGAAGCTGGATTCTTCAGACTTCTTTAAAAATGACTCAAACCGATTAACATCAAAATAGTGGCTGTTTAATTTAACAGTTGACAACTAATCATTTAATTGCTGCAGTTCTAGTTGCAGCTTTATTTTAGAGTGGACAAACCTATGACCTAGTTTTCAACTTCATAATAATAATAATCTAAATATAAACATCAACACGATTATGGTAGGCCCTGTATTATAACAGCTACTTTAACTCCTTTGAATTAGTTTATTGCCATTGATGAAATCATTATTGACAACCTTTAAAGCCTTTATAAGCTTGTGGTGTAATGAAGTGCCATTTTTCTCTGGAATATTACCCCATTAGCTTGAAGTGAGAAAGCTTTCACAGCACGTGTTGGACTCAAACCTCTCCAGCTGTGAAAAAAAAAAAAGCCGTATTGTTGTCAGACGGTACATATGCCTGACAGTGTCCGAATCCACACCTTTTCTGCTACTGTCAGAGAAAGGTGATAACCCTCTCAGGGAGCATTGGCATGTAACTGTAACTCCAGGTGGCACACACAGTATGAATACTTAATGGATGTGGACATGGAGGGGTGTTAACGATGCCCAGAAGTTTCTACCCTCATCTCCCCGAGTTGTAAACACCCAGAGCTCGGTTTCAAGCTTGGCAGTGTATCCAGAGCAGGCTACAGGAGGGCATTACTCTCTCATTTTGTCGTGATCTCAGCGTGCTCTGCTGTGACGCATGACCCTTTTTTACTGACACTTATGGCAGCTCTCTCCGCCGACATGAGCCACAGGTAATTTAATCAGCGGTGTTGAGGTTATGCAGGGGAAAAAACGTTGCTCCCCGAACTCGATGCAAAGATTTACAACCTGCGCATTTAATTCCCCTAAAAAACACAGGATTCTTTCGGCGCTTTAGTGCCGATTGCGCAGCTCGGCTTTAATTTGCCATGTGGCATAACCAGTGAGCCAAATGAGTTTCCTCTTAGCAGATTAACACTTGTCAGACCTCAGCAGCTGCAACCCTGCTGTCCACCTACTCTGGAGGGCAAATAATACTACTTTTGGGGGACCTTGCTCTGGAGCAATTTGGCAACACTGACTACAGTTAAAGTCTCTTTAAGCGTTTTGATATGTCAGAGGTGAACGGCCGTGGGTTGCTGGAGTTAGAGATCAAAGAGGGGGGTGTTGGGGGAGGGAGGTTAGGGGCGGAGTGGACTGTGGGAAGAGAGGGGGGTAGGGGGTATGTGAGGACTTCCTGAGGGCAAGAGGATTGCTGCTGGTGTTGGATGCCAGGACTGAGAGGAAAACAACATCATGTGCTGCTGTTTACTCCTCACCACAGCACTGTCATAGTCTCCTCTGACCTACTTGTCAGAGCCCAAAATAAAAGAATGGATCTGTCTCCGAATTGCTCTCACAACAAAGGGGTTTGTTTCATCAGAGCAAGTCAAGGCTCTGGGGCAACGAGCTCTCAATTTTGGAAAAACCCAAGACTGTAGCTTATCTCCAGCACGCACAGAAATCGACTGCATATGCTTCAAACCATGCTGGCCGACCATTTTGCCACCTTGCCTTCAAGGCAAAGGCCGTAAGAGTGCTGCCTTTGTGTACTCACAGCAGCTGCACTGCTGCTGTTTCCACACATTACAGGCTGCTTCATCAAGTGAATAATATTACCTTCTGTCTGAGCCCTAATTAAACAGTCCTTTAGTCCATTCAGATACAGCCCGGGTTTTATAATGCAGCCCTCTTAATGCAGACCTTTTAGCTCGCCTAATTGCGTGTCCGTCATACTGCACCCTCTTGTTAATACCCAGTTGTAATTCATACAAGCCTTAAACTGAGTTGAACTGTGCTCTCTTTGGCCATTGTGCCCCCGGTATTTATTTGCACTGACTGCCACAATACACAAAAGCCCCTGGCTGCCATGTCATTTCAAGTGGACTGAAATACAGTAGATAAGGAATAATATCGTAAACATTCTAGGAATCGAGGAGAATGAAACGGCGCGTGACCTCAATGAACCGATCCATGGAATGGTGGTTAAACATGAGCAACGTATCTCTTGTTGCATTAATTATTAAGTTGGTTGTTCTTCACTCGGGTAGATTAGCAGGCTACTGATGAGCGCCCGGGGTTGTTTAAGGTACTGTAGTGTTTGTGTGTGTGCGCGCTTTTGGATTCGCCACATCTACAGGGAGCTGCTGTCTGCATGAACACTTACAGTAGCATGAATGCATCGGGTCATGTGAGGTCCAGCATGTAATGTAGCCTGCGCGGCTGTGTATGTTTAACTGAGTCATATCAGAGCGCCTGCAGACAGAGTGCACACTGTATACGCGCTGAGCCGTCAGACACGGTTTCTACTATAGCTGGTAGACATGATGTAATGTCACAAATTGTTACATTTGTGGAGAGTTGTTTAGCTGTTAATAGTTGTATTAAAATACAGCCAATACTTTACAAATACAGTTAAAATTACAGTTAAAATGATTTCTTTTGTTTCAGCAAATATAAAAGACAAATTATCCACTAATCAATCAGTTTAATTGCCGGGCTCCTGACGCTGAAGTTAAGATTAACACAGGAGAAATTATACAGATTTCGGTCGTCACTGAATACAATCTCTTGTTCAATTTGCAGTGGGTTTACTCCCAGATTCTCAGGGTGGGAAAACTTTTGTTTGCTGCTTGAAAAGAAACAGGCTGCGCTTATTTGTGAATGAAGGGATTAGCTTGAACACTTCACCCCAACAAGGACCATGATCCTATCTGGTTGCCTAGACACATGGTTTTGTTTCTTAGGCAGCGTGAGAGCGTGGCTGGCTCCCACCTCGCTTGGACTGAATAAGTGGCAGATGTATGAAGGCAGACCATGTTAAATCACATGAGCATACACATGGTCTTAGTGGAGATATGCTGAAATAGCATAACCACCTCAAACCATCCTGAATCACCGGCCTAATTATGCATTAGACAAGCAGCTCAGTGATATAATGCGCACAGTAAATGTTTATATTTTCTGCCTCATAGCAGAAATCTCTTGAAAGTAAATCATTATTCCCACTGTTAAGGCTCCCTCCCACTAAACACAATGCTCAGTCAACTCTCCGGCCTTTGAGAAATACCATTGATTACATGGTATTTACCCCATTGAGGACCAAGGGTCAGGGGTCATCCTGTGCCTTAAAACCCAAATCCCGGGCCCATTGTCTGGTTAAGGGTGAGAAAGCAGGGGGCAATGACAGCCAACTTTAGGGCTTATTCTCTCATAAAGAAGCTCCTCTGCACTTATTACCAAAGCTTACTGGAAAACTCTACAACTGCAAATCCTTTTTGTTTGAAAAGTTAACAGAGCGCAGCGAGGCGAAATGCCACCACTAACACACACAAACACTTCCCTGCCTCCGAAGGTTTTTTGTTTACACTTCAAGATATTATTTGTTATTTTTGTTTTTCCGCGTCGGCTGCGCGGAATAAAACCCCGGGAAAAAAAAAAAAAAAAAAAAACGACTGCTGAGCTGTTGTCACCGTGTGTCAACCTGAGATCAAGAGTGAGATTCTTGTGACAGAATATTTGTCATATTTCTTTATTCAAGTTTCAGTATTGTTGGTGACAGAGGGATCAGGGCCTACATCTGCAAGAGTGCGCGCGTGTGTTGGGGAGTAAGGCTTCTTCTGCCTCCACAAAGAAGCCGGGATGTTAAAACTTTTAGAGCAGACGGAACAAAGTACGCAGGCTGCATCGAAACAAGCATTTACAATATATGATATTCAATAAAGCGAGAGTGGAGAGTGGGCTGATTAAAGTAGCTTTGAAGTGTCTACAAGGTGGATAATATGTTATTCGGTTGGTTGAGGGCTCTGCTCGGCTTTGCCTGCAGCTAAACTAACCTGGACACATTGGAACAGAAAGCACTCCCCCTGCTGGCCGCAGCGGATAATACCAGAAATAAAGTGGATCAGGGCAGCACATCACAGGTCATGCAGAGACTGCATTTTGTGCTTCAGAAATGTCTTTAGATAGATCATTATCCAGACTTCACAGTTGCATACTGGCCTTAGTGAGGTATGACTCAGGCAGAAAGTGAAACTGGTCAGACAGTGAAAGGATTTCCTGTATGGTCAGCGGATAAGGGGAGTGGGGAGGGCGCAGAGGCGTTGAGAATGCAGCTTCTTTTGTCTTCAACTAAAATATTGTGATCCGTGGGTGAGAAAGGGCCTTGGTCATTAGGCGACAGCATAAAGACAGGGATTGTAGGAGTTGCGTGAGGAGCCTATGACTAATGGGCTTGGTCAATGAGGGCCTGGACCTCTTTGTGTGCCCTTTATACAAAGGTCCACAGGCTAAAGCCTCTGAACAGGTGCAGTTCATTTCAGCGGATCGCCTCCCTGCAGGATTGTTAAGATCAGGGAATGTCTTTCATCCTGTCTTCTTTCCGTTAATGATTACGAATGATCAGTTCTATTAGTGCCATTGTACAAAATTGTCAAAACCAGGCTCAAAAAGAAGCCCCATAATTTTCGAAGAAGCTTTGTAATTTTATGCCAAATTGGACTTATCCGTGAAATGCGAGGTCCAAAAAGGCGTCTTGCATTGTCTGAGCAAACAGTGATACGTGGATTAGTAAACAATACACAGTCAATGTTTCTGATTTATCCCTGAAAATGTGAATTGGCCTGGTTTGTTTCTTTTTCCCTCCACTTTGAACAGGCTTGTCTGTTAACTTGATAGAACCTAAAGCGAGTGTCTGACACTCTTCCCTCTTAGTATGAGTGTGCTGTATCCCTTTCCCTGCGTTAATTCCAATTTAATTGCCAGTTGCCTCAAGGCACTTCAATAACAGTAACAAATGATTTGATTTAGTGGACCTCATCAGACTGCATTTTAAATGCGACACAGCAACCCCACTTGAATTCCAATGAAGTGCTGGCACAGTCCTCTGTTTACTAATGATCCTCCGCTGGAGATGTCTGATTGAATCTGAGTCAGGAGCAATGGGACCTGCTAGCATTGTAAATGATCTGCAACCTGAGCAGACAGAGAAATAAGGACCTCATAATCTCGCATTAAAGCCTCACTCTCCAGGACATGCACATTATTTCCAATGCAGCTGATTAACCAGCCCCTCAGTCTTACCACACATATGAATTTGCATCGGTCTGAATGCCAGAACGGATTTGAGTGCTGGCGTACACAGCCTGTAGATCAAGTGTTGACTGTATGACAGCCAATGGATCTTCTTCACATAGCCATTTTGACTGGAGCTACCCTGCCAGCGTCTCCCTATCTGTATTCCTCTCCACACTCCGTGCAACAGGAAAGCAGCCCCAAAGAGATGCCAGGTCACACACAGGATTAAACTGGATTGTGTTTTTTCCTGCAGTCCTGCCTTTAATGGCTTGATATCACTACTTAACATTCTGCACAGAGCGCATAGTGTAGGCATCATTTAGGGTGGAGCTACTATCAGCCGCTCTTTGAGCACAGAGACAGAGGACTTCACAGGCTGGAGCTGACTCCTGATGGGGAATGAAGAGAATAATTACACATCTAACACACCAGGAAGGAGCCATTGATTGTGTGATTGGCATGCTGTGCATTGTGTGGGAAATTCTTAAAGAAAACAATGACTTTCATGGTTTAAAATAGAACGTATAAAGACTCACAGTTGAAAGTGCCTCTGGGCTTTTAGGGGAGTTAGTTTAGGTAGAGGCACTTGCTCTTTGAAAGAAGCTTTTCCCTCAGAGGACTCACACAAAGTTGAAGTGACCCAGTTTCCCCACTTAAGGCCCTGTCTGTGTATGGTACTGAAATAACTGTGTCTGTGTCTTGTGCGTTCTCCAGGGACTGACATGGCGGTGTTCTGTCTGCTGTGTGCAAAGCGCTTCCAGACCCAGAAGGCCCTGCAGCAGCACATGGAGGTCCACGCAGGCATGCACAGCTACATCTGTAGCCACTGCGAGCGCCCCTTCCCCAGCCACACCACCCTCAAAAGACACTTGCGCTCGCACACGGGTAAGAAACAAATTGTTTGCAGCATCACGGTTATCTGTGGCGTTATCCACTGTCATGAAACATAAACATGTGGTGTTAAACACGTGTGGTGGAACGGGACAAAGACGGCTGTATTTATTTTCGTATGTGGGTTAATTTCCTTAGGTTACTGGCTTTAAGGTTTTAGTCGATTTGCATGCATCCTCTCCTAGCCCCCTTTTCCCGTTCTCTATAAGATGACTCACCTCTCTGATGACAGCACTGTACCGTTATGGCCGGTGCATATTTTGGGCAATTTCATCCTGTTTATATTTTGGGTTCTTAGACAGCCTTTGGGCTTCTGCAATTCACGGCTGTCAGTTCTAGTGTGGTTCACCCAAAATGATAGAGGAAACCCAAATAAATATTGAAGGAAAAGCAAATGGAAATGACTTGTCTGTGTGTTCTACCGAGGGTGAGTCTTGGTGCCGCAGGAGACGGAGAGATATTTACTGAAAAGATGTCCCCCTTTCTTCTTTTACCTTAAATAACACTCCCAGCTGTCACGACGGCTTGATGTCTAGACAGGAGAAATACATAATTGATGTGAAGAGACAGAAGTGAAGGGAGTTTTGGCCATGGCAGCGTATCTTGTTTGTATGCCATTCTGCTTGGAAGTAACATTTTGTAAATGTCATCTGCTCCACAGTGGGGTGGGGGATTGGGGAGAATCGGCCTGTAATGAGGAGAGCAATGTATCCTCTGACTTGGCTGTTGCTGTGGACACTGAGATAATGAGGCACATAGGTCATTGGAGATGAGTCAAATCCTCAGCCTAGGAGAGAAATAGATTAACTACAGTATAGAGAACAGAGCAGCACATGCCTGAAGGGCTTTTATTAGCTATTAGCAGACAGCCAAGAGGAGTGTCCTCGTGTCACAACATTAGCAACGTATGAAAGCACATTATTTCCCCCGCTTGATATGCATGTGCAGAAAAGAGCTCTGTGTCTGTTTGACCTATGCAGCTACATATGCACCATGCCATGTCGTGCCAAGGATAGAGTTAGCCTTTGACGCAATCTCACGATAATGGGCTGCTGCTGCTGCTGTGTGTTGGTGTTGTGGCTGCCGCCGCTGTTGTGACACAACTGTGTTTTCAGGCGATCACCCGTTTGAGTGCGAATTCTGCGGGAGCTGTTTCAGAGACGACGGCACGCTGAGGGGCCACAAACGCATCCACACAGGAGAGAAGCCTTACGAGTGCAACGGCTGCGGGAAGAGGTTCAGCCTCAAACACCAGCTAGAAACACACTACCGCGTACATACAGGTGAGAGCTACGAGACGTTAAATATCTCCCAGTGAAGCTACGTTTTACTGCTGTTTGAGAATGCTTAAAAACCAGAGTGCTAAGCTTTTTTGGAACTATATATTTATGACCTGTTTTTAAAGATTTAAATCATCACTCGGAACAAATTCACTTGAAGCTGAGTGCCACAGACAGGGCAGGGAACTCAGATAATACTGAGAGTCAGACTAACGTATTTCTGACTTTGGACTTTTTTGGAGACTATTGTGTGTCCTAGAAAAAATATAGAATTTTTTAAAGTATAAAAACTGCATTTACGATAAAGGACATTAATCCAAACCATTTAATTTTGGTAGTTTAGCTGCCTTTAAAACCATTTAATAAAAGAGAAAAAGTGCCTTTATATTGAATCGCTTTATATCCAAGCCAAGCTTTTGGGGGGATTCAACACATGGAGAATGGTGTCGGATGTCTAAGACACAACATACTCCCACAAAACCAAACATCAGTATGGAACGAGTGTAACTCGCTTTTTCATAATGACTCAAATAAAAAGCAGGCAACTTGCTGCGCACTGTCAGAGGCTGTGTGGGAGCACAGAGGCTGACCACTCTGTTTTCTGGAAGTGTATGAAGATAATGTTGATATTGGGACGATGTTAATGCTGCTGTTAAAAATATTTTGGCGTATGAAATCCCAAACACCTGCTTTGTGATGTATCGTGGGAACACTGAGAGAATATTTTTCTGCTTGACTAAAGTTTTGCTCGCAACAAGAAGGGAAGCCGCTACAAGGAATTAAGGATATTGTATTTTAAAAAGGAGTTCATAACTTGCAGTTAATGCACACCTGAGGGTAAGAGAGGCTGAGGTGTAGTGAGCAGAGATGGATGATTCATATTCCACAGCTTTAATAAGATTTGTTGTGTTAAAACATGCAGACTTTTTCCCTCCTCTTTTTCTTCTGCTGCTGAAATTTCACAAATAACGATAAATACCGGGCAATATAAATTTGCCCAATATCAGGCTGATAATTTACTGGTCCAGTATATACCATGCATCCCTACAAGAAAATATTCCAAAACAGGAAGAGTGGCTGGAAATTGTCAGAGGATCTCTGGAGAATCCCCGAAAATACTGCACTGAATACATTCGTAAATTAAAAAATTGTATGCATATTGAATTGTTTTCATACACCTAATTATTTAATTATTTGTTAAATTTAAAAAAATATATATTATATATATATATATATATATATATATATAATATATATATATATATATATATATATATATATATATATATATATATATATATAAATATTATTGATAATAATAGTAATTATTATTATTATAGCCCAACCAATATATCCAGTGGTCGACATTATCGGCCTATTACAAATATAGCAGTATCTGCATGACATGAAAGTTGTTGTTGTATTATTTTGAGATCATAATGCAGAAAAAGATACTTGAAATCGTTTATATTTATTTAATTTCCACGGCCCTAATGTCTCTTCAGACAGTAAAGTTAATTGTTGAACTATAAAATATCCTGCCTGCCTTACATATCTTTGTCAAATGTCTGATAACCACATTTGAGGGATCATTGAAAAAAAAAACATTTTGGATGATATATTGATATTGAATTTGTTTACTTCCTGATAGCTGTATCTGCCTCAAAAATAGAGTATTGGTCTGGCTCTTATTATAATTATGATTATTAGTATTGCCGATGATGATGTGTTTCTCTGTTTATGTCGTTGTGAAAAATCCCCCACTAAAGAACCATCGAATGAAATCATAGAAATGCAGCTCTGCATTTTATTTCAGGTTAGATTTTTACAGACTGCTATCTGACTCCTCGCTGAGGTCAGAGACAAACTGCTGTCGTATTCGCGGTGGATGACGCTCACTGGACAATATCTAATATCGAACTGAAGGCAAACCGATATAGGTCTAATCCTGCAGCGCAAACAGACAGGCAACACACAATACGACAGTGGACAGTACAGTGGACTAGAAGTAGAGGTGAATCCTGTTTCACCTGGCAGGCCTCTGACTCCGGGTCTACAAGGTTAATGCTCTGTTGTTGAATTTTTCAGGTGAGAAGCCATTTGAGTGTAAGCTGTGTCACCAACGGTCCAGAGACTACTCGGCTATGATCAAGCACCTGCGCACTCACAACGGAGCCTCTCCGTACCAGTGCACCATCTGCCAGGACTTCTGCCCGAGCCTGGCCGCCATGCAGAAGCACATGAAGGGCCACAAACCAGAGGACGTGCCGGCGGACTGGAGGATAGAAAAGACTTACCTGTACGTCTGTTACGTCTGAGCAGGACTTGGACCCAATGCACAGTCTCTCACACACACACACACACGTCAGTGTCGGGTGAAGACCTCGTAACTCCAGTGTTGCTGTTTTTTCATGCTGAAAGATTAAATGTTTTATGTAGGTTTAAAAAAATAAATACTCTTTTTTTTGGATAGACTGCAAAGTGCATTGTGGGAAGTTGTCTTTCTAGGAGATACAAGGTTTTTACCTGACAGCGGAGACATGCAAGCACGACTACATAATGTGTGTACACGCTACACTAGGGCTGCTACTAATGATTAATTTCATTGTCAAATTAGATTATTTTTACTACTTTAGTGATGAATCTGAAAAATGTCAGAATCGTCACATTTCGGTGACTGCAAACAACTCGTTCTGTCAGACCAACAGTCCAAAGAGATTCAGTTTATAACGATGTGAAAAAAGCAGCAAATTCTCATATTCTCAGAAGCAGGAAAACTGAAAACGATCAGCAATTCACCCCAAAATTGACTCAAACGTTCAAACTGATGATACAAATTGTCAACAACTCCTCTCCTGGCGACTTATCGTTTCAGCCCTAGTGCACACAAACGTACACACACGCACACAGTTTTGATAATAACTGTATCTCTAATGGATCCACTGTGGTTAAAAAATCGATGCCACAATGGTTGCGACTGCTGACCTGTATGTGTAGCAGGAGCTTGTTTTTTTTTTTTTGATTGATCGCTAAAAACCATCGGGCAAAACCTGAGTCATGTTCTATGATTGTGCCGTAGATGTTGAAAATAATTCCACGAAGGCTTGATTTGGCTGAACCTTGCAACACTTTTCTCTCCTGAATTCCTGTGACTTTCTCAGTTTTATTTTCTGCTGTTGGATTTTTATTTTGGAGTTGTTTATTTTCTGCATGTTTTACTTGAATGGCTGCCACGTTTTGACCTCATAAGCTTGATCTCTTTAATTGCCTTGTCTTTCTTTGCAGTGGGTGTTACTGTTTTGTTTTTTTTCGAGATAGCTGGCTTACAATTTCAGTTTCTCTCTCACAATGTAATAGGTTTTTTGCTATTTATATGTTGTTTATTTGTTACCAAATATGTGCTGGTTTTCATCACACAGTCGGCGTCTCTTGTGATGATTTTTTTCTAGTAGAGCAAGCTCTACCTCTCCTCACTTTTCAACCGTTTGTTTTAGACCTACTGCAAATTATTCACCCGTCAGTAGTTTTAATTTTCTAACAAATACACCCTGATTTAAATGGTCGAACAGTGTGTACAAAAAAAAAGGCCTCAACATGGCTTTTATGTGTAGTTTTTTATCATTAAATATATTTAGATGTCTTATAAAAATCACAGAATCAGAATTTTCTAGGAGGAAAACTGAAGAAAAGATTGAAAAGATGTTGTTTTCTTTTTTTTTGTTGTTTTTTACAAAAACCTGAAAAAGAAAATTCTGACATTGAATCACTATGAGCAGGTTATTTGTCAGTTATAGTGTAGCTGTAATGTACAAACTGTCATGGTATGTTATTCCCTTATGTGAGCCTAACACAGGCCTTATAGATTTAAAAACATGTTGTATTTTTGTATTACAGTAATTTGCTATCTGTTTACATTTGGTATGATTTGAGAAAAAAAAGACATCTTAATGTGTGTGTTTTATAAGTCTCTGATTTGATTAAGATCCCTCCCTTGTGCCTCTTTTATAAGTAGAGCATTGATGTGCTTGAGTACATGGGTCTGTGCTATTTGGTAGCTGTTTCTGGGTGTTTGTTTATTGTTACTTAATTAAAGATAGACTGCCATGTCGATCCACTTTGTCTGAACATTGCAACTGGAAGCAACATACTGTGATAGTGGCTGATCCTCTGAGACAAGCGTGTACTTTTACATCAAAAAAATAAGAAAAAAACATTTGCTTGGAACTTGTATCCAATTGTTCCCTTCAAAGTGACAACGGGCTGAGGTCTCTGAATGAAAAAAAAAAAAACAGTGTGTATAGCAAAACTTGGCGTCTGTGGGCATTTTGCCTTCTTAAGTAGCCAACAACACTCAGTGCCATGAGAACACACATTCACTGTATCTATTCTACATGAACATGCACTATAACTGGATTTCCTCGGTGGACCAAAAGAAATAGAGCACTTTTGTTTGAAAAGGGGTTTTTTCTTTGATCTTTCTATGTTGTGATAATGCAGATGTCCTTTTATTTGATGTGTCCTAGAAGGATGTGATTAGCATTGTTTAGATTATGTCAATGTCTGTCTACCTCAGGGCCAGATCAAAGCTTGACCTGGTATCCAATCAGGGTTGTTCTTCTTGCCATGTGTGCAGTAAAAATCCCTCTTCATTACAGCTTTGTAACACAGTGTGTGAAAGTGTTTTTTCTCAGTGTGGATTCAGGCACAACTCTGTATGCGTCAGTGTTCGGTGGCATGGTTAAAAAAAGAAATAAAACAAGTTACTATTTTATGCATCTCGTCTCATTTGCCTGCTGTTTCCACCGTCTGCATTCAGTAGCGAGACTCTATGTGACGCCACGTCCCGACCTTTCCCGTCCCCTTCAGCCTCTTGCTGATGAGCTCACCCCTTCTTTGACACCCATTATGTTCCAAATGTGTTCATCTGAATTGATTTCAAACCAAATGTTATTTAACACAATTCATTCTATAAAAGTAGATAATGTTGGGCTATTTCTTCATTCAACTGAACAATGAGCACTTAAATTGGTCTGGTCAGGTTTTCTTTCATAGCCAACTTATACCACTGTGACTGGCAGCTGCTGGGCCTTTCAACCATTTAGCCATAGCTATTTTGACCATTAAGCCTGTACTGTTAGCTATTGTGTTCATTTTCATTGTTACTTTTAGCTATTTTGACAAAAAAAACACCTGATGAAGACCTTCAACTGTTTACCTTAGCTAACGATTTCAGTAGCTTAGACTTTCAACTGTTGTTTACTACTTTTAGCTATTTATTTCAACAGACATATATTACTTAAAGCCTATTTTAAGCTAAGTATATTAAACAGTTTACCCATTAGCCTTCTTTATGCTAACTATTTCAACAGTTTATCTATTAGCCTACTTTTAGCTAATAATTCAACAGTTTATCTATTAACTTACTTTTAGCTAGAGCTAATTATTTCAACGGTTTATCTCTTAGCTAACTTTAAGCTAATATTTGAACAGTTCATGCATTAGCCTTCTTTATGCTAACTATTTCAACAGTTTATCTATTAGCCTAATTTTAGCTAATAATTCAACAGTTTATCTATTAACTTACTTTTAGCTAGCTATTTCAACTGTTAATGTTAGCTGTTTTTAAACTAACTGTTAAGGCTATCCTGTTGTTTGCTAATTTCTTTTCATGCTAAATCAATCACACACTGGGTGTCAAATGACTCACTATATGAGTATTTTTACCCGTACAAATTACCAAAAGGATATATATATATATATATGTATATATATATATATATATATATATATATATATATATATATATATATAATATATATATATATATATATATATATATAATATAATATAATAATAAACTTTATTTATATAGCGCTTTTTAAAAACATATAAATATATATATATACATATATATATATACATATATATATATACATATATATATATACATATATATATATATACATATATATATATACATATATATATATACATATATATATATATATATACACATACATACATATATACATATATATACATATATATATATATATATATATATATATAATATATATATATATATATATATATATATATATATATATATATATAACCCTTTTGATACCAAAAGGGTTATATATACAGCACTGCTGGACACAGACAATGCTGCTGATCTCTCTTAACAGTTTATTGGCTCCTGCCACAAACCTTCACAGTCTCAAGCTGTTTATAGAGTTTATATGTCATCTGGACTACTTGCAAACAGCTGGAGTCACTCCAGGCTCTGCGGTGACCTCTGATGGCACTCTGCCAGAGCCACAGCTGGCCTGTGTTTTATCCCAGATGTGAGAGGAGGTAAGAATCAGTACATCAGGTTTACCCCTGCTCCCTGCTCAACACAGTGAAAGTAAGACTTCCTAATTACACGTAGGCCTACTGCCAACACTGTGCACAGTACTGTACCTATTTTTATTAGGGTTTAATGTTTGCCAAATGCCTTTGGGATTGAACAGGTTATAGTGCTAGAGCAGTGTTTGTTTAGTTTCCTTTCCCATCTTACTCGTTTAACAATAAAGTGTCTCCGAGCACACTGTGAATGTTTTATTGTGTAATTTATTTGTCTGGCTATATGACTTAAACCCCATCAGCTCTATTCTATCCTGCGAAGTTTACAATTTCTGCCCTCAGTTATATAATAATGATACAGAATTCCACTGTGTGAGTTTGGGACCCCCAAGTGGTCGCCATGTTTGTCTGAGAGGCTGCAAGATGACTAAGAAGAAAAGTTATGGACATTTTAAGGTCAAACACTGTCACCAGCTCACATTCTGCTCTGCTGTGACTCATAATTGAGAATCTCATACATAAAAAAAAAATCTGTTTTGTCAAATAATGGATATGTCAGTAATGTCTTGAGGGAATGTCTTTAAATTTGGCAAAAATATCCACTTGGACTGAAGGATTAACTTATTGGAGTTTGGTGGTCAAAAGGTCAAAAATCAAGGTCACTGTGACCTCATGGGAGCGCTTTTGAACACTAAATCTGAATTTGTTGTTGTTTTTCTGGTGATTTATTGGATATTTTAACCTCTTGGATCTAAAATTACACCTATTAAACACTTGATAAGGCAAGAGGGTAAATCATTTTTGTCTGATAAACTATGTTTAATGCCGTACCACCAGACGATGGAGCAGCTTCTTTCATCGGGCCGTGAGGCTCCTCGATTCCTCCTCAACACTTCACCATAAAAGGGAGTTTTATTTAATGACCTGGTGACAAAGATTAAGAACAACCACAAAAACTATTAAGAAACAGCCAGACCCCACATCAGCCTTCGCCGATTGGTCTTGTTTGCTTATGTGGGTCATATCGAGGAGTCAGTATTAAAATGAGACGGTTTCATAACCAGTTTAAATGTTCCCTGTCGGGCGTTAAAGGAATAAGAGGAGGAAGATGGAGGGCGCCAAACTCAAAACCACCAAAATTGTTGGCAGGGGAAAATGCATAAGACATCGTTCACAACCACCATCTTCGAAGTTGCAGCTACAGCTAATGCACATCAGCAAGTGAAGCTGCCAATGAGAGCTCATCTTAGATATGAGTCATATGACAAGCAGAGATTTGACACCAAAAGGACTCAAATACTCAAAACTCAAACAAATAAATCTGCACGTCAAACTTACATTTTAGAGGAGATGACCCTGTTTAACGTCCTTTAAAAAACAATTATTGTTTGTCTGTGAAATGACTTATTAATTTGTAATACATTTGGGGCCTTTTTCATGTCTTTATTTGATAGTGCATCTTGAAGAGTGACAGGGATGAGAGTGCAGGGTTGATGACACGTGACAACGGGGCTTCACGCTCGACCAACTGAGCTACCGAGGCACCTCCATTTGTATAGTTTTTGTATCGATTATCGATTCTGAATATTTTAAATGGTCTCAATACTTATTTTCCACAGGATCAATGCACCAGTAACCAGCTGCGCTCTCACTTTCTCTTCTTTTATAACATAATACAGGCTTGATCTAAAGAGAGAAAAATTCATTTAAGATAAATCTGATATTTAATGTTTACAGAACAGTCTGTTCTGTTGTTCTCTGCTACTAGCCAATTTTTAATATCAGTGTAGTGTCAGTTTCCTGTGATACCAGCTGAATCTCTATATTCTATTCAAATCCATCATTCTAAATTACTTTATTGCTAATGTTCAATTAACCATTTACAAGGTTAGGGTAGATCCAGTGTCATATGTTGTGTGGCCACTGACCTCCTAAACAGAGCAGATGGGGGCTGAGTGCCTTGCTCAAGGGGCATTGAAGAAAGTCAACAGCAGTTGTAAAAAAGTCTGTTAAAAATCTTTCATGTTTTTCTCATGGATCCAACCATCTGCTGCTTTTCTTAAGCTTTCACTTTCCTTCACGAAGAAATTAATTAAGCTTTGAAAGCAAATGTGTAATTTTGACTCGGCCAAAAAATGACAACCACCTCCGTGACCCCTCCACCTCTGATCTCCAACCCCTCCGTCAGTGCACGACCGTGCTCAGCGGAGGAGCAGATTGAGTGGGAGCCTGTGTTAATGTAATCTCCTCTGTTTAATTAGAGTGAGCGTGGTGGGCAGCTAAAGCAAACCACATTACCCACCATCTGTCCGGGAGCAGCTCTGCTCTTACCCACCCTCACTATCATTAGCCTCTACAAGACAAGACACAAACACATACATGACAGCTATTTATTCATCCTGCCACTTTCAATACAGACACAACTGCATACAATTTAGCGGCTGTGATGGGGCCACACTCGGCGCACTGTCCTGTCACAAATGTATTGCTGTGTAACTGCAGTATGCTGCACGTCATCGAATTTTGAAAGCCGGGAATTGTCCAACATAGATGCTCTTAAAAAAACAGACAAAAAAAATTGTCCGGGTGTTTTTCTGCTCCATTTTTTCCTCACATGTGACCTCCTGACTACAACACATCTGAGTTAATGGAAAGGGGGAACAACCATATAAGCAAGCGATAATCGAACACTTCATATCTCAGACCTTTGGATTAATACGGTACTGCTGATTATTTGCATAAATATCTAGCTTTTACTTGGACTTAACTGCACGTTTATTCTCAGCTGATCTTAAAAAAAAATGGAGCTCTCCATTTCCACCACAAGAGGGCAGTATGCTACCACCGCTAGCATCCAGCCCAGACTGCAGAGGGGAGGCAGGCAGGGCTCAAGCACACAGGATTTACTGCTCCACAGAAAGCTGAGCCCACTGGCAGCCAGCAGAGATACACAATTATTGAGGCACAGAGGAGAGAGAGCCTGCCTGGCAGTGTGTGTGTGTGTGTGTGTGTGTGTGTGTGTGTGTGTGTGTGTGTGTGTGTGTGTGTGTGTGTGTGTGTGTGTGTGTGTGTGTGTGTGTGTGGTTAGATAGACGGGGTGCAGATTATCGGTTTCTGTCCTCACCCTGTGCTGAATCCCGACCTGGAGAGTTTACAGTGGGCTTTACTCCTTCAACACATGATGGTGTCATGACACCGCACACACGCAGAGCCAACAGCCTCTGCTGAGCTTTTGGCAGAGGTCCAATCATTCATTTTTTGATCATATAGATTTGAGGTACAGGATATTCACATGGCTTCTAGATAAAAAATAAGCACGTCATCAACAGCCATATGGTTTGTCCGTGGCTGGAGGTTTAAATCTGAACAGAAGGACATGAGACACATATTTTTAGATTCAGTGTGACTTGCACTGTCTGAGGAGATCATCATCATGCTCATGTTGAATTTCACAGCGAATAAACTTCCGCTGATCTTACACATGCTCCTTCAAACTTCAGAGCTTGCCTGAAAACTGGGTATATGCGTCTGATGTGAATAGGGACTGCTAACAGCTAATTCGACTTATTTATGTAACAGTGCCAATACGCTAACATGTAAGGAAATTTAGTGGGCTGAAGTTATAGCCCTCAGCAGAAATCACAGCATTATACCTCCTGTTTATATTCCCCAAAGCATCATGGGGAGCGCAGCAGTCTCAACTCTGTCCTGCAGGCAAAACCCCCGAGCTAAAGCATAATACTGAATAAAATCAGAGAGTTTTATTAGATCTGCCAATCTTTTTTTTTTCCTATTATCAAAACTGGACAAATACCTTTTGTACCAAAAATCCTACATGGGCAGACATTTTGTGCTTATGCGTGGAATAAAGGCCTATTTACTGCTCTGTTTACAATTATTACTTGTGCAACCAAACATCAGGAAACATTAATGAATTCAATTCAAAACTCCTGCTGATTGTGTAATAAGTTGATAAAAGGTATGTGAGTGGTACTTCCGTAGTTGCCAAAAAAGCAAACAAGTATGTGATCTTTTCATATCTATTGTCTCAATATCCATTATTAAGCGTGCAGCTATGACAGGCCCACACTGGAAACACTTCCCACCAACATGAGTCAGTTTAACATCTGAACACCACATGCTGCGATCGAGAGTCCTTGATAACTTGTTAACAATGGAGCAGGGAACTTTAAAGAGATTTGCACAAAAATGGATAAATGGTTTAAACATCCAGGTAGCGCTAGCCTGATTGCAAACTTGATCAAACCAGTCAAGCCTGAAGACAGACCATTTCAGGATCACTCAGTCATGAATGAAAAGAATATTCTAATAATATACGTTTATATATTTAACAGCATTTAAACAATAATTTGACATTTCAGGAAAAATGTTGAGTTAATCTGTGTGTTGAATATAAAGCTGGAGCCAGCAGTTTGTTGGGCCTGGCAAACAGGCTGAAAACAACTAGCACGGCTCCATCCTAAGGTAAATCTATTCACCTACCAACACACTAATTTGTCATATTTCAACAGTTTATCCATTAACCCACTTTCAGCTAACTATTTCAACACTTTATCCCTTAGCCCCTTTTAGCTAACTATTTCAACAGTTTATATATTATCCTACTTTTAAGCTAACTATTACAAAATTGCATCTATTAACCCACTTTAAGCTAACTGCTTCAATAGCTTATCTATTAGCCCACTTTAAGCTAACTACTTCAACAGTTTATCTGTTAGCTGCTTTAGAGGCGTTGCTAGAGGAGCTACATTAGCGGTTAAGCTCAGCTAACTAACTGTTTTCTGTGGACTTCATATCTAATGGCCAAAATGTGAGTGTTGTGGATCTTTTGATTTAACTCTCAGTGAATTTGATATCCTTAAAAAAATGTGTTTAAATGCAGAGGGGTTTTTTTTGCCACTCGGAGTCTTTCAACCGGCACAATGAAAACAAAAGACGCAGTTGAGGAAGTAGCATCTAACAGTCAATCCCTGCTTGGGAAAATCCATGTGAGGGGAGTAGAAACCAGGTTCACAGATGAGGTAATGAATTAAAGTTTCATTTTATGTTGAGTCACGTTCGCCCCCCTTCCTTCCTCATTCTCTGACATCTCATTTGGTGTTTCCCTGAAAGCTATAGCGACAGGCGGTTAAATGAAATGCACCGTTAACTCGAATAAACTTGTGGAAAGTCATTTTAAGACTTTCAGTACGGACATGTTACCTATAATGTGTTCACTATAACTTCAATAAGTGTTGTATACGATTGCATTAGTGTAAGCAAGCAACCGCAAAACTATATAGGCCAGTGAACTAAAGTAAATGTGCTGTATCTTAATGAGTGTCTGACTAGACTTTGGCTTATGTTTATCTCTTGATCACAAAATTTACATTTCATGAGTAAATCCCTTCAAAGTGACCACAACAATAACAGTGACGGGGGGTGTCACAGACGCCCCGGTGTGGACTCACTCATTCATTTATTCATGTCCCGCAGTTCAAGGCTCCACTGTGAAGAGGCTGGCTGCAGCCCAGTTTGGAGCTGGATCTATCTCTCTCCACTATGAGGGGGAAGCACTCTCCATGTTTGGTGTAGTGAGATTTGATCAGCTCTGCTCTTATCGCAGCCATTAGTTTGTGTGCCTCTCTCGGTGTCCAATCTTTGAACATCAGATTTGGTCTCTCAGTCCCTGCTCGGAAATCCCACAGTATCGAACTGAAGAGGAGAGGGAAGCTTCTTTCTAAGGTTTGGAAAGTGTTTGCCTCTACAGTCCAGCCCACCACAGCATTTAAAGCTGATTTATTGATGTGTGTGCTGTCAGGAGAGTTGTGCCATTTGATGCTGTCGGCCGTGACCTCTTGGCAGAGATCGACATTAAAGGTTGGCTTGCTTGCAGATGCAGGACAGAGTGGAGGCACAATCCAAACGCAGAACTCCGAATATGTTCATTTGAATGTATTTTAAAGACATAATATGTATTAAATGACCTTTCTCATGTATTTGGTTAAGTTGTGTACTTATGTTTTCCCAAATGTTTCCAACATTGTTCCAACCCGGAGAAATCCACAAGTTATTTCAAGGAAACGGTCAATTCCAGGAAAGGACTGGATGAAACGTCCGAGAGTAAGTAAGAAAGTCAGCGAAGGAGACTAAATGTAATGTGAACAAAACTTCATCTGTGAACATTTCAATCATTTCAACAGTTCAATCATGTAACTCTTCCCCTGCACATGTGTTTGTTTCACAATTAAGACAGCAGCTCCCCAAACTGTAATGAACTGCTGCTTAAATGAAAAATGTGTTGTTGTTTTTATTCTGAGTCAATATATTTATGACAGTAAAATAAAAATGAAGCTCATGCTTTTTTCCACAGGGGCCGCCAGATTTAACACAAACATTACACTGCTTTAAAGAGGTCGTATTATGTTAACTTTCAAGTTCATACTTTTATTGGTGGGTCCTAGTAGAATAGGTCTACATACTTCAAAATGTTTAAAAAAAATACATCATTTTTCTCATACTATGCATTACTGCAGTATTCCTTTTCATAGACATCTCGCCTCTGTTCAATCTTTGATGAGAGTTACACATGCGCATTGCAGCCTATCAGAGGCAGAGTTGTGCGGGTCATGCCAAGTAAGGTAGTGTGATCGAAAATTACGCTGCTACAGCCGGTAACTATGGCTGCGGTACAGCCGTATATATTTTATAAAATGCTACATAACTCAATGAAGGAAAGGCAAAAACCTAAAAAGCATAATACTACCTCTTTAAGTCTTTTGTTTACCTGTTTTTAAAAGAGGAGTGGATTCAACTTAATAATAATTTTGGACACTATAGTTTGTGGTGTTGAAATGTAGTTGTTGTACTTGTCACTCCCATTTATATCCAAATGATCAGAAACATCTAAATATAACTAATGCTGCGACTACTGAATATTTTCATCATCAATTCATTTGTTTTTTTAGCTAAATTTGTTTACGAAATGTCAGAAAAAATCTCCTTTCAGAATTTCACAGCAGCCCCAGATGACTTGCTCGAATTGCTCATTCTGTCCCAAACCGCGCGATTTAATTAGGAGATTAAAGTGACAGCGATACAAGACAGATAACAACGTGGAATCCTCTTATCCGAGGAGCTGGAAACAAAGAAAATGTGATGGAGGTTTGATTGATAAATGTTAAAATCTAAATTGTTGGCAGTTGTTTTTCTATCTGCAGATTAATCAGGCAACTCAGTCAAATTGTTTCAGCACTGAATATAACAGCACACTGAATATAATAGCAGCACAACAGACCACACAGCCTGAAAGAAATAACCTTCATGAAGGTCGGATCTTTTGCAGGGCTGCTATATTAACCTGACTTACTTTAATCTACCCAATAAACTGATAACTGACTCCAAAACACCTACATTATTCATGTACACCACCTCAAATGAGGACCAGATAATTGCAATTTTAAAATCATGAAGCACAATTTTGAAGAATTTCAACGACGATTGTTGTTAAACTGACTTAATAAAGACAAATTATGATAATTAACAAGGATACATGAAGGATAACTTCAACAATTCAACACACTTCCCAGAATGAATATGGTGTCATTGCAGTGAATAGCAGCTCTGTAAATCAACTGTTAACTCGGCTGTCTGAGGAAACACATATCACCAGAAGAGGGAGACATGAAATCCCTGAGAAAATTACCAAACCCGCAGCTATGTTCTCCTTGCTCCTCTGTTTGCTTCTGCGGGAGAACAATTCAGCTCAATGCTAATATTGTCAAACACCATTAACCTCACCACCCCGGCAATATGACTTCCAGCTATTGCTCCATTGCATGCAATTTGTGCCACCACACTCATTACTCCGTGTTTGATTTTCCAAATAATTCCATATGACACCTGTTGGATGAGCCAAATAGATCTGAGCCATTTCTTGGATTCGGCCCCCGACAGTTGGACGAGGAGGAATTTTTCTTTCCTGGCAGTTGTTCCCTTCACCTGGACGCCAGTTAATCCCACGGCACTAATATGAGAGATACAAACGCTCTTTTACCTACGAGGATCTAATTAGTTATTTCTTTTCAATAAAAAAGATTCAAAGTGTCTTCTGAGAATTGACGTGCAGATAGACTTTGATCTGCCTCAGGCAGTTTTTCTCACCGTTTTCAAAGAGCGTTCCTTCCTCATCTCAGTTCATAATTATTCTGACTATTTTTAGAGTCAATGACTCCTTTTTAATGCACCTCCAGCCACCTTTTACTACAACAAAGAGGATATTTGAAACACAGACGCACGATATTGACAAAAAAACAGTCTGACAGTGAGCTGGTGGAGAGGAGAAAGTCTCATCTGTCAGCGGTCGGACAGAGCAGACTTCATTTTGTTCTTGAGTGTTGAGGGATGATAGCTTTGGATTCCAAATGACGGGGGATCGACGTGATATGAGACTTTTCAACAATCCGCAATAATGACCTTTTCTCAGAAGCTACAAACTGTCAGGTAATAACATGTCTCGGGGGCGAAAATGGACAATCTTTTGGCACAGGTAGCCCCGGTGTCCTATCAATAGTCAGAGAGGAGGTATCTTTGGAGATGCCCCCCCCCGCCTCCGACAAAGACCCGGTTCAGCTTGCTTCCACAGGCCCCATGACCCCCCTGGACAAACAACAGCCTCATTCTCTGCACCACTGCTGACCTCATT
Organism: Diplodus puntazzo; assembly: GCA_963678695.2. Classification (NCBI taxonomy): domain Eukaryota; kingdom Metazoa; phylum Chordata; class Actinopteri; order Spariformes; family Sparidae; genus Diplodus; species Diplodus puntazzo. Next base: position 10,558,849 of record OZ023162.1, on the reverse strand, counting down.
GTCTCTTTGTGATGGGAAAGTCCAGAGTTGCATTCTGTTAAATGGCAAATGGTGCATCAACAGCGAGCAGGACGGACCTCTCCAGCTCCAGCACAGGCCCACAGATGAGCTCTGACGCCGCTGCCTGTTCCTTGGGACTGTACGCAGGGGAAACATGGTAGGAAAAGGGAGACTAGAATATTCACCTTGCTCCATCTGTCTGCCAATGCCTCTCTCATACTGTCACCTTCACTAGCACCCTCACTATTAACTGAAACAGCTGCTGCTAACACGTGTACTGTTCACTTCATACTTGTATCACACTTGTTTTCTGTCACTGTTACTTCGGGTTTATTCTGTTTTATTATCAATGTGCATCGTGTGACCTGTCCTGTACAGCTGTATGAATTTTTGTCTTTAAGTTAAGTCATGCTAATTCAAAATCCAATATTACATGTTCGGCTACAGTAGTAGGAGAGAGCAGATGGCGTGGCATTTATTTAGATGGATTTTTTCCTTTGCAATTTTATAATGCTAAGTCTGCGTCTCACATCTATGGAGAGCTTTATTATAATTACTGTAATACACTCAATATGTTGCTTATAGAAACAGCTGCTACTTGGAGGGTGAGTCCAACAAACACACACACACACACGCATAGGCTCCAGAGTGATTGAACTTTTCTAACAGCAGGACCTGGAGCAGGAGAAGTGTTTTAACACATTTTAATTTAATTAAATGTGTTGTTGAAGATGCAAATAAAAAAAAGAAACAGACATGCCGAGACTTCACACCGAGGAGATATGATACACCCCTGTACGCACCTACACAGTGTGTCTGCATTACTTTATTCAATTTGACATCATAAAGTTAAAGCAAGTAAATAATTCTTCATTTAAATTTGCAAGTGCTTTATTGCTAAAAATGTTTTATCTATTTAAATGAATCAATGTTTTGATTTATTTTTGTCAACATGAGTCAAGCTCTTCTGCATGAATGTCCACAGTTCTGATCATACTTTTAAATCTTTAAGCGACCACTGAACCTAATATTGTGTATTCACATTGTACTTGCACTTGCCTGTTGGAGACATTTTGATTAACCTAAATGACTCTACATAAAACCTGCCTCTGCATGGGCCCACATATGCACATACCTTTATATTTACCTGCAATGACTGAATAAGAAAGAGATGCGTCCAAAACTCAGTCTTAAATTTGGTTCGAATTTATTTTGGCGGTGAAGGTGATAAAACATGTTAAAGGAACAATTCACCCCAAAATGAAAATGTAAAAAGATCCTAAATTAATATGAAAAGATGTTGTTTACATCTTTCTTATACTGAAATCTTCACTGGAGCTGCTAAGCTAAAAGAGTTTGCGTGCACAAGATCAAGTGTCCGTCAAGGGTGTAACTAAAAACTATTTGAATCAATCAAGGATCTCTGGGCTTCAGGATAAACAGGACCAACTGTATGGAGCCATTTTTTATCAGTCGTTTTTTTTTTTTTTTCAAACAAGTCCCCATTTACTTCCACTATTTAAGAGAATGCTGCAATGTCATTTAACCGTGAAGCTCCAGACTTTCTATCGAGTAGATACTGAATGTTCATGTTTAGCATATTTTTACTTTAATTTGACTCATTATAATGAGCACTTTCTTACATAAAACCTGCCTTTGCACAGGACCACATGTATACATACTTTCATGTTTACCTGCAATGCTTGACTAAGGAAAAAATTTAAAATCAGGTCAAAAAGGTCTTCCAAAGCAATACATCTAAATGTCTGATATCTGTAGACAGCCTGCTACAGCTCTGACTCAGTACACCTGGACTGATTAGTGCTGGTTATTATCCAGGATTACTAATTAAACCTGACAGGTGCACAGTTAATAAGGATACAGACTTGCAAACTTGCCAACACTTGATCAAAAATAAACCAGTGAAAGAGGTCTGATGTGCTAACTGTACTTATTATAGAGTCTTGATGGAGACACACCATCAGTGATTGAGAACCCGGTGGCTGTCGGCCATCCTTTCCATTCAGAGAAAACAGCAGGAGGCGCGGAGACGAAGGGAGTGCAGGGCTGGTTAAAAGGGATTCATTCTACTGCCCACGGTAAGCTCCAGCCGTGCACCACCTGATGGGCATCAATAAATCTTGCTTCATGAGTGCCAAAAACAAGCTGTTAAAACACACTGCTCTTAATGTAAAAGAGACCCTGCACTGAATCAAATCGTCCATGCTGCAGTGATAAGAAGCAAAGCAGTTCTTTCTTATTGAAATGTCACCGTCTACACTTGATTATCACCTCCTTAGTGTCGTGCATGTAAAGAACATTGCTCATTAATTTCTGCCTCTGTCTCAGCGCCGTGTGTCAATGTACTATATATGTAACGGCTGACATTTAATAATTCTCTTCAGCTCATATCTGGGATCAGAAGGCATTAACTCAAGTCATAATTGTTGCTTTAGCTCACAGACTGGTGAGGCTGCTGGCAGCTGTGTGTGCAGTTGGACTCCTGGGAGGCTTGGCTGTAGGTGTCTGGTTTCTAGGTGAGTCACTGCGTTGAGAAAGAATCGCTCCTGGATATTTTCAGGTCACTGTTGCCCTACACAATGGAGCCTGAGCCATGCTGGATGTTCGAGGCTGATACAATTTCAGCATTTGGATGTTTTTTTATTATTTATGTCCGCAACTAACAATTATTGATGTCATTATTCATTAATATGTATTGATAGGGACAAAGGATGCAGTTCACAGATTACAAAGCCCGCTGAGACAATGTGATTGTGATATTAAGCTTGTTGGCTTTGACTTTGGTCTTTAAAACATAAGAAAATCTTTAAATTGTTGGTTGTTTTGTCTGACCAACCAAAGATATTTTATAAATAAAAAAAAAAGCTAATTCTCCATTTTGAGAAGATCGAAGAGCGTTTTTACTAATTTCTTAAAAGAGTATCAAGTAAAAAAACAGCAACTGTCCAGCTAAGTAACAGTGTTACTGTTTCTGAACAATCTTACTTCAGCACTGCTACTGTTTCGTGTCACTTAACTTCAGACATATACAGCATGTTGATAATTAGATATCTGTAATAAGCTAACATTAGCTGATAATGGCCTCACCTCCTAATGAATCATTATTCACATTCTTACTAAAGTAAAACTTTTAATGGGATGAGAAGTACTTCAGATCTTTGCTTACCTTGCTCAGCAAAATATTTTTAAAAGGATTCCTTCATTTATTTTTTACTTTTATGGAAAATTTAAGAAGTGTTCTATCCAGTTTTGGAGATTGACTAGTAATAATTAATAAGTCAGAATATGACATCCTTTGCTGTCTCAATTTGTATTTTATTTATCGTTTTCTTCCCCAACTTAATGGAAGTGCAATTACTAATGTTTTTGAGTAGCCCTTTAAAAGTTTGGAACAAGCCAAATCAGCAGCACTCCTAGATATGAATATTTATATTTAAATTTCACTGCTCTACCAGATAAAGTTTGTCCCTGGGTACTCATTCAGATGATGTCTTTAGTAAAGATGAATACATTTTTTCTACCTGTCTCACTAGCTACTTTAAAGACTATTTTACTACTATATATCTTTATCTACACACAGTCAAACTTCTGCTGAGGCCGTCCTACTCTCAGAGTCCAGTGGGACTCGGGGACACGAAGGAGACGCCTTTCTGCAATGTGACGGAGGATATTTCAACCTCTGACCCCAGGAAAGGTCTGTGTTTCCTCCCGTCTCTGCTGTTTGTTTCACTGCTCTATGTATTTACAAACAGTGCAGACATCACGTTGTTATGGGATTCATCACTCTGGGTCGAGGTTCAGCTCTGAAGTGATTTTAACTTGAACAGCGGCAGAATTATCATTCAACAGCTGCTTCATGTTGCCTTTCTGTTCACTCGAGAGCCGCTCATTGACATACATGAAAGCATTACACATAATGATCTGTTTGTATTGACTACATTTGCATAGATGCTTGTGGTTTTTTTTGTAATCATCCCCCACTCAGAGAAGAGGTTGTTCATTACTGCTGACTGAGAGCTTGTCTCTGGAGGGGTTTTCAATCAATCAGGTTCAGTGTTTTACAGAATCAGCCCAGAGAACTCCCTCCTGGAGATCCAGCTGGGGACGCTGCCCACCTGGCTGCCCGTGTGCTACGAGAGGTGGAACTCCTCACTGGGAACACTGGTCTGCAGACAACTGGGTTATTTGAGGTACTGGATCTCACAGCTAACAGATATCGCCATGACACCTCCTCAGTTGATTACCTACATTAAGTTTTCTGAAGATTGATGTTTAAATATGCAAATCATGCATTATCTAGTTAAATGTGCACTCATTTGCATAAATTCTCAGAGCAGAAACTGAACATTGGATGAAACCAGGTTCAAAATTCTTTGTTTAAATATTAGAGGCAATAGTTTTTACCGGGGGAATTTTGGGTATCTCTTTTCATCCCTGCACCTATCACAAAATACTCCAAACTGCCATAAAAAAAATCATTTTCACCATGTTTTTGGGCATAAAATGTTGTATAAATCAGTCTATGAATGATACATGAGCAAACCCCTCAGTAAAAACTTCAGAATATAGATAGGAATACATTTTGGGGTACGTAAGTGCTTCTGAAGTGGAGAATGAGATAAAACTCATTTTGGGAAAATGGCTTACATTTGACAAAAATGTTAAATAGGATAGAAAGGGAGAATTACTACTAGATATCACCATAAAACCTCCGTACATTGACTTTTTTTCATGTATTACAAGTTTTCTGAGGATTGCTTACGCATTTCAATATGCAAATTAGGTGATAGGCAAATATCCACTATTTTACATACATTTCCTGAAAAGAAAACTGAACACTGGATGAAGCCAGGTTCAAATTCCGTCTTTCATTTTGCTAGCATATTAGAGTCAAACGTTTTTATTTAATTTTATTCAATTTTGAGGTACCATTTTCTGCTATTTAACCCTTCCACTCCACTACATTTTGGGGGGAAATACTGAGCCCTTCACCTTGCATGATTGTATAATCAAAAAAAAAAATGATATAGTAGTATACAGTATATACTGAACATAACATAAATAAACGCACAATCTACTTTTACTTGTACTTGATACTTAATTACATTAATTGCCATAATATTATACACAAGTACTGTTCCTGTGGGTGACTTTCCTTTTTAACAAAGTAATATTTAAACATTATATCTTTACTTTTACTCAAGTATGACTATTGAGTACCATTTACCACATTGCAACTAAATGTTCAGGACAGAGATCTGAACTAAAATAGACATCTAAATGTGTATTTGCACATTTTCTTTTGACTCTGAAAGCAAAATAGCTCAAAATCTTAAAATTGTCCTGTGCATGAAAAAAAGTTTTTTTTTCCCTGCAGTGTCTCCACTGAACTCCGACTGAGTCTGGAGCGCCCACTCACTAACTTAAAGTTTAATCTTACGTGCCGAGGCTGAAGGCTCATCTTATTTATGATCCACTAATACCTCTTCTGCACTCCTGCTTCACACCTTATGAGTCTGAATTATCATAATACTCACTCCCGTCCATTTTTTTGCATTTATTCTCTTACCAGACTGACCAAGCATAAGGGAGTGAACCTGACTGATATCGGGCCGAATTACACTGATGGCTTCATTCAAATTACCTCAGACCACAGGAGCAATCTGGAAAATATGTGGCAGCTCAGGTAAGGCAATTTGTCTGAGGATATCAGACTCATAATGATGCAGACAAAATAGTGCCCACCAACACATTAATTATGCACCATTAGTTACTCAATTTATTTTCATTTTTCAGGGGGAGTTGTATCACAGGGAAGGTTATCGCTTTGCAATGTTTTGGTGAGCAAATTCAACTCAACTTTTTGTTTGACTTTGCACCTGACACCCAGCCCTGTAGTTTCTTAATTATACTAAAGAAAAGGCTTCACATCACTGTTGGACAGTGAGTGATGCCGCTGGCTGCAGCACTGTCTGACCAGTCCACCTCCTTTTTTTGATGAATGGATCTCTCTGTAGAGTGTGGGACACGGGCGAAGCTGCCTAGGATAATCGGGGGAGTGGAGGCCACGCTGGGCAGGTGGCCCTGGCAGGTCAGCCTCTACTACAGCAACCGTCACACCTGCGGCGGCTCCATCATCACCAGTCAATGGGTAGCCACAGCTGCTCACTGTGTGCACAAGTAAGATTGCTGACCTTAGCGGACGCCACGACGGAGAATTATCAGTCATTAACAGCTACACCGCATTGGATCCATGACAGTCCCCTCTTATCAGTATCTGCTTTCTCTTTTCTTATCTAAAATGTCAGCTACAGGCTACCTCAGGTATCCAGCTGGGTGGTCTACGCCGGCATCGTCACCCGCAGCTCTGCTAAAATGGCTCAGCACACAGGGTACGCCGTTGAGAAGATCATCTACAACAAGAACTACAACCACAGGAGCCACGACAGCGATATAGCCCTGATGAAACTGCGGACCCCGCTGAATTTCTCAGGTCAGTCTAAGAGCCTCCACGCAAGATAGCAGAACTCACACAAAGAAAATCTCTGGAAAAAGGAAAATCAATACTATGGCCTTGGTGTTTTTGTTTTTTTTTTCATTATGCTGACACATTTCAGCAAACAAGCCTTCATTCTCCTCCCGGGGTCTCGCACCTTCTTAAACATCAGATTCTCGGCCCAGTTCCCTCGAATTCAAGGACACAACCCGGCACAGTTTGAGTCATGCATCAAGGTTAATTACTGTTACAACACTGAGGATTTTCGTAAGGAGAACTAGCAGGTTTTACAAAAGCGAGAGAGATGCTTAAATGTGTGAACACTTGAATTGTGTTGTGTTGGTCCCTTCTCTAACATAGCCCAGCAAAACATTTTTTGTCCAAGGTCAGCGATAGAGACAAAGACTACTTGACTAATCTTAAAAGTTGAAAGCTACGAAACACCTCATTTGTTTCATTATCACCCTTTTAAAACCACAAAACATGTCGCAAAGCAAAAACCTGACTTCGACGTGAACTTTTCTGAATCGGGCCATGTGTGTCTTGCTGATCTTTAACATACAAATCTTTGTAACCCCTTTGGTACCCTATTTTGAAAAACAAATGTACAGTAGGTTAGTGGGGAGAGACAAGTACATTTTTGACACTAGTTGTAGCAGAAAATGGAAATACTCAAGTAAAGTACCTTAAAATTGCACTAAAGAACAGAACTTCAGTAAATTGTGCCTACGTTGAATTCATCATTTCGTTGTTGAAATTTTGACACCAAAATTGTATTTTTTTACCGCGAATGAATATTATTCCCAAATATCGAATTTCAGTCTCCTTGATTTCTACTAGGCACTTTCTAGTACCATTACAACTTTAATAAACTATAAATCTAACATTTATTAATGATGGTTATTATAAAGCGTTACCTCAAAGTTTCCAAGGACCTGCGAGAACCCTGCTGCTACTTTAACAAAGAATAGGTGATAACTGCCAGATTTACAGGGTGTAATAACTGCTGTAACCATAATGATGATCAGTGACATACAACTTTATTCAAAAGGAGATAACGAAGATAGAAGTCTCCAGACAAGTTGAACAAAACTTTTGACTTCAGCAGATGAATGTGAAAACAGCCTAACTCTGCACAGTGAAGGTCAAACAACCAAGTGAAGTAACAATACGAAAAACATGTTTTTGAGTAAAGGGAAGACTTAAGGGGCCTAATTAACAATGGCTTGTGAACTTACCTATATTCAGAGTGCAAGGTAAACTTTAGGGAGCTTTGAAAAAAAGTGTGTGTGTTTGTTTCTCGAAACAGCAGGAAGAAAAAGCCCTGATAACTATAAAAATGATGTGATTTAATCTAAGGTATTGTGCACCAATCTGTCTCAGTTAAAACATCAAGAGGCATATTCTTGTTTTCTCTTCAACCAGATACAATTAGACCTGTCTGCTTGCCTCAGTATGACTACGACCTTCCAGGAGGCACACAGTGCTGGATATCTGGATGGGGGTACACACAGCCTGAGGGTGGTGAGACGCTGCCGCAGAGTTCTTAAACAAATTTACATCTGCTGCAAGTCTAATTCACACGTGGTGATAGAGTGTGCCAAGTGCACTGATGGAGCGGCTTTTAATGTGCGTCTTCTCTAACAGTTCACTCGCCTGACACTCTGAAAGAGGCGCCAGTTCCCATAATAAGCACAAAGAAGTGTAACAGCTCCTGCATGTACAATGGAGAGATCACGCAAAGGATGCTTTGTGCCGGATACACGGAGGGAAAAGTGGATGCGTGTCAGGTCAGATGCATGTTATTAACAGTACCTTGCAGAGGCATTATAAAGATTCATTCTCTCCTCCATGATTAGTTTATAATGAAACACTGGCATAATGAAGGCTACGTGAGTCTGTTTTGAACAGTGTTTGTGTCTACCTCTCCAGGGGGACAGTGGGGGTCCGCTGGTTTGCCAGGATGAAAATGTGTGGAGGCTGGTGGGGGTTGTCAGCTGGGGGACAGGCTGTGCTGAGCCTAACCACCCTGGAGTTTACACCAAAGTGGCTGAATTCTTGGGCTGGATCTACGAAATGATTGAAGTAAACAGACTTTTTAGATATAGAAAATGTTGATATGCGTCAACATTTCATTTCGTTCATTCTCAGTTAATCTGCTTATTATTTTATACATTCATCGATTATGAATTTAGTCTCTTTTCATTGACTCATTGATTTATCTGCTGATTGTGCAGCTGTGGGTACAGTAGGTCTATGCAAAATATCAAAACCTTGACTCATATTAAAAAGCTGCTCACACAACAAGTAATGCATCAATAATAAAGATAATCCAATAATATAATACAGCACTGACAGGGGTCACAACGCTGCCTCATGAGCACTCATTATACATTTAGCTGATAATGCTTCTATTCTTCTGTTTAAATTACTTTTTGATTGAGTGATCTTTTTTCTAATAATATGGAGTATGTTTAATTTGCTATATTTAAGTTCAATAAAAGATTACAACATTTCCTTACACCACTGCAGAAAAATCAGGGAGCAAAATTAATCGTATACACTGCCATTGAAATGATACCATCAGCAACAGGAAGGCATCATAATGAATTCTAATTACAGTTTTACATTGCTTTTAATTTCTGTTTCTCTTTGCAGAGTTACTGAGGACAGCAGCTGAGGACGCGACTCATATGAAGACATTTGACAAATTATAGTGATATTTTTACTTTCAATGTCCGTTATATATTGTACACACAGAGAGACAGACAGGAGACATCAAAATGCATTTTTACGTTATATTTTTCATGTACTGAATATAAATTATGCCTCTTATTAAAAAGTGTGTCTGGTGTGTTTATTGAGCTGCAGTTCTGCTCTTCACCGCCAGGCGGCAACTGTGTGGCGCTTCATCTGCTCTAGTTTCCATAGCAACTGACAACAATCGCTAAACTAGCGTTAGCTGCTAGTTTAATTTGACAGACATTTACTAGTTTGGTACATTCATGTGATATTGTTCTGTATTTTACCATTTACAGCCTTTTTTTAAAACACCTGTAGACAAGTAGGTCTTCTAACTACAACTCACAAACCCTCCTGCAAGTTGTTACATATCAGCCTGCTAAATTAGAAGTTGGCTAACTAACTAGCTAGTGGCTACTTTTTGCTAACTCCAAAGTAACGTGCATACAGGCACCTTAGAATATGGCCTCCATCGGCAGTGCAGAGGATGTTTTAAAGCAGGTCGACCAGTTTTGGTCCATACTGGATGATTTGTGTCAAAACGACCCCGCAGCTTACCGCAAATTCATGGAGACACAGATGAAGGAAGGAGCTGAATACAGCGCGCCGCCTGTGCTCGACTCTTGTCTGTGCACCGAAATACTGGTGAGTTAACTTCGTCTGTGGCAGAGACTTCATAAATGGTAACTAGTTCACTTTACTTAAACTATCAAGCCCGCATTTAAAAACGCAAACATGTACGTCAACGCAGAGAAGCACAGGGGTGTCTCATCAACGATGGCTAAATACAGGTGTTGTACCAAATTGTGTGACCAGCACATTTTGTGACCGGATGTTGCCAATTGAACTGTACTGTATGACTTGATACTGCAGTTCTGACATAGCTATTATGAAAAACAAGGAATCCACAGAGGGTGAAAGCTTTTATGACAGAAACAGTAGTAAAGGTCTATCTATAGATTACTGATTTTGTTTTTAAAAAAAAAAATACACAAAAGTCACAGGCTAGTTGAGTAAAAATAAAAACTACTGTTTGAAAAATATTACTTTGGTCAAGGTGATAGTGACCATACAAATAGTACTTTGGTAAAAGTCGTCAGATATCTCATACAACTATGTACTCAAGTCTCAAAAGTTAAAGTACAAGCAAAATATATATATATATATATTTACATATAGTCTATATACTATGGGTTGACCAAATATCAGATTCGATATTCTGCATTTTTCTGAGCATATTGAGCATTTTCCTGCGCTACTTTGGCTCTGATGCAGCATGCAGTCTGCAATGAAACTAGTTACTAAAGTTATCAAATAAATGTGAGTAAAAAGTTTCATGTCTCTGAAATGTAGTGAAGTCGACGTGTACAATTGAAGTACCAACATTGTACTTAAGGTTAATCCTCTCGCATTACATCGTACAGTTTACATAAAAATGTATCAAAATACAGCTAAGGCACTGTGTTGCTATTGACAATGTAGAAATTATATGTAGATGTAGACATAGAATCTAATTGGTCACAGAATTTGGTATGACATCATCAAAAATGAAAAGAAGCCATTATCAATTATATGACTAAACTGCGCTTTTTTTATGAACTGAAGATATTCACTGTGACAAAGGTCTATCAAATTGAGTGCTGCTGTGTGCTAGAGCTGCAAGTACAGACTTGAAGACTTAAATTAAGGACTTACATTTTTGATAAATCAATATTACTGTTCAGCTCTACTGTCCACCCTTAAATACGAAACGCCCCACGTGTGTCTGTTTATAGGTTAGAAACAGGGTTTGTTTTGACAGCTTCTTTGACAGATGGTGCAACTGTGTCCTCAACAGGGGCCCAAGAAAGGGTTGCTGTACATCAACATATGCAGCTGGAAACGTGTGCCTGCACCTCAGGATCCCAGCAGGCCTTTACCTGCGTGTGCAGGAAAACTGGAAACAGACACAGATGAAGGTCAAGGTAAAAGACAATGCTGTGCTGCAGCATGAGCTACAGAGCCGGCCTTTGTGTTACATCATGTAAAGACCACTATTAATAAATGGTGTTTTTCCTTCACAGGTGCCTACACAGTGATGGATGTGGCTTTAAACCCTGCAGTGCTACAGGACAGTGAGGAAGATAAAGCAGAGGTATATATGATGGCCCTGAGCTTTGCCCAGCAGCAGCTTGGGATGACGTTATCACAGCAGTACACTCTCATCAGCTCTGGCCCAAAAAGTAGCCCAGATGACCTGCACCGCCGGCTTCGTCAGTGCCCAAAAGTCTCCAGACAACCAGACACAGGTAGAGCGATAAGTCTTGTACCCTGGCAAGCTGCTGTAAGCCCTTTGTATCAGAGTTATTTTCTTTTGCTGCTGCAGGTATATCATATTTCACCTTCTACCACTTTTCCTAATAATCTATAGTGTTCCCCTTTATAGCCAGTCAGACCCCGGCTGCCCTTATACAGCAGATCTCCACCCTTCGCTCAGAGAACCAAGACGTGGACATGGCGGCCCAAATTATCCGTCGACCTGCGGAGCACAAAAAGAAGGATTTGATCCAGGTCATCTCCACCTCGTTCGTGCAGCCTCAGAAGCCAGAGTACCAACTCGAGGTGAAGACAGATACAGCAGGAGTTCCTCGCAGCGTGGAGCTGACAGTGGAGCTGCCAAAGGTTTGCTCCATGTCAGACTGCCAGCTGAGAATCTCTAAGGTTGGTGGTTTCACTCCCTTGAACAGTTATAATGAACCACTTTAGAGTCCAGAGTGTGTCGGTGCGTAGTTGGGTGTCATAAAAAATACATAATTGGCCTGTTTCTACTTTTACGTGTTTTACGGTGTGCTGAATGTATTTTTCTCTGCAGGACGACGTCCTACTAGAAGTGGAGGATGTCTACTATTTGCTTTTGGAATTCCCAAAGACTGTCAGTGAAGACACAGCATCTGCCACCTTTAACAAGAAGAAACGAAGGCTTACTATGAGAGTGGATGTTTGCTGAGCATTTTGTACACGGGGAATGGAATCGAGAGTCTTCTGAGAGTGAGAATACCTAAAAATGAATAACCTAACACAACCTACATTTCTGCTATGCATTCTGAAAAGTTGTGCGAACACATTTTACTAAGCAAGGACTCAAAAGTTCAGCCAGCAAGCTAACTGTAAACTGATCAATTCCCCAAAAATAAAGTGATGTTTTCACTGACACAAATATGTTGTTGTGTGGGTAACCCCCCAAAACGACATTAACCCCCCCCAAAAATTGATTGACTTTAATGACAATCTGTGGGGCTTGTTCATTAGTACGTGGGCGTATGAGTGGAGGTGTATAATGGCGAGGAGCTGGTATACAGTGTCATTACGGTACAGCCGAGGAATAATTGACAACCAAATGATCCATGCAATAATTCATGTTTATTAAAACATTCAAACCGATGCGGAACAACAACATCACTATTTGGCAATATGGAACATGTGAAAAAATGTTGGTAAACATATTTTAAGGTCTGAATACTATGCAGTGATTACAGCTTAGGACGAGTTATTTTATGTAAATTCACTTTCTTTCAAGTATTAAATCATTACTGACCATTAATCCGTAGTCCCGCCTATTAATTTATGAGCTGCATACAATGCCTGATATCCAATCCTTCAAAAAAGAAGTGGTACCCAAATGTCAAGACAAACTCTTCATATGAAACATTCACTTTTTAAATTGTGTTTTGTATCGAAATGTGTTAAATCCATTGGTCCCAGTTAACGGTGTTATAACTTCTCTCTTATTATGGCATCACAAGTATTTTGCATTGGAATCCTGGTCCAGTGGGAACAACTGAGGTTTGTAGTGGTGATCTCTGGTTTTCAGGCTCTACCTCCTCTCTCCGTGGTCCTCCTCCACCCACGCTACAATCTTCCCCTCCCAGCCAGGCACGACTGCTCCATCGTGGAATACCTACACAGCCAACACGCAGCATTTACATATGCAAGAAACACTCAATAAGGTACAAAAGGTGCGGCTAGAAATTCAAAATGACTACTCCTTTTTTATCGAATTCTCTGGGATGGAAACAGTCCACCTGCAGTGTTTTCAAGTGTAGCCCAGCCATGGTTATTATTAGCATATCATGCTCTATTACTGGTGTTTCATATTTGCGTTGTGAAGCTGATGTAAAAAGAAGTAGTAGGGCCGTAATTTCACTCCGACGCCTACCTCCTCTTTCACTGTGCCAAACTCGGGGTCGAGGGCCTTGAAGTGGTATCTGAAACTCCCTTGTCTGTCCACGGCGGCCTTGAAGTCTCGCAGCGTCACCTCGCCCAGCCTGTAAGAACACGCTGTCAGTCATAGCCTTTGCTCACATACACCCACGTAGACATTAAGCTTTATCCACCTATATGTAGCTCTGTCGATGCTTGAATCTAGCCATGTGTCCTCAGCGTGCAGCTCTAACGTTAACTCAAGCAGCAATTTGCTGAAACATTGTGCACGCTACACTGAGGCAAACAAACAACAACACTGTTATATAAACCCTCCATCAAGTGTTTTTATTTTCACCTTTTTGGGATGTTAATCAAAAACGGAGTGAGCGAGCGATCGGTGAAGTAGAGCACTTTAGTGGAGACGGCGGTGTCCAATCCCGGGCTGCTGTGTGAGTGGGCCATTTCTGGAAATAATTGCAAAAACAGCAAACTGTTTTTCACAACCAGCGTCTAAAATGGCTCCCACCTCACAGGCGGTAATGCCCTCTCCGTACATAGCAGTGTAATTTAACAGCACAATCTGATTTAACAGCCAGAGTTGAGAATGTTGCAGAGGATGACGAATCTTAAACAGAATAAAGATTTTGTTTGTCTCACTTGAGCTTTGTGGCCAGGAGTCACGGTCTGTCGAGTTAGCTCTGCGTCCTGGAGATTTAAATTCCTCCTAGAAAAAGGAGAGGAAGAAGGATTCATTCACCATGTGACAGATGTGTTGCTGCTTTTTGGATTCGCTCCTGAAAATGGTGTTTGTGTGTGTCAGTGCGCGTGTACCCCTCTGTCCTGTCTGCGCTGGGTGTCCATTGAGTGTAATCGGTCCATGAGGCTGGACACACCCTGCTCCAGGGTGTCCAGGGTGTGATGTTGGGGGTCATGGCCAGAGAAGCTGTCCCTCAAACTGCGCAGTGCCTCCCTGACCAGCTGCAGCTCTTCCCCCTGTGAGAAACACCATCCCGATACTCAGACAGGTTCTATTAATGTAATTTTGTTTTTTAAAACAAAGGCAAAAGAAGAATGAAACCTTGTTTCCACTACTTAAAAGTAAAAATCATGAGATTCTATGACAATAATATGACATAGTACCTCATAATTTTTTATATCGTTCCTCATGATCCTGCTCTTGTGCCTCATAATCTCGATCCAGCACCTCATAATCTTGCTCTAGTGCCTCATAATTTTGATTTTGTACTTCATAATTTTGATATAGTTCCTCTAAATTTGATCCAGTACCTCGTAATTTTGATCTAGTTCCTCATAATCTTGCTCTAGTACCTCATCACTAAAAGTAGTACCTCTTACATTGTATCTAGTATATAATCATTTGCATATACTACCTCATAATCCTGACCTTGCACCTCACAATCTTGATTTATCTCATAATTCTGGTTTATTGATTTATAATTCTGACCTAAAGCCTCATAATCTGATGTCTCATAATTCCCATAATTCATCATATTCTTCACATTTGTGTCATGAAACACTGTGAGTCTATTTAATTATTTTCCTCCAGCAATAAGCCATCGAAATCAACCCAGTAGGAACAATTGATTAACAGTATTGACTAAAGACTGAAAATAAAAAGAATACGTACCGGTGCACGGTGCTTGAATACTGTCGGAGCTGTGGAAGCCACCGAGTTACTGTAACCACCACTGTCACTCCTGAACGACTGCAAAACGGACAACAATAAAAGAAGCACACGTAAATAATGCTGGATGGTTTTCATGTTTAAGAGGATGAGACTGGCTATGTTCTATCAGCCCGGTGGAGGCAAGGCTTCATGTAGCTTATTCCTTTGTGCCAACACATCAGTGAGCTCCTGAGTGACATGGTTCTTCATTGTTATGAACACAGGCACTGTAGTTTATTTTGAGTCAACCCCTCACACAAACACAGCCCTGCCGCTGTAAACACTCATCATAATGTGTATTAATCCACAACTGAAACAGTCCCCCAAATGCAATATTTACCTTTGTTAGAGGGGTGTTTTCTAAAAATTACAGCGCCCAGCTGTTGTTGCAAATTACTTTTGCAGCCAGCCTTATGCATTAAATGACATTTGTGCTTCTTACATCTCATATTAATGGCTATGTTTTTTAGCCTATCAAATAAATTCAACTCCACAAATGTCACAATAACTAAAAAATATCATTGAAACAAAAAAACGCCCAGGAGTTTTGAGGATTAATGTCTTTGCTGCCATCATTTTATATATTTTTTTAAGAATTTGTTCATTTTGATTTGCTTCCTTGTGTGAAATACTTTCTGACACTGGTTTTTAAAAAAATGCTCTATAAAAACTTTTGTTATATGGCTGAAATACATAAAACACATCATGGTTCCTACCCGTCCGAGGCTGACTTCATGCGCTTTATGCTGCACTTCATCGATCTTCTGCTGCTGCTGCTGCAGTATTCGGTCCTTCCGCCCGATTTGCTGCTATTGTGACAGAAAGATGGATGACATAAGTCGGCATATACGTCTGTGTATCCAACAAGTGCACTGAAGTGTGAATAATAAAAGACGATACCTCGTATTCACTGAGCAATTTGTTCCGTTCGCTCAACTTGTGTTTGAGCTCTGCCTGCAAACAGATATATCAGCGTGATGTATGAGTGCTATATTGCTCTCAAGGAAAATCTGCATCCACGCCAGGTCAAATATTTATCGTGTCAAACGGAAATCATCACTTGTCTCACATTTTCCCCTTCCAGCTGATCCTTGGCCATGTTGCACCTCAGTAGTTCCTGCTTTAGCTGCAGCACAGCATCCTCCTGCACTGCCTGGCGCTGCTGCAGAGCATCCTAATGAGAGAGAGGGAGGAGATCAAAGAAACGTCCAGAGAAGACCTGAATACAGATACACTGCCTCCACCTGCCTCATCTACTGCATACGCCCACACCCAAACTTTGTTATCTTTACAAAGCAGTGGAAAATACATATTGTGCGTGATAGAACCTGCAGACTCATCAGCTTGGGATGGCACAAAAGTTGCAGTGGATTGAATTACATCCTTTAATCCATTTTACTCACACACAAAGGATAGAAATTAGAGTAAGAGGTTTACCTTGATGGCCTGAAGGTGGCGTGCCTCCTGTTTGTGCCTCATGAGTTCCCTCTGAGAGCCACACAAATGAACAGAGACATTAGAGAAAGGGAGTCTCTGCTTGTAGTGCAGCTCATCTATATTAAACCTAATTACATTTACTTACTGTACCTTGAGATCAAGGGCTTCCTCCGTGCTTTGGTCCAGGCGACTGCGGATTAGGACCTTCAAAGGGAGAGGGTATGAGCAGCGTAATTAGAGAATGGAAACACGTCAGAACCTATGAGGAGGCAACGGGTCGGCATGACAGCGGGCGAGCAGATCAGAGAGATTCAATTGTGCTCTATATACAGTAGCCACTCCGGAGAGGAGTGATGGCTGCAAACATCATCACAACAGAAGGGCTGACACTGACACTTCACACAGAGCGGCGAGCAAGTGGTGTTTTCTCGAGTTAGCAGAGAGAGGGCACCGTACCAGCTGCTGTTCAGCATTGGCCCGGTTATCTCCGAAGCTCACAGATCCATCCTGGTCCTCCTCGGGGAGGGAGCCATGGAGCAGCAAAGCCTGAGGACAAACACACAAACACACACGTATATATAGACACACAGTGTGAAGGCCTGAAAGCAGGCGCATTAAATATACATGGCAGAGGAGGCAGATTTATTCCTGTGTTTGTATTTGTAAATACAGCAGTTTGGGATTTTTACACTTGGCTGCACAACAAGTTTCCCTTTTCGGCTAATAAAACCAGGGAAGTAAAGTCAAGCTGCCTCAAATCAAAATGAGAAGCACACAGACTTCAGCAGTCTCACCTGCTCCCACCCACAAACATTATACATAAGTTTGTCAAAATAAAAATTACTTCTTTTCAGAACTATTAAATATTTACACTGTGTGGCTCATTTGTAATATTTGCTGTTTTTTAATAATTTTCCTCTTCATTGTGAGATATCGACTGCTTGTTGGCGTAGGTGTACAACAACACATTTTCTCTTTCTTTGGTTTCCTTGCATGTGTAGTTACGTATGTGCGTTTACTTACATCCGACTTGTATGTGGTGATGTATACTTTTGTGGTTTTATTATTGATAATATATTTTGTGCAGTATTTAATAATTATATTGTATTTTTGGTTGTAATTCTTGTATTATCTTTCACTATTCATCTTATATTATCTGAGTGACCTGTGAATTAGGGTGCATTAGTCTCTAAATCCATTTTTGACATCTTATGTAATCATTTTGCAGCACTTTGAATTGCATTTGTTTGAAAGGTGCTTTACAAATATAGTTTGATTGATTGATTGATTGGTAGAGTGCACCAGGTGTTTGAGAGTAACCTAATAATGAGACTGGATTGCTTTTTACCTTCACTTCATTATCTGAATCTGTTCATCTTCTTATTCATATATTTGTTTTTATTTAAGCTATCTGAATCACAGAGAAACATCTGGAACACTTTGGAACCGGGCTGTTTGTTGTATCTGAGCTGTTGGTGCGTCTGAGGTCTGCATGCCCTCTGGTGCATGTGTTCACAGCAGCGCTGCAGTTTGTTTTTCAAGTGTTTCATCACCGGGACTTACCTGTAGGCGGAACACCATCCTCCTGGCCTCCTGCATCTCTTTCTCCAGCTGCTCCTGGTGGGCGTCCAGCTGCTCCTCCCAGGACTTCTCTTCCTCCTGCACATCGTGCCCGAGGGAGGGACACAATCCGCACAGAGACACCTCCTCTGAAAGGGGAGATAACACAAGCAAATGTTTTTGTTTTTTTTCTGTTTTTTTTTTTGGTAGGGTTTCATTTCGTTGCGTCTTGCTCTACAAGAGTTGATGTGCAGCCAACCAACCTGTGACAGACTTCTTCTCTGTCAGCTCAGATTTGTCATCCCGAGGTTCCCCCTGGTCCTCAGACTGATCATGGACTGCCTCCTCTTTAGGGGTGTCAGTGGACTGGGTGATAACATACTCCTCTTTGGGGGAGTGAGCAGGGCTGGCTGAGCTGAGACTGAAACAGATGGTGGGCACAGGCAGGATCGAGTGAGTTTGCATCTCCTGCCAAGTGAACGGCAATAAATAAACCCAGCTACATAAAACAGAGATGTACACTTTAATAACTCCCCAAGGAGCACAAAAATGTGAATTAATCCCATCTGGGCACAATATTTAAAACCCTATCCGTTTTCAACACATTGTGCCCATAGGAATACGCTGTATCACAGGTTGCTTAACCAAATTAATTACAAAACACACCTAACTGGATTGACACCTGTTCAGAAAATACACAGCATGAGCAGGAATGCATGCGTTGGTGTCATTTTCCCCCAAGGAAATTCTTTACATAGTTTGGCCATAATTTCAAAACATAATCTTGGACTGGTTTCTGAACGGCCGTTGTTCATGCAGCATGCATGAATATGTGTTTTGTGTTTTCTGAGAGCGTCTCCAGCAGCCTGAGGTTGAGGCCGGCTGTCATATTCACTCTACTGTGCTTATAGAAATAGGATAGAGCCACTGCGACCTGTGACCTATGGCATTATGCACGGTCCTTTAAACAAGGGATTCCTTCCTTTTTTCCCTTCTGCATCTGCATAGGAAAACAAGCCTGCGTCTGCAGAAACAGGGATAGAACGGCGACAAAATTCCTCACCCTGCTCCTGAGGCCAAAAAACTATGACGGAAAAATAGCTATGCACCCAAACTGTGGGATAAAAACTCTGTTTACAAATGGAAGAATGTCTCGAGGGATTGCATTTGCACAACACATTCCTTCCCGTACACAAACAACAAGACTGAGATTGTGGCCGATGATATGTTCTGCTTATCTAATAGCATTACTCAGCACGACACAAGCAAAATATCACATCAGACAGTAAACAGGATGACTTTTATTATCCGTCATGTTTGAGTTCACAGCCCCTTTAAGGATTAATTGTGCTCATACTCCTGTGACTACTTATACAGTTGGGACTCCGTGTAAAACATAAACAAAACAGAATGGGATAATTTGTTAATCCTTTTTGTCACATACACAAATGAAAACAGGCAGAAGACCTTTCATGCTTCACCTCATTAACTTCTTTGATTTTTGTAAATACTTTACATGCTTATCCAGGATTTGATCCCGGCAACATGTGTCGAACAGGTGAGGGGGGCAACAAAAGACTGGGAAGGTTGTGGCACGCTTAAAAACACCTGTTTGGAAACTTTCCACAGTTAAACAGGTAAATAGACCATAATCACACGGTGGCCATTTTCCGCTGACCTCACGCTAAAGGTGGGAAGCCCAAATGTGTGCAGCTGTGATCCAGATTGCAAATCATTTAAAAGTACGGAATCTGCCAAATCATTATCTTTAAACCTCTAATCGATTTATCAGGAACTGAAAATACAATGGATGATGAAAATCCAAAAGCGACATCAGGCTTTATTTTTTGCTAAAACCGCATATTTGATAACCCCTACCAGTTGACAACAGCTAAATTAGCATTCAACCACTTTCTAGCTAACATGACGCTAGTTTAGGAAAAGTGTCACATTTATTCAAGCCTTAAGGTTAAATGCACAAAATGTGAAGGGATGTTGTGCTGCTGTACCCTGCTCGAAAAACCACCATAGACCAGCATAGCTGGTGACCAGCAAGACCAGCATATGTTGTGTTTTGATGCTGGTATGCTGGTCACCAGCATGGGATGCTGTTGATTGGATGCTGGTGGACCAGCATCATATCATGCTGGTCCACCGGCTAAACCAGCACTAGCCAGCAGGGTACTTAGGCACAACATTGCGCTAAACGCTAACATTAGCATGCTAAATGGTTAAAATGCAGTGTTTTCCTTACATTACTTAACATTTGACCTTCACGTTAAAGTAGTCTAATTAAAAGTGTGTTAATTCACTGTAAGTGTTATTTAAAGTATGATGATAATACCTTATGTTTTGTTGAAGTCAGAGAGGCAATAGTTTAATGAACAATGCTGGCAACATTGATAAGAGGAGGTCAGATTCTTTGAGTTGAGTGGAAGTTGATGTTAACCTAGACGAGACCTCCAGATTCCTGGATTAAAGATTTAAGAGCCAAGGACCAATGACCTTAGCCCCCTTACCCTCCTGCTGTAGGGGTAAACATCATAAACTGTACATGGTGGCACCTTATAGGCCGGATAGAGTTACTCATAAACCTTTTGTTTGACCGTTCTATTATCGGACTTGTCCATCACACATCACCTGCCATTACCACCACAAGTTAATTGCAGCGCTGACATGTTGATGTTTAGCAGGTATAATGTTTACCTGTTAGTTTAGCAAGTTGGCATGGTAACATTTGTGAATTTGCATTAAAAACAGGAAGTACGGCTGAGGCTGGTGGGAATGTTCTGCAGGTTATTTGTTCACAATGTATTGGACTAATCATAATTTTGACCTGAGGTATCATTGAGGTATTTCTGTGTGGACCAAACAAGTGAATCAAACAACCACTGTCATCCTGCTGCTAGCATGGCTAAAGTAAAGAGTAAAGATATTTTTTAAACTTCTAATTCTAAAAGAGTCTAGTCACATGAAAATAGTGTGGCTGCCTCAGCACACTGTGAGACTTAAGATAGTTGGGCACACAGCTCCTCAGAAAGGGTAATTGCAGCAGGTCACATAAAAAAACAAGAGCAGAGCGTTTTATCAGACGTCGCTGTGATTATCCCTAAGTGTTTCTGCAGAGGGGATCAAAGCTGCTGCCTTCAACTAATCTTGTCACTGCAGATGATGACATTATCCAGATACCCTCTGTCATTGTCTCGGGCTGCAGCAGTTCAATAAACTCATTTATTTTAGATGCTCGCTTTGATCTGTCGCTCCAAAAGAACACAAATACAGCTAGACTCGTAACATATGGGTTTAGCCAAAGATTAAGCACTGGGATTTGCAAGAGATGAGCTTCAGATTAACATCATTTGATCAGCAGTGGTGGAAAGTAACTAAATACATTTATTTATACTCCTATGTCCCTACATTTCAGGGAGGAAACATTGCACTTCTTATTTTTATATTCTTCTTAATCGTGCTCCTTCTTACGTACATTAAAAAAATCATTTGATAATCTTATGTAATACAATGAGCTGTTAAAGATTAAATACTGTTTACAGTGAAAACAGCTGTGCATGCGCTTGACAAGGTGCATCTGTCTTTGGATTGTCGCTGCACCACTAGAGAGAGATTAAGCCTCTAAACATCTCAGATGGTTTGATTTCAAATCACATTTTGAGTGTCAGGAAGGTAAATTACAGGTACAATGATCCAGTATTTCTCAAAACAACAGTTTAGAGACAGGTCCTACATATGAATACAGATTTATGTGGTAGAACTATGTTTTTTCTTTGTCTCTCAACCGGAAATCATATCAGATCTCAAATTTATCATGGGACCCTTGAGAGGGGCCTGACCCTTAAATTTGAACCAGTGGACCACCGAACTACATTAAATCTCAAAGAAAAACCTCCATCAGACCAGTTAAAACATCTAAAATGATGCTTATATATTGATGCATCAATATTAAAAATCTTTTATGTTGCACAGAATAATATATCAGTCATAGGTGGCATTGTGTAGTACTTTTTTTGAATAGATAGATATTTTGCTTTAAATACTTGCTCCTGAAGTATGATTTTAACAACAGGGGTATTTTTTACATTATGGTGTGCAAGAAAACTACAAGAAATGTTAATTTTTTTGATGATTGTTGATTCTGGTGGCCATGATAGTGAAACAATGGAAACTTTGTTTTGATGGCGTATCACCAGACCACAGAGCAGCTTCTTACTTCAGGCTGTAAATTCATCAGCAGCAGCCCTAAAAAAAAAAATGTTTCTGAAGTTACTAAATAAATGAATTACTATTCCTGTTTACAGATAAGGCCAGTCCTCTTTCTGATGGTCTTATGTAGGTCATATAGAGACATCGGTATTGAATTGAGACTGTTTCATAACCACTTGAAAACTCAGAATGTGATTAACTTACAAAGTTTAAACATAAACCAGTTAGCAGACTTATATTTAGAAGTTAATCTTAAAGGATTATTTCAATATGGCAGCCTACACTTAGTGCTTGGCTGATAAATATCTGCCCAAATCTAGGAAAAGATGGTGGGTATTTAGAATTAACTGGCACTTTTATAAGGGATGCTTATTTAACTGTGTAAAAAGCATCTTGTATCTGTTATTCCGGTTCAAGTTAAAATGTGTAATCTTTTTATCCCAGCGATGAAACGGAAAGAGCCGTGGATGGAAGTTAGATGGTGGTTGCTAGGCGATAGCAGCTCAGCTCTCACACACAGGGACACACCCACACCTACTGCACTGTAAACACTGAACAATAACCTGCACAGTCAGGCTATCAGAGCCATATTGCTATGGTGAATTGTCAACGCTAACACGGAGGCACACATGCTGATCAAGATGATAAAGATGATGTAAAGTCTCGTTTAATGTAGGCCTCGTGTATCTCTGCTGGTGATTCACTCATGCAGTGTAGACGGAAATAGCAGCTTGAATTGACATTATGTTCAAATGCTAATAAAAAAAAAACAACTCTTACCATTTCATCTGTTTGGCTCCCATGGTGGTGTTTACAGGCTTAACCTCCCATACAGTCGCAGCCCCGCATCTGGGTGATGCTCTTGCCTCTCAGTCAGGACCATAGCCCAAACACAGCCACAGGCAGCAGGGAGGGGAGCAGCCCTGAGAGCAGCAGCGAGAGGAGTCTCCACGTCGCACACTGTGTTCAATCAGAAAAAAACAGCACGCTCAAATCCTCTCCAGCAGCACACTCCTAAAACATTAAACCACCAAAAATCCTAATCAGAAGCCCTGAGCCCTTCCCTTTAAATCATAGCGGGGCTCAGTCCTCAGCTGGCAGAGGCAGACAGACACAGACAGAGAGAGAGAGGGAGACAGAGGCAGAGAGGATTGGTGCTCAGCTACACCAGCGGCTGAAGTCTGCCTGGTTTCTCATTGCACTCGCCTTGTGCCTGAGCTCACCAGCTCCCATTCACGAACACAATGTTTTTTGTTCCTTGCGGACAAGAACTGATGCAGCTCTTGTGCATCTTTTTCACCCTTTCTTCTCTCCGCCGGTCTTTTTTGCATTTAATTCCCTCTTGCCCTCCCCTCCCTCCTTCCCCTTCTCTCTCCTTCTGCTCGGTCGCACTGGCTTTGTACCAGTCCTTCCCTCCTTTCACTGAGCCAGGCTGTCAGACACGGCTCTGTCTGGGTGTGTTTACCCTCCCCCCCACTTCTCCCTTATTCCTCCTCCCTCCTGTCCCCACTGCTCTCCCCTTACACAAGGAGGAGGAGGAGGAGGAGGAGGGAGATTTTTCTCCTTCTTCCTCCTTTCCCTTTTAATGTACTGTATGTTACTGCGGCTAAAATGAGAGACTGCATATGGATTAAAAAAAAGACATGAGAGATCTATATGGTGAGGTTGCTTGTCTTCAAAATCTCGCACAGCGACATACCACACAAGCAGGAACATGTGAGAGGTTAATGATATATTTACACAGACAGAGGAAATAGGCAGTTAGTTGGAAATAAGCAAACAAAGAAATGGTATTTATGGAATGCAAACATCAGCTTGGAATTACTGCTCGTTTCACCTTATTAATTTTCTGCTGTGTACTGTAAGCAACAAGCAGCATTTTCACTGCTATCATGACAGAAAGCCCTTAAAAAAACATTTCAGTGTTTGGCCTTGAAACAGCAGCGCTATCAGATGTTAAAAAAAAGAAAAAATAAAGGTGCCAGAGTATAATTTGAGCAGCAGCAGGCAAACTGAAATAAAAGGTTCCCTCTGACATGCGCCGCTCATGTTAAGTACTCTTCTGAAAGGCGTTTTGGCTGAGCACACTGTCATTAAGCTGTTAGAGATCTTTTCTGGTGTCATCAGCAAGAATGCGAGATAGGCCTCTACGTGGCAGCTCGCAGTCCTGCCCACAACTAAATGGCAGTGTCTTAAATCGTGTATGAGCACCATCAACACACGCTTCAACGAGCCTCTCTACAGTAGAGTGCTGATACAGAGCCAGGAATGTAAGACTGAATTATATCTAACCGGAGTAAAAAGTACAAAAGGATTAGCCTTAAAAATGTGCTTCAAGTAAAAAAAAAAAAAAAATCACAATTTCACAAATTATATGATTGGACAATAATTGTTGATGCATTAATGTTGTGGTTGAGGAAATTCAGAACCCAGCTGCAGAGGGAAAGTGTCAGTCCGAGGATGAGGAGCTTCTCAGCCAGTCTGGTTGGGAGGACCGTGTTGAATGCTGAGCTGTAGTCGATAAACAGCATTCGAACATACGTGTCGTTCTCCAGATGTGTGAGAGCTGTGTGGATGGCCGTGTTTACTGCATCATCAGTGGACCGGTTCTGATGATACGCAAACTGTAGGGGGTCCAGCGTGTCCGGGATGGTCTCTTTAATGTGGGTCATGATTATCCACTGTTACATTCCCCATACAGAGCTTGATGTAGGACAGTACAGCCCCTGTGTGTACCGTCAGGTCCTGATGTTCAAAGACACTCCATTCAGTGTGCTGGAAACAGTGCTGTAGTTGAGGAAGCGCATCTTCAGGCCAGGTCATGATGGTCTTGGTCACTGGAGTTGTGCTTCTTCTTAGAGGTATGTATGCGGGGGAAAGGAGCAGAGAGAGGTGGTCTGACTGGCCTAAGTGTGGGAGTTGTATGCCTCTGTGTGCATGTTTAATGTTTGTGTAAACATGATCTGTTGGTAGAATTTAGGCAGGACAGACTTCAGGTTTGCCTGGTTAAAGTCTCCTGCAACAATTAAGTATATAGGAGATGAGGATAATGTTCACTTCTGTTTCTCCTCAATTTTGCTGATGCGCTTAGTGAAGATTCGCAATTATGTAAATACATAATACATGTCATTTATATACAGTGCTTTCAAAATAACAAATTCCTTATTAATAACTTGATAATACCTCAATCAATTGATTGCTGATTAAAATCTATCTGATGTTTTCACAGAGGAGGTAATGTTTCCAAGGTTTGTTCACGCAAGATTTTGTCACGTTCGCCAACTTCCTTCCTCACTCGCTGATGCATCATCTGATGTTTCACCATAATTCATAGTGATAAGCAATTTAACACAATACACATTTATTTGGCCTTTTTATGGCTTCATTTGACAAGACAGCATGCAGGATGAGAGAGAGGAGGGATCACAGGTCGGGCTCGAACCCTGGACCGCTGCAGCGAGTGGAGCAAATTAAAGATTTCTTTGGATTTGAAACTTTTTTGAAACATCTGGGATAATGTAAGTACACAACTCAATTAAAATACTCAATTTATATAACAAAGGTGTAGTCATTTTAGTCATTTTAAAACAGAAATGTTACATATTATATCTTTATGTGTTTTGTCACATTAATCAGGGCTACACAAGCATCATTGTAACTTTTCTCACAAGGGATCCAAATCTCAGAGAGAGACACTTTAGCTTCTACAGTCTTGTGTGATCCTCAGATGTTTAAATATGTTTTTAATTATGTCTTTGACTGCCAATCTGGTTAGCTCGCAGATTTGGTTGATATTTGCAAAACTGCAAATAAAAGCATCAAGAAACAGAGAAATAGAAAACATTTGGCTAAGCTCTTTTTCTGTGCAGGCAAAGACAAAAATGTCCTTCCAGGCAAGTAAATCAAAGAGATATGCACGTTGGCCTTTCAGATGGAAGGATTCATCTGTTTCCAGAGAATAAGTGGCATGAATATTGAGCAGAAGGAGCTGCTGGTTGTAAGTAGCTTCTTGAGGAACATTTCCTGAAGCAGCCTCCGTAAAGTGCCGTTCCTAATTCCCATTCTTCTGAGTGTCACTTTGAATGTTTTGCTCCAATATTAAAAAGACAAGGACAAACTCAGGTACAGAACAGACAATAATGATTTGGCAGACCGAGCTGTGACTGAGGGAATTGGGGGAAACAAAGTCTTTTCTTTAACAAAGAATATTTCATTCATGCATGGATGATACAAGGAGTGACTTTGCTGTTCAGAGTGTGGTGAGAAAAGTCATTCCAACAACTGGGGAGGCAGGAGGTGAGAAGAAAGCCGTTGTGTGCCACGGGGACAGCATGCAGTCGGCCAATTTGTAAATCAAATGGGTCTCTAAGACAGAACAGATTGTTTGCATGGTCACCATGGACTCTGATTGGAAATTATTAGTGTGCCTGCGATGGAACAAGAGTCACCATCTTTTTTATTTCAGTGACCTTCACTGCAGATATTCATGAGGCGAGACAGGCTGTTAAGATTTCGTCCTTGAGAATCCCATCCATTTGTTGTCAGATAGAATTTAGTGAAGAAGTCAGTGGCTGTCTGGGTTTATTGTTTGGGAGGTAACTCAGGGGAGAGTGAAAGATGATAGAAAAGTCTTCTGTGATTACAAATGAGAGATTTGTGCATTGAATAACTGCCATAGTGAAATAACCTGTTTCATTTCTATGAAACTTTTACAGTACAATGACGGTAAACACAGATTTTATTATTATCATTTTCAATTGAATCATGTTGATAATATAACACCATGACAGGCATGAATTTTGATATAATACCTTAAATATGTGAATGTACATGGCGTGATAATCATCAATTTTCATACCATGGTATACTTTGAAAATAGTATCTCTGCAACCCTAATTTAGCCTAAACTACCTGACAATTTTCAAAACCTCGGAGCTGCATAACCTCCTAGATTTGCTGTCTTAATAACAGAAAAAAAAAAATTTTGGAAAAATATTCACTTAAGGATAATAACAGATGAGAAGTTAAAATAGTTAAGCAGTGCCCTGTCTGAAAAAAAAGCCTGGGTTGACATGGATTCAGGTCTGAACACATATATATTTCTATAAAGGTTTTTTAAGCTCCGATTGGTAAGAGAGTTGAAATTTACAATCCTGCAGTGTCAGCATCACGTTGTTGTTCAAACAGGAGCTTTAAGTAAATATAGAAAACTACACCTGTCAATGATACATTCTCATATTCTTATATATATATATATATATATATATATATATATATATATATATATATATATATATATATATATATATATATATATATAAATATATATATGTATACTGTATATATATATATATATATACTTAAATATATTTTCTCTTATGCATTTAAAATCTTAGTAGCATTTTTATGCTGCAGCTGCTTACAAGGGCAGAACAAAAAACTCTATCAACTGTTGGGTGTTACCATCAATCACACTTCTGATAATATATTATGCAGTATATAAAAGCACAATATTACCAGTGACATGCAGTGTAAAAGTATTTAGTCGTATTAAATGGGAAAAACTCACGTGAAGAACCTGAAAACTGAAGAAAAGGGAGATAGCTGGTGTTGGAAGCTCGAGTAAAGAGTGCTTAAAAAACCAGAGGCAATCCAGGCACTCCAAAAATGAAATAAAAAAATGTATCAAATGTGGAAGGAACTATTAAAAAGCCTTTAATATAGTGGCTAAATCATTGATGACTGGCTTTTTAATGATTTAGCCACTATAATAAAGGCTTTTTAATACTTAATTTCTCATTTGATACATTTCCTTACTTTTGGAGTGCCTGGATTGCCTCTGCTTATCTTAGTATATACAGTACTTGAGTAAATACAGTGGTTCCATCAATGATATAAGGACTCTTTTGCAGCTTTAATAAACAAGAACTGTCACACTTGGTCTATGGTTATCAACAGTTTAGTACTCAAAGCCTCCACAGCTGTAAATTAAACTACTCTGACAGCACTGCACTCAAATCAAGCCAGACTTGTGTGAAACAACAAAGACTAGTTTCAACTGAAGATCTATTTTGAGACTGAATAACTTCAAAAAGGGTGGATTTTTCCTCTAAGAAGGCAGACATTTCTCCAGTCTATCAGCTGTCTATGATTTGTGTCAAAACTCTTCCACGGTGACGGGTGTCAGTGCAATATAGGGTAAGCATCAGTTATCCGTCAGAGAATGTGATACATGATGGTGGGAAACTAAATCCAGCAGGGTCCAACATGCCTGTTGTTGTCAGTGTGACATTAAAAGCTCCGGCAGCTCAGTCTGGTGAAATGTTTCTAACCTACTTACACTGAGAGGCAGCTTCAAAGTGGAGTTTGTGAGGATGTAGCTCACGACTCTATTTCAAAATATGCTGTATCTGCTACATAAAAATGATCTAAAATTAGGTCTAACATACATACACAAAATAGGATGAGGGGTTTGAGCAGATGATAGCAATCTTCCAGTGGGAATCAGTCTGGAGCAGCTTCATACATGTAACTTTAATTAGGCTTCCTGTATTCTTTATCATAGTGCGCCTTTAATATGTTGTCTTACATAACCACCAGAGTGTTATAAATAGGTTGAAGCCTAATTAGTTATTACAAAGCGATCCATCTTTCAACATGTGTGTGGATACATTACCAGAGCAGTTGTACATTGTTTAAAAAGTACTGTGGATCATCATAACCTAGATAGCTGACTTTGCACCAACTGTATGTATGAACTTGTGCACCCCTCTTAAGACTTTACGTAAGTGCAACTGAACTGTAACTTCTTTTTATGTGGGTCAGATATAAATCATGCCCGAACACGTCTAAACAAGCTTAACACAACCCAGAGACGCAGCAAGCAGGGAGAAAAATATAGCATGCTTTTGTTAACATACATTTTTAATTGTGCTGTTTCTTTTTATTTAATTATATTTGTATATATTTTTGCTTACAGGGGCAACACTTATTCCAGATATAACATGAGACTTCAAACAACTCATAACCGTTTGCATCTATCTTGTGCAACTGACATGTAGAACCTGAAAAGGAAACATTTTGTTCTCATGGAGCTAATTCCAGTGGTGGAAAGCAACAATTTACTTACCCTACACTTTTTATTCCTTACTTTTGATAACTTTAGTCACTAATTACTTTTCAGGTTCAGATTAAAGCACCTAAAAATCACAGCTTCAAACTAATTTTGATGTTACAGTGTCTTGTAACTGGGTGACTGTATCTGTGTCTGTCATTACATACATATTTACTTCAATATACAAGTTTTCAACACATAACATTGCTATGATGCAATGAGTTTTGATTGTAGTTAGCACCTACACTACCATTACATTACCTCTGACAAATTGTTACTGACCTGGTACTTGTAATTGCGAAACTGTGGGGACGTCAAACTGCACAAAAAGCCAATTTCTACATAATGTAGATCTAAAGTGACGCGGGACTTTCAGTTTTTGTTGATCTAATGGCACGTGCTGGCCGCAAGTCCCAGAGAGACCATAGCATGGATCACGAAGAAGTAATTTATTTATATTTGATTTTAGATGTGATCTTAGATGTGATTGCACCTGAGCACCTGACAGGCATTAATAATAACTGTATCAAAATAGCAGTCTTTTCGCTGATGGTCTCATTTGCTGCTATAGGTCATTTATAATCATCAGAGGAATCACGAGACTGTTTCATAAACACTTAAAAGTTCCTTGAGGTCACTTTATTATTAGAAAATATAATCAACAATACATTGTTTCTACAGCAACAGTACTACATATTGGCTAAAATGTAGGCTGTTTAATAGATTAAATAAGCAGCATACACATGCATCATCTTCATCTAGTAATACTTAATATTTGACTTTCTTCTTCATTCACTGGTTTATTGTCTTTGTCTGTTGGTCCAGCTAACCAAAACAATGAGCTAGTGTTGACTCACAGTGGGACCATCACCACTAGCTTCCATTTGACATCACTGTGAGCCATTTGATTCAAATAAAGATCGTTATTTTACTGTACATTTTTGGTAGTTCTTCGAAAATAACATCCTCTTTTATGCTACATTAAATATTTTAAGAAGCATTTGCAAAAGCAGTTTCATATCAAGTGTAATCAAAATTAAAAGGTGCTTAAAAAAAAGCTTGTCTCATGTCTTCAGTAAAATTCGAGGTTAAATTCGCAGTGTTCAATATCCACCAGCTGGAGAGGTTCACGCCATGATGATTGACGGACTGTTGGACCTATCACAATTCCGATTTTTCAACCGTCAGTGACGTTACCGTGCGTCAGCGTCAGTAAAGCGGAAGTAGCGGTAGAGGCTGTAAGCCGTGTGTTTGTCCTTCTTGAATGCTACTCGTTTTGAAAAGGTACAGTTTGTACACATGAACGAAATGATGTTGAAGGTCTAACATTAGTTTTTAGCAGCAGGTATGTCTTATTTCAACAGCCACTGAGGAATAGTTTTTAAGCAGCTTGTTCTTTTTGCTTGAATTGAATTCTTGTGACCGGATCTCTAACGATGTTAGCTAGCGAGCTAGGCTAACAACAGATGATGTTGAGCGTTCATGTAACAGTAATTACGGCTAACGCCATAGTGTACCCTTATGTTTAGGTTTAAAAAACAATAATCAGTTTTGTCTGGCAATGTCTGACATTTATGTCATGCCAGGTGTCATCATGTCGAAGCAGCCACTGGGGAAGACACTGTTGAGGAATGTAATCCGCCACACAGATGCCCACAACAAGGTGCGTTTGCGTGGCAAGTGAGAAACACAGGCTAAAACTAATGCAACCTTATTCAACAGCATGTTGATAAATGCTACCTTCATGATGCTCGTATTGCCCAGTTTTTATTGGCACTGTCATTTTGGAAGGTTTTGATGTCTCTTGTATTTTTACTACCCTCACTGATACAAAAGAGGCAAACTAAATCACATAAACTGGCAACTGAGGCTATGGAGGGAAACATCTTGTTCGCCACCATAGACAGCAAAAACCAACAGTAAGCATAACCACTCATATTGTCTGAAGCTTATTGATCAACGTTTAATATCATTTGCACAGCTGCAATTAACTATTATTTTCTTTTTTGGGGTAATCTGCTAATTATTTGCTCACATTGATTGCTCCATAAAATGGCAGACGTGAATGTAAAATGTATAAGGCAAAGAATCCAGCAAGTCCTCACATTTTAAAAGTTGGAAAAACAGTTGTTTTGCATTTATTCCTCATGAGTTATTGAAACACATTAGGATTTTCGGTCCAGAAGATAACTCTCACAAGTTTGTCCTTTCTTGTGACATAGATTAAGTTTTATGTTCTGATAAACATGTTTAGTTTCAGGACCTGATTTAAAGTCATCTCATTCTTCACCCACAAGTCTTGAGAAATGTATATAACATAATTATATATATTATATAATAATATATATAATGTAAATATTAGAATCCTGTGCACTTGAATGCTTTTGTTGAATCCCAAGAAAAGTCTTCATAATATACCTGTGTCTTGGCATTCTTTAATGTCTTTAATTGTTGACCCACTGCAGATCCAGGAGGAGATGGAGATGTGGAAAATGCGAGGCATGGAGGTCCAAATGTCCCAACACAAACCCTTCTCAGATAAAGAGGGTGTCAGGTGGGGACAGTATTTCATTTGAACCACCTGAAATCAATTAACCACAAAGCTAATTCAGTAATGTGTTTTATAATATAGTTCTCAGATTAGTAAGCTGTTGCTGTATGTTGCCATTGTCTTCCAGGAGGCAAATGCACTGTGATCGAGTGTCGGATCAACCCAGGGACCTGAGTAAAAGCAGAGTCTCAGAACATGATGACAGAGAGGCTCGATGTTGGACTCGCAAACTGTATGAATTTGAGTCCAATGATCCTGACAGGTACAGTATATGATGAAAATCTTCATATGTTTTAGCTTTTTGCACTTCATGGGGCTAACTCAGGGTAGATAATTTCTGAAAGGTGAAAATGACAAAGAATTGATTTTCTTATTTGTAATCGATTTATTTATCATTGACAGAGCACATTTATCCACACTGTAATGTATATGTTAGGGAGTTAGACCTGAAGGACAAATTCACATTCTCACTCTATGTGTTTACATCACAGGTGGGGACATAGTGGCTTCAAGGAGCTTTATCCAGAGGAGTTTGGAAGTGACAGGTAAGCAAAATCACATCAAATATGCAGGAGATTAGACCTGAGCTACATATGCCACTCAGGTTTTAAAGGGGCACTCCAAAGACTTAGCACTTTACTTCCATAACATTGAGGATCATGTTGGAGAAAGATGATGCAGAGGTTCCTGACTTCTGGTCCCTAGGGTCCATCTCCAAAAAATCCGACAGCTCCCATAATGCAACTTGATAGCATATTTCATAATGCAACGTTCATTCCAAGTTTCTGACTTATGAATAACTCCAAAATGTCAACTTCAGATTGGGAAACTTTCTTACAGATAAATCTGCCACTGCACTTAATATTACAGAAATACCTGAAAACAAAACAAACATGGACGTCTCAAATCTGCCAATTCTTGTGGTTCATTGAAATAAACCCACATTTCATTTCAATCTACAGTTATACATTATTTTACTGCTCACACAGACAGTTTCATGATTATATACATCTTGTTTGTGTGAACACCAACATCATGAAGGATTATTTCTCCAGTGCGCAACTACAACTCCGTGGCCAAGTAGTTCCCCTTATGATTAGTGAAGTGATCTTGATGTGTAAAATAGGTGGATTGCCCCTTTAAGGCATTGTCAGACTAAAATCCTTCCATACTCTCTCTACCCTTCATTTCATATTTACAATTTGTTTTGCCCTCAGTGAAAAAAGCAGTGATGCAAAGAATATTGGGCACCACAAAGTGAAAAAGCCCAAGTCCAAAAAATCCTCCAAAAAGAAGAAAAAGAAAAAGAAGAAGAAAGATGACGGGGAAAAACGTAAGAGAGCAGAGTCCACGAGCAGCAGCGATGACAGCAGTGATACTAAAGACAAGCAGAGGACGAAGAGGACTAAAGGTCGACGTAAAAACAAGAAAACTGCCAAAACCAGAGGGAGAGAGGAGGACAGCAGCTCAGGGGACAGTAATGATGAGTACGAAAGGGACAGACGGACTCACAATCGTAAAAGGCGAAAGCAGGACTCCCACAAAGACTCAGACTCAGGGCCAAACTCAAAAAATAAGAGGAGGAAAAACTGGAAAGCAGCAGGTGAGGAGAGCTCACATGATAGTTCAGGAGACTGAGATGAACAGACACAATCAGCCCGACAGCTCAGGAAACGACCAAGAATACCACAGCTGATTCGTGTGTTGGCCTTAACTTCATAGAGGGCTTTTCACTGCTGCGCCTTTCTGTAGTGTACTTTGTTCGACACCAACAAACCTGCACCGTCGATCCTCTCTGTGGGCGTTCTGTGCAGCAATACCTCACCCACCTCTGCAGACGTTTGAAGCATGCTGCACAGACAGCTTGAAGAGGGATGTCGGGGTATCCATCGGCTGCTTCATGAAGGATTGTGTCGGCTGCAGGCTCATTGATTTGAATCATTGACTCAGACTGTTTGCCTCACAAGAAGCACTGTCCTGAATTGACCACAGTTAAAGTACATTTTATTTAAGAAGAAAATGTTATGCAACCTCCATCGCCAGTGATGACAGAATTTGCATTTGATTTTATTCATGTTTTTTAGTTTTTTTGTACATTTTAATATTTGTATACAGCACGTTGTCATAGGTGGGAAATAAACTTCTATTTTGCTGTTTTTAGACACATTTTTGTTATTTAAAAAAATGGTGGAATGTTTTTTATTTTATTTTCAACAATAAGTCTTGTGATATTCTGATTGTTTGTTATTGTCAAAAAATCATATTGAAAGACCAAAACCAACAGTGAACCTATCTGACTAACAAGTATTATCTGTGTAGGTAGAGTCTGGTAAAGCTTAGGGAATGGACGAAGATGATTGTGGGGAAGAGGAGACCATTACATTATTATCTTTTAGTATCCTCTTGCTGAAACTTTGGCTTTTTGGGAGAGCAAGACTGTTAATGACCAAATATCTGCAAAACTAATGACATTTGCACCAGCCTCAACTGTACTTTGTGTTAACTGCTGATTAGAAAATGTTAGCATCCTAAAATGCTGTGCACAATATCAACTTTATAGCATTTTCTCTAGGTTTGTTGAAGACCTGAGGGCACATATTTGGCAGAGGATTCAGGGTCCTGCCATTTTTCAGTGAAAAAAGAATATGCAGTTTAAAATAACTTTGGATCACTGTCGTTATTGTATCTGTGTACAACAAGTTGGAACAGTTAAAGCAGATAAATCGACAGAAGCTGCAAAAGAAGTCCATTTTGGACCAACTACAACCATTACATCTGGGGAAAGTCATCGAGTTCTGATCCTCTCCACGCTGATTATACATTAATTTGTCTTAGGTGGTTCCCAAAACAACTTTGATCCTGTGCCTAAGCCTTATTACAGCAGGATAAACCCTGCCAGGGGATAAATTGTTTTATTTCAGTCTTCCTTTTCAGTGTAGTTCAGTTACATAAATAGGACATTCTTCCCTTGTGCTATGGTTCATAAAGGTGCAGTTCAACTTCTTCTTTGACAACAGTTCTACCTCTCAGTTAGGGTTTTATTTATGGTGCACATTAAAAGTTCCATTAAGAAATTAAAGTTTAAATTGGGGTAGACATTCAAACAAATCATTTTGATTTAAAGCTTATATCATTTAAACATGTTGCGTGGTTTTAGCAGGTTTAGATCTAAGTGAATGTTATCAAGGCTGCAACTAATGATGATTTTCATTGTTGATTAAATGATCAGTTGTTCTTGCTACAAAAAGTATGAAAATAGTGTTTAAAATGTTGATCCGTGTTTCCCAAAGCCCAAGGTGACGTCCTAAAATGTCATGTTCTGCCCATCACTTAAAGATATTCAGTTCACTTTCATAGAGGAGCAAAGAAACCAGAAAATAGTCAAATTCAAGAAGCTGGAAATCAGAGTTTGGACTGCTTCCTTTTTCTTCAAAAGTGAATCAAACTGATTTATGGATTATCAAAATAATTGGCTAATCGCTGCAATTCTAAATATAGTTTTCATACTGTTCCTTATTACTCTGTGCCATAGACACATCGATGTGTGACTATTGCACTGGGTGACTTATAAACAAAAAAATATAGAATATCATTAGCCTTATCTTTTAGCAGAAGTAGTTATTTAGGTTTCATTACGTCGCTTTCCCCACATTTTCATTCGACCCCTTAACATACTGTACTATAAATGTGGGAAGCACAGTTTCCTCCCTTCTGCTGAGATAACATTCATATGTGTCTGGAGCCAGATAGAGCAATGTAATGAGGTGGCAGTGTGAATCTAGATAAGCGAGACAATAATTTACACTTTAATACCTGGAGAGAACCTCCACTATGAGTGAAATTACATTTCTGACTGGAGCTCTTGTGATTTTTATGGATTTGTCAGGCTGTTTGTAAAGAAGAACGCCTCGCTGCTGCTCCGTGCCAGATAGAACCTGCAATCTTATTATGATGCGGGAGATACACTTTCATAAGCAGCTACTCGTGATCAAAGTGAATTACTTTAGTGATTTGCTGAAGTGCTATTTGACTAGGAGAGCAGTCACTGAATGGTTCAGCAGGTTTCCATCCCATGTAAGTTCTTATATTGCTGAGGTAATGTAGTGCTTTGGGTGGATTTAATGCCTCAGAAAAAGACTCTGCAACATCAAAAACAGCCCTGAACACAAAAATTGAACACTGCATTCATGTAAACAGCACTATTCAAACCATCTTACCATCATGTTCTGAGCCGCCGGTCACTTTAATCCTATCATACTTGTCAGACTACGTTTGTATTTAACAGCCGTAATGTAAATAAACCTGGTAACAAGCGGGCCCGAGCCACTCCGAGCATGTATTTTTAGATAATCTGATGCTAAAGGAAGTGTTGGTAAACTATTTTGAAAGTGTGTGTGTGTGTGTGTGTGTGTGTGTGTGTGCTAAGAAAAAAGCCTGAAGCACTTTGCTGAGTCTGTGTCAATAGGCTAAGTGTTCTCTCTAAGCAGCAGAGAGTGGGCTGTGTTGAGCTTGGCTGCAACTGCCCGAATCTTGGAAATGGAAAAAAGCAAACTAAATTCGGCTGGTCAAATCTGTATTGACAGAGGTTTTACAGACATATTGTCAAGGTTAATAGGCATTTGGCAAGAGGGCAAAATCACAAAAATGAATGTTATAGCTAAATATATATCTAGTTATGAGAACATATTCATGAAATAATTATTAGTAGCATTTTTGTTCTTGCTACATCATAAATAATGAAAATACACGTGCGCCTCATACTGTAGCTTTTCAGAAATCCACTTGTTAAAACAGGCAACGACTCTACAAATGATTTAGATGGCAGAAGTAATCATGTTGTTTCCACAAATAACAGTTCTGATCCATATTTGTAGTCATGCTGGAGTGATCAGTTTGGTCCAGAATGAAAGATCCACATCTACGGGATGTACTGGCCCAAAAGATTGTCTTGATGACTTTGACGATCCTCTGACTTGTCCTCTATCGCCGATTCACCAACATGAGGTTTACATGAGGTTTTGACTGAAAAGTCTCAACCAATATTGGGTGGATTGCCATGGAATTTGGAGGCTGTGGTTTGGAACAACATTGAGCTAAATGCTCAAAATGAACAATGTTAAGCATGTTAGCATTTTGTGGCTTAGTACACTGGACACAAAGTACAGCTCAGGCTGACTGGACTGTTTCTGCAGGTATTTGACCATAAATCAAAGGACTGGACTAATTAAAGTTATGACCTCATGATAGCGCTAGAGGAAAAGTCAGAGGAGAACTAAAGTCACTGAGATCATGTGGGCTGTATGGATTTCTGCACCACATTTCTTGGCAGATTATCCAATAGCTGTTGAAATATTTCAGTCTGGACCAAACAGGTACAACAACCAACAGGCTGACATTTCCATCCTGCAGCCAGCATGACTAAAGAAAAGTATGCTGCAAAGGTACAGTGTTGTTTTTATGTCACTGCTTTTTACTATTGTTGGGTTTTAGTGTCTAGTGTAGAGTGTATACCTCCACCAAGTCCAAACAGACCCCGTATTTCGTCATAGATTTTCCTGATTTTCTTCATCAAGATCCATGCAATACGTGCTGAGAAACTAATCAAAATGTTAAAAACTGCATGATCTTCCTGGATCTGTCCTTTTATCCGGATCCACACCAAAGTTAATGGGTTCTATTCTGGGCCGAGACCCACCCTCCTTCCAAGTTTCATGGAAATGTGTTTAGTAGTTTTTGTGTAATGCTGCTGACAAACCAACCAACAAACCGACACAGGTGAAAACAACCTCCTGTGGTGGAGGTAATGAAGATGATTTTACATAAATATATGGTGATTTTTGCCGGGGTCTGTACCAAACAAGCATATTCCTTTTACGACTGCAGGCTATGATTTGTAGGCCGGCACATCTCTGCAGCACCACAAAGCTTGATTTGTAACGGTATGATGTGACACATTCTACCTTGCAGCTCCTGCGATTTGGATGTTCCACTGGGCCATATTCATTTAGGACTGAACACGTTCAGTTTGGAGGCCATTTGCAGGTTCTCTCTGCCGCAGGTATCATTTTTGTCAGATAAGATCGACCAATCACAGAACGGACTTATACAAATTGTGCATCGGCGTCAGAGTTGCACCACAGCTGGAATGAGGTTTGTAATTTTGTCGAGCAGACAGCATGGTCGGCATGGATAAGACTTTGAAGCTTATACTTACTGAAGCGTGTTCAAATTGGACTTTTCAAAGACACATTACTATGCATTAAACATACAGTAATGGGATCTTCAGAGGAAAAACTCCCCCTCACCAAGTCAAGGCACTTCTTTTTTTTTGAAGTCACTCAGAACTGCTGATGAGACACAACACACTTTGCTCGACTCTGAGTGTTTGCTAGTTTGGCTGCCCCGGCCAAGTCTCATCCTCCTGTCTCCTGCCTAAGCAGATTTTGTGTTGAATAATGGTTACAGACAGGAGCAGACTAAAAAACTTCTTCTGGTCAGCAGCACATTTTCCAGACTGGAGACGATCAGTATTTAATAAGGGCATGGACACGGCTTAGAAAACGTGTGCACCACAGACTGACAGCTGAGCATTTAAAACTCTAAAGACTTGTTCGGAGACAATGACTCAGGCTGTGGGATAAGATGTGAACGTTTTTTGGCTAAGAACTGGTTGAATGTGATGAGGGAAGAGGACAGGATGACCCCCTTCTTAGACTGAATCCTCTCCGCCACTGAGGATGCAAATAGGAGATTCGAGAGGATTGGAAACATCCAGTGTGACTTATCTCTCTCTCAGCTCCGTGTTTTATCTCTCTGCTGTCCACGCAGCTTCGTTTCATCTCGGCATGTCCTAAGTAGCTGTAATCAGAGGGACAAGGGCTGGTTTCTGGAGCGGCGAACAAATATCCCTCATCCACCCCGATCGTATCTTCTCTCAGCGTCACGCCTGTTTGTCACCCTTGTGAGCAGCATTTAGACAAACAACAGTGGAGAACACAGTATAATGTAGTTGTTACCACATTTATCTATATTTTTGAGTGTGTTTTTTTAGTGTCCTTTCCGTGAAACATCTGTACTTAACATGAATATTATGTTTTCTGATAACTCTTAACTTTCTCTTCCTATATTTGTAACCAAAAATCTGTCATTTATTATCATAACATTGAAAGACAGGGTTGTTACTTTACTTTTCATGCAGATGAGGGGCATTATTGATCATTTGTATTTGACGTCACTGCACTCCACCCTCCAACATCACAAGTATGAGTTCAGCCCATTAATGTGATGTGGGGTTCAGGTAGCCTTGCACCAAAATGTCCTACAGAGGGATACTTTTTACTTTTATACCTTGATTACATTTACGAGCTTGTAGTTAATTACTTTTACTCGAGTAAAGAAGTTGAATCAGTCCCTTTTTTAACATCAGTACTTATTCTTCTACTTGATGTGTGTACTTTTTTGTCATATTTTTTATATATTTATCAGTCATTTATTTATTGCCAATGAAGGTCATGAGATGTGGCTGAAAGCTCGAAATATCTTAACTGTTTTTAAACAGTTTGTAATGTAAATGAACAGTGACACAATGTTTTCTAACTGACTTTTGTTCATTTGTTCACAGTGTTGGAAACTTACTGTACAATTTTGAAGTACTTCTACTTGAGTATTTCCATGATCTGCTACTCCACTACAATTCAGAGGCAAATATTTTAATGCTGCTACACTTAAGTGACAACTTCACACTTTGGAAGATTTAGTTTGAAGATATAAAATGTAATCAAAAAATACATAACGTGATATAATAGATAAACTGTATCCCCAAGGGTAAATTGTCAAGTTGCACAGCAGATTTACAAAAAAAATGACATTAAATTAGTTAAACATCTAAACCAACTTCAATATTTGAACATATAAATGCATCAATAATCATAATTCAGTAATTTTATATTTCATTCTATATAATGAGTACCTTAATTTTGATGCAAACATTTTTGTACTTTTTCTCAAGTAAATATTTAGGTGCAGTATTTTAACACTATGGTTTGGCTACTTCTTAAGTTCAAGTTCTGAGTGCTTCTACCACTGTTTGTAATTATATATCATTAAATATGATTAGAGCTCTGTCATTAATCATTCAGTCAGTTATACAATGTAAATGTGGGCAAACACATTAATAAACACTTCAACAAATGTCCTCATCTCTGCTTACAACTACATTACAATGTGTTGTAAATCATTTATAAACTGTCTGCAAACAGAGACTCTTATAAGAGTGCAGTAAGTTTGGTTTAAGTGTTCTTGAGAAGAAGCTGAACCTTAAAAGCAGGATGCTACACAGGCTCTCTGCTAATAAAAGGTCATTATAATGTCCTCATTGTGAACTTTCAAACGCCTTGTCTCCCCCTAGTGGGATCCTCAGATCTTACACCCTTGTTAGTAACAGCTGGCTGCATTTGAATTCAGCATCATGTCCAGTTATCACCTCCCTCGCCATCCCACACCCCCCACCCCACTCTGCTCTGTGCGCCTTTTCCGCCGTGCCGCTTTCACAGAAGCCTTATAAATAGCACTCGGGAATCAAATATTTATCATCTCCAATTCGTGTGTCCCCTCCCCGCCAGTGGATGCATACAGCTGCTCCCGAAGAAGCACAAGAAGAAAAAAAAAAACGGATACAGTTAACCCACACAAAAAATTTAATACCCCTCGTGAGGGGATAAATGGTCCAAACTTTGACATACTAAATAGGGAGAGGTGTGATGACACAGGTTTTTAATGTAAAAACTTGCAGCCAACACCCAAATGCTTGTAAAAAGTCATGTGACATATGACTTACTTACTTACATAGTTAGTACACATACACCAATGTTTTTAATATACTTATATATGTCTTTTTTGTTTTGTTGTCTTTTTATCTAGACCAGCCAGATACAGTACCGATTAATATACAGTCACATCTGGAACAATACTTATTTAACATCATACAGTCCGACCGTCAAGGAGGAATCCGCGCTCGACTTCCAGGTCCATCCTCCCTATGCTAACATTAGAAATCGGCGTGTGTAAAATCCTGTTCTTCTTTTTCATTATTATTATTGTATAGACTGGTGGTGATACTTGTCCTTGTATCTCGTGTCTTCTGTGCAAAAGTTTTTTTTTTTTCTTTTTAAAGAACCAAAAAACATGATTGACATAACAGGATACCTGGCTGTTTCACTTTACAGTTAATGATGAAGTTTTTTTTTTTATAATTTTTTTTTTTTTTTTTGGTTTTTCTTTTTTAAACAATTAAAACAGTCACATCCAGACGCCACACTCCCCCCTTGGCATGTCACAGAAAAACAAGGAGAAAATTTAAAATCCAAAGAGGCGCCTCCCGTTCTCAGGGTCAGGAGGCAATGATAGAGAGGAAGGTTTATGACTACAGTGAGCAGCATCCTCCATTCGTACATTTTTCAGAATAAGGCACTGCTGCATAAAGAAAGGACATGGCCGACAAACCTCTCTGGGAGTATGACGCGGAGGCAGGATGATGGGAGACTCTGTTCTTCTCCAGCAACTCACAGAAAGTTTGCATGAGTAAGTAAATGTGCTTGTGTTTATCATTTGCTGTGCGCAAGAGAAAGAGTGTGTCATATGGCATGTAGACTTATTTGTGTTTTTACATGTGTATGTTTGTGTGGCTGAGCCGTTTTTTTTTTTTTCCTCCCCCCCCTCCTCAGACTGTGCTCTCAAGCATCCACTCAGTGCTGCTGAATGTAACTCTCCTGTTGGCGAGCGGCGACGACTCCATGTTGAGCTGGTTGGTGGACTTGTGCCACCTCGTCCTCGCTCTGCGCGGGTAACTGTGGCTCTGAAAAATGGAGTAATCCCCTCCGTCAAAAGAGAATCTGTGCCTAGTTCGTGCCAGCTCATTAGGGAGCAATCCCATGTTGGCCAGGGCACTTTTCTTGTCCTTGAGCCTGGGAGCCTCCTTGGTGCCAGCGTTGGGGCCTATGAGACACAGGGACATGGTGGAGCCCGTCAAGCTACTGTCCGTCTGCGTGTCCTCAGATGGCGGGCCAGAGCGCTGTGCGTCCAGGCTGGTCCTCCTCTTCATCTTGTCTGCGCTCAGAGGAGGCAGCTCCACCTCCAGGATTGCAGTGGTGGCTGCCGGGTCGTCCTTCTTCTCGTTGTCCACCCTCAGCACCAGCGCCATGCACTCTTTAGGAGCCTGAGCCTCGCGCTGTCCCTCGTCGGACGGCTGCTTGGAGGCGGAGCGCTGGAGCCGCTGCTGGCTGCCATTGGTCTGAGAGTGCATGCTGGAGCTGACCTTGGTCTTGCTGTCCTCTGGGCTGCTGTAGGCCTTGTAACGAATCATCAGGATGATAATGAAAACCAGCACTGAAGCAACAATTATACCGCCAATAATGATGATCATAGTGCCTCCCAGGAACTGGCTGTGCATGAAGCGGCACTGGCTGACCTCACTGGCTGTGTGGAACTGCACACAACCGACCACACGTGTTGCCGTTAATGATGTGATGCCGTCGTCGTAAACCGCCAGCACACAAAGGTCATATTCGCGGCCCGCAGCCAGATCATTGATTAAGAAGTTCTTGCTGGTAGATGGGATCATTCTGCGGGGAGAAGAAACATAGTGCGGTGGTGAAGATGTGGACGATTAATCATCGGAATTACAACACCCACATTTACTGATTTGCATAAGGTGTATTAAATCTCACAAAGGTGTCAGTTCCACACAACAAAAAGACAACAGGGCAAAACGCAGCTCCAGCATTAAATATTACTCATTCGGGTAGACAAACATAAAAAAGCACAGCACTTCATTAAAGTTGACTTATGAGAGAGTATGTTACATTATAAAATAGCAGTCGCTCCACTGGGTTGTTGTGTATGAAATGACAGCAAGGGTAAACCGCAAGGTGATAAACAAGGCAGAGGAGGCTCACTGTCTAAAGAATATGCCACAACAGCTGCGGGGCTGCAGGACAAGTGAGGCATGATGTGGAGGCAGTTTTGATGTGTGAATACCTAAGGTCACATTTGGCTGGCAACTGCAAGATTACACGACTCCAAACGCAACGGAGAGAGGCATTGTCTTCAGGTCAACATTGGCGTTAATATAATTAGAGGCTTGTTCATTTTTTCCCCAAAGGGAGGCTTCTGATGGTTATCATTTGTAGGTAATAATGTACCACCTAAAGACAAAACAACACTCAGCTCCACGCCTAAACAGGATGAGAAAATTATACAGGAGAGCGACTCATTATATCTGATAAAACCTAAAAAAAAAAGGGAAAGGAGGACGACCACTATTATTAACTCGCTCAGCGAATACATAAATCCTGAAAGACTTCACCGGTTCACCACATTCAGTTCATGTGCAGGAGGAACACATCAAACTCATATCCAAAACAGTATTTTAATAAGGTGTGTAAATGTTTTTGCCCACTATTTAATAAAACAGAGTGAGCTCATTTTGCATAACCATGAGCTGTTTTTTTTTAAATTACAGTACAGGTGTAGATTTGGCTATTATTGTCTATAACTCCATGCTAATGTATTTTCATTGTCCTTCATACTTCTACTACAGTCCATCTGTTTCACTGGCTACTTCTCACATTGGGATTTTATATACAAAACAAGTCATTTAACCTGATCATATACATGCTATGAATATTATATAAATGACATATTCTGCCTTGACTGCAAAATCAAATATTCATCATTTTGG
The DNA here is from genome assembly GCA_963678695.2 of Diplodus puntazzo. NCBI lineage: Eukaryota > Metazoa > Chordata > Actinopteri > Spariformes > Sparidae > Diplodus > Diplodus puntazzo. Next base: position 10,515,104 of record OZ023162.1, on the reverse strand, counting down.
ATATTTTTCTTGACTTATTCTTCGATTGACATTTGAGGGGAAGCTGTACTTTTTAACCTGACAGCTGTGGTTACTAATAGACCCTGACTGATATATTGGTTGACTGATATTAGTAGCCAATATTGCCGTATGTGTTGTCTGATTTGTGCTGATATGGAAACTCTTTTTTACTAGATATTATGATGCTGAAAGAAATGCTTTAAAGTCATCAAATTAACAGTAAAGTTTACCATTTCAGTGCCCTGATGTGATTTTTGACGATAAAATTTATTGTTATAATCGGTATCGGTCTCAGAAATCGAGTCATAACTAGTTAGTTTCATGTTGATATTTTACAAAAATATGATAATCTTATGAAATACAATGCACCAATAAAGCATCATTATGTAGAAATTGGCACTGTGTGCGATTTGGCGCCCCCCCCCACAGTTTCTGAGTGCAACAGCACAGTCATGAATACAGATCCCAGGTCTGTAACAATTTGTCAGATGTAATGTAGGTGCTGACTACCAACCAAACTCATTATGTCCTAACAATGTTATGTGTTGAAAACGTGTATGTTGAAGTAAACATGGATGTAACGCTGTGATCAGACACTCTTGCTGAAGTTACACAGAGAAGAACAAGTAACAGAGACACCATTCTACCTGTTACACTATGACACTGTAAACATGTTTTTTTTTTTTTTTTTTACAAAATAGTTTTCTAACCTTTTTCGGACTGTACAGAAGTTAAGTTGGAGTTTGTTGTTTTGTTTGAGATGTCTTTGAGTTTAGAGCAGCACCAACAAGGAAAGATTTGCCCTCTAAAGTTTTCAGATGGTTTGACATAAATCGTGTTTGAAGCCCAGAAAAGGTTAAATTATCATAATGTCAGAGATAAAGCAGTCACTAGAAAAAAGTCTGAAAAATCAATACAAACTTTTGTGGCAGAACTTTGTTTTGTTTTCTTTCTCCCCCATTAATCATCTCATGACCGCTGGGATTTACTAAGTGACCCTTTGAAAGGGGTCTCACCCTCAGATTGGGAACCACTGGATTAAACTACCAAAATGTAGATAAAGTAGATAAAATTAGCTCCACCTTGAGATACAGGACTTTACTTAATTGCAGTATTTTTTATAGTGTATTGTTGCGGGTTTACCTACAGTAAGTGAATAATCTTCCACCACTGCAACCAAGCCTATCATTAGACAACCGCATCTAATCACACACTGTGTTTCGACCAATTAATCCAGACACTAATGATACAAACGGTTACATGCAGTGAAGTAGTTCGTCCTCATCATATTGTTTATTGTCATATTATATTTTTAATGATGCTGAAAAGGCCTTAAGAGAGCTGGATTTCACAGTCGGTTCAGCTGATTACAAAACTGGTTGAACTGTTTACTGAACCTGTAAATATGTGTGCTGTCGTTGAAAAGCATTAATTCATGGGAAATATTCTTTCTAAGTTTATTCCCAGATTGCATTGTAGGGGTTCTGCTTATTTTTGGACATACTTAATCACATTGCGTCTTTGGGATCTGTCAATCTGCCATTCTGTACCGCCGTGTCATTCAGCAGATGGTAACTCCAGATGTCTCACCTTTCCTCGTGTCCCTACTCTACCACCCTCCCTACCTCCATCCAGACACCCCCTCCACCTCCACCATGGCTTACCTGTACACCAAAGTATCATCTGCCGAGCTGTTGTACTGAATCTGGTACATTCTGATGCCGGGGATATGGCGCTCAGATGGCCAACGTAACACAGCGGAGGAAGAGGTCAGCTCGGTGACCATCACCCTCCTGTCCTGTTTGTCATAGCCCTTGGTGTCATTGCCAGATTTGGAGGAGGTGGTGATGTCTGAGAGTCCCGGGTCCTCACGCATGTGGCCTGTGTTGTTAACAAACAAGGGCAAGGGGATCATGTTGATCTCAACAGCAGCTGTAGCGATGCCTGCAGCATTGGACGCCACGCAATTAAATGCCCCGCTGTCCTTCAGCGTGGTGATGAGAATATCAAGGGTGCCATTATCATACAGGATGGTGCGGGAGTTATTGTGCACCAGCTTTCCATCTGGTGATCGCCAGTGAATTTCTGGGTCCGGATCACCCACAGCTTTGCATTTAAGAGTCACGCCTTGCCCCTCCATCACAAAGGGCTTGGTGGAAAGATGTTTGGTGATCAGCGGAGGCTCACAGATAAACTCCTCCTCTTGGATGGACCAGAAATACTTGTCCATGAGGTGCTCGGGTGACGCGCAGGTCTCCAGATCATCCTCTCTGGTCAGCCTGCGCAGCCAAAGCAGCTCACAGTTACAGTGGAGAGGGTTCCCACCGAAGCTCACAGCCAGGGTGGAGGAGCTGGAGCCCTTGGTGTCAGAGAGCACTTGTGCATGCTGAAACAGGCTGTCTGGCGGCAGCTTCTGCAGCCTGTTGGAGGTCATGTCCAGGCGGACCAGTTTGGTGAGCAGCGTGAATGTCCCCGCTCCGATGTGGTCAATCAGGTTGTGGTCCAGCGTGAGCGTGTTGATGTTGGTCATTCTGGCTATGGCTTCCCAGGGAAGGGTGCGCAGGTTGTTGTTGGAAAGATCCAAGTCCTCGATGGTGGAAACAAACTCATCGAAGGCGGTGGCGGCCACCTGGTGGATCTGATTGTTACCAAGGATGAGGTGCCGCAGGTTGATGAGGCCTGTAAAGTGGTCGTTCTTTATCACGCTGAGGCGGTTGCCGTCCATGTGTAGCGCCCGTAGGGATCGCAGGCCGATGAAGGCGTGGGGGACGATCTGGCTGATGGTGTTACGTGACAAGGTGAGGTGGACCAAACTGGTCATGTTGAAAAAGTCTTTCCTGCGGATGATGGTGATGAAGTTGTCGGTGAGTCTCAGCTCGACGGTCTTGCGGTCGATGGTGGGGGGCACGAACAGCAGACCAGTCTTAGCACAGAGCAGAGTCAGAGTGGGGGAGAGGTGCTGGCAGATGCAGCGGCCAGGGCAGCTGTATCCCTTCACCAGGGCCGCACAGAGCAGCACGCACACAACCAGCCGCTCCATTGTTGATCCGTTTCCAGGTCCTGTACATAACACAGACAAAAGGAAAAGGAGAGAGTCAAAAAATATAGATGTTTGAATTAATAAACAGAATCACAGCCTTTATGAGGGCCTGCTGCAAAAATCCAGAGTCCGACCAAGATTGCTGAGACTGCCAGCAAGGTATCAATCACAAAATGAAATGGAGCTTTTCTGAAATAATGGCACCTGGGATGATGAAAGGCTGCGCCAACACTGTCAGAAGCCCATGTCTCTGTAGCTTTTTAATGGAAATAACAGAATGTTTTCTGTGCCACCGGGCTGCATCAGCACTGAACCATATAATTTCTTGTTTCATCAGCAGACAGTTTTCCTATATTAGGTAACCATATGCCATGTACGTTTCCATCATATAACAAGCCTCGTGCGGTTTTTCTTGCCCTGAAAATCCACCTCAGGATGGAAAATTAAAAGGTAGAAAAGGGCACTTGTCAACAGTGCTCAAGGATTTTCATGACCTTTTCTTGCTCTCTGCTCTCCCTTTTCTTCGAAGATATACTGCAAAAAATTAGACAGAAACCTGTCATGTAAATCACGGCAACAAAAAGTAAAAGGTGAAAACGCTGCTTGTTTTCTCAAGTCCATCCCAGGGAGGCTTTGAGGATGTTCGGATTCTCTGATTCCCATTTAGAGGTATTGATTTCAGTCTTGGAGAGAACACGCCTGTGGTGACAGGAATAAAAAGTGATCCTTTGCTGTAATAACCATAAGAAACCTCAGCGGAGCGCAAAGCAGTGATGTGCTGATGCTACATTGTCAGTGTTGTTCCCCTCTTTGGCATCCGTCTTGATTGCTAATGCCTTAAGCTTCACTGTTGATGAGAGAGCCTGTTAACGCCGATAAAGTACGGAGATGACAACTGACTTTTCTTGTCTAGCTTTTAGAAAATGACTTAACTACCTCATCCAACCCCACTGGGTGACACTTTTGCTCCCAGCCGAATCTAATGTGTCAATCAACGGCATGTCTCTGTTTCGAGGTCTAGCATAGTAATTATTTTTACCTCAGACAGAAAAAGCTGGCTGTGGATGTTCAACACAAATTGTGTCTGTTTTTCATCCAATTTGTCACGACTAATTTTAGAGCCTCTTTATCTGTGTTGCACCATGTTGAGGTGGCGCTGACATCTTTAACACCACTAATTTTGTCCCCAGAAGCACCTAATTCTCAGAGTAGCAATGGCCCTAAATTACGCTGGATTTAAAAACGTCCGGAAATATTTTCGAAATTGAGTACAAGCCAAGCTCTCCTCCTCTATCTCTCAAGCTTCGCCTCATTCATATTGCACAAAGCCTCTGTTTTCACCCATGTTTTTCGACAAAACAAACTTGGGTCTGATAAGAGTTGTTGCAGCATGTCCAAGATAGCAGGACGTGGTGAGGAATCGCGAGTGCACTGCTGTCATTTCACATCAACCTGTGCTGCATTTTTTTCCAGCCAGCAATAAAAAAAAAAATCCCAGTAGCTTTTTCCTTTTTTGCGCTCCCTTGCACACACACTCACACACGCTGCTGACCGGCTACTATCTGACAGACAACAGGGCACCTCGTTAACTATGAAATACTGCTGTCCAATCAGAGCTCTCATTAAAATCTGGGTTTGTCTGATGTCATTTTCTGAGGGAAGTGGAACAGCTTGAAGCACAAGTTAAACCACTGGGAGAGTTTTCTCAAAGGTTGTTGATGAAATTAACTCAACACTGACACTACATTTCAGACTTTTTGAATGTGTGTAAGAAAGACTCAAACCTTCGCCTGGTACACTTCTTGTTCTGACTCCACAGGCTGAGCTGTAACCTTCCCGCGTCTGAAATAGAAACACCTCAGCTGTTTGAAACCAAAAAACGTATCTCCTGTGCAACTTATTCAACAAAGAACGTACACAACAAAACTATTTCCATGAGCAAAAAACACACTAGGTGGTACGCTGTGTGGGAAAATTTCCAAACCCCCCTGAGAGAATTTATTTATTTAGCAACACTCCTTTATTGTTGGCAGCACAGCGCGCCTGCCTTGTCTAAATTAATTCCCCGGATTTCTTTTTTTTAAAGACGTTGGGAAAGTTATTAAAGTAGGCTACGGCAGAGCAGATCACACTTCCTGTTAAAAAGGCTCCTTTAAAAGAACAGTTAAAGGCTTCCAGCACTGCTGTGTTCTCGGATTTAATTTAATATTGTTGCCCTTTGTTAGATTTCAATATAATAGTGACCTTGCCCGATTGTGTTAGTTCTCAGATGCTAAGTAGGCCACAAAGCGCATGGTTTCTCAGAGGACCATCTGTGCCGGAGCATTTCCTGCCACACCGTCGAGGATACTCTATTGATCTTTCAGCATCTCGGGGAAGGAGGGGTTGAAAGTGTCGGGGGGGGGGGGACCTTGTTGCCACGGCAACTCTGGTGTAGAATGTAGGTCTTTGACTTGCATTAAGATGATGCTGAGCCCCCCAAAAAGCCTCAATCTTAATAGATGCTGAGGAGGTGTGGAGGGGACGTGAACAGATGCACGAATGGCCCTGAGTCAAATTAAAAGTAAAAGGGCAGCTCCGCCTCACATTTCTATTTCTGTTTTATTGCTTCATATAAGCGGTTGCCACCCAGATCGATATGTAGACAATGGGAAAAGGTGAAGTGGAGGTTTGTTTTTTGTCCAGTCATGCAAGAGCACGACGTTTCACAGGGGATTATTTAGACGGATTACCTTTACACATGCATTTCTAAATAAGAATTGCTTGTGTTCACGCTCCATCTTCAGTATTCTTTTATTTCCAACCATGGTAAAGTTATACAACACAAGGACGTTCAATAAAAGATAAGGTATCATGAATACTACAAAACAAGGACAAAATAGGGATGTATATTTTAAGCAATATCTTCAATTGATAGTCATCTGCCTTAACAATTAATCATCAGTTAATTATTAATAATAAACTGTATTAAAAATATGCTGAAGACTTGATCTATGCTCAAAATCAGAGTGGGCTACAGACAAAGCAAACACCAAGATTCTTGAATGATAAACTAGATAACATAAAAATTTAGTGGCCCAAAAAAATATCCAACCCATATTCAGTAGGGATGGGTCGATTGCTCCTGTGGGAATCGATACTCACAAGCTACTCACATGGTATTGATTTTATCAATAACAAAATAAAATTACAAAACATGGGTGGCTGCTTCACTTCCAGCAGTTTTCAGTGCCTCAAACAGCCCTGACATATTAAGCTGAAACCTACGAGACATGAGAATCAAACCTGCACTGCACAGCGAGACAGTCATGACAAAAAAAGATGCCCAAACTTCCGAGTCCCCTGCACCAACCGCTGTCTGACAAAAAGATCTTGCATCGCAGCTTTCAAAAAGGCAGAGCACGTCCAGGTACAGGTTGCACCGTTATTAGTTATCGCCACTGCCAAGGAAGTGGTGGAGGCGGCTTTCCCTGTGTCCGTCTGTCTTCCTTAAATCCCCAAACCTCATCACCCCAATCTCATTTTAAGGCCAGACACAACAGGTGAATAGAGTATTTTTCAACAAATACACATCACCATGCAACCTCCCTAGTTGATTGCACAAGATGATATTTTGTTGTAGATTTTTTTCTGAAATTTTATGTTTAATTATGCAAACAAGGTGCCATCTGATTATGCACCGACTTGCACACATTTCCAGAACAACAAATCTGAATCTGTTTCATTTTGTGGACAAATTAAAGTCACAAATTACATTTTGAAAAAAATGATCAGTATTGGTGTTGGTAAATTGTGCAGCATCATATGGAACTGGAAAATATTATAATATCAGTTTGTATAGAGGGTCTATTATAGTTTTTAAGTTACAGATTACTTTTTTCATTACCTATTTTGTATTTTATTTTGATAGATTTAATAAATAACAATTTGTAATTTTTAACAAGATACCTTTGTACAAATTTGCAATCGGTTAAACTCTGATTGCTGATTCATCCATTAATGATTTATCACCAACGTCCTCGGAGCAAAGACAGACAAATAAACAAGAAAAACAAAAGAAAGTAAACAATATCAGTAAGTCACCACAAGGTGAGTTTACCAAATTTCCCTCATCCTTATCAGTCTGAATCATTTCACTTCAGGAATGAAGTTCCTTAAAAACTCCTCAACAGCACATCTGAACACATGCGATCTCTCTGGTGGATCACATTCTGATATATCCAGAAATTAAATCATACATTTACATACACCCATGTGAGCAATTATACCTATGATACATAAAGGTTTACATTTATTCATGCACACATGTCTATGAACATCTGGAGCTGTAAAAAAATCTGCATACTCCTTGAGCAGCTACACAAACTGGTCCTACAGGGCAGCACTGTGACAAGTTACTACTTTATTTGTAAACTCCAATTTAAGTCTCCCCATTTTGACATCTTAATATAGTGAGACTGGCATTACAATTTTTTATAATTTGAAGATTTGGCCCCCTTGAGCCCTCTAGGAATAAACCTGACATTCAACACCAAGTTTAAGTTTTCTAAACGTGTATCCATCCCACAGCCCCAAAATCCAACCCTGCTTCGTTTTGACATTTATTGCCGTTGGCTACAAAAGGCTGAATTACTGTGAGTCTTAAAAAAACCCTGAAGACCTGCAGAAAACTCTCTGAATTTGAGATGTGAGGAGCCATGAAAGATCTAGATAGCTGGGTTAAAATTTCAGCCAATGATTGAAATGAAGCGCCGCCTGTTTTTTGGGGGGGGTTTTTGTGACAGTAATATCGAAAATAAATGCATTTTTCATGACTAGTCTAGTCAGAGTTGATTGGCGGAATAAAAGTAAATATCACAAATTCCCTGGTATATTCATGTATAAATATGATTACACTTAGCTTCCATAATACAGCTTAAAATGCATACAAGAATAAATAAGGACATTTAGGCTGTATTTGACAGCAAACAGCTCTCCCTGTGGACACTAATGCTTGATGACTCTCATCTGTATTAGAGGTGTATTTGAGTGGGTAGGAAAACAAGTGTGAATAAAAAAATAAAAAAGTTAATTTAACGCTGGAGGTTGTGGGAGATAACAAGCTGCTTTTTCCATGGCAGTGGCAGTCGAGGGGGAAGAAGGGAGGGTGTTGGGGTGCTGTCGGCGAAGACAGAAGTCACATACTGAGGACGGATACTGCCTTTAAATGAGAGGGCCCCTTCAGCCTGCAGTGACACTACTCATTGATTACCGCGCATTTTGATTCTGAGGTGTAGCGTGAGCCGTGTTGCTTGTACTGGGTGTATTTTGGTTCAAATCAATCCTCCCACGCAGACGTATTGTGATATCCTCCTCTGTTTTACCTCGTTCACATGTAATTCATTCACTCTTCCTCTCCTCTGGTTTCAGTTAATTCAACCTCCTGTCCTTGTGTGCTTCCCCGCCTGTGTGATTGCCTGCTACGGCCCGATTAGTTTCACCTGTCCCTCGTTAGCTTCCCCTCAACATACTGTGTCCCCTCTTTGTCTTTGTGAGGTGTGCCACATGTTCCAGCCCCTCTCCTAGTGGTTAGTTATGGGGTGCAGTCGAGTGGTCTTATCCGATATCATTCCTACGACAATATAATTAATGTTGCTCCAGGACCACCATTTCTAATGAGGAAAACAAAGTCCACATTTCAGACAGGCCATGTTGTGGTTTCATGAGTTCCTCACCCAGGAGAATAGGGGTTTTTATCCTATTTGGAATATATTAGTATACTGTTCACTTAGCATCTTTGCAGTTTTTTTAGGCGACATAAATACTTAAAAAATTCACCCTTCCACAATGCTTAACGTGCTATAAAGAGACTTTTCTCCTAGTGGTTAGCCCTAGCCCATGAGGCCAAGCTGTGAAGACGAATACATAAGGATTTAGGAAAAGTAAACCACTGTGCTAAGAGCATTCAACAGCACTAACACTAGGCTACGCAATTATGCGATGGTGGATGTTACTGACGTGGATCTGCCACGGTACAAACAACGATGGATTACTAAAAGCACATCCTACATAATTTGCTCCGTGCGTTCTTCCTGTGTTTCATCCAGGCTGTATAGAATACAGCAAGGCAGAACCTGCACACAGACAGCAAAAATGATTCAGGTGATTTCAAATGTCTCTATTTCATATATTACAGGGCTGTACAGATGGTGACGAAATGTACAAAAGTGTATAGCAACAAAAAGAGGCGTAAGGCAAAATGTTTCAGTCAGTGTTGGGCCGACAGGCGATACCATCAGTCATTGCTGACGACACAAAAAGTAGCGTCTCCTCAGAGTTGCCGTTAGTCAAGGGGGTGTTGTTGTTTGTTACATGTGTTAGAGAAAAAAAGAAAATTAGTTTATGGCTGCTCAAAGTTTACTTTTCTGTGTCCTGTTCGTTATTTCCGTATTTGGATTGCCCAATCAGGCAAACCCAGCATGCTCAGTTACATTTTTGGCAGCTGTATTTGTTTTCTGTGGCCCGCTGACAGTACGTTTCTCTCCATTGTTGACATCGTACGGTTTCAGCCTATGCGGAACTTTCCACAGTGCGGAATGACGTACGCATGCTGGGTTACCCTATACAGTATATAGGTTACTCTACAGGTGTGCGGGGTCAGTCATCAAGGGCTTGATTGAACACAACATGAAGCCAATTACCAGCAGGTCACATCATACAAACGCACAGCGAACAATAACACTCTCAAGCATTGACATCATAGTCTCATACTGATATAAAAGGCAGCACATAATGAATGCACACTGGAAACAGGTCCAACTGGTACAGCGAGGCAGTAAATGACTCACCCTATTAATTCAGGTACATGATTAATTTTTCCTTTAAGCCTTTAGGTTTTTGGCATTTTAAGATAAAAGATGTATCTGCATTCAGGTTGGAGTGAAATTTGATTCACGTTTCCACCACGACTATTAGGAAACAGCATGCCAATGCCACTGAATGCCAAATCTGAAAATGGATGACAGTTCGTTTAGGAGATCGCACTGTTATGTTCATTGATTCTGATTCTACGTTGTCTCCTTGAAAAAACGTCTCATTGCTTTTTTTCTTTCCGGTTATGATCTGATTACAAGCCTCTGCATAGAATATCTTAAGAAACTACGACATGACTGAACACATTGGGACGGTGACTTGATCGTGTTTGGAAGTTGCAGTGGCTGATGCAGGTTGTAGATGTCCAATGTGACAAGTTGGTTGTTTGTTTTTGTGAATGGCCAGCTGGTGCATCGTTTTAAATGTTACTGCCAGAAAGAAATGTTGGACAAAATCCTTTTATTTTGTAGATGATGGTCATTTAAAGCGCCTTTCCTTAGATTTAAGACCATTTGAACAGATCTCATCATGGCTGCCATTTAGATACTGCATTTCGCTAAGTAAGGAACATTCCTCAGCAAACGAGACTATTCGACCGCATCTTTAGTGTTTTTGGATATTTGCTTTGCTTTCCTGGGCATGTTTATTGGATTTCTGATTCTTGCCAGTTCCCTGTTGGATTTCTCTGCCTGCTTCACCACCCTGTAAGCTTTTTGTACGATGATTTTTTGCATTCAACTTTTTTGAATCACCTCGGTTTGAAGGTGGATGTCCTTAAAGCAGCTGTGGCAGGGTTCTCTGTCCCACGGCGCCCATTCAGACCTCAACTGAATTGTTTGTCTTTCTGCTTAACATCTGGCTGTGAGGTAATTCTCTTCTTGCCTCTAACACTTGAAGAAACTGGGTGAAAAAAACAAGACACAAAACAAAAATGCGATGGCAACTAGAGAAGAAACAACTGGCCATGTGTCCTACTCTATCAATTAATCGTCAAGAAGTGTGATGATCGACTAATTCATTCATTAAGTCAGTTATCGAGAAAATGCTGATGTTTTTTGACACTTTAATTGAGAAACAAATAGTCGATTGATTATCACTAATGAAAACAATTATTGGTTTCAGCCCTAATGGAAATAGGATGCCACTCTTCGTCGATTGGTCAACTACATGTTGCTGCACTCAATAGTGGGCACAACAAATACTAGCTGGTTAAACGTACTACCTCCAACAAAGGAGGTTATGTATGTCTGTTTTTTTCATTGATTTGTCAGCAGGATCACACAAAAACTGTCAACAGCAACTCACCTCGGTAAACTACGTCAGTTCTAGATCCGCTGCCGTCAAGCTGACCACAGTGTGCGGTCTTCACTGGTCCAAACACAGGCCGTGTTCCCTCGGGGGCCTGGTACACTCAGCCATGTTAGGCTAATTTTTTATCGTATTTTAATGGGATTGCGTTGAACCAGTGAATATGTTGCTTTAATAATAATGCAGGAATTTCTGTCACGTTAAATATGGTTTTCAGTAAATGTTTTTCATTAACAAACTGACACTTTTCATCAGCATTTACAATCTTATTTAGCCCTTGAATATTGTGATCTATGGTTTTAAGCAATGGCTTTTATAATAAATGTAAGTCATGTAGACTGTTTTTTTAAGTGTTTAAACTTCCATTAAAACAGCATGAAAATTAGAAAGAAAGTTAGGAAAGCTACTTGCAACAAAGCTTAATTAAAAATGTTTTTATAGCATCTATTCAAACAAACAGAAGATCTGAAATTGATTTGCCTTTAGCTGATCCTAATACATCAAAAGAATTGCCTGAACCATTCTGATCCCGGTTTTGAACACATGCTTGTATTAAATTCTACCTTTCATCTAAACCAGAGACACAATACTCTCAATTGTCATATTAACATACAAGCACAACTGTGCACAAGGCATGTACACGTGAGCACATTACAACATATGGCCACCCCCCCCCCCCCCCCACACACACACACAGGAGAATAAATGCAGAAAACATGAGTACAAATCTGCACACACATGTATCTCCACATTAACACACAGACAACCATGCTGATCAAAGACAGAAAAACAGGAAGATCCCAGGAGGAGAAACCAGAGGATTAACTTAGTTTTTAAGGTCAGATGAGCTACGAGTATTAGTAAAAGTACATGTTTGTACTCTCGAACATACTGACAGAAAACATAAACAAAAGAAACCACTCTTGAAAAATGCTCTTATGTTTTACAAATTCATGGAGCTCCGTTGAAGAAGGCACAGCAACGAGTACAAGCACAATTTCCTAAATAAAGCTGCTTTAACGACGCGCTTCGAGAGCATCATAAACAATGCAGGAGGAATCAAATAAAAGCTGAAGGATGCCATCTCTCACGCAAACACACACACAAAGCTCCATCTATTTTTGACTGTAAAAACACCTTTTCCGCTCCTGCACCGTTAACACACAGCATCCCGTTTACACATTAAACAGGAGAAGCGGCTGCGAGGATGATAAAGCAACTTTGCAAAACTTCGAGGAAGAAGTCGAGAAAATCCATGAATTTAGGAGTACATCTTTTATAAAACTGGAAGAAAAAAAACAGTTTGCCTTTCACCTTCTCAGTCACAACCGTGTTGAGTTGGAAATTTTAATTGGGGCATCCATGAATCCAGCAGGATATTCTCATTATTACGTAACCAGGAAAGAAGTACAGGCTTTAAAAATTCAACAGCCATTTAAGAGATGGTCTCATAAATCACAGCACTGTCACATGAGGCAAACACACACAAACCCTGCTTTATAAAGCATCCTTTGTGAGAATTAATGTATATGAGTGTTAACTACCATCATTAAAGTGTGCTATTACCTGCCATCTTATATTCATTCAAAATGAAATATGGTCTACTTGATGTAATCTTGACATCATAACGTGCTGTCGATGGCATCCAGTCAGAGGGCAGCTTTCCAACATAGCCTCCAACGGTTTGCAAAATCTGAATTAATATGAGTTTATGATCAGCTGATAAACAAAATGAATCTGCAGTTATTTTGATAAATTGGCTTTGAGTTTTAGCATAAATGAAGACTTTTTCCTCATTCCAGCTTCTCAACTGTGGGAACTTGTGATAGTAAACTGGAGATTTTGGGGCTTTAGTTGTCGGTTTGACAAAACATGCAATTAAAAGATGTCATCTTTGGTTTCAGGAGCTTTTTTGGGAGGAATTTTTGATGATGTTTCGACTTTTTATAGACCAATTTACAAATCAAGCAAGCGTCATTTAAGCTGGAATGCTCAAAATGCAATGGTTTCAGGCCTCAAATCAGAAAATGTGTCAATTGGATCTTTTGTTTAGTTTTATTAGATATTATAAGTTATATTCAAGTATTTCGGGGCATTTTGCCTTTATGCAACAATGGTCCAAGGACAGTGCAACAACATTTTGATGATTTCAGCAACTATCTAGTCAAACTGTTGTTCCTAAGATGACACAGCAGTGAATTTGGAAGATATTCGTGTCAGATTTCTCAGCTCTGAGGCCACAAAGGCATATTAATTGACTAATTGTTTCAGCACTAGTGTGTGATTTTAACGTACACAACAACCTGATAAATGACTGGCATGTTTGTATCTGAAGCTGCTGATGCAAAGGCTTATTGGCCTGATTGAATGAGTTTAGAGAGAGACAACATTTTGACTAATGGGTGACTACAATGTAAATACTTTTCCTCGACTAAAACCAAACTAAAGGATACAAATGACTAAAATGTGATTATAATTAATAAGCAATTCCATGGTTGAGTAGCTCACTGTTTGATATTCATTTCAATCACTTGACTGCCAGGTCGCCCCAGTTTGTGTGATTCTTCAAGGCAAAATTACAGAAGTGCACAGTTCTATTTTCTTTCATAATCTATGGCAGTAGAATGAATATTTGGGGGGTTTGGACTGTTCGTCCGACGTAAAGACAATATGTTCTAGAAAATTCTGATGAATATTCTCACTATTGTATAACATTTTTTAAACCAAGCAATTATCCGGTAATCAAAAGAAATAATCAATATTTTGATATATAATAATAAATCACCTTTAGTAATAGCCTTTGCTTCCAGTTACAGCACAATTTAGTTGAATCTAAAGCACATTTTGAATGTGACATTGACGAAAGTGTCTGAATGCAAACAACGTCAGATTCGTCCTCTCCTCAGGAAAACATCTGCCCGGAGCCGGTTCTCTGTAAGGATATTTTCTGGACATGACTTTGTCGGGGAACGGTAAACGCCAATTAGTCGGCGCAGGCGGTGAACTGCTGGCTGCCCTTGTGCGGCTCTTGTCAGAATGCCGGCATAATTATTGACAGGCCGAGTTCATCGGAGTCAGCTCTGACTCCACCAGTGTGGACGCCTAAACCGAGGCTGCACGGCCCCGGGGATTTCTGGTCGCATCTCATCAAGGGGAACGGGGGGGTATGGTCGTAAACAGGAGGAGCATTTGCATATTATAATTACGTCTGCATGCAAAGACGGTCTTCTCAATTACATCCCATTTAAAACTTTCAATGAGGAAGAATTGAGAAGCACAAACTATTGCAGCTCCATAAACTTTAATTGTATGAGATTGTTCTCTAAACAAGATGGAGAACATTAGGGGTGTATTGGTGTTGCGTAACTTCAATCAAGCACGTCACTTGTTGATTGAACACGTAGGTGATTGATTGTTACCCTTTACCTGCTACCTGTTCTTTAAATTGAATACGTCTCCTCGGACATTAACAACCCTCAGAAGCACCTGCAACAGTAACAAATGACTGCAATACGGGTAAATATGTGTTTTCTTTAGTAGAAATGAAGCTTCGGGAGTTAAAACAACAAACAACTGCTTTTGTGCAGTGCAGCCCTGAATATGATCATTTATGACGAGTGTTCTTACATTAAAAGGAAATTAACATAGGAGGATTTGGAGGACATACAGAACCTGTGATTAATGTGTTCACTGAATATCTAGTTGGATAACTGGCATGTAGTCTTGTTGACGAAATATTACAAATCCATATTTACTGCAGTAATCTGCTGATTACTTTCTAAATGAATCAATCAATTGATTTATCAGAGATTTATGCTGACACGTTAGTACTTCTTGTTTTGTCCGAGCATGCAGAAGATGAAAAAGATAATTTATTCACATTTGAGGAGCTGAAACTGGAGAATTTCTGGCATCCATCATTGGTTTTGAATCATTTCAGCTCTACCTCATGTTCTATCTAACAGCATTTCTTTACATCAGACAGTCTTCGCAACTAATCATGCTATTTAAAGCTCCCCATACATGTCAGACCACAGAAATAATCAGCGACCGAACGATCTTGTTTTACATGAATGACATACGAGTGATTTTTGTTCCGTGTGAAGTGATTGTTTCCTATTCTTTCAGTCTCACAGCCACGCGTCCTGCGTTTCTCACAGAAGCCTGATTACTGTACATCCACAGAATTCTTCTCTAAAATAGCCTCATTAATCACAAGCACCATTTGATGCATAATAGAATTATTAGATATGGTGTTGTTCCAGTCAATCCACTTTATGCACAAATTGCCTCCACAACTACGCCAAAATAGCCTCCGATTGTATTCCATCTGTTAGCTGTCACAATTAATAGAACAAATAGGACAATGGTCTGCCCTCCGATTTACAACGGCCACTTGCCTGTTTTGTATTTACTGTGAGGGGATTTTGCAGAGGTTCACACTCAGAGAGGGAAGCTGGCCTTTCTGAAGATCTCACTTTGAATTAAGGGAACGGCAGGAATAATAATAAAGATGAACAACGCTGCTTTGTGTTCAATGATGTAAGGGCTGGAAGAAGTTTTCAAGGTCTGTGAGAAAAGTAGAAGTAGCCGTGCACATGTAGAAATACTCTGCTGGGCACAATTTAGGTAGAATGTAAAAGCAAGAGGACTCACAATGCAGCATTACAGCACACACTTATTTTCAATTCAATTCAAACCTTTATTTAAGCCTTGAAAATCATTGAGGCTTCCCTCATGTGCATTGATGTCGAGGTATACACAAATATGCAGAGTTAAAACATTTCGATTTCGACAACACGAAGTGTTCTGTGATAATTGTCTTGAATTGTTCAGAAAACAGGGAGAGTGTCCAATTTGTAAATGTTTTGTAGATAATTCAGTGCATGAATAACCAAAATCAGAATAAACCTGTAGGACTTGAAGCTGTGAATGCTTAGCAGAGCTGCTTTTTGAAAGGCTCCTGTGGTCCCAGCCCAGCAGAGATGTTATACGAGTGGTGAATGTCCAAATAAGGGGTAAGAGATTTATGGGTGAAATGATACAAGCGTTTATCAAAAAGTCTTTAAACCAGAGCGGGCTGGCCAACTTTGTAGTACAGAACATGGTGATGAGTGTCCTCAGGATCCCCAGTGATGAGTCTGAGGGCAGAGAGATAAACTGAGTCTGGAGGTTTGAGGCTGGAAGCAGCATTCATACTGTATATTTAGATTATAGCCCCATAATACAGACTGTTAGTAAGACTTATTATAGTTTATAATGCTGGATTATTATAATGGATAATGTAAAATGTAAACTACATTGATTTGCTGTATAAACACTGTGTTGTATATTCTTATTTTTTGCCTTGCCAACTTGCCTTATTGAATTATTTGCCAACTATTTTGATAACCAATTAATCGTTTTGAGTGATTACAGCTTCTTAAAGCAACATTATGTAGAATTTGATGTTGGGCCTCCATGCCGTGTCTCAAACAAAGAGAAGGCCTCTGGGAGAAATCAGAAGTCTAACTACTAGAGCCTTATCGACATGAGGAGCTGCAGAACAAAGAAACAGGGCCAAAAGCCCAAAAGGTGTGAAAAACTGTAACTCAGAGTTACAACCTGCCCCCAAACGGTTCACAGTTTAAAGGTCAGGCGACCCCAAATCACGTCGCAGTCCAAGGTAGCATTGTGTTGTGGTGAGAACCCAGTTTCACGCAACCGCCGCCATAAGGGTACTGTGTACTGTGTGCTAACTGTGTTATTACGCTCACTAGGAGCTCATTCAGGCTAATCCATTTAGCGGATAGCCTGTGTAGTCTTGCCGCCGTGTGTGACCACAATACGTCGCATTCCTGCTCAATCAGCGGACGATAAACGAACCTCGATTCGCTTGCCGGCCACCGTTTGAGGGAGAGACGACCGCTGTGTACCACGTGATAGTGGTGTTGTTTCTTTGTTGTCTGCTAAGCGCCGTCTTAGTTTCTTTCCTTTTACTGACTCTCTCTCTAACACATACACACACACACACACACACACACACACACACACACACACACACACACACACACACACACACACACACACACACACACACACACACCGAGATACACATAATCTCATGAGCGTTCTGTTGGAAACTTAGTTAATAACCCCACTATAACATAAGACACGTGTGTCTAGTATATCCCCTTTATTGACTTCAAAGGCGGACTCCTCGCGGTAGCATGGCTACCTTTTTGGAACTATGGGTATTATCCCTCTAAATTCACCTCTTGTGCAACCAAACTGCACAAAACCGCCATCTTTGTTCAAACAAAATCTTTGTGTAGTGACCACCTTTGGTCGATATATTCACTGCTGCCATTTTTAAAATCCAGGTATATGAGTCAGTATAATCTTCGGCGTTTCCTGTAGTCCCTCCAACGAGAGTTCTTAAGTCACGCCCACTAATTTGTAGTCTGGTGAACGTGACTTCCCAAGCCATGTTCGGCCATCTTTGTAGTCTTTATAAGGGACTTCCTGCCACACACACACGCCTCCACCCATTTGTATGTTTGGCTTGCTTATGTTTTTGATGTTTCTAGTTGTAGAGAACATTGTTGTTTATTGAAGTAGGTGGTTTGTGTTTTTGGAGAAAAGCTTTAATAAACACTATTGATTTTAATTGAGCAGCATCTGTGATTATTTTGCACAATCCCATATTATAATAACAGCTGGTTGAGATGGTCAGTGCTCTGATTCACACCTTCTCTCGTCTAATTATTGATATTTTCATAATATTGACAATTTGATTAATTTCGGGCTTTGAGACTAAAGATAAATCATATTGATCCCTGTTTTCAGGGTGGTGCCCTGTGTTCATTAATGAATCATAGTTACCTACGTTTCATTAATTAACTATAATAAATTGTTATTAATTAATAACAATATCTTAATTAATAATCAATATCGATTTCCAACATTGATATAGGTTTTCCTCACTATGACAGTAGACTAAATATCTTGAGGACACCCCTCTCTTGCTTTGGTCTATATTTTTAAACATTTTATAGACCAAACAACTGATTTATTGATCGAAAACATACTCGACTAATTAGTAACAGCTGCCAAATACATGTTGTTTAGTATAAAGTACAATATTTCCAGTAATAGAATTTGCATATACATCTAAATATTCAAGTAATGCACTACTAGCAAGGTGGAATTTTACAGAAGTTGAGTAAATGTCACTTTGAATGATTTGAATAACCTGCTTACAGAGTGTAGCCGAGCAGTGCATTTTTTTCTCCACCGCCTTTAAAACACAACAACAGCACTCCTCAGTGATTTCTAAGGGTTCAGCTTAAACGTGTTCATTTCTTCCGGAGCGATTTTTAGATGGTAGAACGTCCTGACATCGACAAATATCTCGACAATATCCAGCACGGTTGTTACTCATTTCTCCATGAAGCAGTTTCTCTGACACCCTCCAAGAGATTGCTGAAGTACAGTTGACGTATTTGTCCAAAAGAGGGAAAAAAAGAAAAGAACTGACAAACAAGCCGAGATAAAAGCATAAGCTGCTAGCAACAATACATGGACAGAGTGATTCTGAACGACACCCAGCTTCTGGGATTTCTATTTCTAGCCTTAGTTATTTTGCAATCCAGTGACGAGAATTTGGCGATTTACAAAATGCTGCAGCGGCATGATTGTCTCTCCTATATGTCGCAACTGCATGTGTTCCCATGTGGTGACAGTTTTATTTCCTTGTTGTTTGTCCTCTACTCTCGCGTCATTTTACCCGCTGACTGGCTGTTTATTTTAATCGTGTCTTCTTGTCCCTTCGCAGAGCGGCTCCGTGCCCTCCTCGCTCTGAGCAGACGAGCTGAATAGACCCTCTGAATTGATGCCTTATGGTGCCACTTTGTGCAGGAGTGATGCTGAAGAATCCACACTTGGTTTCAAATCCTCCTCCCAAGGCTCCTATACTGCATTGATCCTGCTCTGTATGTACCCTCGCAAGGTATTATGTATGCCTGTTATGTGCTTCACTGCCACAGCAGACTCTAGCAAAAAGCCGATCTACACCGCGGAGAGAAAATGTATCAGATGGCTGAACTTGAAACCCTTTCTGGGTTGAAATACGCTCTATTCATTTCAATAACAAGACAGCCACTGATCTATCATTAACATTAGCCGTCGTCATTGTATTGAAGCTGGATTACTAACCAGCTTGTTCTATAACAAAGGAGCCATGTCAGAAACAATGTAGACCATCTGTTAATAGCACAATAGAATTACAGAATTGAATGAATGAATTCTTTCAAATCGGTTACAAAAACACATTCATACACACAAATACTATCAAAGACCTGTTGTGTTTTTGTCATTAGCGAGGACATTTACGAAGCATCTGCCTTAAATGGCAGTTCAGTCTGTCGGAAAACCACTTAGGTCCAAACTGAAACAGCTACTGGATGGATTGTGCTTAAATTCTGGGGTTCCCAGAGGATTATTCATGATGATTTGGACGATCCTCTTACTTTTTCCTCTTGTGCCAACATGAGTTAAACATTTTTGTGCTTTAGTGAATCATCTCGACAACTATTGGATGGACTGCTGTGAAATTTGGTTTCTATGTCCAGAGGATATGCTTTGATGACTCTAGTGATCCCCTGACTTTTAATTTAGAGCCAACGTTTTAACTTATACAGTGAAATGTGTTGACAATATTTGTTAAAGAACACCGTGGAGTTGATGTTTGTGGCTTTGAGCAAAAATCTTTTGAAGGATGGGCATGAAATTCGTTACAGACATTCATTTCCCCCTCATGATAAATTGTACTAACCAGTGTGATCCTTTGACTTTTCATAGAATCAAAATTGGACTTTACACCAGTGCTTTGGGTTTTGGCCAAATTCCTGCATTCGCACCTGTCTTTTTTTGTAAGTGCTTATTACATTTTTTTTGCATGCTTACATAGAGTGAACATCATAAATATTAAAGGTTTAAGTTTGTGGAAGACATTTTCACATCATATTTGGACCATAATTATTACAAAGTCTGTGTACAAGAAATTGGAAAAGCTACATCATGAAAAAGCTAAAGACAAAACTCGCTACAGAAGCTCACAGGGAACCAACTACAACCACTATATCATGAGGAAGTCATTTTGTTAGATTTACTGACTTTTTGTTTTGACTTATCCAGTAAAAATATGTCATCTACAGAATCCACTGGCAAAACTAATGACATTCACAGCAGCCAGTACTGTACTTGGTGTTCAATGCTATTCAGACATGTAACCCAAAGATTCTGCTGTCCTACCAACATCATCAACATTACAGTGTTTACAGGTTTTTTGAAGACTCAGGTGCATGTATGTGGCACACTTTTTTGTGAACCTCTCTTTGTGCAAAAGCTGAAAAAAAAAAAAGCTTGAGGAGATTATGATTTTACAATCATAGGGTGCTGCTCCAAACCTTCTCATGTCAGGGACAACCCTGCATTATTCCAGCTACATATCAGTATGTTAGTATTAAGCTGATAGCATCACTGAGACTAAGTGCAGCCTCTCGGAGCTGTAGCTCGGCCGTAGATTCCTAGTATTGTTAAACACTTGTGTGGTCACATTCATCATTTTGTTTCTTAAGTCGAGCACAGAGTAAATATCCAATGTACACCTTCTGCTTTATGACGGCAGTATGATCTAATTAACACACACAATGGAGATTTATCACCGGTGGGATCCATGTGAATATCCGCTGTGAAAACTGGATGCAATAATGGGAAACTCACCCGGCTCTAATTGATATAGAAGACAGTGGCCCAAATTCACTCAAGGCTGTAATGCTTATGAGTGTGTGTGTAACAACCCTCAGAACGAGGCAGCTACGACTGCATTTGATTCACTCAGTGCACATAAATAATAGACTGCACAGCTTCAATTTGACACACTTCATAGGAAAGCCTCCGCAGAGCAGGTTTAAGCAGAACTTTTGTCAAACATATATTGTAGGTATTACATTCATATATACTGCAGGGCGCCTGAGCTTCACTAATCCCGTCTCTGTGTCAAATAAAGCACCTTGCAATTTCAATACGTGCACAGTGGCAATGGGGCAGTAAATACACACAAGGTGTGGATTTATCTACAGTTGGCTTTGTCCCAAGAGAATGAAGTGAATTAAAGTGAACAGGAGCCGCTTCCTGCTACATCATTTTTTTATCATGAAGCAGTCATTATGCGCCGGTCGATTTAGTTGTTTACAGTGACTCTTTCCAAGAAAAGAAAAACAACAAAAAAAAGCTGAATTCCATGCACCAGTTGCTTTTGTTGAACTGCAGTAGATTAGCATTTGCTAATATACAGTTGTGTATTTGCATGTTTTGTATCATCCTGATATTGTTTTGTTTTTTGCGGGGGTGAAAAATGAAGAGGTTGTGCCATGTTGTTTTATTTTCCGTATCTTATGTACCCTTTGAATGTAATCCTTCAAGGATGTTTCTGGTTTATAACATTGATTCCAAGAACACCAGGACACTCTAAAACCTAAATAAAACAGAAAGGGATAATGTGCTAATCCTTTTTGACTTAATATACTCCACTGAAAACAGTAAAAAGACATTATAGTTTGTGTTTATTTTTGTAATAATAATCTGTATTTTATGCCTGCCTGCAACATCCTTCAGTTTGGACAAGGCACCTGTTTGGCTCATTCCTCATGTAAACAGGCTCATTGGCAACAGGCGACGGTATCGTGATTGGGAATGAAAGGGGCATCCCTCACCCCTTTGTGAAACACATGATTGTAAAAGGATATTAAGATTAAGATGTTAAGATTAAGATGTTCCTTTCTTGATCCCCCTTGGGAGAAATTTGTAGGTAACACAGAAGTACAGAGGGAAATAAGTAGCAGGATAAGAACAAGTCTCAAAAAATAGACAATAATAGAGAGATATTGGACATACTACTTTATGTGCTCATGAACACTTTGTAAAACAGTTTTAGAGTCTGTTTCTATTTCAAAATCCTAGGTTCGTGTAATTGTCACTTTAGAACACAGGGTTGTATAATGAAATGTAAGTTATGCTTCACGTGAAGAAAAACCAACAAAGTGTTGAGGACTAGTTAAAGAGTCTTCGTAGCCTAGTGGTACGGCAAAGGATACAGCTTTATCTCATGCCACACGGTAGCGGGGTGAACAGATATTCTTTGGGCTCTGTGCAGACACATTTTCATTTTATAAATTTACATTTTTATCCAGCGTCCCAACTCTTTTGGAATCAGGGTCGTATTACCACCTAGCACATTTCCCATAAATGTGGATATTGTGGTTTTATGTAGATCCCTATAGAGTTATTCACAATGGCTGTTCCAGGTGTCTACTTTCTGTGTTTTTTATTGTGTTCAGACTCAGAGGCGTGAGTTTAAAACAATTCATGCAAATTCCATGTCTATTGGTTGTAGAAAGCTGTAGGAAGCTTTAGTCCGAAATACATTATTTTGAGTCCTTGTTTTTCCAGATCTCTACGTGATGTGGCAGCCACATTTATGGAAAACACACCAGAATTATACTTTAACTACATCTAAATTACAGTTTGCCTGCTGTGCTTTTTTTGTAATCTCAGTGGTTCGCCCCAAATGCATTGTGTGTATCCCGGAGGTCTAATAAACATGTCAAATGTTTTTTTTATCCTTCCTAATAAAAACAGTTGCGGTGATGATCTTTGGACGAGAACCAGACACCTACATTGTTTACATTCATGCAGTCTCCTTGCCTCTGTTGGCACATTGCCACATTCCTTGGTACGCTACCAACTGTTGATCAGCGGTATAGCATTAAACAGTTGCCAAGAGTATTGTTACATCCTAATATCCTCATTTGATATATCTTCACTCCTCTGTCCTCGCTTAAACTGGTCTGGCATCTCGCAGGCCACCCCAAAGCTCCTATTTCTGCTTGAAGAAGAGACTAGTGAGGAGGGATCATCGATCATGTCTCGTCAGACTCTTCAGAACACATTCCGTCCTTTCATCTCTCTTCTTTTGGTTTCCTTGAATCTCCCCCAAGCATCTTCAGTGGATGGGACCAAGAAGCAAGGGAAAGACAATGGGATGCAATCTAACACTGGTATCAGTTATCTTTTAAGTGTGCCCAACCTTTCAGTAAAGACTCCTGAAATGCCGATAATGAGCTAAATCAAACAAATGGGTCCTTATCACATGCATAATAATAATTTTGTTTATATTCTGTGTCAAATATGTCAAAAATAGAATAATCTAATTATGACCCAAGTCTGAGTGTTTCTACAAGCCAGACCTGCCAGGTTCAGACAGGAGTCACGTTAAAAAAAAATCTGTGACATGCTTGATTTTCTGAGTGAATGATATACTTACCATTTCCGCCTCCAATTACTGTTATTTTGGGAAATCGGGTCAAGGCATTAAATCCATGACATATCAGTATAATTAGCAATTACTCGAATGAAATGTTTAGGACGACTGCTGTCGAGCTCGCGCCACACTTTGTGAGTCACCAGTTACAAACCTGTCAGGCCTGTTATTTGAAACTGAAAGGCATATTCAGCTCTTTCTCTCTCATCAGTCACATAATTATTTTTATCGACATTTAGTTTTTTTTCTTTATCACCATGCACCAAGTTAATATATCTGAATCCTTGCAAACTATTTTACTCATTCATGGAAAGTTGCTGAAAAATGGATTTACTGCTGTGTAAAATTGTTGATTTCGTGCAAACTTGCCAAAGGAAATAAAACTGATTAAAACTTCCCTAACCTCCAAACCGTCTTCGCAATACTTTAGCTTCTGTCTTAGTTTCAGTTCAGCTCAGATAATATTTTAACCTTTCTTAATATATTTGCTTTAACTATAATGTTATAATTTAGAGAGAGTTGAGACCTATTGGCTGAAATAATTGCGCTGGTCGATGTTAATGGACAGGAAACATTACATATTGTACATATAGTGACTTCCCCGCCAGCAAGAAGAAGTTCATTATGTGTCACTGTGCTTGTGGCTGTACCGTATATAATTAGTTCACAACCTATTTGATGGAGGTGGCATTATCAGCAATTGCTCTATATTGTCCGTCTCTAGTTAATTAGTAAATTTGATAAATTAGCAGCTGAAACAAATTGGAGTCCAAAAAGCCATCAAGTGAGGAACAAATTAAGCTTGAAAAATGAGGACATCAGTGAACATTCGGTGGGATTGAGCCGATTGAGTGCGTTTTTTGGTGTCGTTCCCTTTTACTAGGGGAAAATGTGGATTTAATTCAAAACCCACATATCAAGCCGTGTCTACATATTCATAGGCATCTCCCAAATGAGTGTTTCTGGCATTTTCAGTGCAGGCGCCTGCTCGTGCTTGGTTCAGGAAAAAATGGTTTGTAAATAAAAGCAGCTGCCTTGGATTTGAATGAATACTGAAGGATCACATCCCCGGTTTGATGTGCAATCTGAAAAGGAGAGGGCAGCGCGGCAGCTTGTGTATTTACATCTCGCAGTTTGATCCTCGGCCCTGGCCCCTTTCCTTGTGTAGACTCTGCTTATTTTCTGAGTGTCTGCGTGGGTTTTCTCCAGGTGCGTGACCTTTAATCTAAATGAATTGCAAAGGAATGAAAATATCCCTTGCTAATTAGCGGAAGACAACAAACGGCACAGTCTCTCAGAATTACAGCTATCTCGTTTGTTTAATGTGTTCTGACTGATAGCCTTCATATGCTGCCGGAGACCGCCGCCGGTAACAAACTGAGACTTATGCAGCTATAAAGATTCAACACCCATACCCAATGTGACTCGGACAGTTTCTAACACTGCATTTCTGTAATTTACACTCCGTGCTAACACAGACCATAATCTTGGACAGTAGGGCAACTTGCTCAGTGCCATTATTGCACTTTAATATAGCTCCGTCCATGCCACTTGTCCATAATACTACACCCAGGCAAGCTCATTGTGCTGCCAGGACCACTTATAACATCCCTGCCTCATGTGCAGCTCCTCCTCCTCCTCACTCTCCTCTGCCTACAAGCCAATGCAAATTACAGTAACAGCTTGGACGTGAGTATAATCTCAAGTGGTGTGAGCTGGGCTCCATAGCGAGGCATGCAGGCAGATGGAAGCAGAGACTCTGCCAGGCCTCTTTAGGGGCTCCCACTCTTTCTCCGGCATGCTAGACAATGGAGGAGCTGTGGCTCATAACCAGCTACTCGTCTGCCACTATCATGCGGCCTACTCCCTAACGCTGTATTTGGTAAATGATATGAAAGGAAAAGAGGGCTCCTGTCGTGGCCTTGTTTAGACCAATGCACAGATGGACACTGATGCTGGCCATGTTAAATCACGAGCCACAGAAGGTGGAGACTTGAGGAGGGATGCTCAGACATTCACATTTATGATGAAAGAGGAGAAAGGGGGAAACACAGAAGGTGCATTTCTGTACGCATCTCTGCACAGCAGGCGGCAGACGCCTTTCCTTTGAGCTATGGTAGATATTCAAAAATAGCGTTTTAAACAAACATCTTTTTTTTTTCTATTTGCATAAATGATTAAATCCGAAATAGAACATTTATTTTCCCTCCCGAAGAGAAAAAGCTTTGAGCACCATATATTATTAATGAATGCGGACGACAGTCCCAGTGAGCATACTTCCAAATCTGTTCTTGTGTGACTGAACATGCTAAATTCATACAATATACACTACACGGCATAATTAACTTCTGCCTAGTTGTGAAAGATTGTGCGTTTGGATTGCTACAGGGGAAAGATTAATGTTCAGTATTCAAATAGGATTTTTTTTTTTGTTATGCCTGAGTGTGGTTCTCTCTGTATCACTGAAACTCTACTAGCCATCTCACATACATCTTTCACACTGGACAAAAATCCGACCAACACCTGCTAACATCTGGCATTTGCGTTTACTGTGAATTGGTACACTGTGCATTCACTCTGCATTAGTCACAAGTGCTGTTATGGAAACAGCACATTGGTGGACATGCTACTTTGTGCACTGTGTCAGGACCATGTTCTGACATGTGTTGAAGTTAAGGCCTCTTGTTTATACATTTCCTTCCATCTGTGTTCAAAAGTTGGACTGTAGTAACCACCGTAGCCGGAACATGACACTGACTGAAGGGCTGGGTGTCGAAGTTCCATACTTTTATGGAACTCCTCGATACTGTTGAGCATCGAAAAATGTCTTGTCATTCGATACCAAATGTCAAGACCTACGGAGCCAAGATCTAAAAGTGCTGGTGATTAGCTGTCTCGAGGCATGAAGGAAAAACACGAGGTTACAACCAGAGACAGGGCTCACCACGATTAGTACTGTGCAATTGCAACTCTAAACAGAGATGTGAAAGATTCAAAATTTGCATTGGGAATATTCAAGCAGATCGTAACATGATGTAAAAATGAGATCTTTTCCATCTCTCTCTGTTGCCTAAACAAGCCTGTGGATGATTTGTTTGCATTGAATGCTGCTGGACTGTGGATTCCTTTGT
This sequence comes from Diplodus puntazzo, assembly GCA_963678695.2. NCBI lineage: Eukaryota > Metazoa > Chordata > Actinopteri > Spariformes > Sparidae > Diplodus > Diplodus puntazzo. The sequence continues at coordinate 10,488,409 of OZ023162.1, read as the reverse complement.
AAAGGACTCAGGTTGGATTTTCTGCGACAGTCCAAAGGATCTGACTTTATGCCCCGTCTCTGCGCCTCTCTCCGCTCCGTTAACGGAGCTCAACAGTGGCTAAAGTTAGTTTAGAAATGGAGTCTGCTAACATAAATTAACGACTGGCTTCCAGCAAAACACAGAAATTCCACAGAGCCCCTTTAATAAAACAGGTTTAATGTCTTCTGGATGTAGTGTGATGAGGTTTATGATCCACTGCTTTCTACTGGTCCCTGTTTCTCCAACACATAAGAAAAAGAAAAAAAACAGAAAGGCAAACCGGCCTACCGGCAATGGGAAAGAAGACAATCGGTTATTTTTAGCCGCGTTTTAAAAAAAGTGTACATTTTGGTGTAAAAATTGCATTAACGAGTTCACTCATGTCCGTCTCAAGAACGATGCGGAAGTGTGTGTCCTGCTCTGTAATTTGGGATGCTCTGTTGATTCCTGCGAGGGTGAATGAAATGATAAATTTATAAACTCTGAGTAGAACATTTTCTGTGGTTACGGATACCTTTTTAGAGTAAGAACTTTGCCTCTTTGGATTCAAGCATCAAGTTGCATCAAAATGTAATGCACCTTTTTTATTTTGAATGAAAGCGCTCTGGGCTTTACACTTGCATGACAACACGGATGAGAGGTTCTCTGCTTTGCCGCTCGGGGAGACAGGCTTGTTTATGCTCACAAACACTGATTGTGCTATTCTTAGCCGTTTACTGTAAATGGATCTTTAAACTCCGCCGTCTTCCTTGTAACTAATAAGGATGCTTACGCAAAAAGGGCAGCACCTCCATGTGTCACTAAACATGCCTCTGAATTTTTAATTGTGTGATGTTGCTCCGAGACAAACACAGGTGCCTCGCAGGAGTTCAAACGCCGCCCTCCCTCCTGTGTACCTACATAACAACAAACGGTACAAAAGAATATGATGTATAAAGAAAATCAATAGACTGTGAGTCAGCTGTGTGTCAAGATGATGCTGTTTAAGTGACTCAGTCTTCAATGGTTTGCCAACCCTGAGTGCATCTGCACTAACAAAAAGATATTTGACTGAGAGAGAGAAAGAGAGCACCAAGACACTGAACACAACTCCCCTGGAGCTACACGTCTATTGTATCTGACTTGTGCTCGCGCGCACGCAGGTGTGTTTGATTTCCCCATATTTCCCTCGACTTTTGTTTGAAACTGCTTCAGGTACGCTGTTTCAAATCCACAAAGCCCCTCGTTATTCTCTGACGCGGGTGACATGGAGTGTGTAGCTTAATTTCAGCGGATGATTACAGCGACGGCAGGCAAGAGTCAGGTGCACAGATGCTAAAGGAAAAACATGGCGACATGTGCCGTAGACCTCACGAACACCTCGAGCAGCTAACTCGACGCTGCCTGTCACTGCCTTCAGTACTTGGTATTCCAGGAAAACACTGACTGCGAGACTCGGATTACTTTGACGAGAGGAGCAGACCACAGAACACAAGACAGCAGACGGGAGGCGTAAATGGAATTTAGAAATATGTGAGGGTAATAACCTGACCTCCTCCTCACTCTCTCCTCGATCCCTGATTAAAAACATGTATTCACTACCTACTTAGAGCGCAAAGTCGTCTCAGTTGTAGAACCATAATTTAGCGCGGGCAGAGATGAACTTGTGGGGAATCCCGTTGTTACGCCTCTTATCGGCCTCAAACTTGACAACTAGGATTAGACTACACTCGAGAAGAACAGCTGGGCGAAGACATCCAAAGAATACAGATGGACACAAATTGCTTTTGCTTGACAGGAAAGTGTGAATTCAATTCTCTCTCTCTCAAAAAGAATAAATAAAAAGGATTAATCTCGCTGTGGGAATTATTTTGCTCTTAAGGGCACTAACAGTACAGGATGTCTCACGGTACACAAAATATGCAGAGTTATGCAAGGTGCATGACTGTTGTAGACGCTGCTTGTTAGGCGTACGACTAGGGGGAGGGCGAACACTGAAGGGAACAGCAGTTATGTTCATTTCAGTAACACAAGCTGGCTAATTAGCATTGCCCTGCCATTCCCTTTGAACCAGAGGAGGACAAGTGGGAGCCATCACATTTCTTTGTTCTCAGCACTGTGCAATGCCCTCCTGACCGCGGAAACCACAGGGGCTCTGACCACGGAGGGTCAGAGGTAGGCAAAATAATCTCACCTCAATACCCCCCCTGCTTACTGAACTGCCCCCGGAGAATTACCCAGACCTTCTCTGAAAACTACGCCTTCAGCAAAGCACTCACTGCAGCAGGCTGGATCCGATATAGCGCCTAGATGTGGTGCAATGACATTTTGAGGATGCAAAAACCTACTCTGTGCACAGCAAACAGATGTTAAGGGGATACAGGTACCTACTGCACTTGAGATGCACACAATTATTCTCAGCTGACTGCCCTCTGAAGACGCAGCACAGATCATTAACTCTATCCTCCCGTGTACCAGGTTTTAATTAATAGTTTCATGCTATATAATGTACGATTGAAACACGAAACTGAGTTTATGTACTGCTGCAGCGCTTTGAAGAGTGTTTTATAGCCCATTCCAGGTTTGTTAGAGATGCACTCAATTACACCACAACTCCAGATAGATCGTTTTTGTACCACACGTGGGTAAAATTATTTAAAATACTCTGCAAAGTTAGTCACGTCAAGAGAAGCTAGATGGGCTTTCCCTGTTAGTCTATATTTAACCGCTCAGAAGGATACACCAAACGGGCTGTTAGGTCTGCAGAGGAGAGCACTGGAGCCAACCTGCACAACCTCCAGGAAGATACAAGAGCGTTTAAATCTCACACCCAGGACGAAACCTGTTCTAACTTTACTTTTTGTGGGAGGCTTTGTGCTCCTAAACAACCATAAACACAAGGGTACAATTTTCAATTGGGCTGTTGTGGGTCAATATTTTTCTCCCTCCAAATACTAAACTGAAACTTAATGTTGAGTAACGGAGCCAAAAGCAAACACCTATTGTGCTGTATTGTTACATGCAATATAATACTAGGATGACAAATTCTCATAAACTAATCCTCCTGTGCAAAGTGTAACTTAGTCCGTCATGTTCAGATTATGAGAAATGATAATAATAATTAGGGATCTGCATATTTAAAAAGCATGTTTTCGTCACATACTATACACATTTATGAACAGTGATTTGTGTAATAATTCAAAAACAAGTTCTAAAAAAAACACCTTTACTGTCCAGTTATCAGAATCCAGATTGGAAGTCCAACAATTAATTCAAAAGAAAATGAATAGCCACTACTTTGATCAGTTGATAGTTTTAGTCATATTAAAAGCAAAAATTGTTAAACAGTTGCTGGCTCCGGCTTCTTAAATGTAAGGATCTGCAGCTTTTCTCCAACATCCATGACAGTAAATGAAGAGTCTTTGGGTTTTGAACTGAAAGAAAGGCAATTTGAAGTGGTCACCTTGAGCTCTGGGAAATTGTGATCAGAATTGTTTGACATTTGATGGACCATACAATGAATCAATTATTCATGAAAAGGATCGGCAGATAAATCAATAATGAAAATAATGGTTAGCTGCGGCCTTTAACAAGATAAGAGATAAGGTAAGATGATAAAATGGTGAAGCAGAACAGCATTGAGCTGTGGAGAAAATGCTTCAAGGCCTCCAATTTTGCTTTCTTTCAGTCAAGATATATGTTCCACTGCCGTACTGGAGAAGTCTGTGAGGGTTGAGTCAGACTGCAGGCACCGCTCAAGGCTGAATAAAGTGTTATCATAAAAAGTTGTTTTTTGTTGGTGTCGCTATTTTACAACTTTTATTATGGAAACACAATATTTTCTTCTTACATTCATTTTGAATGTATACAATTTTGTATTTGCTGAAGGACCTCTGGCTTCCCTGCTTCTCAAACCTACGCACTTTTTCTTTGCCATCACTCTAATAAAGAGTCGAAGCAGATGTGAGCTGTCAGGGAACAATCACAGCACAATAACCCTGCCATAACAAAACATCCACCGTGCTTATAAATTAAGTGCTGTACGTGATGGCGCGATACACAAATCGTGCAATAACGTGTGCATGTCCTCGTCAACTGTAAAGGTAAAGGAGCCTGCGCTCTCCATAAACCACCTAATGTGCGCACATAAACTTACTTACTCCATTAGCCATGCAAAATATATCCAGCACACTACCCACACACTATTTGTAACCCTGCAGACTCTGTATGTTGTCATCCGTTTGTTGTTTTGTATACAGTCTCTATTTCTAATACACAATAGCCATGCTTTATGTTCGCTCTCCATCTCTGTTTGGCTTTAGTCTTTGTTTAGATGTACAGGGGATGTACTGTTCTCTGGCCTGTGTGTAGGCAACATCGAGAGCCGCTGGAAACCTGAGTCAGATATCTTGTCAGCCTAAACATACCTGGACCCTAAAGCTGATTCTGATTTTACAAAACTCCACCCATATGGCTGTTTACACTGCATAAAACAAACCCTGCAGAAAAAAAAGAAAAAAAAAAAAAAAAGGAAAAGCATCTGCAAATTTGACCCAGTTCCTCTCTGCACCTGTAGTTTCCCTAGTCTTTTCAGCAATAAATTCCCAGCGGTGATCTACATAGTACTGCATTTTCAATCTGCTGATGCACCACTGCTAGCACGTTTTTCAGCATAGTTACAGTGGAGTAGTCAACAGCTAGAGGTGGAGCTGCAACCACTCAACGGGCAACACGCACTGACTTGGAAAACACGACAAACTCACCAGATATCAAGCCCTGGTCTCCATTGCAGGTTTCACATCAGCATCCCGATCAGCTGGCGGTCAGAGAGTCAGAGCTGAGGCGAGTGACTCCCACTGGCGTCACAGAAAAACACCACCTAGAGGACGAGAGATGTGTTTAGCCCCTGGTGTTAAATATAAGATGTGTTGTTTATCATCGATTTCTAGACAGTATTGTGGTGAAGGAGGCAACATTCCTCAGCGCACAAGGGGAGCAGTCATACATTCATAATCTCATTGACTGAGCTCGCTCCTTTTTTCCACTTGGCAGCTTTGGGTGCGATATGAGCGCTGATCTGATTACGAAACAACAGGAAAGACGCACAAGCAGCAGGAGAGGCTCCAGAAAGAAAAACAGAGATGGCGACAACGTGACTATGAATGTGTGTCCTGCCATTAATATTTCACTGCATCACTGTTGCGAAAGGAGAACAAAGTGTAAAGGGGAGCATAATGAAAAATTTATCATATTTTGACACCGCTTTGGAATTTATCTGTGCAAAACAAAGAACGGGCGAGTCGTCTCGCTTCGTGATGAGATTTTGTGACTGAAAAAAAATAAGGTGATTAATGCATACGAGTAACTCCTGCATGCTCTAACATACTGTTATTGTCGTTATATGCACATATCTGATGAAGACGGATGAGGATACGGTTTTCGTCACTCCCCATGAGGCTGTTTTTTTTAACCACATTTTTTTTTTTTTTTTTTACTATTCTTGCTCAGACAGGAGAGAGGTGACTGTCAAGGTCATAAGTCTTCAGTTTCTCACTTGTCCCTAAAATTCCAAACAAGCTACATGACATGTTGCAGCTCCGCCTGCAGCAGAGCAGCACGCAACCCAAGAGAGATTACCATATCACTCGCCATTTGTCTGCAGAGAGCCTTCATGCATTAACAAACACAATTCTCCACTCAGGTTCTTCCTCCAGCTCTACTGTACATCAATTTGTATTCAGAGGGAGACTTTAGGCTTGTCACCTTCAGCTATTCATCCAGCCAATGAAGTATTTATGACGCAAGCTTTTGCTTTTTGATACGTCATCTCAATGCTTTTCACTCCACCTCGGGTTGGAGTCAACGCTGTCATGTCAGAGTTTAAGAAATGAAGCAGAGAAACAAAGTAAGGGTGTGTAGGTGTCATGAGTTTCGCAGTCTATCATTTCACAGTCTATCATGCCATGCATATTAACTGCTTCTGCCTGTGTGTATGGCGGCGCCACGGCCCACTCCCGGCAGCCAACGTGACAGGGAGGAGTGGTGCGACTGCAACGTGACACCGAGCAACCACTCAGACGTGTGGTTGTAAATTTGTATCGAACATGAAGTCCTTCGCCCGTCCACAATGGTCGAACAGCTGATTTTACGGTTTAATCTTCGTCTCCAAGCATCAAATCATCACCTGGCCCAGTGTGATAAGTCCGGTGTCAGCCCAGGACAAGCCGGTCTCGCTTAATCTCCAACACAGGCCCCCCTTCGGTGTATCAAACACTCCACTTCCCTGCTACATTTTCCACTCCCAGCCACAAGATTTCACCTCTCACTTTCCTTTCTTTCTCCAGCCCCTTATGTAAAGTGAAGAGAGGGGAAAAAAAAAATGTCCTGTGTGCTGGGCATCTTTGGCCAAGGGACATAGTCCGTCAAGTCATTACCCATCACAGCGGTTTCCTCCTATCTGTGCAAGACAAAGACAGTTGTTAGGGAGACACTCATCCTCCTGTGCTGCCAGCTTTGTTACTTAGAACACTCTGCTATGACAACAGGGGCAGCTAAGACTTCCCCTTTTACCTCAGCATGGTTACATTCTGTCTGTCAATCCACACAGAGGCGATGAGCATTACAAAAAGAAAAAAAGTCCAGTGGTAGGAATAAATAAACCCCTTTTTTAAAATCTATTTCATAAAAAAACAACCGTAACCTTGACATTCTCCTTCATGATCATCAATGACCAACACTGAGGCCAATGTGTATTTTATGGGCTTAGAAAAAGAAGATCAGTCTTAAAAGTATTGAAGCATATTACCGCCATGTCAGTCAAAGAAAAATCTTTATAAATGTTATAACATAATATCTTCATGTTATAATGATATATTTTCACCTTATAACAAGCTTGTATCTTGTAATAATGTGCACATATACACAATATAAATATATAGTTATGTAAATGATTTGACATTAAACGTTTCACATCAAAACATGACAACTTGTTACAATGCATGCAGAGTAGGTGTGGCTCAAAAGGTTGAGCGGTCGGCCACCATTTGGAGGGTCAGTGGTTCAATTCTACGTTTCGCAGTGTTGTAGGGCAGGATACTTAACCCCACATCGCTCTTGGTGGCTCTCCAGCAGACAGCGTATGAATGGCTATTGCTGTTGATGAGCAGCTGGCGACCTGCACCTTAGCCTCTGTGACCAGTGGGCGAATGGGTGAATGCTGACTGGTGCTAGAAAGCACTTTGAGTGGTCGGTAAGACAAGAAAAGTGCTATATAAATACAGTCCAGTTACCATATGACATAAAACATTTCACATTACAACAAGATATTTCCATGCTTAATTATCATATAATAACGTGAACGTTTCATTTCATATACAATATCTAAGGTTTTCTTTTTTTTAAATTATCTTGTATACTTTTTATATTGTTACAATGTGAAATGTTATATTATGTTATACAGTGAAAACTGTTATTTTACAATAATATAAGTAATCACTTCACTACATGAAACAATTCCAGTTATAATACGATAGTAGTAATATATTTGCATAACAATGCATAAAAATGTATCTTGTTATAATCCTGTTACAAAGAGACAACGAGGTAATTCATTGTTATGAAAATGTACAACTCTTACGTTATATCAACAAGTCGCCATGTTCTAGGATATTACAAGATTAATAGTATGTCATTATAATAAGAGAAGTTTCTTGTTACAATATGACAAGGCTGAAGGTCATTATAATGTTATAATATCTTTTGACAACAAGTTTTTCACCTTTCACCTTCTAACATGATATGGATCTTTTTTCTTTTTCTGGCAGGAGGCAATATGCCGCCATAAAAAAAGGTACCTGCGGTGACAGCAGTATCTGTCCATACATAATAATTAGCTTGCTGAGAGGGAAGCAGAGGCAGAGGGATATTATTTCATTAGAATGTGAAAGTGAGATATCTGAAGCAAGCTTTATTATGATTTCTCTTGGAGATTTCTTTTGGAAATCTCTGCCTGCAGTGAGTATCAGGAAGAGCAACACTGATTTGTTCAGTGATTGGAATATAATAGAATTTTTCATTTTATTCTTTGTGTCCAAAAAGATGATAACAAATTTCTCTTTTGGGAAAAACAAAGTCTGAATTATCTTTCTACTGGCTTAAGGGGGGGGGGGGGGTATCCTTCTCAGATATCATCTCTGCAAAAGCACCAAAAAGGAACCACTGCGAAAACCTTCAGGCACCTCATTACGTCAGATCCTGCTGACCATATGTGGAGACAAAAACAAGCCTTGAAGCTTCAATCAATTATAGATTTGAGTTCTCGCATTCATATTGGATATGGTCGCCTTTCTTTGTGCTCCGTTCCCCAGATATCAACAGACGTGATGGCGGAGTCTAAGCTTACCGGCTGGCAAGCAAGTACCCACAGCATTCAATAAACCAGAGAAGTATGGGAAATTAATTCCACCACAGCCATGTGAGAATGTTTTGTGTATTTATTACACACTTTAATTATTTTGAAATTGCCCGACTAGGGTGGAGAGTTTTGGTTGGAATTTAATTTTTCTGTGAGTACCTCCTCTCCCTAACTGCAGCGATCACAGTGCCCGAGATGAAGACAAGCAATAAAGCAGCCGCAGCTGTAACACGCTTATTAAAGGACATTCTCAATGTCATCATGACTCAGCAGAGGACTGACAGAGCCACTCGTTCAGGATAAGAACGGTGCTGTACGGAGGTGTAGAGTAGCCTGAGAGCTGTCACAACTGGGAGGTCAAACTCTTCCTCAGCAGATCCAGGAAACTGAATGCCAGCAGACCATTCCTCTTTTCCCCTGGCTTTACAGTAATTTACTCCTCGTGTCAGCACTTTGATTAATGACTGGATTCACACACCGGATCATATGCGCCACATGGCAAGGTATCAATCATAGTGCTGGTATGCATGGATTTTCAGCTGCTGTGTTGCCACAGTCAGAGCCCAATTACATCTACCTAATAGGGGTGCGTGAGCAGCAGTGCCCCGAAACGGTGAACATATTGAAAATATGTCACTAAGTGCGGACATGATGTGTTTGAAAACATTAAATATATCCAGTCTAGTCAGTAGGTGCAAACTTCCAGGAGTCAACTTGGGACAGACCCATAAAAACGAGGTGAGGTGAAAATTGAGGACGAGCAGCTGTTTGTCTGAGTTGTTCTCTTTAATCTAAAACACCTTCAGACTCTGATGAACACTCCTCTCCCACCGGCGCCGACTCGAACTGAGCTCAGATCTGCACTTGAAATGAGACAGAAACAGATTCAAGGAAAACTGTGTGTAAGAGCAGTTTAATTACATAATTAGCTTTTTATTAGCTTCTACAAACCTTTGGCGTTAGAGGTCAAAAAGAGACGAATGGTGTGTGTGTGTGTGTGTTCCCCCAGACAATCAATACTCATGAATTCAGTGCTGCTACAGGGCAAAGTTACCAAAAGAAGGCCTGGGAAAAAAAAAACATTCTTCTCAGTGAATATAAAGCTTGTTGTGTTCTGGTTGGACTCCACAGGACAAGGAGTCTACATCACATGCTCTCTTTAGAGAATTCGCTGAGACTGCTCGATGAGACTTCATCCAATCACATTGACACGGGGTAAAGTTACAGGGCTGAACAAGAAATTGGATTTTGCTCGCGTTACAATCAGATCCTCGAATCCAGATGTGCGTGGTCCCTCTAAACCATATTAATGTAGTTCGAACACATATCAACCAGCTAACCAATGATTAACTTTCATCGTTGATTAATCAGCCAGTTGCTGTTTCAATTAATCAATTCGTTTGCTGTATAAAATGTCAGAAAATAGAGGACGATGATCAGTACAATCTCTCAGAGCTCCTGAAATAGCTTGTTTTGTCCCACCAACAGTCTAAAACCCCCCAAAATATGAAATAACTAAAATAAATAAATAAATACAACTGGTATAAGATGCCCCACAATCTTAGCATTTATGTGCATTATATAAACACTTAATACAATATGATGATCAGTCTATTGATCCATCAGTCAATTGAAAGGAATTTAATTGCCAGCTATTTTAATAATTGATAAATAATTTCATTCTCCAAGCAAAAACATTTGCTGGTTCCAGCTTAATAAATGTGATGATTTGATGCTCTTATCTGTTATTTATGATAGAAAATGAAAATTTTATGGATTTTTTGACTGTTTCAACATTTTATAGACCGTAATGATTAATCATGCAATCATCTTATTAATCACTAATAAGAATAATCGTTTGTTGCAGTCCTAGTGAGATGATTTAAGGACATTTTTAGGTAAGCAGTAAGAAGTTAGAGTATATATACAACCTAGTTGTACACATGAAAAAAATCAGAGTGTCGTAAAACATATAACAAATGTATTAACTGTTTATACTCTATACTCATAAATCATTGAGCTCATTCTCCATCTTAGAAATAGACACTTATCCACTTGTGAGCTCGCCTGTGCGCACGCTGCTGTGTGAAAAGTCTTTGAGACTCATTTTTGGCTCCAGTTGAAATTAAAATTCTTCTTGGGTAAAGCGTGGACATGTTTTTGAGATAAGATCAGCCAAAATCTTGTAATGCCTCGTAGTAGGTCATAACTTGCTAAACATCAAACATCCTGCTATGATATTAATCCAAAGCAACTGGCAAGTGATGAATCATTTAATCAAAGTTGCACTGCGCTGATGAAAATAAGGGAGTTAATTTCTTCTCTTCTCTTCTCTTCTCTTCTGAGAATGTTGGAATTCTTTTTTTTTTACTACAACATAAAAACCATTTCTGTCTCCTTTAGGAAACTTACTAAAATTCTTTAGTATGACGTAAACTTAATACTTAAACTTGTAAATAGTATTTGGACAAAATTTGAGCTCCACTTTCTGGTGTTCTTTATAACTTTTAAACATATTACGCAGTCGTCACTTATAGGACTTGTTGCAGTGTCTCCTACACATACACATGGAATTTACTTGAGCAGGTCACCGAGGTATTTTGCGACCCATTTAAGCGTTTTCTATACTTTTATTTTCAAAGAGAACAACGGCTGCAATCGATTAACTTGTGGGACAATTTGCCCTTGCTCTACTTTTCCATCCACACATGCTCTGCAGAGAAACACAGAGAGAGAAAGAGAGGGATGTTCAATGTTGTATTACATTCCTCCTGTAAACACAGTGAATGTGATGCATCCTCTCCTAGTTAATGTAGGTCTACTTCATAAAAGCTTGTGAGTGCACATGGTTGTTGGAATGTCATTCAGTACCATGTTTGTTAAGATAGTTTCGATTGCTCTGTTATACAGGTTTTGGTGTGTATCGTTACATAAAGTAAAAAAAGCTGCATAAAGCTTTCCGTGGTTCACGGAGCTGCACGAAATCTGAAACGTTGCCTCAAGTGATGTCACTCGAGTCGGCAACGCTTGGGGCTGAAGACTATGAGTTTGAAAATGAAAATAAATCTTGGGGAGGGCAATTTGAAAGATGTGAGCTTCAGCCCGCTCCTCCTTTCTGCTTTAGGCTTAGCAGCTCAAGGCTAAATTAGCTGCTGCGTGCGTGACACACCTGAATCACAGACTGAACTGTCGGCAGTCGGGTTGCAGTGTGGGTAATGTTAGATGGGTTTTGACTGGGACAAAGAAGTGTGTGTGGAATAAAAATGACAATTGTCTAATTAAACAAATGTCTTTCAGTGCAGTAAATGGGCAGCTGTGGCTCAGGTATACAACCAGCGTCTTGTTATCCGAAGGACGATGGTTCGATTCCCCCTGTCTGCATGTCGAAGTGTCCTTGGGCAAGATACTGAACCCAAAAACTGCTCCTGATGTGCTGGTCGGCACCTTGCATGGCAGCCCTTGCCATCAGTGCGTGAATGTATGTGTACTTACTGTAATGTATGTATCCTGCAGAAAGCTAGTAAGTGCACCTTGAGATAAGAATGTTTTGTTTTACTCTTCAGTACAAATCCATTCAACTGGCAACCCATGGGCTGAAAGTGGCCCTTAAATAACCTCATCCCGGCACTTGGATCATTTTATCAGTAGGCTAATTAGCCCGTTTCATTAGCTATGCCTGTTGCTCAGCACAAAAACACTCTTATTTCATTAAGAAGCGTCATCCCAGGCTGATTAAGCAAAACAGATATATGACCAATCAGACGGTCAACCTCCTTCTCAGATTAAAAAGGTGTATTGTTGTTGAAGTGTACGTCTCCCTTGGCACTCCACTTCATTTTATTTCAGATATGGCCTTTCTACAGAAGCAGTTGAAAAGGCCTGCTATAGTATGTTATACCAGGGGAGACTTTCCCATCCTCACCCCTGCTGTGTTGAAGATGAATCAGCGTCTCAGTGGTTTTTATTAAAGAAAAAAAAATCAAGCTATATTCTCCCTTGCTCACTAGGATTAGATTTCACATTTCCCTAATTCCCAAAGGAAGGTTTTGCAATGTGGTTCCACCAATTACTTGCGTAATCCCTCCACAGGCAGGTTTGTAAATCTTAGCACGCTGTGCGCAGGTTCCTGGCACTGTCAATAGACAGCATGGTGCACTTTATGGAAATTGTATGCGGTTTGACGCGTTCACGTCACATCAGAAAGGACTAAATATTATGAGGGTTTAGGTGGCTTCACAGTAGCAGCTGCGAGCGGACAAAGGAACATGAGATTAATGCAAACCCCCACTGCTCCAGCAGCTCCGACAAACCTTTAAAACAATAATTCATCCAAAGATTGTTTCTGTTATTTCGTTTCTGGACTTGCTTGGCTGAATATTCATATCCAACATCATTAACTCAGCAAATGTTGCAAACAGTGAGAATACAAAACAGCTCGTGATGAAGAATGATACAAATTTAGACCGCCCTGTGGCTATTTAAAATCGGGGCGAGGTGGCATCGCTGTATGCACGTCTCATGCCATTAGCATGCGCCGTCACTTGGTAATAGTGACACTGTGATCACTCCGCGCCGCCATAATAAGAAAAGACAGGTCTGATATACTAAATGAAGGTTTTACAACTACCTCTCCTGCCCCATTGAGCTTTAACCTGAGAATGCAAATCAGCTTCATGAAAACCGAGTGATTTCATGGTTCACTGGCTGCTACATAAGCATATGGTCTCCATTCTCCATTAAAATGTATTGCAGAGGAAGGAGTACACATATGAATCTCACCTTAATCCGTAACTGTTCATTTTGTAATCGCTCTGTCATGTTTAGTGCACTTTCAGCATCGCGGTGCACTCTTTGGGATTATTTAAACACGCAACTTTTTGTCCCCACACGGCTACATTATGCCATCAGTACTTTATAGTATGTGTTAAAGACGGGGTCGTCTGTTCACAAATTCAAGCATGAAGATTACAAGGGCTTAGTACGACGAGCATTAGCATATCCTGTGATATACAACCCTCTAAGCAGGGTTATGAGAAAGTAAAGTAGCTGCTTTAGATGGTGAAATTTTTGCACAATTAATTGAATGCTGGTGAAAGAAAAAAAACCTGCAAAAAGGTATTTGCACCTTTGCTGTACAATCCTTTCATAGAGATCAGCAGTTCTGAGGGCGTCAACGGATATGAAGGCTGGAGAGAGATTTTATTATTTTTACCGTCCCCTCCTCACCCATAAAGTGGGAGGGCAAAATGATTTTACAGAGCCGGAGCATGAGCGTAATTTGCTAAATGAATGTGACAACTTGTCTGTAAACAAGAGCTGGGACTAACTATGAATCACACTGGCTAGCCAGATATTTTTTTTTTCTTATTTACCATCTGCAAATAATTTCAGAGTTGTGCCTGGGTGCTGCCAGAGCTGTCACTTTGACAGGTTGTGGAGGTGGTGGCGCAACAAACAGGTTAAAAAAAAACAAGTGCTCTTCATTTTCCTTCCCCCCCCACTAGTGAAAACATCACAATTCCTTCCAGATTGGTAAAAATACTCAGGGCTTCTGTAATTTGTGTTTCGTCCTTGGATTTATTGCCAACTGTAACAGGATTTGTCCGTCAAGAGAAGAGTAAGCATGGAGAGACCGAGCAGGGGAGGAGAGGTTTGATAAGATCGTTTCCAATATGTCAAAAGAGGAAAACAAGGAGGTTATCTGATTTCCTCAGCTGGCACTTGCTGCTGAAAAAAAATCATTTATTCCTTTTTGTCTTATTGGCTCGCCTGTGACACAAATTAAATGAACTAAGCAGCGCTATAAGAATACAGCTCAATCTCATTAGGTGCAGAGTTTGACTCTCGCTTCAAATCATTTCACCTGTACTTTGTCATTCGATGACATGCACAGTAGTCACTTACATGTTTAACAGCACTGTCTACACGTATCATTAGTGATTAGTTCTTCCTCTGTCTTGTTTCTCACCTGTGTTCTGAGCCAGTACAACGGCAAAAGAGAGAGCGAGGCACTGATGAATCTTGATGCTAAAAATTGAGTATTTAGTCAGCACTATCTCATCTGCAGTCATAGGGAAGCTTGAAACTCGGGCCGTACCTTCATGTGAGTTATTAGATATGAATTGTGCTTTTGACTGAAATATCTCAACGATTATCGGATGGATTGCCATTAAGAAAAAGATAATCAGGTTGTAATAACTTTGGTGATCCTCTGAGTCTATCTTTGGCACCAACATCAAGTCAAGAAATGTAATTTGACCCAATCATTGGTTTATGTCTGAATTACTTGATGACGTTACCATCAGACTTAGCTGTACTTTGTATTTATAATTAGCATGCTACTGTATCACACAAAGCTCAACTAAGATTTTGAGCATGAACATCATCAGCATGTGATTACTGTCATTGTGAGCATGTTGGCAACTTTACATTAGCATATGTACATCCTGTGTCACTTTTTGTGCTTGGCAGGTAGAAATGTTCTCTTTGTCTTCTTGTCCAGCAAATTACGTTTCTAGAGGACTAATGAACAAATATGTTCTTAAGGAAACATACTGCAGCTTTTTTTTTTAGCATAATGAGGAATCATTAAACGCATCTACAGAACATTACCTGACATCACATTTAATTTGTTCTTCTAGCAACTTAAGCAGGATTTACATTTTTAGGTACTCACTGAACTTGGTTTAGGGAAAGACTGTGATAAAAAGAAATTACGAGAGACATGTTTACCTTTGATTTACATTCTTTCTATTTCATATATTGTAGTTGTGAAAGAAAGCTTTTTGGTTTTGTGCACCGACTGGATGCAACTGATCTAAAACTTCAGAATATTGTACGACTGAACAATTTAAAGCTATGGTAGAATACACTGAGTCCAAGTTGTCTGTGTGCAAATGTTTAATCTGACTATTTCTAGAGGTCGACCAATATGATTTTTTCAGGGATGATAACGATTACTACTCATCAAGGAGACTGATATCCGATAACTGGAATGGATATACATTTGCAGTAAAAGTTATTTGCAGATTCAGATTTTTTCAGTGTCAACAGGCTTTTTACCTGTGACATGCAACCAGTCAGATAGTGTTGTGGGCCGGTTATTGAGTGAAACTACAGAGTGGTAACTCAGTGAAAGGCGGCTGTATCAGAGCCAAAGTATTGCATTTTTAAATCAATTTATTTAATCGCCAATCAGACACAGAACGAACACTCATAATAGAAATAACTCATTGGGCCACCTTTTATAATAACAGTTGAATGAAAAAAAAAAAATGTAACCAAAGTTTCAAGCTTCCTCTAACCTTAATTAATTGTCTGTTGACCAAACTTTACCACATATGAGCATACAAACCCCGGGCTCAGGTGATTGTGCTCTCCACTAATCATCTCTGACCACCTCCCAACAATTTACAAATATTATTAGTACTCCCTCACTAGAAAAAAACGTTACCTGTGAGCATAACCCGGGCAGAATCCAATCAGAAACTTCATTGTGAAAGTAAATTACCAGTATATACTCATATGGAGTTTCTAGGCGACAGGGTTTCTTTGTCAGTCAGTTAGTGTCCATGCCTGGACCTCAATTTCTGATTTGGTTATCAGCTCACAGAAGGCGAGAAAGAGCTTCGTTACTTTAACATGTTAATGGTTAAATGTGTTTACATTCAAGCCGGAGTGGTTTTGTTTTTCATCCAAATTTGAATTAAAGTAAAGTACATAAACGCTCCTCAATTTGCCACTGCATCTCCTGTGCCTGACTTTCGTGGTTCCCCACGAATACATGAGCTTATTTCTCGGCTGTTTCAATAAATGACACGCAACTTGCGATTAAAACCATTCTTGGAGGTTTCTTTAAAGGCTAACTGAACCTCTTGGAAGTGCAAAAAAACAACAACTCCGGAGCTCCTCCAAAACAAATACAGAGAACCACCAGCCTAGAAAAAACATCAACTATTAATCACATTTGAAGCTGTGTGCTTACAGTGAAATACCAACAACACCTCACTGTCCTGCATGTTCTTGAACTGCACAATCAAAGGGAGCTTTCACACCAAAACAGAGTTTAACTGGGGGCCAGCTTTCATGTACTTCACGGCAATATTAAATTCTGTTTTCTCACATAAACAGTGTTCTTCCTCAGTAAAATGGCAGTTTATTCTGAAGTGTTTTATTCATTCAACCTCTTGGGCAGATGGGAAACTGAGCACTTCCCGTCCTTCACAACGCAATAGAAGACAACTTTATTATCTCTACCTTCACGTTACTGTAAACTCATTGTTCATTGTCATCAGTCCATTCAGGACGTGGATTTAATCTTTTGACTAATCCAAGGTTTTAACTGAATGAAGTATATAATTACTATGAATGGATGTCTCAACTTTAAAATACAATACTTTACAGGAAGTGTGCATGTTCAGAAAAGACTGACTTTCACAGTTCCCCTTAACATAACGCATGTTCTCCAGGAACATTGATTTCTCTGTTTTATTTCCTGATTCTATGCACATGGGCACATTTATCTGAGTATGTATTATTGATATACTTGGGAGATAATGTTACAACAAGGTCTTCGGGATGCATCCGGCTCAGATGGATAGGTGTTTTTTTCAGGACTTTCCGTGAGTCCTCCTGGAGCATTTGACAGCCGTAAACATATGTATACTACTGGCTGGGCTGAGCCAACCATCTATAATGGATATAGAGTCATGTAGGGTGGAACACGTTTCCTCTGGTGAGATACTGGGACTCTATAAAATGTTAAAATAGGCCTCTCCAAATATGCTCAGCATTTCCATGAATAATATCCAGAGCTTAGAGCGCAAAAATGTCAATCGCTCTCCACCGGGCCTTCAGAGATTTTAGCGTGCAATGAGAAGATATGTCTTTCTTAAATGTATGTCACTTTGGAGATCTTCTGCGCCTTGGTGGAGGCAGTCACTATTTAATAACCTGGACTGAATCTCCCTCAAAAGTTTAAGATATGCTATTGATTAAAATGCAGTTTTTATATATCTTATACAGACCGCATATTTCTCCAAGGATTCGGAAAAAGACATTTCCCCCAGTCCCGCTACCTTCTATGAATAATTATGCGGTGGAAAGTTAATACCGGGTTATAAGACATTTCACGGCGCAAAGGCGGTTTTTCTTGAGCTCCCCTTGTTGCTGTTTGTGCTTATGATTGCTCTGTTTGAACCCTTTTTGATCTCAGCGAGGCAGTTGACACCACAGACCAGGTCATCCCGCTTGAAAGCCCCCAAAAAGGGTTTATGTCACAGTTACTGCCCTTCAAACAGCTCAGACCATGACACGCTGATCACTTCATGCAGCTGGTGGAGTAGTGCTATGTCTCGACTTGTATTTCATGTTTGGCGTTTCCTGCGGATTGATTTTTAGCTCCTACTTTGATTAGATGTGCGTAATCAGCACAAGAGCTTTTGTTTTCCTCTGACTATAATTAAATTATTTAAAAGAAATTTTCCATCAGTAGATAATGAAAGCTAATACCCAATGTTCAGCAACCTTTAGAAGAGAAGGATTAATTTAATATACTACTACTGTGCAAATAAACGACAGTAAACTGCCTCCAGCCTCTGACTATGTTTTTTATTTATTCAGGCCGTACTGATTCCGACTTTATCCAAATCAACACCATCCCTGCATGGTATTATTAGGTGATCCAACTCCAACTCATCATATTATGTGCAAACTCAATATCCATTTCCCCAGCGAACACTCACTAGTCCCAGCCTTTGAAAAAAACATTGATACCATGTTATAAAACGTTTGCAATAAAAAAAAAACTGTTCAATAAAATTATTAGGACTGAATCCTCCGTCAAATTAAACCAACACATTCACCTTAATGATCAACTTGCAGATGTAAAGTACTACCTCCAAACTTCCTGCAAGTTAATGATAATGCACTTAGGATTGCTGAATTCCACCCACTCAGCTCTATTAATCTGAATCCAAAAATATATATATATAATATAGCTGTAAGATCTGTTCCGTCCTGCTTCCTCCAGTCAAAGTACTGATAAAACGTGGTTTCTCCCAACCTTGAGAAAAGTTATCCTCGCTTTTAGTTAATCTGATTTTCATCACCACAACTCTAAACACCAGTAGGATGACTGAAGTTAGGCCAACTAAGAGCCAAGATCACACTGCTCTTAATTTTTCGATTTTCTTGCAGAACGTCTAAAGTTTTGCTAATGATACTAATTTGTGACTTTTCCCTCCAAAGCTCTGTGGCTAAGAAACTTTCAGAAAGTACAAGTTGCCACAATCTTTTAAAATACCTTTTAAAATACCCTTTTTTAGACCGACATACTGTATTTAATTAGCTTTCACTTCATCCTGACCTTCTTACTTGACCTTATCTTCAATAATTCACTTAAATACCACTTTCTGACTACTTAATTGACTTGTATTGATTGTCTTAATGATTTTTTCATATTAATGGTGCTGCATTAGTGCTTGGCTGTGGCAGAAGTTAGAGTGGGTCTTCGATGAAGGGCAGGGTTGGCAGTTAAATCCATAGGACACAATCCAATCCATGTGTCGAAGTGTCCTTGAGCAAGAGCTCTGAAACTAAATGTGGATTCTCTGCAACCATCAGTGTGTAAATGTATTTCTTCACGATTAATTAACATACTCTCCAACGTTTGCACCAATAATTAATTATTTCTCTATCAAATGTAAAAAAAAGGTGAAAAATACACATTTAGATTTCATAGAGTATCAACTGACATCTTCAAATTGTCTTCTTTTGTCCAACAATCTAAAAATTGAAGCATCTGTTTGTGTCTTACTCACACATTGCGTGAATTCTACCTTTAAACTTTAATGTAATAAAAGCTTTAAGAAAATGTATGTTAAATCAAAGTTAATGAGACATCTTGCTCATTGAGAAGCCAAAGAGCTTCACTAGCACAGCTGAGAGCTGCTATATTTCCTCTGGCCATTGCAGTTGGCAGGTTAAAACATTTTCAGGAGGAAAACAGATTGTGTGAGCCGTGTGATGCGGTGATAAATGAACCCTTTAGTCGTTTTTGTACGGCACAAACTACAACGATTTAATGATGTAAATTTTCCATGAATCGCTCGACCACATCCTGGAACATTCTGGTGTGAAGATATTACGTAGCTTATGTACCATATTAACATTTGTACAAAACATGTCATACCATGTTCACATGACATGCTTATTACCTGACTTTCATATCTGGTATTTGTGCGAAACCACTGGTTGTTTTTACAAGGGCCCACTGCTTTTCAACATGTAAGCATGACACAAGTGGATATCTTTAGTAAGATCTCTGGGCAATTTCCAGCTGTATTAGTGGTGACCTTAACAGGTATTTTAAGTCAAAACATGATGTTTTGCTATCCCTAACTAAGTGTTTTTCATACCTAAACCTTATTAGAATATCAGCACAAATTTAATCTAAATACATGTAAAGTTACGTATATGCACAAAACAATAATTAAAACCTGACTAATTCATTAAAAGTTTGAGAAACCTTGCACCTCTCAAAGCTACTGCATAATGCCAAGCCAGCAGAGACACGCAGTAAAAGAAAGTGTTAGGTAAAAATGTAAAATGCAAAAGATAACAAAAGATTAGGATGAAGATTTTATCCTGTGGGTAATGGGGGCGGGACTAGATAAGCTTTGGCTTCTCCCGCTTTTCCCTTTCGGTCACGTGTATTGTATTATTTGAACAATAATGAAATGTGATGATGATGAATTGACATGCCCGAAATAAACAACACAAACAACACGTAGACTCAAAGCGTTGCAGACTAGTGTGCGACCCCCAGTGATCTGCCCCGTCCGCTGGGAAAAAAGTCAGGAAGTAATGCCTCGAGGAGTTGATGAGTAAAATATGTTGACGGTGCGCTGAACCATCTTGTGCGTGTCGCATGCTGTAATGGTAGTCGCTTGATTAATTGAAGTTAACATGCCTGGTTCTTGAAGCTTAAACACTCCAGTTTTGCTGCGCATAACTGATGAAAGGTCAGCTCACTCCAATTTATTTGCCAAAAGGAGAGGACACAGGGGGAACACACACAGGCGGGGAATTTAATCAAGAATGCCGCCATGATGCAGAAACACTGGTTCTGCTCTGCAAGCGGCCCGCGTCGCGATGTAAGGCACTGCTGAATGTCGGCAGTGGTGCATGGCTAAGAATCAATGACTGTGACAAGGAAACTCTGATCGTCGTCTTGTGACAAGTTTTGTTGACAAATGTTTATTGAGAGAGATGATGTTGATTAATATTTAGACTTCAGGTCAGTGAGTATACAATGCTGTCAATGCGCTAGCTACTAAACAATATCTACTCATTATCCTGCTCAGTTTCTGTGAGGAGAAGAGGCCGTTTCTCATTTAGGACTGAGGAGAAGTTTCAGATAGAATCAAAGGGAGAAAGTGATGATGAGAGGAGTTATTGATCCGTTCATTTGGGCCGCGTCTCCAATAAAAGTGAGCAGACTTGACCTCAATTTGTGTCTGTAAGTCCGTTGATGACTGCGCGCACTCAGAGAACGATTAAATAGACGGCAGACTGCAGTCTGCCGCTGAATGGTGCACACACTTAGAGACTGTAACCATCAACTGTGGAATATGTGAATGACTAAACCACTTATACTGCGACACATTGTGTTTACAGGAGGAGGGGAATGTACATTTTCTTTCACTATAGATAACATTCTTGAGTCTCTTACCGAGCTGCTAAAATGGAGCAATTTTGACAAAAACTGCTCCATTTTAATTTCAAGCCTGAAATTAAAAGACAATTTTGTATTTAAAAAGAGATTTGTCACAGTTGATATGTAACATTTTTTAAACACTATAAGTCTCATAAGTTTAACTCATGTATAAACTTTAGAGTTGTGATCTCTAAGGTGTCACTCCTGGTGGATTTGGTGACACCTGTGGTTACCATGGGAACAGCCAGTGACTACCTGAGCAGCTTTAAGTTTGTCAAACCAGTGTCAAGTTCACAGTGCAGCCAAACAGACTCACCATGTTTTTAATAAAGATGTCGGTCAATAACTGGACTTTTTCCATCACTTCATGAGGAACTGTGATCTGATTTCATGCTGCGCAGCAGGAGATCCCAGTGGGGGTTGGATACCTCCATGTTATGTTGTTCACTGCAATATCTAATACAGAGCAGCTGGAAATTATGTTTATGATCAAAGGTTGCTGGTGATGCAAACAACAGTGACAAATACATTTTGTTTTGACACCGACCCGGGTTTCACCAGAAGAGCGTTTTTAATCTGAGGCGTGTTCTGTTTGCTTTAGTGACATTTAGCAGCGACCTAATACGGCTCTGACACCGTGTAATGATAGTGAACGGTAAACACTGAGACCTGGATCCATGAATTAAATTGCACAGGATTCAGCATGCCCTAAAATTAAACTACATGCACTGTTTATCCACACCCTTGGTGGTACGACAAAGAATTTCTGATCTGATGCCACTATTGCCAGGATGACATCTTTTATCTC
This sequence comes from Diplodus puntazzo, assembly GCA_963678695.2. NCBI lineage: Eukaryota > Metazoa > Chordata > Actinopteri > Spariformes > Sparidae > Diplodus > Diplodus puntazzo. The sequence continues at coordinate 10,466,470 of OZ023162.1, read as the reverse complement.
CAGAACTTTTCAAATGAAACCTTACAATGTGACAAGACTACAGCCAAGGTTTGGTGCAGTATAGGAACAAAAAAAAAGACTTTGTTGGGTTAAGGGAAAGATCATTGTTTGGGTTTAAGTAAGAACATTGTGAATGTTGTGGACAAAGTTGTGGTTTGCCTCGCCATGCTTACAGTAATCAAACCTTGGCTACGGTGACGGTTCAATTGTGATCATGCTTTAAAAAATACATCGAAGACTGTTGTTTTGAAGAGCCAGCCTCCTGAGTTAAGGTCAGGCGTTTTATTGGCCCATCCATCCACCTCAGACTTCCACAATACACAGATATTCCTTCTCTGTAACACCTTCACTGTGCTTCCTTGTTGCCTCCTATCTTGAACATCATCAGAATGACTGGTAAGATAACTTGTTTCATGCAAGTACTGAATTTAAATGCAATGAAATACTGGCTCTGGAAGAAATGCCCACCACAAAGAAGAATGCTGTCTTTTTTCTGTTATTTTTTTTACTGAAGAATTAAAGCAAACTTATGCAAAAATTGTGTGTATTTGCCAGCCGCCAGTTTGAGCATCGTAAATGCAAAGTTACATGATGTTGCTTTCAGAGTTCAAACTTAAATAGACCTAACACTTACATCTGCAGGGAGTGTCACAATCTGCAGCCACAGCCCGATACCCTGCAAGAATTTATTGTTGCGCGTCTTTTTTCCAGTGTCATGACCACACATTTGCTAAAATTGGTTGGAGCCCTCAAACGGTGCAGACAGCCAGTCGTGGAGATGTAAGCGTTAAACCCCAAAGAAAATGCTTCACAGAGAAGGCATTCAACCATCTTCCCTTTTTTTTTCCTGGCAGTCGCCACAGCAAACCTCACATCAGCATGAATGAAGGAACAGCAGTGGAGAAAAATGACATACTGTGCTGTCTGGAGAGAGATGTCCTTCATGGGCTACAATACAGCAAATGGTGTTATTATCTCTGACCACTGCGTTCTGATGTTCCCCTCTCACCTCCTTCTGTGTTGTGATGAAGACCGGTGCCATATCTCACCTTGTTATTTACATATAGCTCAAATAATCCTCTGTTTTTCCTTCTCCTTCACATTCGTTTTGATATTCCACGCTATTCGCGATTACGGGCTTTGCGGCGGCAGGGTTATGAATAAATTAAGCATTAGAGGGAAGGCAAAGTCTTACTCCGAGGTCACATGTATTCTGCTGCCATTTTAAAAACGGCAGATCACCGCGGAGTGCAGCAGGAGGATACGTCCAGTCAGATGCAAGTGAGCGGCTGTAAATGGGCGTCCATCAGGGAGCGCCTGAATAATTTATAGCTCTCGTTGTTGTGCTGCACAATCAGGGGGAGGTTTATTTCAAACAAAGGGGAACATGTTGTCTGTTGTGAATTTCTGTTGCGCTTTGTCTCGCCCCTGTCACGTTTGTTCTCTGTATTTTTTCATCCGCATTAGATTCATTTTATTTGATCTATCAAACCGCTGACATGTAGGTGTAATTGACACAGCTGTCTGTGTATCCTGAGGCGCATACAAAATAAAAATAAAATGAAGTAAATGGTCGCGGTGCGTCTGATCACAGAGCTGTGTTTCAGCATGCTCTTAATCTGGCAACTCTCATCTTCCTGCAGCCTGGGACGTCCCGCTAGGTCTGTCTCCAGAGATGCCAGGTCTCACTGACACAACTCTCCAGAGAAACTCGCAGCGTGAACCGTTAAACATGGCGCTTTTATAAGGCGTCACGCTGAGAGGCTGTTTGCCTTTTCTTACCCAAACTCAACCAGCACGTTTATTATCTCTCCTGCAGCCACGCCAACAAAATACACACGTGCAATTTTGAGTATATCAGCAAAGAAAAAAAGGAAAACGCTATGTACGGATTCACACAACATATCATATTTCTCTGTGGTGTTTAAAGGATCCCATGTCAGTGTCTGCAAGCTCACACGACTATGCGAGTTGTTCTTGTTGGATGGCAAACAGACAGAACGACTGAGCAAGTAGCAAATAATGGCACTCACACCAACAACAACGAGCACCGTTCAAGCACCTTTTCATTATTGTGACTGCCATGTCAGTCACAGAAGACTCCACTTTCGCAATACTTTGCAATGTTTGCTCTCGTCTTTTGTTGTAACAGCGCGATTGTTGTATGTGTCTGTTCTGTCGCTGCCGTGCTACGTCTTAGTTGTATCTGCCCATGTGCTATGATGTTGTTTAGTCTGTTTTTAATGTGCATCTTGTTTGTTCCTGTGAATGTACAACATCGACCTGCCCGAGGACTGCAGATCATAATTAGGCTGTTGCCGGAGTCTGACACAGTTACATCATATTGATGTTAATTGATGAGTGTTGTCTAGTGGTGGAACCTAATGCAGTTGATCCATGATCCATACTGATCGCCTCCCACACAAATGTAATCATCAACGTGTGAAATAGTTTTACTGCCGCTGTTACTTTATAATAACACAAATAAGGACCTGAACTCAACATGCATCAGTCTTCTCTATGTTTTTACTACATCTCTGCATCGAGAAGACGGATGCACGTTGAGTTTCACTCAATGAGAAACTAGCCATTAAGTGAAATCCCACTGACTGTGATTTTCAGTGGTGTAATTGGGAAACTGGGCATCGTAGAAGTAGATCATTATATGGTGATGCTTATTTTCAACTTCCACAATATCTGCTACCTTCCCTTCGACACACACACAGGTCCACTTCAGTCTCTCTTTGCCTTTGTCAAGCACAGTGGCCTTCATTGTAAACAGGCTATTACTCATGATGTGTAACCAATCAGATAGAGCTGTGGGTGGGATGCTGAGCAAGACCAGAGAGTGGTGACCATAGATATATTGAATGTGACCATAAAACAAACAATATTTTTAGAACAAAACAAAGAAATACAAAAGGTAAGATAAGGTCAGCAAATGTTATGGTAAGTAGGTGGTAAATACAAAGGAATACATTTCACACAATTCCTTTGACATTAGTCAGTCATAAACCAGTTGGAAATCAACTCACAGCTTTAGTTTAGTGGCCTGCTGAGAATCAGTTATGCAGAAACCAGTTGGAAGTTTCCTGGAAATGTATCAAAGAAATTACAGACGATTTATTAAATATTATATTTATAAATTTTGCAAGAGCAGAATTGTATTATTCAAAAATGTCGGGGTAAGTTTCAACACATTTTGAGGTAATTTGGAATAATTTCGAAGACATTTTTAAATGTGTTGCTTTGCAATTACCAACTAACTACCATGAGATTTCTGGACCTGTGAAATTAGTTGTTACCACAACAAAACAAAAATAAAAAAAAAAAAATATTCATAAATGATTTCAATAATTATATGTGGTGTGGTCGACAGATGGAGAGCCGAAGTTGCACATTCATTTAATGCTAACCATTTATGATTTGCTGATCACAAAAATGATCTGATCCATGACTGATGACTCTGTTACTATCTGAATTGTGCATTTTGTGAACAGTTGCACCTTCGTGTTGTCCTTAATCAAGTATATCTTAAACAATATGTCCATTTGGGAAAAAAAGGTATTTTTAAATAAAATACATACAACACTCACAAGCTATGCCTCCTTCTTCCTCCTACAATACCTAGAATTCACTGCAAAATGGGACCCCTCCCATGTCATAATCCACGTTACAGTTTGTTTCCCCAGATCTGTGACTTCAATTCTGTATTGTAGCTTCCCAACTATATATTGTTCAAGGATGTGTTACAAAAACATAATTTTCAACAACAGCAAAATGAGAAAGGTCGTTAAAAATAATGACCTTTATTGAACATCTCATTAGTGTCCATTTCGATGAAGCTGCACTAGTTCTTGGAAGAAATGTAAGAATCTAAGCAGCACCACTAATTCCTTACAAAAGAGGCAACGTGATAAAATACTGCTGGAAGTGGATATAAGCTGAATAAGCATTTACTGCTAGAAATGTAACCAAATATAAATATATTAACAGAAAATGAGCTGGGGGCTAGACTGATAAACCGGCTGATATCAGCTCACTGCAGATATATCATGTTGGTGTAGATGTCAACTGATAGATAACAAGAAATCACAGTACAGAAATATATCAACTAACTGACAAATAGATGTAACTAACTTGGTAAGTATCTTGATCCCAATCAGATAGCAAACAACTCCAATTCAATAATCCAACTCAATCCATATTGAGACTAATATTGACTAACACTGCAGTATGTGATGGCTGGCAGCAGTTAACAGTATAAATAAATGCTACAAACAACAGTAGACTATTGCACATGAGACTGCACAGATAAACTGAAAGAAAACCGATGAACCATGTCCATACATAAGCTGTTAAATCCCAGTAGTAATGTCAGTCCCATGAGAAATGAATATATGGATACTCAGAGATATTTCTGTGAAATGAACCGATACAGACAGTAGCTTCTTGTTAAGAAATTCTACATTGCACGTCTTCAAATTTTTCCTGTTTTTAAACCCTCTCTGCACAAAGAAAATCCTCCATGTTCTCCCCTTTTTCTTGTTATAACAATATCAGGTGTATAATAAAAAAGAAACCCAGCATGTTTCTCACCTGAGAGCTGTTGTCAGTGAGGTTTCTAATTTTGGAGACACCTCACTCAGAGGTGAGCCAACTAAAATGGAGCAAACACAGACCGCAGCTGAAGCAGAATCGGATCTTCACGTCACATTTTTTAACAAGGAGGCTGAGAGAGGCTGGTGATCCACTGATAATACAGTTACAGAAAAGCATGTCTTTGGAGTGTTAATGCATTTCCCTATATATACTATATATATAATATGACGCACATATGGAAACATATTAGTGTGATAATAAATGTGCATATTTTTTTTTATCTTCTATGGACTTTTTTTGTGTTCATTTAAAAGTAAGATGAGAGATTTACACTTCACTGTGGTTTTCAGCAAAGATCCAAGAGGATTACATCCCATTTGCAGCTTGTCTTTTGGTTTCAGACAGCAATTTGCAGCTGTGCGTGATGGCAGGTCTTGCTGCACTGCACATGTGGGCAGCGAATGAGAGGGAAGTTTGCTCACCTCTCCATCATAATCTGCTGGTCATCAAAGAGATCTATTTTCTGCCCCCTTTGTACCTCTTCCACTGGACTGCAAACTCTGACAAAGTGCCCTAGTCTTTGCTCTTTAATGATGATATACGAGCTTTATCCTGAGGATGTTGTCAGATCAGGAGATGCGCCGGGGGATGTAAACCTGGGCGATGACACGTGGAGAGTAAATTTAAAAAAACACAGCGTTTTCGCAGTAATTCAAAAAGATTACTTATCTTTTGATGGAGTGCTGCTCCCAAAACGTCGGGGAAAACAATTGAAAGAAGCTCAAAGTGCTTAATTGAACTTAACATCGACTATTAACCCTCATTTTCTAATGTGTTTATACATAATTGGGGGTGTCATGACTTAAGCCATTACCAGCAGACGAGATCAAAGCAGTTCGATAAGTTTTTCAGCTGTAGAGAACGAGTAATGTGTCCTCGCAAGTTCTGATTTTCACGTCGTTCACAATAAAAAATGCACTGCTGCTCCACAAACTGATTTTTCGGTGCATTAACAGACCTCTCCGTCTCCGTGGTAATGAAGATTAATTCGCAAATCCTCACGTACGCACGCCTGAAAAAAAGAGATTCCATTGTCTGTGAAATGTAGCTGTTGTTCAACTCGTATTGCTTTGACACGGCGCGTTTTTGCTACAGCGATTTCTCAAACTGACACAGACTAAAAGAAGGGTTGCGGCCTCCTCCTGTTTAATTATAGTGCCCTGAGAAAAGCAGCAGATGCCAACAAAAGACATCAAAATAGCCATTTGCATGAAAAGAGTCTAATTTTCAGAATGACTCAAAAATCTATACTTTGGGTGTGCTGATATTTTCAGCGCTCTCGTGGTTGGGGAAAAATGGTTAATCCGGGAGCTCTGCAATTTCAGAAGATATTAGACTCATGTAAATTGGTTTTTCCACTTTTTTTTCCCCCTGCTGTATGATAACACGAGAAAAACATCATTTAGTGAAGAACACGCGACTCGGCTGCGGAAGACTGTGGGGACTGACATCGCTCGCGGTTTAATAAGGAGTAATAAATGTTAAAGAAATAGTTGCAGATACAAAAACTTATCTTCTGCATTACTGCTTATGATCAATCATTTATGAAATACCTTGCTGAGGGCTGGTTCATTACGTTATTTACTGCATTCTATATAGAAAACACTGGGTACCTTTGTAACTGCAGGCAATGCTTAGGAAGCCTTTGTCCAACTCAAGGCAAGGAGAATTGTTAAACAAGCACTTTAACAGCATCCCTAAGTATGAGCACTAATTAAATTACATGATATTTAATTATTTACCAGCTTATTTATTTCGCTGTTTTTCCCACACACAACTGACTTATTGTTTACCGTGTTCATAGTGCCGCTGCGAGTGAGCAGTTAGCGACCGCATTGTTATGACTACTGCATTGACACCCGTGACAAAGAGAGAAATAAGAAATGCTTAACAGTGTTTTTCCAAAAGAAATATGATTGAAAATGCTCATCGAAGCAATTATCTGTGCACCTCTGAGGACCCGCTTTTCCTTCCATTGCACTTTCTCTAAATAGACGGAGGAAAAACTACAAATTGTCTTTTAAATGTTCTAAATGTTTTTAATAGTGTTGTCACACCATCTGCATCCTCCACAGGTCACTTTTGCTAAGTGTCACATGCAGTATTCCAGAGGTGGGAAAGTACAAATACTCTGTCACTGCACTCAAGTAGATTTTTTCAGGTATCCGTACTTGAGTAACAAATGTCTATGCTATCTACTCCTTACATTTTCAGAACAGTCTTAAATAGCCGACCGCAGTTCGAGTCAAACAAGCGGATTTCTAAGCACACAGTATTATTTCTAGTCATTTCTGTCACGCCAAAACTGGGTGTTTTTTATTACTTTTTTTTTTTATTAGACCCGGGTACATTTCCAGCTATTTTTCACAAGAAACTGGATCTACATCCGTGATCGTGGCAGTAATTCCGACCCTAACTGAGTGGCTTTTGTGCCTGTACCTAAGCAGAGCATGAGCACAGTGAAATAAAATAGAAAAGTCAACCTAAACTAACATGAGGTTGCACCTTAAAGAAAATGTGCAGTTTTTAATTCATCTGTGCTTTTGCAGGGACATGATTAGCAAACATGTATCCTGTCGATTGATGTGGCGAGACGAAATTACGTAATAGACGTGACGAGATGGAAACAGATGGAGGGGGAGACTTGAATTGAGCTAAAAGGTGTGTTAGTCTCTCGCGTCTGCAGAGACCCTGCAGCCTTCTGCCTGGATTTTCTTATCTTCTCTATTTTCTTGCTGTGTTCAGAACACTTTGCCAACCCAAAATGTCTGTACTTGATGTCTTCTATCTTTGCGGTTCTTTTACAAGTGGACAAATTCTACCTGTAAGTTGAACAGTCCTTGAATTTGAGTATATGAAGCGAGGTTCAATTTTTGAACTTTGCACAAAAATTTACTTCAGAGAGAAGCTTTCTTCACTTTGAGGACATTTCAGAGCCTGTATTTTCTTACTTTACATTGTGTAAAAAGGTTGCATCAGTACTGTTTTTAACAACAGTCTAGCTATCTGAACCTCTGCTTGAGTAAAGAACATGTACTCTTATCACCTCTCAAGTATTCAAAGATGTATCTTTGCGGTGTATCTTTGCGGTGTATCTTTGCGGTGGCAAAGTGCCACAATGTTTGCAAATGGTTGTTCTCATTAAAAAACGACTCCACAAAGCAGACACATCTGCACTAACAAGGCCGTATGAAGACAATAACAAATGCATGAACCAGACTATAGAGGGTCTGTATTAGCTCCGTGTTGACCTCCGTTCTGTGCAGTCTCTCTCTAAATCAAACACCTTTTGGAGGAAAAAGTAATGAAAGTATTGTCACCTTGACCTCACATGTGTCAAAGGTGTCAAACTCATTTCCTGCACTCAGTTTCCCACCGAGAGAGATCGCAATTACCTCCCTCAAAGAATATGAAGATAATTATTAATCTCATGACCACATCGAGTTGTGCTCGATTTAACATCACACACTCAAATCTTCTGTGCTGAAAGCTTAATCAAATATATAAAAAATACCAAAGTTAATCTGTTTCAAAAGATATTCAATCCAACCTATTAATATTCTGCTCATATTATTTAAACATAACAAGCTTTACATCCCCTTTCATGGATCTCTAAATGGGAAAAAAAATAGCTAATGCAATATTTACATTTAAAAGGTTTGCTAGTGCTTAACCTGCGGATTATCAACTTCATTTTTTCTCCAAATCACTGAATGAGCTGATATGGCCGCTTATTCCTTCCCGGTGCAAAGCTGTAGCGAGACTCTCCCCTCGTGCAGAAAAGCGTCCTGCAGGATTGCCAGTTCAAAGCAAAGAAAAATCAATGTCCTCTCACAGAACCACATTACGTACGCCCCAGCCACCTGAAAGCGATCACGTTCGATATCTCCAACGTTTAGCTGCCGTGCCTGGCGTGTGTTCATGTCTCTCATACATACTTTGATATGGTGTCTGTATGCAGTACTCGTTTCTAATCCTGCACAGGGACACATACGTGCAACGTTACATCAGAAATGTATTTTTGCTCCTAAGCAGTGTGCATTTATTATAGCTAGATTAAGAAAATGTTTGTGCTTGAAGGGTAATTCAGTTTTTTTAAAACCTTGGCCATGTATTTACGTGTTTGGTGATGATGACTCACCAAAAGTTTTTTAATTGATCCCAGGGATTGCCTCATCTGGCAGCCACGACATGGCTGCAATCATTGCAACGTAATCCTGCGGGGCATTTCAGACTGTCTTAGTTACGTCCACTAAAACTGCTTGTTTAACGAGATTGCTCAACAAGGTCTCCTATACATTCCTATGGTCACAGACCTTTAAGTAACAGAGTAAATCCTTCTTGTAAGTCTCTCTCAAGGCGAAGTCTTGCTCTGAAATCTCATGAGGCAAGTTGTTACAGTTGTTGCCTCATCTCAATTGTCGAAATCAGACATGACGTATGAAATAAATTTGTGCTGGCAGATCCAGGTAAACTGCAAACTCCTCCGTCAAACTGTGACTGACATAGGCGCAGTCACCCTTGTCGTCCTGCAACAACTTAGAGCATTGACACCCAACCCGATACGTTGGGTTGGGTGATGGACAGAAAACACTTGTATAGATGATTTTTTAAATATAAATGTATTTATGTGTCTACGTAGTCTGCTCTTCACAGTCATCTACACTGAGAACAACAGTGTGTCACGTTAACAGTCACAGTGCTTCAGCTTTCACTTACTGCATTTAGCTCCGGTTCAAACATAAAAACGTAACGCTTGTCTTCTATTCGGATGAAGTTATTGATGTGTTTAGGCGTCTTCATTATATTTACTGCTCTTTTAATTTCTCTTTCATGTAATGAATTACCCATGAGCAATTTTTTGTCCCCTCCCTATTTTTCACCTCTTGATGAGATCCTAATTCAAGGGAGGCTATCTTTAGGCTAAGTTCATTTCCATCTTTCTATTATTGTGACACTTTAATTCTGTATTGAAGTTGAATGTCTATTAGTTTATTGTTCATGATTGATTATTGAGTACCTTGCACAAATGTGGTTTATTGCCTCCTCCCTATTTCTCCAGCCTGCACTAGGTTAGGTCCTGATTAGATGAGGTTATTGAAGAGGCTGTGAGTCTTTGTGTCCACATTGTGTTGAAACGATAGTCGTTCAATTAAAGTCTCTCGTCCTGATCAATGTGCACCAGTGTACTTTGGACTGTGTTTCTGAAGTCTCTTGTCGAGTTCTGGTCGAGCTCAATTAGTGAGAATCGAGTGTCCTCGAGAATCTTGGGTGAGATTTTGGCTTCTGGTCACAAAAAAAGAATCTGATCATTTAACAAAGAGCTCTATCACCGTTGTTTCTGTAATGGTGTCAGTATAGAGTATAACAAACTCAGCCTATCAGATGCAAACACAAGCATGAACAGGGGGCGTAACTTTAGTGGTGTCATGGCTGCCAACTGAGGCAATCTACTGGAGCGATCCCAAAACCTTTGGCAAGCATAATTCATTTACACACTGGAACATATATAAAGGGCCCAGGTTTAAAAATACCAGAATCCCCCTTTAAAGTGCTTTACGGAAAAGGATGTTTTAAGTAACATCCATCGAGGAACTGTAAAGCCTTACAAGCAGAGAAGATCTGGAAACTTTAATGATTGTAATAAATTACTCTTGACGCATGAGACCACAGATCAGATAGCTCTGGTATAAGCAGCTGCAGCCCTACCTGGTAATTACTGTAAAACACAAGAAAACTAATTTAGCCAGGTTATATGAAGTTACGTAACTCCTTTGAGTTCCCATAATAACTTTTGTTTTAGAGCCTGGGAAAGGCGACACACAATTACCACTGTAGTGGCTTTCATGACATTGATGAAGCTGTTAGTAAAGGGCTGGAAAAAGCCACAACAAGTTAAATCCTTCCGTTCCATCACAGACTTCAACTGCGCCGAATGGAGCAGGAAAGAATTTTATTTTTTCTATGCAGGTTGTCAAAAATGAAGCAAATGGCAACACAATAGGGAAAATATCCCCAAAGTAAGATCACAGTACAAAGCTTGGAAGCCATTTGTGAAAACATGTCTTTAGGAATATCCAGCTACTCTGAGAGGTGATAATGTGCTCTCATAAGACTTTCAACAAAAGGAGGACACATGTGGCACCGGTTCATGCTGAGTTTATGTCATGTGAGAGTATGAGAGTTGAAGAGCTGCTTTTATCTTACTGCAAACACAGACACAACTCGGTTTGGTCTAGAATGTGAAGCAAACGACAACAGCAGCAGCAGCGGCGGTGCATTATAGGCATTCACCTACTCGGGATCCTGTCTAAGTCTTGATATGTCCTTGACGCCAGCTCCATAAATAATTTCCTTCACTTCCATGTATCACTATTTATGATGTAAAGCAAATTCCCTTGAATATCTGTGACCAACCACAAATTCCTATGAGGAATATCGGTGGTATGCCCGTTCATGAGATTATCAAACCATCTATTGTATGTATTCTCAATCCGTGTTCGGAGCAGCCCAGGGTGTTTTCTGCTGTTGATCAGAGGGGCTGTTTTCCCTATTGAGATAAGAAATTAAATCTGCAGGAGCAGAGGATGCTGGGTTTGCTGCAGGGTGGCGAAGCAGTAGCTCTGATAATGGAGCCGACTCCCATTGCGCAGGCTATGAGGCAAACAGCCGTGGCGCCAGCCCAGCCCTGCCTATGAGAGAGGATAGCTAACAGTGTCACTCTGCAGAAGCTGTTCTGCCCCTCTCTCTCTCGCTCTCTCTCTCTCTGTCTGAGAACATGTGGTTAAATCGGCATGTGACGGAGAGGGGAGGAAAGGATGGAGATGCTGTGAATTTGCATTGCTCTGTTACTCCATATATGATTCAGAAAAGGGAAAGAGAATGGTAAAACTGGAAGGTTTGCCTTTGTGTTTAATGCAGTGAGAATATGCAGGCGTGCTGAGTCAAACATACTGACCCTGTGGGGTAAAAGCTGAGCTCTTGATCGAGTCAGAGAAAGGAAAAGCATGTTATTATCAAAACTTTTCCCCTTCGATCCCTTCCTGGTCGTGCACACGGTCTGGACGGGTTACATGTGGTGGTATATTATGCAAATGTGAAGAAGGTTTTAATTTCAATTTGGGAACTCACCAGAATATTGTGTCGTTTTGGATCCTTCCTCACAGGCGTCACTTCAAAGGAGTCTGCGGAGAGAAATAAACGGTCACACCTTAATGCGCAAGCACAAATAACATTTGGGGGCCATACGGCTCCAGTTGTAATAGTGTCAGAATCATAAAAAAGGTTCAAGTTATAGTTCAATCTTTGATTTCATCCCAGACCCAATATAAATGATTTGATATTTCTGTAGCAGTCGAACCATCATTTTAAGCCTGGAGCCTCTCTGCTGGATACAATTTAAAACAGGGGGAATATATTTTTACCTGCCTCCTTATTTGAAGATGATTTCCTGCTTCAGAGGCAGAGCTTATACTCACCAGTAAAAAAGTAAACTTTGTATTGTGCACAGGAACATTCATGTGTTTTATTTGTCATTACAGATGCAATAATTACTGACTGCTGAATATGGAATAAGTTCTTCACACTTTAACGGTCAGTTAGGTGTCCGTCCAAACGTATCGCAAATTTTACCTGAATTTCTGGAAAATCTGCAAAAGAAGATGTAAACGCTTGTTTTTTATCCACTGAAGTTAGGCATTCAGTAGTAGTCGGTTCATCGAGACGAGCAGAAGTTGCCAGCAATTCTCCGATTGTGCCGTTGCAGAAGAAGTGGGCTCAACGAGACAAAAAAGCAATGTAGAAAATAAAATGAACACAGCTTTTTTTCTTTGTTTACTGAACGTTAAAAGAGGGTGACAGACTTGTCATCGCTGCTATTTTCTGTTAGAGTGAATAGTTCTGCATTTTGCGCTATTTCGAGAAGCTTTGGTATTTCCAAACAGGCTTTTTATGCAAAGATTGAAAATAAAATAATGAGATGGAAACACATGTAATATGCTTTACAGTCTTCCGTTGTGCTTTACAGTAAGTAACGAGCTGCTTACTGTGTTTAACTTCATGTCATTACTGTATTATTAATTTTTCACCGATTAAAAAAGTACCTATCCATTCACCAATTCAGCCATGAAGTTTAATAAAGCCAACAGATTTAATGGAATGACAGGGAAACATTATTAGTGCATTCCAGCTCAATACTACAACAGCCCCCACATTGACTGTAGAGAGTTGAGGCTAGAAACAGTGGTACACGGACAATCCACCACAGCTCATTACTTTTAATTAGCCCCACCTTCTTTTAGTTCATTAGTGACAGCTGCACTGACTCTGCAGGCCCATGTCCAAGTAGTGAACCAACTGTTTGCACTGTGGATAAGTCAGCTGCAAACTAAAAGGTCAAGGTGTTAAACAGGTTTGACAGGTGGGTAACTAAGTGGATGACACCTACAGGGTAGTTTAGTTTTATTGTCCACGTCATGGCAGGAAAAGGTACATCGTTGTATTCGTACGAAATGTATTCAAAGACTCAGGAAACTTTCTTACGGTATGAACCTATGTTCGTTTTTGTGCGATCTCTTAGCATATGCCAAATAAAGGTAACATTTTTTGGAATATATGGCTGTGCAATCAATTTTCATTTTCATTTCATTTTGATACATAATATTTTGTTGAGTCAGTCTGCATTTGGGATAATGGGTGCAGATTTGCCACTTGAAACTTCTCAGTATATATATATATTTTAAAGACAATATTTCCTCTATTTCCAACAGAGACAGAAAAAGACCTATTTCGCCTGATAAAATGACAGCTGTCGTTAGCAGATTATATCAGCAAGCTAATTATCCGTTGGTTGAATATGCCACCTTATCTCTTAATTTCCCATTAACTACACTTGAGTCTTGTTTCTTAAATATGCACTTGAAGGCTATTTTCAAGATACAATCAGATACAATCACAGACTAGATTAAGCTATCTGAAGCTAAACGACAAGCCAAACAAGACATATCATCACCAGCTGATGTTGACATAGTAATTAATATAAAGAAAACAATGTCGCGAAGCTCGCTAGCTGGTATTAACATGCATCTTCACAAACTTAAATGAGCTACTTTGCTTACTTCATGCTCCTTGGCCTGATGCTACGCTCCGTTTTAAGCTACTCAGTCATAAATGCTATATATTGCAGGTTATGTTAGACCAGATGAACATTTCCTACAGTTTTGCTCCTGAAAGGCATGAAAAGCACCACTCTCTCAACTCCAAATCAAGTTAATTCCAGTGACTAACTTTAGAAAATCATGTTACACTTAGCTGCATTTATAGATTTTACTTATCTCCTCTGGTGATCTTATCAGCTGAAAGCAGATAAATGCTGCACTGAATATGTGCACCAGTGCAAAAAAAAAAACAACCGGGGTTTTAGTGGCATCGGACATCTCGTACTCAATAGGACTGAGATGAACCGAACAAAAAAAATTGAGGTGCAAAATATTGTTTTAAGAGTAAAAACACAAACTTCTTGGAACTCATTTAAAGTGCTGCAGGACTATATATAGAGCAATACAATTCTCTTTCTCCCCAATGCACAACTAAAAGCGCACATGGAGCAATCACAGTTAATTGAAGGTTTTTGTAGATGAAGAAAAAAGGGACCACTTTCCACCTTTTTTCCCCTTCGGGAACAACGACAACAGAGGAACAGCTCTGATTCTCCACCGTCAGATTTAATTGCCAAAGCAACAATCTTGATTAGGATCTCAACAGTCCTTTTTATCAGCCCCAGCCAAAGCAACACAGGGTGTTTGTCCAAGCAAGACATATTTACCCACCAGAACTCTCACTGCTACTACGCGTAAACACGGCGGGCCTCCACAAAAGACCCTGACATTGAGAGCAACCTTCAGAGGTTGTTCAGTAGCCATCCATTACATCTAAAAGAGATGTCTCTCCTTTCTCTTTAGTATCTTGTTTGAAGCTCACCCTCTTCCCACAAGACCCTAACATGATGGCAATTTATATCTGAATCTAAAATCTCCCTGCTCTTATTGACTTATCTTTCAGCATGGTAAGTTTTTAATACAATTTAAATCCTTTACCGACAAACTGCCATTACATAAAGTCCACCGGCCATCTTTCCGACTGACCAAAGACGGAGATGTAAGAAGTACAATTTCACGCATGCCGCACTTCGCAGAGACGTCCATCTTCTGTTCATGGTCCCTGAAGCATCCAACACCGAGGGATTGATTAAAACACACTGCGCACACACACTCGAGCTGCACATATCAGCAGAGCTCCAACAGTAATCTTACACATTGTGCCTGCATGCTAACTGCCCCTCCATCTATTCATCAAACTCCCACACAGACGCATCAAACACATGCTCTGCATGCACATGGACTACAATTCGGTGACACAGCAATTAGGCATCTGAGAGGATTTTCCACTCTACATTTTTTTTTTAGCTATTGTTACTTCTGTAATTAAAAACATTGGTGGTGGGATGTGTGATTTGCAGAGGAGAGTGGAGGAAAGGCTGCACACTCGAAAACAAAAGCGGATTGCTTCAAAAACATCTTTCAAAGATCAAATGTTATTAGGCTCATACGTTGCCTGCAGACATGTCTGTGCTACAGCATTCTTACAACAGAGGACTGGAAGGTTTTGAATCATACAGTAGCGGCTATAGTGAAAAATAGAACTGCAGCTTATGATTAATTTATTATCACTTATTGTGCCTTTGGTTTTATTGATTAAAAAGGTTTCTGTGCCTTGACAATGTCATAAAACACTGAAAACATGCTTAAAATAATGTCAGAGTCCAAAGATGTTAGATGGATGCAAAGATATGACAAAGGAAAGGATCAAATCCTCATATTTGAGATGAAGGAGCCAGAAATCATTTGATTTTTTTGCTTGGAAAAAAAATTACTAAAACAATGTATAGATTCATTCATTCATTCATTTTCTGTCAGCTGACTAATATATTAATCTACTCACACTCACATTTATACACATAAGGGCTGCACAATTAATGGAAATGCTAATAAAAACTGCAATATGGTTAAGTTGCTATTTGACTGATAATAAAGGTAAAAGATCTGTCAAAAGATGTCGTAAGAAAACTTGTTTGTTGGATACAGACGCCAACAATCATTTACACTCTTTTTCAATCTAATCACAATATCTGTCCAATTATTGCAATATAACTTTTTGTGACACATCGCGCAGCCTTAACACATACACAGTCTTATAAGACTATGCAGGATTATATATAGGATTATAATTAAGACTGATGATTGATGATTCATGAGATACTGAAGCTGCAGCTCTCAGGGTGTTGGTTTGCTTTTTCCCTGTCAGTGTAGCAAACCCAGCCTTCTCATTTGCGACCATCGTCAAGGACAAACAGCTATTTGTTCAGTGTTTCAGGACCTCAGAGCTTCGGTACACAGGGCGAGGCAGGCGTTTGGATAACTGTAAGCTTGGATTAGGTCTCCACGTAGTGACAAAATGGATGTTACATTTGGCATCGTTTCCACTGACTTTGCAGTATTCAACAGAAACACACATTTTTCAGATGGAAAAATGAAACACGCGATTGCCTGTGTTGTGCAGCACCTGCCAGTCTTTGGTGTGTGACCAGGGGCCAGCGATGTCCATAGAAACATTATCGCCTCTCAGCCGAAACACCCTCTAGAATTCTTAATGAAGAGTGAAAAGGAACCTGCTACAGGGCCTCTCGATAGCGGTGTCTAAACCATTTGTGAAAATGCTAGGCACACAGCACATCCACATTACTCTGCCTCACTTGCCACAAGGCTAAAACAAACATTTCAAGGCTGGGACCCACATTGCTATTATAAAACCTCCAATAAAAAACAAATAAAGAAACAAATATTTGATCTGGAGCCATGGTGAACTTAACCGCTTGGATGAATTGCAAAAAAAAAAAAAAGAGGTTAGCCTGTGGAGTTTGAGCAAGGCCTGGTTATTCAGCCTGACGTGGCGAGAAGGGAAAGGATGTGAGAAATACCTGCCCTAATAAACCGCATGCTCAACTGATAGCTTGACTGCGGCGTTCGCCTCAGTTGCGCACGTTAATCGTGCCGTCATTTTTAGCAGACACCAAACAGCAGCGTTACACCGCTGCCTCCGCTGAGTGTGATTTAACAGACAGCATGTGGCTCTCTTAGATTGCCCACACAGTTGGCACACTGACCATTTCCAGTACCTCCAGGGCGGTCAATGTGACCTCCAGAGATGAGAACGCTCCAGACAAAAGGCACACAACCTAAAGGCAAAGCAGAGGCCTGCACTGTGCAGAGTGCTGGAACACACGAGTACACAGAGATAATGGCGGTGGTGGCGGAGGTGTAAATTGAAGAGGCGAAAAATTGCGCTGATGCTTTTACTACACCGTGTACCACGACCAGGAAGTTGTGACTCCTTTGCTCGCGAGGAGATCAGGCAGGCAGCGACCGCGGTGACACCGAGCAATAATACAAGTTGCCTGAGAGGATCACATCAAATAATATACGCTCCAATAATTGCTCTGGTTACATGGCTATTTTTAATAAAAAAAACGAAAGAAGAAAGAAAGAAAAAGAAATCCCTGCAATGTTTGCAAGTCTCTGCTCTCTCAAACCATGTCCTACATATATGGGCCAGTGAAGCACGGGGAGCACAGTAATTGAATAATGCACTTAGTCACCTCATATGAATAATTATGCAATAAGCACAACACAAAGTTGTGCACCAGTGGCCACAGGGGTCAGCCGGGTTACCCAGGAGCCTTCAACATGCAGACACAGAGCACGCAAGGGATCAGAGTTTCCCTCCGCTCCTGATGAGTCAGGGAGGATCGTCTCTGTTGCTCATGATCTGATGCTCTGGTAGTAAGCTCTTTCCCCTCCCCTCTCCCCCTGGTGAGCTGAAGCCCTCTGATGATGTCCGGACTGCTATTTATACACTCAGCAACGCTCAGCACATTTACCAGCACCACATAAATAATCAGTAGGTATGAAAGACAGTGTGCAAGGAGGGCTGGTTTACTTTAGCGGAGCAACTTCTGGCTCTCCACTTTCACAGAGCAGAGCATAACATCGCACTTCTGACTCTGTTCTCCCATCACTTGTCATGATTTATGAGGTAAATCCATGATTGATGGGCTACTACTGAATATATTTACCAGCAAATGATTTACACTTTTTTTTTTTGCGGCTCTCCTAAATTTTAAACGTGTTTCAACATGCATGTTACAACACAGGCATTTGTGATAGTAATACTACACATAGTCTGAGATTTATGTATGGTTATATCGTAACATGACGTGTTTGTTCTTTCCCAATTTAAAAGCTGCATTACAATAAAGTGATGTCCTTTTCTGATCTATTCAGCTGTTCTTATACTTGTCTTTGTCCACTTGATCCTCACATCAAGCAAAAATAGTATCAATAGTCATTCCTACACTATTTTCCTAATATTCAAAAATATTGTGAGGAGATTTCTGCATATTATTTCAAGGCCTTATCTCCGAGCTCTAGCTCAAAGCACGATCTGATCCTGAAAGTGAAGTTGTTGGATTGTTTCTTGTTTGTTTTTTTTTCTTTTGTAAGCTGTTGATGCTAGTATTGATCCTCAAAACAAGACTTTGCATCTGTAGTACAGCCGGAAGCGATTTGATTTTGATATCTGTATGGGGTTCAGATCCTGATCTAATCCACTCATCAGATATCAGACTGATGTCACCGATCCTTGTAACAACGTCGATTCCACAGTTTGATGTGTTTGTATGCAGCCTGCCGCTTAACACAGGTGGAGCTGGTAGCCGAGAACACTACCGCTATATGTGCTAGTAAGTATTCCAGAGTTCCTGTGTTTATCTTGCTGGATTATCACGCTTATTCCCATGATACCCTGTGCGAATTATGGACGGGATTTCCGGCACATCGTTGATAGTCTTGACGCTAATATTGATATTCAAAACAAGACTTTGCATCTGCAGAAGAGCTGCAAATGATTTGAGCCATACTGTAAGCCAGAACCATACAGCATCCCACGCTGGTTGGAGGACAGCAGCAAGCAGCTCCTTGGCCACACTAACTTACAAAGGTCTGAATAATCAGGTCACGGTCATTATGGACTATATTCATTTCTAAAACAGAGCTTCAACAAGAAACCCAAATACAGTCCAACACAAAATTTCACACCACCAAACTGATTTTAAGTAACCTTACACATATTACATGCATCAATAGTACTATCAATAATGAAAATTATAATAACAACTTTAAAATAGTTATATTCAAGACAAAAGAGCTCTGGTATTAGAGGCAGATGTCAGAATTCAGGTCTCAAAACTGAAAAAAGTTGCTCAGTTCATCCCTCAGCTCAGCTGTTGTATGCTCCATACACAAGAGATGACACACTATGGGGCTTGATTTCTCTGAACTGGGCGCTAATTTGAGCATGATTGCAAACAAAAGATGTAATCAGACATGGGTGTGTCCAACAAATTTAGAATTCTAGTGTCCAGCCCTGAGGCTCCCAATCTTCCAGATACCACACAATCCCAACCCTACTTGCACGAGAAAGGTCGGGTTGGGATAAGCTTCTGTAATGGCAGATGATGTCAGCAGCATTCAACCCCGGTAAAAAGCAGCAAACTGCTTCCTAATGGGCTGCGAGGAGAATCCACTCTGGCTTCTCCTTCGAGTAAACTGTCTGTGTGCAAGAGGCCCAAGGCACAAATACATAGCACCCTGAATACCATTACAGAACAGTCAAAACATCCCTCCATAGGTACATTATGTCCCTGTTATATCTAATTTGTGTTAAGGAGACACTTAGATTTAACATTATCTCCAAGCATGTATACATTTAGTTATCAAGAACGAAACTTTTGCTGTAAATACACTGACTAGTATGAGTGCAAAATATGTTTATTTTTTCTTCTTCCTCTATATTTTCTTCTTCTTTTTTCTTTCTTGCATGATTCAATTTTGCATTTAGCTACTCACACAGTGCATGAGTATTTTTACACATTACTGACAAAAGATCTTTTAAGGAGCCTGTTTGCTATCTTATCACTACAGGCCAGATGCATATAACTGTGCAGACTCGGGACTAAAAGTAAGACAGAAACATGAATTCACATTATTCCTTTTAGATTTAGTAGGTTGGGTTTATGCCTCGGTTTGTTTTATAAATCAGAATTATTATGGACTATACAATACTTGTGCCAGCTCCATCACTCATTAGACCTGTCGTTAAAGAAGAAGTGCAATTCAACCAATTGTGTTGCATCGACAAGCACACGAGCAGCTGCTATTATGTGCCACCGTTACACCATTGTGGCTATTTAAAGAATCTATACTTGTTAGTCATCTATGTATGCGGAAACCATCTTCGTGCTGTCTCATTAAACATCAGGAGGGAGATTGATCTGCAGAGGTCATATCGAAACGCACTTTGCAAAGTGCTTCACAATTCAAAATTAAATCAAAAAATCATTAACAACAAATTGATGGCGCAAATGTAAATAAAAAGAATGATACAATCCATCACTCGTAGATTAAGTTAATAAAAGCGCGCCTGATTGACATGTTGAAGAACGCAGTGTAGATAGCAAAAATAATAAAACAATCAGGGACAGTGACAGCAACCTCAGCAAACAGTGTTCTGCTGTGAGAATATGTCTTGTTTAATACAGGTGTTTTTATTGGAGCAAAATAGACATTTTTCCTTAATAAAAATCACACAGAAATACATTCAGAGTACTCGCCCCCACACCCTCAGCAATGGTATGGACTGAACAATGGAAATACAATACAATCAAGCAAGGCACGAGGTCCCAAGAATGTTGGTAAAGTAAATAATATGATGTTCAGTAGACAATTTTATACTAACTCACAAGTCAACAGGGTGTAATGATGATAGGAAGGCCTAGAAAAGGCCCCATATTTTGTAATATGTTGCTGGTTTCCTCCTCACACTAAACAAGATCTGTTTACGTGCACTATCAACTGTTAACCATTTGAACAGTAACATTTTATTAAAGCTTGTATTCAGACCTCTCCCAGTATCCAGATCCTATGTTCACACAAGATTTCTGTTGAAGTTGTTGTGACAGAGGTTATTTTAATGATGCTTTTCCAGAATTCTTCCAGATAAGAGCAACTCCAGAGCATATGAGGTAAATCTCCATCACGGCTTCAACATCTCTGGCAATTATGCTATATTTTATGCAGTCTAATTCATTCTATTAAAGACATTAAACAGTTTTTCTGTGTCTGTGTTTAGTTGAGATGAGTACAGTCTGAGACATTTCAAGGATAATACACCATTCGACACCATCATAAAGTAGTTCACGTTCTTTTATAAATGTCTGTCTTTAACTTTATATTTCACATCATCCACAGTTTACCATGGGTCAGCCAGTTCTTCTCACACATGCTTGTGTACCAGTTTATGCATGGGAAACTGTGTCTGCATGGTTTTTGTGCATGTAGATCGTTTATATACCCGGCCCCTGATGTTCAGACAATAACTGTGTACTTCTTGGTTAGAGCCTGACACAATGTCAGGTGATTCAACTCATTCATTAAAAGGAAACACTGATTTGAATAATTGTGCGATCTCACTTTTGGAAAACACGGAGCGCATACAGCTGCATACAGTTATTCCATCAACTGGTAGCTGTTAATTAAACTCATTATCGTTTAACGCAATCAAAATAAACTTTGGATGAACATCTTAAATGAACTTTAGATTTGAATTTCAATGAACTAGATGAAGCAATGTTTATAAAACCAGATGTGGGGAAGGTAAACATTCATGAAAGGGCTTCTTTTTTGTGATTTCAGAGATTTGCAGAGATTCTCTGTGTGTGGGCCTTCATCGACTAAAGCCATGGAAAAAGCTGCTGGCGCTTGCTTTTATATTTGGAGGTGGTCTTATAAAATTTGCTACCCATGATCTCTACAAACACAACATAGCACCTTTGAAAAAGAGGTTTTATCATCGCGTCTCCATGACAGCAACCAGTAAAAACAGCTGTTGGGGGAAACAATTGTCCCTTCAGGTAACAGCGCAATAAACCTTGAGCTGAGCCACAAAAAATTAGCACACGCATGGACCTGCATGGAAGTAAAGCAGCTCTTTTGTTGCTATCAAGGTTTCGATACATAACGAAGCAAAAAGAGAAGTCAAGGCCATGGCATCCCAAAGCAGCTGCCTTA
The DNA here is from genome assembly GCA_963678695.2 of Diplodus puntazzo. Lineage (NCBI taxonomy): Eukaryota > Metazoa > Chordata > Actinopteri > Spariformes > Sparidae > Diplodus > Diplodus puntazzo. The sequence goes on along the minus strand of OZ023162.1, from coordinate 10,444,568 downwards.
CCTTGTTGCTACCGGAGAGAAAATAGATAAAAAGGAAAGTTTTAAAACTAGTTAGATGCAGGCAGTCACTGCACCGATCGAGCTAGCCATTTCCTGTTAAACGTATACATTGAGTTAAAAAACAACAAAAAAAAACAGTCTCAACACGAGACGGGAATGAGGGTTCTGATGAGAGATAGCTTATAGCACTGTCAGGGTTGAAAATGGAAAGTGAAGAGATTTCATTTTAAGGAGCTGGAGAGGCAAAGTTAGAGGCATTTTGAGGGTAATTCTGCACCCAGACTTGTCATTTATGGGCCTACAGCTTATTACCACCTAATAATGTGAAAGATGATATACTGCTTCAATTTTCACAATATATGAAACAGAGCACACCATGTCCAAAAAGAAAATGATTATCAAATGGGTAGAATGAAACAGATCTATTCATATAAAAGCTTTGAAGACATACCAGGCAGTTTTTCCTGGAATATAGCTTGATTTTCACTTCCATTTCTAACGATATAATGGAGCTTATAACAGTTTACTCACATAAAAAGCTTCACTCGTTTTAATTTCAGCTCGCGAAATTACAGGGAATCCTACTGAAATCTAAAGTGGCTCCTTCAATTCTAAGTGTAATTATAGTGAGTTTTCTGTTTACTGCTTCAATTCAAACTAATTTAAAACTCAATAATTAAACTGGAAATTCAGGAGTTTTGAGGTGAAGCCAGCACTGCTGATCAGGGTGTTTTTCTGGCTTTAACCCCACGTACAAGATTAAAGAGACCTATTAAGCTTTTTAGTTGTTTTCCTCTCCTTCAGTGTCTTGTTAAAAAGTTAAAAAGGTAAAAGTCCTTGTATGGTCACACAGTTGAATAATTAATGTCTAGTGGTTAGTTTGCCAAATTGTTTTAGCACAGCTTCTCTGCTGTTGTAAGCAGTGGAGGGTCAGGCGTGTGAGAGCTGACCAATCAGAGCAGACTGGATATTCAGGAGGCGGGGCCTTAAAGAGACAGGAGCTAAAACAAACTGGGGGGGATACAGACCTGCTGCACTGGACAGTATGAGACAACTGATGTGTTTTTTGAGCACTAAAGCATTTAAACCTATTCTAGTAGTAACCCAAAAATACAATTATGAACCTAAAAATGACCAGAGTATGTCTAATTTAAGCAGCAGGAGTAAGCAAGCACAGAAAAATGAGAGATAAACATATGTACTGTACATATAAACGTTCCATGTTCTCATTAAAATTCATTTTTCAATAAGAACATTTAAATATTTAAAAGCTTCAGCTAGTCAATACAAATCCTGATGGATGTCCAGACTGTCCTCCAGCTGTATGCAAAGTCCATGATCAGCCACAGTAAGTTGATATGAGATACAATGAATCTTTGATGAGTTTTATGAAGCAACTGGGCGACGTCAGCAGCACATATCAAAAGGATATAATAAGAACATCCTGAAATATGTTGCGTTCAACACTGAATGACATTCCAGTATGTTGAATGCAGGCTTGAGTGCCTGCTGCATGCTTGGCAGTAGAATAAAGAAGCAAAAAAAAATTGCAATTTTCAACATTTAGCAACATCTGAATGTGTAACGTCAACAATTTGCCTGAAACCGCTTGTTTTGAGAAAGCGATTGTTTTCATAGCCCTCTCAGACAGTCATGGTCAGCTGGACTTGGACAGCCTCGCTTAGTCACGCTGACAGAACAGTGCTTCCACAAAACACCAGAAAAGCTCTGTTATGAGCCACAGTTACGGTCTCATTTGAACTCGGCCATCAAAATGTGCGGAGTGCCACTGTTTGTTTAGCCCCTGAGATGTGCTTGAGCGTTAGCTTAGTGTGTCCAGTTATTGACTTCAGTATCTGCGGGCCCCATAAATGTCATGACGTCGGGGTGAAAAGAGGGAAACGCAGTCTGGGATCCTCTTGATGACGTGACAGCATTTCGCCAACTGTTTCAAAGCCTTTTGTCATCATGGTGTCAGTGGATCTACAGTAACATTTATACCACTGCAGCGGCTAATAATAGCAAACCCGCCAGCTAACACTGCAAACACTGTGATGGGAAACAACAGTAAGCCTGCAAAACCGATGTATCCTATCCATTCATGTCAGTGTATTGACATCCTCGATGATACTGAAAGGGATTATATGACTTAAGTCTGCATGTTCTGCATGCCTGAAGAAGTGTTCTACTTGGATGGAAGCTGATCTCGCCTTGCCAGTCAGCCCCGTCTGAATACTGACTTCCTCCTTCGCAGATAATCCCGTGAAAAAGACAACTCTTTAATGTCTAACATCCTTAACACAGCTCTCTCAATTCCTTGAATCATAATTAGCTGCCATGGACGCCCAATCCATTTTGTGCCTCGCCGTGGACCTTTTCCACATGTCACTGCCGACGTGCCACGAACATTGAATGAGGTTCAAAGTGATCGGGATAGAAAGACATCGACGATAAGGAATGTGACGAGAACACAAGGTGCACAGGGGGCCCTGTTTTGGTGCTGTTGCAGTATTGTAATATAATCATCTTATGCTGGATTCAATATGCAGCACAAGCCTCTTCTGGTCTTCACCGCAAAAACGATTTCCATTAAGATAAACTTGGAGACGCTTTGATAGAAAGGCCAGAAAAACACACTGTTTACTGCAGGGTTTTGTGAAAAGACAATAAGCAATTTGTTTTTTGACAGTAATCCTGTTTCTTGGCTGCTTTGTGTATAAACAGACCTCCTGCCACACGCTTATGATGAATTTGCTTTGATGGGTCAATACAGATTTGAACTAGGGCTTCACAATTAATGGAAATATTATCAAAATCACAAGATGGGCAAGTGTAGATCCGATTTGCAGAAGCCACAAGTACTGCAATGTTGCAGACGTGCCCTGTCCTACAAATATTGTTCTCAAGATTTGGTACAGTCCCCAACAAATGTCACATCATCATGATTCTAATAACTTTTTCACTGAAAATAAAAATTGTGGCGCAAAAAACGATCATTTCCACTTATTGTGAATTATGTTGCAATCATACCATATATCAAAATAATTGCAAAACTACTATTATTTTGTCATCCCCTTCTTTGAATCCTCTTGAATTATTACATTATGTCCTCCTCATATCTTAAGCCCTCCATGAAAAAGACAAGATGACTCCAGTTCAGGATATGATAATACAAGGTGTGCCTGATAGACACGAAAGAAAGGCTGTGAAGAAAAAGGGAGAGAAATATGAGTAAGTGTCTGGACGACCAAATTACATTACTGGCCAAATGCTCTCAGTAGCATCCACTGGATTCTGAGAAAGGGGCAGTGAAAGGCAGAGAGGCCGCGATGAAACAGGACTGCAGTCAAACAGATTGTTTGCTAAGAAATTGCAAAGAAATGTCAGTCAAACTGTTAAACCCTCGAGTCCAGGTGGAGTCGGCTCGCCTGCACAGACTGCTCACTTACAGAATGAAGAGAAAGTCTAAAATAAATACAGTATATTGATGCTGCTTTTTTAATTCACACCCTTTGCCAAGTGGCAACTGATTGGTTTATTGATGGCTAATGAATCATTAACTGATGTTTTATAGATCAGTTGGAGGCCGTTATTGGGAACAACCTTTCGGATGTCAGGCTGTCACAAATCTCTTGGAGCCGCAGGGCGGCTGAGCTGCAATCTGTTTATTAACTATTCACTCACATTTGAAGCCACATAACTTAACTGTAGAGAAGCTTTATCAATGACTTGTTAACATTAATGACTGCTGTTGCTGATGGCTTATTAGAAAATGAGAAACTTTCATTGATGATTTGCTTTAAAATGCAGAATTGATGGTTTATTACCTTTTATTAATGACTTACATTTATCAACCTGGCAACCCAAAAGCTCCCGCTCATTGATGATTCACAACTGATCTATCAAGCATGGTAAAATGAGTTATTAACCACGGATAGAGGCATTTATTACACCTTAACAAAGCCTTTATGAATGAAGTTTTCTGAGAAGGTGGCGCCAGTTTTTCAGAAATTTCACAACATCCAATGAAGGTTTTATGCTTCGAGGTACAGGAGGAAGGGCAGAGTAATAACCGCAACAAATAGAATAAACAACTAACTAGTAGTACGGAGACAGGAGGTCAATCGCAATAGATTATGTTTCTCAAAGAAATAGTTCAGATTTTCAGAAAATATGCTTATTTGCCTCCTTGTCAAGAGTTAGAGCAGATGATCAGTATCACTCTCTTTCTTGTTTGTTCAATAACAATAATGAGAATTGTATCCCTTTTCTCCTCTAAACTGCAAAAGTGGATAAACATATATATCAAAATATGCCTTCAAAAAGGATCAATTAGCTGCCTATTATTTTTATGAATAAATGAATAATTGACCCAAACAGAGAGACACAGAGACGAGCGAGTTGAAAACTAAAAGCAAGTGATCCAAAATGTGAGATCCAAAAAGCAAGTAACAAAAGCCAGGCAAAGGAAAGCCCAAGGGAAAAAAAACTGAAGAGAAACACACAACTGATGACAAACCAAAAAAACATGAGGAACAAATCAGGAGCACAAGGAACACATGAGGACTGGGGAACAGGCACAGGAGCACAGGAGACACGTGGACGTAAAACAGATGGACCAACAAAGAGTGAGGGAACTGAACAGGCTTAAATACAAGATAAACTAGTGAGGGGGTGAGGTGCCGGTGGAGAGACACAGGGAACAGGGCAGTGTTGACGAGACTGATGTGAGACAGGTGTGTGGGAGGGAATCACTCTGAGAAGGAGCACAAGGAACACAGGAGAGAGACATAACACGGGAACACAGGCGAGCGGGAAGGTAGAAAGTGACAGCAAGACACAAGAGGATATAAGCACAAAATAAAACAGGAAATAACTAATGAAAAACACAAAACCATGTCTATTGTTTACACAATTTCCCAGGGACCAAATTCACAAGGCTGGAACCTGAAAATGTTATGACATTTCTGATTGAAAATAGACATTTAATACTGCTGGCAATTCATTTTCTTTTTCTTTTTTTTTATCTAAGAAATCAACAAATCGTTGCAGCTCTAGTGTCCACCCAAACATCTTTTGGATTCTACAAGCGTAGCTGAACAAAGCAAAATGTCTACCAAGGGGGTTTAAGTTAATGTGAGGACACATAAAACGACAGGGAGTCCGCTAAAGATGCCGGTCCACCGCCGCCATTTACAGCCTTATATACAGGCTGGAAGACACATTAAATCAGGTGTAAAGAATTAAAAGGACGCTGGTTTGATTTCAGACTATCCACGATGGGCCTTTTCCACGTGAATCTGAATCTGAATCTGAACACACGACACACATTAATCCTACACCAGCGAGCACTACATCTTGGTAATGTATTCCATACAGCTCTGTGATGAGGCTCTAATAGTGAGACATTATTGAAGTGTGCTCTCTGTGCCTAACCAGAAAACACTTCTACCTGCATCTCAAGTACAACAGCGATCTTAACAGGCTATACTTTGAACCCTTTTTCAGGGGCTCAGTTTGTGTCTTCTTGTTAAATACCTGCATATGTAGCCTCACCGTATACTGTACTCAGCATATACTCTTCCATTTGAAACGCTCCTGTGCAATTTTCCTTGCTTTTCTCACAATGGCGTTTTAATAAAAGACTGACGTAACCTTGTAATGGTTTGTCTCTCAATTTAGCTACACTGTCAACATCTTTAGTGGTGATTTGTGAACCTTTTAGTTTTCTTTTTTATGCAAATTTGATGTTAGCAGAAGGGAATGTTGACTTCAATTAAATAACAAATACAGTCCAGTCAAACAGCTACAGCAAGTAAAATGCGTCTACTGAATGCAGATTATTCTTTTTTTTTAATCCATATGCACATGCAGTGCAGTTATCCATTTAAATTACATTAAAAAAGAGAAATTACACATGGGCGCTCCTTCGAAGAAAAACAAACATCTGTCAGCCTTATGAGAAACCTTCTGGCACATTCATATAAATGAGGTCAAATGTGGTTATTAGCAGTTCACTGAGTACCCACATCAACACCGCCACCATGAGAACTAGTGCACATTTCAGCCACATAAATCCAGACTAGATGGCTTTTGTGTTATGCTGCCTTTGATTTGACCACTGAGAACAACTGATGAGGGTACTGGGGGGAAAAAAACCCAACCTTTTTTTGTTGATTGTTAATGGCTCTGGGAGCAATGAGAGAAAGAGCAATGAAACAGCTTCATTATGTCTTGTTGCACCATGAGAATGAGGCAGAGAGGGAATGAAAGGGTTTTTTGCTCTGCCAAGGTCAATTGCGGCACGCTGATTTCATTATGAAGTGGAAAACAGCTTGGTAATAAGCCTGCTTAATAGCTGTGTTTCAAAAAGTTATGGGTGGGTTCAACAACAATAACAGAGAACGTATTGTGTTTTAAGAGTAGGCATGGAGTAAACCTATTTGATCTTTATGGCCAAAATGAGCAGACAAAGCATTATTCGATGCACGGCGTTCGGTTGCAATGAATTTGAGCTGCACTCGCATCCATTATTTATGACAGCGCCCTCTACACATTCCAGCAGACACGTTCATTAACATGGTCTGTCAGTTTGTTGGGGTTTTTTTCATGTTGCTGGGGGCATCTTGGCCCCTGCCAGCACAACACAAGAAGTTCATACACCGAGCTATTTATCATTAATTTGTCATCACTTACATTTAGGTTGGAGAGAGAAATCTAATTATGTAACCTAAGCCATGTTTTATCCCTTATGGGAATAACCAGTGAAAGACTCACCCCGCAGAGTTTAAAGCGAGATTTCAGATTGGTGTCACTGGAGTTAATCCCATTATGGGGGCAAATAGGAGCCAGGGTGAAAGAACGGATATGTATACAGAGAAAATGGGATCAGTGTTGAGATTCAGCCAACCAAGCTACGTAGGGATGAACTCATGGTTTAATGGATTAAACCCAGTCAAGCCGAGATGATTAACCTGACCCCCTTGTTGGAAAGTCGCCCTCTCACACCTGAAAGCTTGTGAAATATGCATCTGTTCTCGCTCCAGATCACTGGAGGTTTGAATCCGAAGTGTCGTGCAACCGCGGCCACCAGACAAGGCCCCTCGGACACCCCGCGGATCCATCTGTGAAGGGCAGATGACGGGGGAGTTTGACTAGCTCGACACACCATGCCATGACTCACAGATGGGAGCCAGCTCAGGCAGGATTTGTCACCATAATGGGAACGGTGTCTGTATATGTGCGCTGCATGTGCGCGCACGTCTTGTAAGGGTGTCTGTGAGCACGTAAATATATGTGTGGTGAGACTGTGGTGTTGACTTTCAGCGGAAAGGGGGTGGGTGGAGGAGAGGCGCTTTGACAAGTGTGTGATGCATGCTCCTGTGACGGCAGCAGCGATCAGAGAGCAGTGGGCTGTCAGAGACTGATAACCCAGACAAGAGGAGTTTACCACGACCCTTGTCACCAAGCCGAATCCACAGTTCGGCAAGGTCCTCAATACATAGCTGGCTAGATGTACACCAGAGTATGATATTGGCCTTTATTATTAAAAACGACAGATTCAGACACTTCACAGGTTGTGCTTTTCACTGCAGATGCTGTAAAAATGTGGATACTGAATTCACAAGTTAATTGAAAGAAACTTCTTCATGTTGGCACATCTTCCTTTAAAGCTGGGTCAGGAGAAACCAGCAGGAGCAAGCAAATCTTTGAAAATATCCAACCCAAAAAATCCATACCCCTCCCTCTAAGCCTCTCTTCAGAGCTTCTAATTCAAAACACCTGCCCGACTACACAGGTTGCCCCGTAGCTCCTGCAGGCCTGCTGGGAGATGTGTGTGAAAGGCAGACTCGCTAAGTTCAACAACTCTCTTAGTTCTTTTAGTCGATTAACTGCACACTGTAAAAAACAACTCTGTTAATTGCTGTAATCACATAAACAAAATCAAAACACCCGTCATGAATGTAACTTCAGTCTAAATAGGCTAACTGCTGCGAGTATGTGCTTTGTGCTGACGTCACCGTGTTAGCAGCGAAATGATTCTGTCCCTGCTGCAGTGATTTGAGCTCAGGGGCTGTGTAGTGTGATTGTTGTCATCGGTTACCACGTCAAAGAAAAAGCTTGTGGAATTATCATATATATTGAAACAAGGGACATGGCTGTTGTTGGTACTTACCCCTGTAAAGCTAGCATGTTAGCATGGGAACATTTGACTGCACTTTCTGTGACATTGTTGCGTGATTAGTTCATAGAAGAACATATAGCTTCAGCGTCTGCCTAGCCGAGAAGAGTCCAGCTGCAGTGTCGGACTTGACTACCTAATACTTTGGTAACTTTCGGTGCCTAAACCTTAAATACCTAAAACTACCAAGGGTATGTTATATAGTAAGCATGTCTTGACTGCCTGTGCACTTGTCTAGGCTGGTACACAGCAGACAGATAGGTAGAAAAATGCAATGATTGGAATAACTTTTTTGGAGGCTAGTGTCGTCCACAGACACTGGATTGCTTTCTTTTATTGTATGAGTATTTGATTTTTTGGGGGTAGATGTACTAACATAGCGTTTGGTTTCTGAGCTCTACAGTAGCCGCACCTCATTTACCTCCCACTGTTTGCACAAATAGAGTAAATCAATACCACTGCTAGCAATTCTTATGAAGTTGAAGAGCATGTCTGACGTAAAATACGACAACTAAACAGACGGAGGTTGTTTTGGACATGGTGAGCTGTGGTGTTAATGATTACAATCCCGCCCTGACCACTGATGATAATTAGAGAGCACAAACGGGCCTAATCGTACCTGTCAATCTCCCGCGTCGAAACAAACAGTTGCACGGGTATAGGAAAAATATTTATTCTATTTCCATATTTATGAAGGTGCAGTCCTCCATTTTGCACCATTCTTCTTTTATACCAATCCCTTCTAAGTTACTGTTCCGGCTATCGTCCTGCATGTCTAACCAGAAAAAAAGCCAGACTGTGCATTCAGTGACAAAAGTAATCCTACAACATTCACGTTTCATCTTTGCATTTTCTCAGTCACTTTTTATAGGTCAGTGTTCTCCACTGTTTTCCCTCTCAGTGAAGGAGAAAGAGCACGCTCCTCTCTCCACTGACTTACTCCTCCAGAGACACCATGTACTTATAGTCAAGTGAAAAGAACGCTTCGATGCTTCCAGTTGACTCAAACGGTGCCCGGCCCTCCTGGGAATAGTCAGGTAAAAACCTTTATATTATCAGGTTTATCACTACAAACAGTGAATGCTGAATCCTGGAGAGTTTATGCTCTTTAAATAAGCTTTTTGTGTACTTCAACAGTGCGTTACCTGACAGTAGGTAGTGCATTATATGACTTATAGACAACGGAGCACTCCACCTGTGGGATCAATTTAGTGACTTTTCTTATGCTTATTCTAACTGTGAGGAATATTTATTAATTTTGAGGAATTCTCAACACATCTGACACTTTTTTGCTTTTCACGTCGGAGGACACATAATTGTAATTGACATGATGGTGATGTTTTCACCCCTCAAGTCTAAGGTTGAAGCTCAAATCAACCCATTCTTTAATTAATGAATCTGTCACACTGAAGCTGACACAACTTTAACAACAAATACGATCTTCAAGGCTCAAGTGCCTTTGAGTTGTTTTACGTTCTGAAAGACATGAAATCCAACTGCAACTGGAGAAGAAACAAATGGTTGGTAGATATACAGAGTAAATGTGATACATAGTAAATTAATTAAACATTTAGAAATGGCAAGCTGGCCCTTTAAATTCTCAATTAGTCAATAGCTGCTGCAGTATGTGCAGGCCGGTAAGAGATGCCTGAACAGGCCTCAAGCTGCCTGACCTGAACATGACAGTTAAAATAATTAACAGAGACATCGGCTGAACCCCGGAGCTTACAATCTGCACTTAACATGAACATGTGGAGTTCAGCAGCGGCTCGGAAATCCTACAGCAATTTCCATGATATCCCCACATATGCAGCTCCTCGCTAACAGCATAAAAATGTTTATTTTTAATATAGCCTTCAGCCTGCTCAGGATAATCTACAGCTATTATCTGCTGTAGCTGTGCAGGAATACCACAATGAGACAGTTTTCAAGCATGCAAGTTGGATTTGCTCACATTGCAACTGAATCCTCAGACCCAGAAATTGGAAGCAGTAAAGGTCATTTTATCACTGTGTCACTGTGACTTCCCGACAGTAAGCGACATTACTACAACACTTGTCCAGACTCATAATGATGTCAAAGGAAAATGAGTTTCAGGGCTCCGTATCTCAATCAATGCGTTAGCCACTTGTAAACCTGTTGTGTATCCTCACCTCATTAGTTTCTTACTGTAAATGGAAGAGGGATTACTGTACTTCAACCTTTTGGCTGACTCATGCCATCGTATCATCATATGAGATAGTGTTGATACACCATCTATTCATAATGGCTTGGAGGATCGGGAGTAAAGCACTTTAACGTACATCAACCAGAGCTGCAACGGTGAATCGATTTGTTGTCATCTATTAAAGATACAATGTGTTGGAATTCTGTATTAAAATGTCTCAAAACAACAAGACCTTTGTGACATAATTTGACACGTTGTGTACTTACACAATCTCAAATGCTTCAACAATGTTCAACCCAGAGAAATCCACAAGTTTGGAGGTAACGGTGTTTTTGCATGTGGTCGCCTGTCGCTACTCCAGGATAGTTTGAGTCAGACAAAACTTAACACAAATAAAACTTTAAACATTACCTCGTCTGAGAACATTTGTGCCCGAGACACATCAGACAAATTTCCATCAGCAGTGATGGTTGTTTAATGGTGTATACATCAACAGTGATATGAGTTTGACGGCAGGAACATTTGCGTTTATGTGTGTTGCTCTTGCAGCGGGCCAGACAAAGCCCCAAACAGCCGGCTGACTTTACTGTCGCTAGCCATAAGCTAACGTTAAGACCGACAGCACACGCCAAGGCTGTGTGTGTGTGTGTGCGCGTGTGTGTGTGTGTGTGTGTGTGAGTGTCTTTGTGTCTAAATTCGGGAAACTCACTCAAGACTTCTCTCTTCTTTTGACAGGTTGAGAATAAAGACAGAACTTGCACATTTCGGCATATTCTGTTGAAAATATGACTCTTCGGAACACGGACCATGCTGCGGGAGTCATTTGAGAAATTTTCCTTGGACTTTTTGTTATTATTTCTACTGTGAACCTTTTTATCTGAATCCATTGTTACCGCTGTCAATCCAGGCAAACCTCAGAATTCAGTCTGTGTGAAAACTACAAACTACAAAGCTGCTTTTCAAGTCCTCTGAGGGTGTTTCATGCTCAATATATTGTTGGTGCGGCTGAGGAGGAATTAATTCAAAGCTACATGGAATGTTATCTAAAAAAAACACAGAAAATACAGCCAAGGCTACTAAAACATTGCTTTGTGAGATCTTGGCAACATCTAAATACATGTTGTCTTCTGAGTCGGCTTTGTGTTATGCAACAATACAGTGATGTGAAGTGAAAGCGTGTCTAAAAATGATTTTGTAGATGGGGTGAACTCCGAAATGAGTCTGGACCGGTTGCAATTAGAACAGCTCCGGCTTTCGGTAGTTGGATCGCTAGTGTCAGATCGTTAATAATCAAATGCATCCCTCAACTTGTACGGCGAGCAAGTAGTCGACATAAATTCAAACCTGCCATGACGCTTAGAAATACTTTTCATCTTCAAATTAAAGCACGCTGCAGTCTGTACTTGCAGTCGAAGAGTCTCGATCAATATCAAAAAACATCTCACTATAGTCTCTACTACTACTACTACTCTCACTATGCCATGATAATTGTGTCGCCAGTGTTTGATATTTAGATTACTGTAAAATACTATAAGCATAGTATTGGTCGTCCTACAGTAGGAATCCTTATTTCACTCTTAAACCCAAAATTAAAATCAAATTAAAGCCTCATCCATGTTTGATAATTCACTGAATCTGTCCGGCAGCTCACTTCAGCCTACTCAGGCAAATAAAAAAGACCTCACACCAAAAGTACTGGCTCCTTTGAGTTCAATTTATAAATCATGATGGCAGCCTGTTGAAGTTATTTCCAACTCTCTCTTGAGCATGTTAAGCAGAGATTTCGCCCAGAAAACTTAAACCATTTTTTACACTCATCCACTATGTGTGTTGAGGGGAAAGAGGGTTTCTGCTCAAGTTATTTTTCAAACAAAATATGTCAAACATGTGCAGGTTCGAGCCTCTTAAATGACAGCATTTGCTGCTTTTCTTTGCATGTAATGATAATAACTGAAGACGGACTGTTGGCTGGACAAACAAGCAATTAGAGGACATCACTTTGGGCTCTCGGAAATTATAATGAGCCTTTTCCCACAATTTTTGACATGCTATAGAATAAATGAGGCACTGAGTAGAGCGCATACCTCCGCCAAAGGCCCAACAGCCCCCTTTAAGCATCAGTCAAGCCTTCTTATATCTAACTCGGCCCTGTATCACTCGAAATTTGAAACCATCCATAACATCAATCGTAATTTCAGCTCATCAGATCTCTGATCACAGATAGCAGCCAGCTAAATACGCCAGATTCTTTTCTTTCCCATCAAGATGAAATAACAGAAATGTCGGGAAAAAAAACTCATCTCACAACGTTGGAGAGAGTGAGAAAACATTCCTGGATCCGTACCAAATGTTAATAGGGTCTATTCTGGGCCGAAACCCATCCTCCATCCAAGTGTCGTGGAAATCGGTGCAGTAGATTTTGTGTAATCCTGCTGAAAAACTAACCAACAAACACCGGTGAAAGCATAACCCGAGGTGATAGGCTGAGGTAATGATCATCAGATAAATCAGTGTGGAAAGTTATTGTAAGTTGCAGCCCTACAGATACAAGTTAGGTAAACTAGAATATGAGAGTGATGCAAAGCTCAGAAACCAGACAGTTGTCTGACTTGTGCGATGACCTGAACAGCATACTGAGTGAATTGTTGTTTTATTTACCTCATACCCGACCTGCTGCTGCGGCTGCTGCTGCTGCAGTAAGTTCTCGTGCCTGATAAATGACTGTGTAGTTTGAATTGACTCAATACTTAATAAATCGTAAGCATTCCCTTGAAATCCGAGTGCTTCCACCAGACCATAAACATCTTTTCGCACAATGCCCTCCAAACTTGAGGAGAATGGGTAGCTTTGAGTACATTGTGTACGTTTTGTTTGATGATTTTAATGCTGAACCTGAGGGCACACATCCCTGCCCACCACAATATTGCATCTACACAAACAGGAAGAACGCCTGGTGCTCTCCACGGAGCTTCTGCGCAAAATTAAAGAAATCCTCACGCTTATTGAAATCAGCTGAAACACGAATGCCACATCATTTTCATCAAATTATGAGCGGAGCCTCATTAAATGGACAGAAAATGTCAATCCTGATATAAAACCCATATATTTGATCAAATGGGTAAATACATGTGGCTTGGATATTCGGCTGGTCAAATCCCCGTGAGATTGGCTTTCAGGCTCACTTTGAATTTTATGTTCTCTGCCAGCAGAGTGCCTCTCTGAAGGAAAACTAAAAAGGGATGAAAGTTGGCATCTGTCTGCCATGGAATCAAGATTCTTCGCCGCTCTCCGACGGCGGTGTTAAAACGCCCGGGACGACGAGGAATGAAACAATCATCTTTGACAATTTCTGCTGCAGATTGCAGAGGAGGTTGCTGCCACGTATGCAAACAATTGCGGAAGCCATAAATGATACACCTAGTACGCCTGAGAAAAGAGCAGTGTGGGTGTAGCACTAATGGAGCCCTCTTCTGACAAGCAGCTCTTTCAGTTGTCTGATGAAAGCAAGCTGCATCTTCGAGGGGTGACTGCGGCGGTGTGTTTGCGGTAACATGAAAAGATTGAAGGCTCCGGTTTGTTTTACGGTTGCCTGCTTACAGTACAACATGTCTGGTCTCTGCTGTGGCTCTTTCAAATTCCCTCCAATAGCAAAGTAATCAGCGTGCTTCAGCAGTAGCCTCTTTACTGCTTTCCTCTGGTGACGGTGTTACTTTGAAAATGACACTTTGCCATCCCTTGTCTAACACCGCACACCATCACAGTCAGATTCTGCTCATATCAGCATAGTAAGCCACACATCCCATAAGCTTAGTGACTGCAACACCGGTGATGACTATGAGTGCTGAATGCAGCTCAAACAATTACCAGACGACAAAAGCAAAATGAGTCCCCTTAATCATCACTCAAATTGGACCCGTGTTTATTAACCCGCAGAAGTTGTCAAGGAGTCAAACTGAAAGAACTGCAGTATGTTGTGGCGTGTTGCTGACAGAGAAAGGCAGCTTCCTCAACGAAAAGAGACGAGTCGAGAAACAGCCCGATGGGAAAATGAAGTCTGCATATTTCAGAGGGAGAGAGCTGCGAGTTGAAATTCGCTATGTGCTTTTAATTAATGACAGCCAGGAAGTGGATGGGAGAGGACGGGAGAGGAAGAGCGGCTACAGACAATCAACAAATATCCACCAAACGGGGTCTGAAGGGAACGTAGCAGCAGGCATTGGACCGCCAGCCAAGGGTCTGATTAATGACGGCTCTGTAGTCTGGAGGTGGTTTTTATTCGCAGTCATACAGCTCTCCCCTCGGCCCCCGAGCGCATCAAAAGTAGATTACTCCTGTACGACTCTGCTCATTATAAATCAAACACAAGACATCATGTGCAGGAATATCCCTGTTTTATCTAAAACGCTGATGTAATAGTGTTCTGAATAACTTTCTGCCGTAAATATACCAAACTGTATGCAAGACAAAAGGGAGTCAGTGAATCTAGTTGGTGTTCAGATCCTAAAGATACTATGTTGCGTTAGATAAGTGGTTATGTGTGTGTGTTTTGACGAGAGGTAACAGTTAGCCTCTAAACGGTGCATGCACTCACTGCCACAGTTAACACAAACAGAGGGAAAGATTAGAGGTGAGTTATGAGGGAAGGCTGTCGTCTCACAATAAGTAAGTGTTTATAATGTAGGTATTATCAGCATAACGTACCTTTAGCAACACATTGATGTCTTACAGTTATTGTGACCTGAGACTGTATTGTCTTAGATTTTGGATATGGTCATTACATGAAATGGCATTAGTGTCGTCTTTTCCTGGTTTTAAATGCTGCATTACAGGTAAGTCATACCATTTTCTGAACTTACCAGACTGTTCCACATGTTCTAATTAGGGATGTTAATGATTTATCGATTAATTGGCGCTAAGATTTTAACCAATTAAAAATGTCTTAACCAACAATCAGATTGCGGGCATCTTTGATCGATCTTGACGCAGCAACTGCAACTTGCAATTTCCCACACAGGGATCAACAAAGTATTTCTTTTCTTTTCATACCGATTGCTTTTATAGGTTTTATATTGATAATCTTAGATCTCGTCAGTTTAATGTAGAGGAGTAAAACGTATAACATTTACTTCTTGAATACAATTTAGTACAAAGCAGCCTAAACTGGAGCTATTCATCTAAGGTACAAATGCCAAATGTACTCTGCCCCCGACAATACATACATTGCACAAAAAGATATTCACAGTGATGGGTAAGAAGTAGAACACATAAATAATAGTGAAACAAAAGGCAGACTGTACAGTATGTATGGATGAGCTTTCATCAATCTCTCCTCAAAAAAGCCAAAAAACGAGGCAGGAGCAGACTGTCACGCACCCCGAAACGACATGCATGTCGAGAGACAATAAATTAGACAAGATGGAAAAGGGCCTGCTGTGACAGAATCTTGGACGACAGGCGGCATTTTTAATCTTGGAACTGTTGTCTGTATTGTAATATTAATCTTGCATGAATGCTGAAATTGTAAAGACCGTTAAATGACCGCTCTCTCCGGCTATACATCAGCATGAGATGAAATTTTTCGAGCACCGTCATTTGTTTAGCAGCTGCCTTTGCTGACGCCAGTGTTTGCGATTAGATTTGAAGGGACAGCCTGAAATGTGGCTGTGATGCGCTAAGAGAAAAGACAATGAATAAATAATTTATAAATGTATTCATGCCCTTGGTTCGCTTGTTCTAACAGCACCAGCGCTGGCAGAGGTTTGTCCACATTTGTTATCGTTTTTCACACTTTGTCCTTTGGCTGGATTTGGAACAATATTTCCTACAATAACTGTTTTGTCTTTCATGTTGAAAAATGTGCCGCTATACTGCAGAGTAAACAGGAACGCTGTGCGGAAGGTAGTTTACTCACACAAACTGTAGCTTAGTTGTTTGATTTATGTTCAAAGAGTGCTTCAAAGTGAACTTCAGTCAGACGCATACCCGAGTTAATCTTTTGGGAGTGTTAATTGTGTAATGTCGCGATTTGGATTTTATTGAACAATTTCTGTCGAAGCAGACGGGATGTGTGGAGAAGATAATTATCGAACTGAGGATCTTCTTACTTTACTTACTAATGATCTATTCACTGTGGATTAATCTGTCAATTATTTCATCGATTCATTGATTAGTTGTGTGGTCTATAATGGGTCAGAACATTTCTTAAGTGTCTTGTTTTGTCTGTAACCCAGAGATATTCACTTTATTGTCATAGAGGAGGAAAGAAACCAGAAATTATTCACAATTAGTAAGCTGGAATGAAATACTTCCTACTTTATTTTCTTTTTTGTAAAATCATAAACTGATTAATTGATTCTCAAAATAGTTGGCGATTAATCTAATAGCTGACGATCCAATTTACCTTAACTGTACATTGTACCATGTAACAGACACAAGCCCCTAATGTGGGATTATGGGTATGTGCAGCTATAGATCTTACACACAGCGTTGGGCTGCTGTGCACGGCAGAGAACAGAGTGCTGGTCCCTGAATGTCCACAAGACATCTAACATGGAAACACTTCACCTGCGCACACAGCTCCGTTTCATTCCTCTCCTTGCTTACTGTTCACATTCAATCCAAAACTCCCGCTCAGTGTTTTAGCACTGCTGCTAAAATGTCTTCATTAATCTTGAGATAACATCAGTCCTCATTGTCTTCTGATCCGCTCTGTTTTGTCTGGGATGTAATTGTCTCAATTCGACATCAGTGAACCTCGCTGGCATTGTTCTGAAGAGGCTTCACAGTAAAGGCCTCCCGCTGACTTCTAACAGATTTATTGTAAAGCACATGCAGGAAATGTTAAGCCGCTATCGAGAGAGCAGGAAAACAGGAAACAATGTCATCGACTCCGCCATTTGTGTGACAGAATGACTTCTGGTAAATAATGATAAATGCAGCAATATTGCACACAAAGGACTGGTGGATCATTGGAAATTCAGGCGTGGCGCACTGCCATGAGTCAATGAATGTCGCAGAGAAACTACATTAACATCCTTGTGCCAGCGGGAGACAACAGTTCTGAAAGAAAAACATTATTTGATACAACTTCCTGTACATTTACATGACCATTATCTGCAATGCTTTATAGGCTTTACGCCGTTTCCCTTCATGATTTAATAAAAACACTTCCTGATGTTGGTCTCTGACATAAAAATCCCACTTGGTTGCTTTTTTGGAAAATCAGCCGCAGCACAAAATAAAGAACAAAAAGTCGAGAGGGGGGCGAATATATTTTTATATGCTGCACACGCTGTGCTCACAGCCCCGTCTTCAACGTCGCTCCCAGAGACGCTGACAATACTCTTTGCTCTTATCAAGTCAAAAAACTTTCAGTTTATGTTTATTGTGAGGCAGACGAAATTCAAGTACTGTGAACAGTTGTTTCCGAAGCGAAACAAGTGTCTGTAACATTTCCTCTCCATTAACACTTTGTTCCATATGTAAGTACATTAGTGGGGTTTTTTGGCTCATTTCCCTCCTTGTACCTCCATTTTGCATTATTCATAGAACATTTCACATTTTGTGATTGTGTTTGTTTTGTGCACTTATGGGGCAGAACCCATAATTCATCCATTAATTCACATAATTCATTTGCTGCTTAAATTAAGGAACAGAATAAACATCAGTGTGAGAACTGCAGCCCTCTGCAGCTGCATGTAATGTGTAACAGAAGGCTGCGGGGTTATGAACAAGTCCTGAAATAGAACTGGTATAAAATAAAAACAAAGGCTACACAAGTTGTGAGCGATATATCAACAAAAATTGTACTGGCTACATTCCTGAGTGCTGTTTGAACGCTTAATTAATGATACTGTTTTCAAATAGTTAACACCCATGTGTCTGTGGTGGGTTCAGGTCTAACGCGGCTCTCTTGAACTTAAAATGAGTTGCTAGAAGCAAAGTGTAGGCAGTGAAAAACTGTCACACTTCAAACAGCTGTAGACCTTCCCTCATCGTGCCTTCACTCCAGCCTAATTTAAATACTACATCCCAGAGTGCTCCTGCTTTGAACTTTCTCTACTTGTTTTCTCGTATCCCGCTGTCACCTGGCACCGAAATGAGAGCTTCTGTTTCGAAACAAATGAATTTCTTTCCAACTCTCATGTTTCTAATGAGCAGGAGGTCTATGCAATATTAAATGGGCACCGCTGCGTGTGGTGGTTTGGGCTTGGAAAACATGTGAAACATCGGGCCAGCCAGATGTGCTACCCATCATTCATGTAGAACGACATCGTTTCTGAAAGAGAGAAAGAATTGTTTGATTGAAAAAGGTGGGGCTGCTGGTGGATTTTCTGCCCGAAGCGAGTCACCATGGGGTCAGCTGCAGGGTCTTTAACCGCTGACCGTGGCTCTGTTGTTGTCTGATGTTTTCCTCCTTTAACCCCGAACAAAGATGTCTCCCTGCAGCCTCCCTCCTCATTTGATGGACCCCAGTCCCCTGTTCTTTCTCCTCAGCCACAGCCGAACGCTCCCCTTCCCTGCTTCCTCTGTGAAGTCTTTGGTTGAAGCTTCAGTGACATCTACGTCCCGAAGTGGCTCTGGTGTTGACATGCTGATGGCGGCCCGACAGCCTACTTCCATTGGGTAGATGACGGTGGTCAATCCTGTCTCTCTGCACTCTGCTGCCAGCTCTCAATATTTCAACATCGCAGGCTTGAGGTGATGAGATGCCCAGTCTTGGCAGCAGCTCCGATTCAACAATCATGTTTCATCCCCTGCCTGGAAAAAGGAGTCTCGATGAGTCTTGTGAAATTCTGTGTCTGGTGATCTCTCCAGGCCTTATGAACTGGATGAGGTGTTTGTCAGCTGTGGGCTGATTGTTGTATATTTCAGGAAGCTTTCTTCAAGACCTGGTCTTGCCGCCATACGTAGCATTTCTGTTCAGCGTGGTTTTGCACCCTGACAGGATATGATGGAGGCTGGCATTGGCAGTCTCTAAAATAAGGGCAGCCCTCTCTATTGAATCACTTTTTGTGCTTATTAAAAATGATGGTTTTGGATCGACAACCCTGAAAATGTACTGTGTCTGTGAAAAATGTTCAATCATCTCAAGTCTTCTGCTCACTTAAATATCCAGTTCTTTCTCCACCGTTGAGCGTGATTTTTCACTGAGAAAAAACATGTTTGCAGGGAATGTTTTCATTGATTTCCATACAACCAAAAAAGTCAAACCTCATTAAAACATAATTATACTAGAATCCAGGTCAGTTTTGTGAGAATTATGTGTTCAAAAACAAACAGATGCAACTGAATACAGGGAGTATATAAACATCCACTGTAATTATGTAATTATGTACTTTACCTTTAAAGCAATAGTAGATTTTGAGCATACTCGCATGACCATTAACTCAAAACTGCAGGGCTCAGAGGAAAAATGTCTGCACACTGTTAAGTTCCAAATAAATAAGTTTAAATCTCTTTTCCGAGGCCATGTTTTCATCTTCCCCAGGCATGAGGAACATCTTGTAGATCAATGACATAATTATTGTCTTATTATTATTATTATTTTTATTCATTTGTTATTTTTGCAACTGAATATTTATGCCTGGATGTGTGCAAACTCTGTCCCTCATTAACTTAATCAGACAAATCCATTTCTTGTAACAGAAATATGAGACATGAGTATGAGTCGACCACAACTATGTATTATCATTTGAGGTTTGAGGGGTTCACCTGAAATATTTTCATTTCAGTTATCATACATACAACCAAAAGGATCACACTCAATTTCTTTAAGAACATGAATTTCATGACATACAAAACTGTAAGATCTAAGTGTAACAGCCAACAGCCAATACAATTAACAATTAATAATATATAAGCCTGCACATTACACAAATGGGGGAAAGTTAAACTTCAGAAATGTTAAACCATCATTTCAAAGTTTGTGATAATTATTCTCTTTGTGTCAAAGTTATCAGTCTAGCACCCAATGAATTACTCATAAGGCTGATGCCACGCACTTGCACCTTAAATGTGCAATACACAATTTCAGACACCAGGGGTTTCTCTGGCGAGACAAAACCAAAAAATATAAAAAAGGTCGCCACACAGGTCTTACCCATGCTGGAAGTAGTGACGGACGACCAAAAGAAACGCACCATTAGCTTGGGAAAAACTGGATTCCTCTGGGTTTGGAACTTGTCGGATCAATTTGGGATAATGTAAGTAAAAACAAGATATTTGAAAAAAGTCTAGCTTTGTTTACACATTTTAATGCAGACTTCTTACATATTATATCTTTAAATGACCTTTATTTATTGCATACACACTGTTTTTAACAAATCTATACTACTAACCTTGTATGAATGTTAAATAATTTCCTTGCTGTTTATGGATATTGGCTATTTGTGCAGTAAAAAAAAAAACATCTGTGAGGTGCATACAGGTGAACAGGACTCTGCTGGGAAGTAGCAGGGTCCTATTCCTAATGAATAAATCATGAGGATCTTGTACTCGCAGATACTGATTCCAGCATTTTAGGCTGCATCTGAGGCATTTCCAATATTAGAGTCGACCCTAATCTTGTCCCTCATTTGTGTCCATTATCAGAATTTAAAGTCTTGTCTCTCAATGTGTCCGACTCTTTCATGCAGAAGTATGCAACCACTTATCCATCATTATTCTGTTAATAATTGTATTAACTGCAGCAGGAGTTAGAGTTTATTGTACTGCACACGCTGTCAACATTAAAGTCGTCAATTGTTCCCTACAGCACACAGCAGAAACAATGCTGACTTGAAAGAACAGAAGTTACAGCTTTGACTGTGACGGTATAGGGCTACATTTGATGTATATGCACCTTTCGTCGGCAGCAACTCTCTCTGAAACAAGGTAATGAATTCGTGACATGATCCCTTCTCAAGCTGAAATATTTTGTTTGACGGTGATGGGAGATGTTGCCCCACTTTCTGGTTGGCTCCCCTTGGGAACGGTCCTCACTCTTCCCTCCTCGCCTGGTTGAAAACAGAGAGCCAGACGCAGTGAAACAACTGCACTAAATACAGCCCTGCAGTTACCATAGAAACCAGCGCTGGTGCATCCCTGACTAGTCCTACTGTATTTCATTTTGCACTTGACCCAGAAAAAAACTGGGAGGTTGATGTTTAGTGTCTTCCCAGTCAAACTTTTCACAGTATAGGTGATATAATAGGCGGGAACGTGAGTGGGGAATAAGCAGAAGCCTGCTGCTTATTTTTTTCTAAAAGGAGACAGGAGGAAAAAAAAGATGCAGGGGTGTGAAAAGATTGAGCGGTAAGAACGTGATGATGCCAAAGGCGTTTCAGGCAGAGCGAATTTACAGTGACAACAAAATCAAGTACCGCTGTAAGGCTGGCCATAGCTACACTGGACTGGACAGCACATGATCACATTTGAAATATATCAAGGCTTATTTGTGCTGACACCTTTCCTGAGATAAAGGACGGTGCGACACCAATTTTTTTTTGTGGGGGGGGGGGGGGGGGGGTGCAGAGTAGCTGATATTAAAGTTATATAATGCAAGGTGCTGCATTGCATCAAAAAGTATTGTTTTAAAGACGGTACTGCACATCTCTCTTTGAAAAATCAGATGGATTAGAGAAAAATCATTGTGATCACCCAAGTTCCTACTGAAGCTAATCACCAGACAGCGTATTTCTTAATTCAGCTTTTCATCATATGCTCCCCATTTCTATAGGCCCCCATAACGTCCAGGCATTTTATCCTGTTAAGTCATTTTATCCTGTACTCCCATCTCCACTGGGACATCATTATAGTGTCCAAATAGGTCAGGAGCAGCGCATTATACTGCAGCCAAGCTTTACCCTACCGAACAAGAAAAAGCTTTTATATCATTAACAACCCTTTTAACAACACCCGATTGTTCCCACAAGTGTCTTGAATGTGACGATATATCAAACATACGTGATTTCGCACAGTTACTCGCACTGCATTGTAATGGCACTAAGCACTTAATGGCCATGAGAGTAGATGTTACTGGAAACCCACAGTATGTGAGGTTTGTATAGCAGCAGTTGCAATAAATGATGCAACTACATCATACACTGAACAGGCAGCTATATTTGGGCCCTGGGCACCCTAAACATGTGCAGGCTCCCACATCCATCAAGTCAACAAGTCACAACTGATCCCGGAAGTCCTCACACTTCAAAGGAATCGCTGCTGCCGCAATCCAATTTTGTGGCTCGCGCCTGGACTATATTTTTGCATTTAGGGAAAAATGATACCAGTAAATGCTTTCATACAAAGAAGAACTTTTGCAGGCAGCAGATACAATAAAAGCAAACTTTCAATAAGGCAATCAGAGAAGACAAATGGGGGGCCTGCTGAATACATTTTCTATGATAAATCTTTAAAAGCGACAAACCTTGGGTATTTGTGAGAAGAATGGCTGCAGTTTATATTAAGGCAAGTCAGTAAGGCCTCTATTATACACTACACACTCTGCTGTGATGAATGTGTTGTACTGGAGGTTTCAGTGCCTTTACAGGATTCATCCTTCCAAGGAAAGTTTGCAATGCTTGCAGGAAATTTTCTTTTTTTTTCTGCAATGCTGTGGTGCAAACTCGCAATAGTGATTATTCAATCTTTAATATGTTTACTGTTTTTGACCACTGGAGTGTCGCCTCTTTTCCTGACTGTCAGGCGCAGCACCCAACAGAGGTTCGGTGCATAATTGGCTTAGCTGTGATGTGAAAGACTGTCTGAAAAGCAGTGTGAGACTTATACAATATACTACATATTCTATGTAATACATTGGAGAACATTCATTTACAAGATCCTAGTTTCAATTGAGTTTTTGCTCAAAGTTAAACACATTTAACCGATGGGCAATAAGTTGTCCAAGTGCACAGACCATTTATGTTTCATAAACAATAACGTTCAACTTTTTTTCTTTCTAGGGCATAAGAACAAGATGTACAGGCATTATTTCCAATATTCTGGTTTTGTCTATACTCAAAGACCACTTGCTCTAGGTGAAGAAAGTATCATGGTTTGGCTTAAAATACCTGAATTAGACGCCACGATCACAGAGGGAGGTGGTTTGACTTCCCTTGACAAATAGCAGTTTTTGGTCACCACAAAAAATGGCTGGAAAAGTCTCCAGATGTCCTCAAAAATATCCAGTGGTGTGACTGCTGTGGCTAATAAGCATATAGCTTGAACATTAATGTGGTTTGCAGAAACATTAACAGTTAACATCATATCCTGGCAACTGCACTGGAAGTACAAACAGTAATCTCAAAACTCTTAATCCTCATCCAGGTAGTATTGATAAGTGCGTCTTTACACTACTAAGAATGTTACAAATACTAATCCCATTACCAATAATGTCAAAGCTTTAGGGCTAATTATCATTTTCACTACTGATGAATCTGCAGATTATTTGCTTGATTACTTGATTAATCATTTGGTTTATAAACTGTTAAATATTTTCAATCCTCACATTCAAGAGGCAGAAACTAGGTTAAATTTGGTTTCATGTGCTTGAAAAATGACTCAAAGGCTTAATCGATCATCAAAATAGATCGGATAATTGCTTAATCAACAAACTGTTTCATCTCTCTCCATAGCTCGATGAAGATATTCTATTTTCTCTTGCTCCTAACTTAAGGAAGGGCAGCAGAACAAAGGAGAGACGATACAAAAGGGCCTTGTAGTTGATACATATTCAGTGTCAGTGGTCTCGCCAGCCGCCATTCATACCCCTTCAGTGGCTTCTGAAATAGAGGAAAAGGCTCCTCATTCAACCCTCATGTTGACAGACAGTGTGGGGATTTGAACCTCTGGCGCTCTAACCTTTAGCGTCCCATCATCGTATTATCCTGTCGACTGAAAAAAGGAAACTATTATTCTATAGATAACAGCATACCTCATAGGTCGTTGCGCTCTCAAGTCCATTTCAGTAGTAAAACCTTCTAAATGGATTCATCCTCTATTATAACAGACAGTAAGGCATTCAGTCGTATTAACGGGGAGACCAAACAATGCCGTGATGGAACAAATGCTGTGGCAAATTGGACTCATTTTCAGATTATATTTTTTGCATTGAGCTGCGATGCTCCATAATAACTCTCCAACATTAGTTGAGCACTGGGTTGCACACTCCTGTTTTTTTTTTTATTTGAATGGCATTGGCATATAAGCTTACGCCGCTGGATGAGGCTGAGCCACAGTCAGGGCCTGGTGGCATCATATTACACTGCTGGAAATCTTCTATTAACTGAGAGCAGTATGGCACGAAACAACTGCGGTCTTTCTAAGTGGTCTTTGTAAGCGCCGTTAAAAGGAGAGGCACATGATGTTACTACTAAGGAGAGTTTCACAGCGTAGGAGGGCGTTAAGAAACAAATTATATACAGGATGACTAGTGTGCGTACACAGTGGGTGAATTGTCACAAAGCCATTTTCAAAAATCACCACCTGCCACGTATATGACACAGAAAATCCTTACCACAACTGGGAGGATCAAAACATGGCTGCGCTACGAACATGTTAGAGGTGGTAGAGGGAGTGCGTGTGTGCGTGTGTGTGTGTGATGTAGGGTATCTGACATAGTAATTGCACATTTGAAGGATCCATTGAGGTTTTCAAATGAAGCCTTGTATGGTTATGGTCACAACATTGTCAGTGTAAAAATAACAAAAAAATACTCAAAATCAACAAAATACTCAATTTGAATAAAGTGATACATCGTATTATTTTTGTTTTTTATATGTAATCTGTTGACTATAATGAATACAACCAAACCAAATTGCCTCTTTAGTAAACATCTTTGTACTGTCACCATTGTTACCTCCTAAAATAACAGCATCAGAATCATTCTGACAGTACACTGTCTTGAATCAAAGAGACCAGTGGTCTCTGTTAGTCCCCATTTTGGATAGGCAGGTAGGATCATCCAAGTGATATGCGTAATGATTTAAGAAACTATTTTACACAATACCAACTTCATCTCCTGGTGAAACTGGATTGTAGTTACAGAGGAATGTTTTCTGGTTTTCATTCTGAAGCCCTTCAATTGTGCCACCTCAACTTGGTGATTTACGCAGTTTCCTGATGGACAGATGGTTTGTCTGCTACTGCTAGGTGCTGGTAATTGTAGCTGCTGTTAGCTACTTTGCTCATGTGACAACACATCTGACAACACTGCTACAGAAATCTGGGATTTTTTTACAGTGGTGTTACACCAACAAACTGTGGGGGTGCCAATTTGCACTTACACCAATGCCTATATAAAGGTGCTTGAATCTGGCACTTGACAAGTATTTTGCAAACAGCTCATTATTAAATAAATCTTAACTGCACAATGAAATGGCTATATACTGTAGAGTAATGACAAAATCTGAGTTTAGATTTGTTCCCAAAAAACTCTGGTTCCACAATGCTATTTGTCAGTCTGCAGACACAAAATATGGAAAAGAAAATGGATACTGACTAACAAGCCAGTCATGCTGGCAGCCTGGCACCATTTCCATCTGCTTTCACTTCTTCTGTTATTGACTAAATGAATGAAAAAACTCACCTTTTTTCCTGTGTTGTTAGTAGTAACTCCGAGTGAAACGGAAATGCAGGGGGGAATTGTCTTGTAGTTTCCACAAGAGGTAATTTAGTATGAAAGTGTTAGAGCAGATATAGAAGTTCTGTTATTGTGGGTATATGGTGCTGTTACATTGCTACTAGACTTCTCTGTTAATACCGGTGCGTACCTCCCGTTGCGTGCGTCAAGTGGGAGTGCAATCAGTTTTTTGACCCAGTGGAAATGTTGTTTTTGAAAGGCAGAAAGCCAACAAAGCAGAATATTTTGTTAGATAAAAACATGGGATTTGGGGAAATGATTACATCATCTTTCGCTCATGTTTTCAAATAACTACAGACTTTTGGATTTCACAACACTGTTACTGGAAATGTTCGGATCATACGAGTCAGAATGAGTCCTATGTAGGCACCACTGAAATTTAGTTTAAAAAATAGTATGATACCAATTATTTTGATATAGGCTTATCGTTACGAGCAGAAAATAATGACGCTAAAAACAATGACAAGATGCAGAAAATAAAGGGCTGCATTCAAATGTTGAGTAAGAATTTGAATGTATTTGAATCCTCTAAATACTCAAAACAACACTAGGGAAAAGACAGATCCTACCATATGTGCAAAATATGTCAAATGCATATTTTGTATATATCTGAGTTAAAGTTAAGACATGATGTCTTATGTATCCTCTCATTGGCAGTCTTGATTCAGTCAAAGTCCTCGGCAGAACACAGAATAACAGAGCAGACAAGAGGAAGATTAAATTAAGTTTGATATGACCCTCATAATGGCAGGCCTTGAGAGATGATTAATGGTAATTGTATGAGTCGATCAGACAGTTAAAAGGAATTCAAATAAGACTGGGAGAGAAGCTTAAATGAATAAGGAGGACAATGCAGACTTTTTATACTTTATAAAGATACACTGTTGAAACCATTTGAAATTAAATCCAATGAAAAGTAAAGGATTCTTCAGGCTTAGGTGAAAATCTTCATAACAAAAAAAGCTGACAGTGTTTCTGAAAATAAATGCTTGATGCTTTTAAATACATGATCTTATTTAATATCCTATCTTTCCCTGAAAGGAACAACAGACAACTCCATCGCAAAAGACAGTTTTTCTAGTGTTAGAAAGACTTAATTTGAAGAGGCTCTCTGTTTCTGTCAAGTAAATTTACTTATCATACTGCAGTTGTTGCCGTGGAGGAGCTTTGTCAACTCTTAAACAATAACTGAGAAAAATCCTGTCTTCAGTTATGCCTTGTCAATGTGAGATTGGAAATTACAGACCTGTACCACAAACCAGAGGAATTGAGGTTCAAAAGATGTAACATTTACCAGCTTGTCTAATGAAAAAGTATTAAGAGGATGCTACTGGTTGCATTATGGGAAGTGTACGATCTAGAGTTTTTTGAGGATGACCATTAGTAAGGACAAAATGTTTGCACATCTTGGCTGGTGCTGCATCTATTTTGACAATCGACCAACCCAAAGTCCGTAGGTCAGACAACAACGACGGTCCCATTTTAGGTGCCAGGGAGATTTGGATAGTTTCTAGCAGTTAGGCAATAAAGCTTCAAGAAGCTGGAGGCAAGGACTACAGTACATGATGGAAGTATATAATCCCAGTGTTAAGTTTTCAGAAATGAGACCAAATCATTCCAATCCCAACAGAAAGGAGATAAACTGATATGATAAGTCATCATCAAAAAGTTACGTCAACCTCTCTGTCCCTTTCAAAGTCTTTTCAACCTTACCACCTAAATAAGAAAGAAGCAAGCCAACATAAGAGATGTGACATCAGGCTAACTCCTCTTGATGTAACGCTAACTAATAGTCAGGTATCAGACAAGGTTTGTCTTCAGGTTTGGGGACGAAATACAAGTTGCAGCAACATCTTTCAATCTTCTTAACCTGTTTTCTTTTCTCAATGTTGACGCACCTATCACATAGCACACGCAAGCTAACAGGAAATGGGAGAGTTGTTACTGCAGCACAGAGAGGGGAAAAAAAGGGTCGATTATGTTTTTTCAAGTCTACCTTGACATTATGGAAGTGCAACACTAAACTGACGAAAGTGCCCTTGAATATTTCATATGTCTCTGAAAGAAATCACAAACAGAAGAAATGAGTGTCTTAAGAAACATTACATCGACATTCTACAACCCAATCCAGGAGGATTGAGATATTATTGGGCTTTAAAGTGCATTCTTTACCTTAGAAATAGCAGTTGACAAAATAATCTCACCGTGACATCCACTTAACAGCCGTCCTTATTGTTTAATATCCAGGTATTTCACATACTCTCAGTCAAACACGAAGCTCATCAACTACAATATAATACCTGAACTGACAACACATATACCATGATTACAAAGTACAAATGGCTTCGATGAAAGCTGCCCATTGTTGGCCCTGAATGTACAGCATATGGACCCACAGCAGACATCATTAGCATGGGTGATTAACTGGCCGGGTTAAGTGTCTTGCACTTGAGTGCCTCACAATACTATCCGCCTCTAGGGATCGAGTCGCCTGTATGGCAAATCACGTTATCTCTAAAATCAGTGCAGCAGCATCAGCAGGATGCCAGCTCTGGTGTTGGTGACACATCATACGTATTTAGTCGACTGTGTTTGCGGTTGCACGGCTAAATGTGAGCAACAATGAGGATGCGAGCCAGTGTCACCAGGGGAGTAAGACAGGGGGAAACGTGTCAAAACAGAGTGAATGAGAGAAGCTGCGATGAATCCTCCTGGATTCATACACGCCCATCTCACATTTAAATTTAATGAGAGCAGGTTGGAGAAAGAGTCAGATGGGTTGTGGTGGGGGTAATAGGGTGACAGAACAAACCCATTAAAGCAACTTAAAGAAAATCTATTTTGGATCTCAAGTTCAAAGACATCTCAGTCAGCAGCTGATGGAGAGCTGGCACTGGGGATTTTCTTTCTTTGCATTGCGCGCACACACACACACACACACAACGCACACATCAGGTGGCAGATGGTGGTTTCCTCTAGCTACCACGCACTGTTTGTTAGATTTTATTTTAGACTAATGACGTGTAATGAGCTATATTTTGGACCACTCTCTTACTCAACTCTACAAATGCCAACAAAGATGTGTCCTATTCCGATTCAGTGAGATCCTAAAAGTCTTTAAACCACCAGAGTCGGCAAAGTGCACTGCATTTACGGGTGAGAGGTCACAGCACTGCAAGAATCCCTTTCCATTCTCTGAAGGCACAGGAAAGGTTTGGCAGAGTAATTCGAAGGCAGAGAAAAGGATGCTTCCACCATTAGATGCTGTTGTTCTTGTGCAATTCCTTCAGGGTCCATTGCTACCTTTAAGTGCCACAATGGGTTTTGCGGAAGGTGAAGTTCTACTGGAAAGAGAACTTCAGACTACTACTTTCACTTCCTTGAACTCCCCAAATCCCTTTCTGCCTGCCGGTCAATTGATTCTCGTTTTCACTCAGAGAGGCCACCCTGTCACGCTGCTGTTGATGGAAAAGGGGCAACATTTTAAGCCAGATGCCTTTGAACAGTTACGTGACCGTTACCAAGTAACTAGTGTTGTTCACTCACTGATCCACTGGAGGAGTGTAGCAGCAAATGTTGAATCCCACTGTATCCAAATCCAACCTGTTCTCAGAAACAGCAGGGGGATGAATATATTACAGCATGACAATTCATTAGCTGAATGTCAGCCACTAAGTGTGCACTGGCAAGGACCAGTCTTTCAAGCAGTTCACTACAAGAAAGAAGACCTTTAGTTAGACTTGATTCATCCACACAATAATTTAATAACTTACAGTAATGGCTTTCTGTATTTTAATGAGAGATTTTCACTGAAACTTCATCTGTGAACCTTTACCCTCTATAAAGTGATTTTTTTTCTCGCAGTGATAGAAGCTGTTCATCTTCTTATTTGATTGGGTGAATGTGGGTTTATAAAAATCCACCCTCTCTTCTTGACACGTCCAAGTATCCATAGACACTGAAGCCATGAATGGCTCTCAGTAGAGCACATACCACGCCAAGGCCCGCTAGTCACCTTCAGTTAAATCAAGCTGAATCGAATATCAAACTTCATAGCACTGAGCCCTGATATCTAAAGTTTAAACCATTCATAACTGATTAACCATAATTAAAGTGTTTTTCAAGGTACTCAAAGACACTTTGAAGGTTAAAAGGCAGAATAATAAAACCAACACCAACGCAACCACCTAAATACCCCAGACTTCTTTCATCATTCTGTGCAAATACCCATCCTAAAGTTTAGTTGAAACCTTCTGTGTGACCCTGCTGTCACCAAACAAACAGACACGGTTGAAAACATACCCTCCTTGCAGAAGTAAAAATCATCGCCAACGCAACAAAAAATGTAATGCAGAATGACTTACAGTATGTCTGCTGACAGCACAAGGTCCATTTAGTTACTCTTTCTGGACTGGATTCCGCCATCTTTTTGTACATCCAAAACTACTAGGTAGATATCTACAAAACTGGGTTGAACCATTAAACTACAAACTGATCATTTATAGAAGACGTAATGCACAAATGTTCCATATGAAATCTTTAAGTAATATTTTAAAAAGTGGCTTACAGAGAGCTGTATCCCAATCCAGTTAAAGCTGTATTAAAAAAAAAAATACATTTTATTATTAATAAACTTAACTATGTCTTAAGTGACTTTGTTTTATCAATATCTGCATACATCGTGAAAAATCCAGCTATGCGAAAACTTACGTTTTTTTGGTCATTTAGTTTAACATCATTGGCTCCCCTCAGTAATTTGAATAACGCCTTGATTCCACGTGGGCGCGACTCTGTGTGACTTCACATGTGCAACACAGTTTTGCTTAATATCCCACTGGGAGTGTTAAAGAAGTGAAGCGTCACTCCTGACTGATATTGTTAACTTGCTCAGGTTGTGTTTATTTTTGTGCTTCTACAATGCATGAGTAGGCTACTTGGATAAGGGTAGGGCTGCAACTAATGACTATTTTGATAGTCGACTAGACATCGACTACTGTAACGACTAGTCGACTAGTCAGATTATGAATTGCACAAAGAACAATTGCTCTTATTTAACATCATTTAAGTGGCAGCAGCAATAAAATAAACTTTCTTTCCTTTAACAAAAGTGCATTTTGTGCATAACAATCAGCATGCATAACATAGAGTCTGTTAAACACACATACTCTGGTCTAAAGACTCAACAGTTGCAAGATGCATCTTAATGAAGCGACAGGCCAATCACAGTTTATTCTTACTGAGGAAAGTCAGCATCTCCAAGTGGACTCAAGTGAGGCTTGCTCTCTTCTGAGAGCAGATATTTCCAGCTCTGATTCGCTCCGCTGGGGTGAATGTTGCAGGAATGCACAGAAGTGACCTTGTTAGCTTAGAGGGTCTCCTGGATGGCAGTGTATATTCAGGGTTGAACTGGTGAATCATTTGCTTAAATGCTTCCCTGTTAACCATGGAAAGTGGCCTCATGTCTTTGACCAACAAGTTGAGGATTGACTCGGTGAGAGCAGTTGCTTGTCATGGAGTACACGTCAGATTTTCTGCAAAAAGATATCTATGATTCCTGTACTCTTCTTTATGCTGCATACACTTTACTAAGAAACTGTCAGACAAAATGACAAAGTTACTCTTTGAACTGTCATGATCCTTCACCGAAATGATATAGACTATTGTTGCCTTGCTTAAAGCCGAGACAACTCCATCTGCACATACAGTAATAGGCTACAAAACGGCAAAAAAGGTGATGATGGAAGCGGTAAATGAACGTACGTATTTAAGACCTAACAAAATGTAATTTAAGACCTATGTGCAAAATATGGACGTATTTATGACTTTTTAAGGCCTTCATTTTAGATACATGAATTTAAGACTTTTTAAGACTTTTTAAGGATGCACAGACACCCTGGAGTAAGAATGGGCGGTGAGCGAATACTTTTGGGAATATGATGTAATTTATCTACGATGCCTTATCAAATTGTAGATGGTGAAAACATCAGTTTTTCTAAGCACTTTAAGAATCTCTCATTCATGGTGTATTATAAGAATTAAAAAGGAGAATGTGTATCTGTAAATCTGTACATCAATGACAAGCCAACTCCATCTGCTAACGAACATCATTCGAAATAATCGAAAGATCCCGAACAGCTACTAAATGGATCATGAGTTGGACTGTGCCGTTTCCAAGCTCTACTTAATGCGTGTCTGACATATGCTGGCATAAACAGTTCTTTGTGTTCTCAATGCAAACTAAAATCACACTAAATTCTTAAGGAGATTTGCTCTGTAAGCAGTGATTATCACACAACTGCTCGTACAATGTAAAGACAGAGTTCAGGGAAGGATTTGGTGAGATCCTCTCTGCAGAGCTCGATCCAGAAAGCAAGATAAGAAGATGGAGGTAAAAAATATTAATGTTACAGCAATATCTTTATCTGCCATCGCTGCAAACACTGTAAAGCCTGAAATGGTACAGCTATACCCCGCTGGTCATTTTTGTGCAGCAGAAAGATATGGCCCTGGAATACAGAAAGAACGGGCAGAATTCTGTTTTTAATACTTAATTTCGAAGTCACTGCTGGTAAGTGATCTTGGCGCTCTCTGCATACTAATTTGCACAAACGTCGTCCTTGAGAACCGTGTGATTAATAATGGATACAGTGTGACTATATGCCAATAGCTGGGGCGAGCTGTGGAGCAGTGAACTGCAACACCGGGTTTGAAAATGTGCCTCCTTCCATCGCCGCATCGCAAATGTTATGAGTTCAAATTAACCGAGACAATCAAGAGTTAAATTCTGCCGTGTTAAATTGATCCTCTCTTGTGGTTTTGCAGCAGCAGGATACAGGAAACCAGTGAAATCTGATCATGTATTCAGAGCCTGCCCTATGGCTACACACCTGCATCTCAGCTGCCTGAGGCATCTCAGAAACTGCTCTCAGCGTAACAATAAGCATGACATCCATGCAAGACGTTTGTGAAAATATGAGCAATACGTCTCCCGTAAACGAATGACGTTCGTCTGATTGTTTGGGGGAACTATTCTGGCAAATGTTCAGCAGGAATACGGAGGATTAACAGCATGAGTGTCAAAGCTCTGCGCAAAGGATTTCTCACATTGTTCTCATCCTATTATGACAAAATTTATTTAATGAAACAGATGTCAAATTAGTATATATGATGGGATATTCAGTCCAAAAACCTTTTTTCCCCCCCTCCGTGAATCTATCTGTTGTGCATGTTTCTGAATTGATATAACGTGGACCTGCTCCAAATTTAGATACATGCAGAAAGAAGTCTAGTGGCAGCAACATCTGTGTCATTCCTCCTTTAGATGCATCTTCAGTTTCGTGTGAGACAGTGTGTCGAAACATGTGATTTTATTTCAGTCCAAGTGTAATCTGAGGGAAGAAAAGGCTGCAGAATAATGTTAGTTAACATGCAAACAGTGTATACTGTGCGCACGACCTGAAGAACAAATACATTAGCCAGCTGTGAGCTCATTTGCTAGGGGCAGTATCTACGTCTCTTAACATAGTTAAAACAGGAAGCGAACAAGTTAAACATCTGTAATTGAACAAAATTGAAACACCGCCTTAACATGTAGCTAAGCTGTAGCTGTATCTGGGCCAAAGAAGACACTAGAGTACTTTATAACCAACATTTTGTCGCTGATGAAGACGCATAGCACATTATAATGTTAGTGGCTTAATAACTTGTGTGTGACACGCGAGTGGTCCAGTGCCTCCTTTGAGTTCAGTCTGAATGTGCCAGAGAGCTTTTTCTCTGCTGCACTGAAGTGTCTATAATGCAATAGATCCCTCCATTATATTTCCTTCGTATCTCATCCAGTTCAGTCATTAAAAGTGGGCTCAAGAGTTTTTTGTGCGGTACGAACTACTTTCAAAATGGACGCACAGATGGCGCTTTATTGTATTTCTAAAAAACGATCTCAAGGGGAAATGGTGGATGAAGAAATCTCCTCCTGAATTACAGAAGGGCACATTTATTGCACCTTAGCTGGTTACTATATGCAATACATCGTAGTGATATGCACCATTTGCTCTAATGGCACTAAAGTCTCCACATCCCACAAATAGAAATGTTTACTATTCTTGTCCCGTAACATAGAGGACCGTGTGTCGTATTACTTTTGCGATCACACCGGAAATTGAAAATGTGACACATTATTGCAGAGGTTTTTATAGACTGACAGTGAGCCTGTGCTGCAGATGCCCCCTCCAGGTCTGTGACAGTCCCAGTAACCATTGGAAACTACTACACAGAGGACAAAGGCAAACCTGAAGGATGGGATCTGCCAATGATTCCCCCTTGTGTGCAGCCACAAGACTCACCGGCCATGTTGATTTACTGACAAAAACAAGGTCCCCTTCTGTGTGAGTCAATGCCAGTCTGAAACACTGCTCAAACAGGATATTTTGCTCTTTACTAGTGCTCATCTCTCAGAGGTAATGGCATGGAAAATCTCGATGTCTTTAAAAGGCAACAGGGACTACAAGGCCATTATACATTTCTTATCCAACTGACATTGCCATCACAGCTTAGACAGGCAGATGTACAGGGTCACTAGCTTATTACTTTCTCATAAGCGGTGCGGTCCAAAAACGAAGGGAGCGCTATCATACAGACTTCCTTTAGTAATGGTTGACAGTGTGTAAACCACGCACGGCAGCTTGCGTCGGTGTCAACCCCAACCGCTGCTCTTTTCATAATCAGTTCAAGCATTTACAGGATGGGAAATTGGGGTCTGGGCAGTGGCAGAGGGTGACAGCTCAGCCCCTCCTGCGCTGTATTATTTCCACTGGTTCTGTTAAGAAAAAAAAAAAAACACCTTAATCCGTGAGGTGATCAGGCTCCAGGAAACCACCTATTAAAAGGTGCTGGAAATATATCTGTGCACCGCGTGAACATGTGGTCAATAGTTGGTGTACAAGACTTACCCCGCTAAGCCGGCTTATACTTTAGCTCATAGCACTTCTAAGCTTCTTAACGAGTAAGCTCAAACTGAGCTAATTATTCATGGACAGCCTCCGTCTCAGGAAACACTGCCAGGGATGAGTACCTAAAATTATGAATTTTGTGCTGCAACATATGGAAACTGTATAATTACCTGTTTGAACTAGAATTATTGCCTTGAGGTTGTATTCCTCAGCCAATCAGTCATGTTGCAGTTTACGTCATTACTGTCTAGACTCATACATGAAGTGAAGACTGAAGACTGAAAGAGAAAAAGTATTTTGTGTGGACCATTCTTACAGAGGATTACAGAGGACTCAGAGAAAGCTTCATCACACGATGCAGTGACAATCACATGACACCCAATATCATGTAAACCATCAGCCTGTGTTGGATTACGGTCAAATTTCTTGTGTGTGCACATGCTTGGCTAACAAAGCTGACTCTGATCAAACACAAACTTGTAGTAATGACGGTAAATATTGCTTCAAATATGGATGTTACAACAAAGAAGGTATAAATCCTTCAGTATCCCATTAAGTGTGAAATGTGGTCACAGTCTACCGTTCTTTCTTTACCATTCTTTGGGTATGGCGTTGAATACTGGCCAGAAACGAGAATGTTTTTGCAGCTTGTCAAAGTGAAGTTTACCTTTTCACTCTTTGGATATCAAATTTCATCACTTTGTTATTTTATCCAATTGGACATGTTTTTGTGAATTAATTCTGGAGTTATGGTCAAAAACACGTTTTGTGAGATCACAGTGACCTTGATCTTTGACCACCAAACTATAATCTGTTCATCAGACATTTGTGCCAAAACTTAAACAGAATCTACCGCACACAAAATAACCAGATGAAGGTCATTGTACCGAAATGTTATTAAGATTCATTCCTGCTCTCAAGGTACGTGAACAGTGTGCAGTGAGAAGTTTTTTGTCCTGACTTTGTCAGCCCCTTGGTCCTCTCCTATGCACCTGTTGATCCACAGGTGCGCAAGTTTTGCTCTATGCCAAATTAATTCCCCCCAGGTAGGGGAGTCATGACCTCAATTCTGAATAAAAGATCATTGAAATCTGCATCTGATTTATATTATCTAAATCAAAAGCAGAATTGGCGATTCTCAGAGTAATTTTTCCTCTACGCACAAGCTGCAAAAGTTTAACTTTTGCAGCTGAGACTTAAGACTTAAGAGTTTCCTCAGTTTGTTCCCAACTGACTGGTAAAAATGTTGTCGGCCATGTATTGTGTTGCAGTTAGCATGCTAACCGGCTAGCTCCTAGTCACTGTGTACCTCCAGAGCAGATAGTAAACAACACCAACGCTCCCCCGGTGCTCAGAGCTCCCAGTATGGGCAGAGTCAGCTGCTACGACCACTAGCTGACAGCAGCTAAAGTTAGCAACAGTTAGCGGTAACGCTGGTGAAATACTTCCCCCTATTTGTTTATAGTATTACTTCAGCAAATTAACCAATTCCTACATGTTGCACCTTTAAATCTGACCATATGGCCTTGTCATGCTACATTCCAAAGAAAAATATTGCACTCGAAAGACACTTGATGCTACGTAGCTGTAGCGTATCTTTCAAAGAAGCACTTCAAAACCAGTTGTCTGGAGAAAAAAAAACATGTTGAAATCAAAAACTGAGTTGAATCGTGTCTATGGACAACATTCACCTACTGCGGGTACTGACTACCTTCACACATTAGGTTCATAATAACGGTACAGCTGGACAGACAGACGGACAACCTGCCACAGCTGTCACCAGCACGACAGCACAAAAACCCCACAGGAACATTCATCATTGTTTTATAAACTATAAAAGTAACACTGCTCTTCTCTGTGCTTATTATTGTGAAAGGTAGTGTTGCATCAGCCTTTGTCCTGCACAATCCGTTGCTCCTGGCTCGGCTCTGTAGAGCTCAAACTGTGTTGCAGAAATGATATCTTGATATTCTAAATTAAAATTGTAAGTCAGCTGGGGCTGTAATTTCTCTCATGTTTTCCCATTCAAGGCAAGGTTTTGTCCCCAGAGACTTAAAGGCTGACTCATGCTGTTAATTGTTATTCATCTTAATATGGCTTTCCCATGTGCCTTTGTCATTCTAATTTCGCTACTTCAAAGTCAAAAGCCTCTTTCATGGAGCTTTTCTGTTATGTTGCTCACTGTCACCAGAAAAGGGGGACATTTTGAACGTTAGGTTAGAGGAAAAATCTGCAGTTTAAGATTTTACGATTCAGAAATTAATTCCATTCTTTTTCTGCTTTAATTGTGTTTTATGTCTTCACACATGATTCAATGAGGGATCTCTGCTCTCAAAAGGTGCTATGAAGACTGACTTACCATCAAATTGGTAGTCTTCAGTAAATATCACTTAGTAGACCACTAAAAAGAGCAAACATTGCCTATCTGTGAATATATTTCATGCAAAACATGATGCAACCGTCATTTTTCCTAATATCTTTGCATTAGCATTTCATTTTTACACGGCCAAGAAAATAAATACATGATGAAAAATGTCTGCATCTGCTAGAATTAATTTGCTGCTGCATCCCAGATCCCAAAATAGCTGAGTTATTATATTTGCATACCATTAGCATTGATACTTCATTACATTTACATTCTACATCCTGCTTAATCTTATATTACACTTTTTTGTTTCAGGCACGTCCACATCGATTTTCACATGTATGTAAATCGCTCGCCGAGGCACTTCATCACCGCACTGACAACTTTATAACTTCATTCCGGTTATCAGCATATTACCTAAAAACTCATTTATGAGACACAATTGGATCACCTGTGAGGATCACTGTTGCGCAAAGTAAACATAATTGTCTATGTAAGATTCCGCAGTAATCTGATCCCACATGATTAACAGAGTGCTCCTAACAATGACAAACTCCAAGTCAAACGTATTACTGTGAAAATAATTACTTATTTGAATAATGTGAGGCTAGGCTTTTGTATTAGAGGCAGAATGAACTGCACTTCTGCTTGCATCGTAACAGCTCCTGAAAGCAAGACAAGATCTATTATAAAAGCTACAAAATTTGACAAACTATATGTACTTTTAGCAGCGACACTGCAATGTACACCAGCAGATAACACGTGTTCAGGATGTTTTTTGCTGTTTGATACAAAGAAAAAGTTTGCAAAGCGTTCTTTCCCCCATGACTAACTAATTTTGTCTAATTCGAGGGCTCTTGAACACACGGAAGTTTTTTGATTGTGACTGACATGCAGGCTCGGCATAAACGGCTAACCACCAATCACAATCAATTTTTCTGACAAAGCAGGGGCCTTACTTTGGTTGTTTAACAAAATGAACTCCTCTACAAAAATCATCCCAATCACTCAGTCAAATGATTAATTATTTTCCCAAAAAAGAGCTGTTGAATATTCTTGCAGCTTTTCATGTCGCAATTCCACACATTTCACAGAATCAGAGCATATCGCAATGTGGTTTTTATTTCCCATGACACATGTGCAATCTTTACTGTGCAAGCTGGTCCTGTGACACAGCCTGCGGAATGCATTAAAATTAGTTAAATTAGTCTCACAGTGGTGTGGTTATCATCCATTCCGCTGCTTAATATAAAATTAAAATTAGCGTTCACATTTCATTACTTCAAAAAGACAGTCGACTCCATATGATATACAGTATTTCCTCTTCATTAATAGCCGTGCGAGCAGATTCTCGGTTAATCAGTTCACCACTGTGGTACAAAATGTGTAATACTGCAACTATTTGGGAGATCCTCTAAATTAAACATCGAGTAACACCAGCGGGTCAAATTCACTCCAAGAGAAATATCTAAACATCTACTATATGCACTGGCACAAACATTTGCTGCAGATATTTTTGGTTTCCTGATCTTAAAAAATCCTGATGGCTTTTCTGATCCCCTCACTTTTCTTCTAGCAGCGCTGATGTTGAAACTTTTTTTTGTGAAATGTCTTGACAACTTTCAGACGGCCTGCCGTGGTATTTGGTGTAGACATCTGTGGTGACAGTTGTTAGCATCATACGTGCTCTACATCAGCACGTTAGCATGTCTCAAAGAGACACTAATGGCCGTACATGCTTGCGCTTGTGTCATTAGCTGTTTTGCACAGATGATGACAAGACAAGCAGATGCTGTAGATTTGGAATCTCAAAATGCGTATACGTGGTCAAATGATCGAGTATAAAAAGAAAAATGTGCCAAGTGCTAATCCAACATTATCCAAAAACTACCCTGAGATTCCAACAGTGGTCTCAGAGGAAATATCTGTAAATGCAATGTTTCAACCTTTAAACTTGTCTCTAATATCAAATTACCTGAATGAACAGCGCCGTCTCAAGGTTCACTAACTGCCGGAGTAATTACAGTGAACTTTTTCTTTTTTGGTGTATTAAAAAGATTTCTCAAAGATGTAAGAGGTAAAAATCTTCTTAATTTTGCACTGCAGCACTGTATTGGATTCCAGGCAAGAGAAATAATGTAGAGATACAAAGCTGAGGACATCACAGTGGCCACAACAGCTACTGTTACTGTTGTTTTCATTCGTATCCATAGAACTGTGTGGTCAAAGGCTCTTCTATATCGCACAAAATGTATTTCACCAGGAGCCAAATCATTTTGGGTCTATTAAGTGAGCCTGGACCAGAATGACAGAGCTGTGGGCTCATCAGCCATATGTTAGGCCACTGATTAGACTAGAGCCATGCTGAGAGAAACACTACCCCTCAAGTCAAACACGGAGGTGCATCTGTTCAGGATGAGGCTTGTTTTCCATCTTCAAGTCTCTTTATTTCACTTCTAATTGAAGGGGGGTATTTGATTTTAAGTGTCATTGCTTGCCTAACCTGCTTTGAAAGACATCCATTCACATATTTTTTAAAGAAACATGTCTGACTTACAGCTAAAGATGAAGCACAGCAGATCAGAGCATTTATACTCAAAATGGCCGTCCTCCCTTTTTATTTTTTCCTGATAAGAGTTTCACAATTGTTAAAGGTTATTTTTATGGTGAAAATACAGTGGAGACAGATGGAGAGGGTGGTTCAAAGAGAATAGAGCGATGTGTAACAGAGTGTCCCCGCTGGATTCGAAACAGATATCATGGCACACACTTCATGCAAACACCTTACAGGTTTTGAGGGATGCTTGCTGCCATGGCAACACAGCAAATAACACTGATGTGTCTTATCAACAAGCCTAGAAAGGGGCAGCAAACTAAATAGCTTGAGCCACGATGCCACACAAGTCAAATCCAACTAACGCCATTGTTAACACACTCGAATGTAATCAGAGAGTCTCAGGAAGGACGTCTACTCGAAGCTCCATCATTCCACATTATATTTTTTTGCAGCAAAGTGAAACAGTCGTGAGGCAAAACGCCTGTGTTTCTTTTTCCCTAAATGTTGCCAGTGAATTTGTTCTCCGTGCTTTGCACAAAGCTCCAGCAGACACAGGATAATATTAGCAATTTAATCCCAACGATTTCTTAAAATGTATGATTTAAAATTGAATTTCCTTTGGCTATGTGTAATGATCACAGGAGACATCATTGAAGAGCGTAACACGCACAACGGATTTCACTGTCTAATACGATGAAGTCTCTTCCCCAAAGCTACTCAAGTGACAGCCAGCTGCCAAGTGTCGTGCTTGCTCAGCTGTCTCAACATGAGAAAATACTGACATGTCAAAATTCAAAGACTTTTGCAGCTAAAGAACAGGGCTATTACAGTACACAACATTCATGGCTCAGTGTGGAGCTCAATTTGGGGGGTCATGGTTTGGTACAAGTTCAGTACATTCTGTACTTTTTGCCATGTATTTTTAGAAAACAGTGGTTCATTATCCATAATTCTTACCCCAAAAAATACTGGCATATTGGGATAAGTTGAAATAAATAACACAAATAATACAATAACACAATAACACAAATGTCTTGTGATGCTCCATAGTCAGTAGAAAATAAATAAACTAAAAATTGTACATGAAGTGCAGCATTCTTATTAATTAACTTAAATTAACCGTCAAGCCAGCAGTGCAACTTCAGCTTTTAGCTTCAAGTGAAATTTCAAGCAGTCAGCCGAGACTATTGTTAAGTTTTCTTTAAAAAGAGAAAAAAAAAAAAAAAAGTTTTTGTCTTGAGAAAGGACGGATCTGCTGCCACTAACAATTTCCCCAGCCGCTAAAAACATCCTCTCATGGGAGCAGAGCAAGGTAGCATTCTGCTAGAAACTGCAAGATACGGATACTTCAGCTCATGATTCTTCTGCAACGCAAGTGAGATGCAATCCAGCGAAATGCTTTCTTTTACCATGAATGATGCCACTTCATTGCTCATGAGCTGAGGCAAGCCAGTATCCTGTGTGTCTCCATCTTACAGTATCAGATGACAGCAAATAGAGAGAAACTTAAAGAGTACAGTGACCGGTAGAAGCAATGTTTATTTCATACAGTATATGGTTTTAAGAAGAGAATGACTTTTTCTACTTTAAAAAATAATACCATTTATATAACACGAATGAAGTGTCTTATTCTACAGCAGGTACTATCCATCAATGTGAGTGAGGTTCCTGAATTAACTTGGAGAAAAGTTAGGGTCCAAGCGTCTGTGTTGAAGACGTCCTGAATTCCTCCTATTATGAGACTGTGTCAAGTGTAAACCCATTGCTTTGTGGACTTCTGTTCTCACGCCTTGATTTGGTATACCGCCATCTTGGTTTGGACGCTGATTTTCCCTTATTTGGTGGAACTGGGGAGGATATCCTGCTCGGATCTGACTGAGAACCCGACGACACACCATGGTAGCAATTTGAGGAGCCACGCCACAAAGCATAACATCTATTTTACTCTGAATGTAACCATTATTTAAAGAATGGACATCATGGGGTTATGGAGAAGACTTGTAACTAGCAATTGAGACCATAAACTCATTAGGAAACTGTTTACTGAGATAACAAATCTAATGAGAAGTAAGTTAAGTTTGTCATAAGCTTACATACAATCAGACATCTATTTGAAACCAGCGCATGCCCCCCTGCTGGTCATTAGAACGAATGCAGGTTCACATTTTTCAGACCGGACAACCGTCTCCATTATTGGGTTCCATGGATTTTAGGATCTTGGTTTTTAGACATTGAACCGATGAAACTGAAGGCGTAGTTTCAGAGCCAATTATTTTTGTGACATTACTTGTGGTTTAAGCACGTCAGTCACCTACTCTGCCAGTCTCACGTCCAGTTCAGACAATTTAATTTCATCTTTGTTCTTGACTGCCAACAACTGGTGCGCTGGCAAAATTTTACAGGTGGAACTCGCACTCTAAAATGTTCCGCGAGTCCAAGTACGAAGACATAAATAGACTATATGAACAGTTATTATTTGGGTCACAGGGCGTAACAATCGAGAAAGTCTTCTAGTACCGAACTGTTCGGGATGAATACACTTACAGTTGTACACTCCTAATGAAGACATTCATGAAGAATATTTTTAATGTCATGATTGACTTTGACACTTAAGGCTGTACTTGACTCCATATTCTAGATAAACACAGTGTCATCTTGTTCATGAT
This sequence comes from Diplodus puntazzo, assembly GCA_963678695.2. Lineage (NCBI taxonomy): Eukaryota > Metazoa > Chordata > Actinopteri > Spariformes > Sparidae > Diplodus > Diplodus puntazzo. Next base: position 10,402,061 of record OZ023162.1, on the reverse strand, counting down.
AGTACATGTGATTCAGACTTCAAAGTGTCTCACACAGTTATTCCATATTAAAGATACTGTCAGGATGGTGGCAGTGATAATACAGAAACATGCGTGCTGTAATTCAATTTCAATCCCCTCTGAAAATAATAGTGTTATTAAAATGCCTGTGTAGACCAAATACAGTCAAGTCAAGATACAATGGAAGCGCTTAACAGCTGAATGTCTTATCACAGTCACTCAATCGACTTCTCCTCCCCAACCGTGGATCAAAGGGGTATCCATCTGCTATTACTGAGCTAATGCCATGCGCTCCTTCAGCGCGAGGATTTTTGAGACGTTATCTCCTTTTCATCCTGAACCGGAGCTTTATTTCCTCCGAGACATGCACTCACAAAGCAGCGCCCAATCATTCAGCAAAACAAACTAAGTATGAGACAAGAGCGAGGGGCGACTGTTTGAAGTTTCGTGTTTCACCGTTTGTCACATCAACATGCAACATTCTACCAATTAGATGATGCATTTATGTAATTCATGGAGGCTTGATTATGAAAAAAAAATAAGCCGACAGAGGCAATACCGAGTCAAAAATTGTTGCTTGTAAGATTCAAATCTTACTTCGCTGCGGAGTCCAAGCATGGATATCCTGACAAATCTAAGTTGCCTTCAGTGAGGAGGATTAATAATTAGACACCGACAGCCAAATTAACGTCATATCGTCTCTGCAGTGTGGTCCTGAACGCTTTCAGAGAGATTTGTCTACACAAATAAGAGTTTTTCCCAAAGCTATGAAAACTAGAGAAGCAGATCTCTAATTTTTGAAGTGACACCATCAAAAATTGTTTGTTATAAATAATTTAGTGGGGAATGAGACATTCGACTCATTGAATATATATAAATGTGGCAGCAGAATCTGCATTTTTATCATAAATTACACTTATTTTATAGTTGTTAGGGCCTGGGGGCGATGCCGATACCGATTTTAGGGTGGGGGGGTTTATATATTGATTGATATATCAGCTGAGATTCTTATATACACAGATTATATACATAAACACACTTGTGACATGCATAAGATACAAGATACACATGTAATGGAGAAAATACTTGACACAAAGTCCATCTAATATGTTGCACCACATCCGGAAGTAGAGGTGATATTTTTGTGCAGAGATGAATCACTAATAAGTAGATCAAATGAAGTTAATTACTGACATCGATTTAATCATTTCCGTCATTTATACAGTAAATATGCCAAACATTACCTAGTTGCTGCTTCTTAATTGTTATAATTACTGTCTTATGTGATAACAAATTGAATTATGATGATACATAAATTAAACATTTAGCTTAAGTCACTTTTGGCAATACACTCTCTGGTTCCTGCTTCTAAAATGTAACAACCTGCTAAACCTGCACATTTAACGATGTCACATAGGGCTCTGGGAAAATGTGAAGCACATTTTTCAATATTACCACACCTTCTATAGGCAAAGCGATTGATTAGTTCGTCGAAACAATTATCGGCAGATTCATCAATAATGGAAATATTCCCTAGCTGCATCCCTGGAGGGGATGTAAAAATACTTCATCAAGATGAAACCTCCCTCTTCTAATTAAATCACCTCAGCAAAAGTACATGATAATTAAAGCAGTTAAAAGAACTGTGTGTAAAAGTACCTCAAAGGTCCTGGTTTAAGATTGCCTAATTTAAAGACATGTACCAACAACTATCAAACAAATGATGTGCAGTGAAGTTAACTTCGCTTTCAAATGTAGATAAAAGAGGTCAAGTGCCAACACCTTTACAGTTAATGAGTAAACATATGTTCCACCTCTGCTGAGCTAAATGATACATGAAGCCCTGCAGGATCAGCCTTGAGTAGTCAGACATCCATCCATCCAAACATCCGGAGGCTGACACCCTTTATGGATGTCCTACATCACTAATCTTGGCCACCATAAATGAGGCCCTTTAAGTCAATAGACACCCAGATCACAGCGACTCCATCCAGCCATCATCCATCAAGCCTCCCGATAGAGAAAGTAGTTTGTCAGGCTGATCCAATGACCTGATATTGCTGAAGCTCGTCAAAGTGCACCATCAATAACTACACGCATGGATGGCTCTGAAAAGGCCTAAAACATGCAGCTATTTTCCCTGTTTGAAGATAATAACTCTTTAACGAGATGATCACTGTACATTGCAGGGCTGGTTTGTTTCCTAGTTTGCAACATAGTATATTGATGTTGGTATCAGACTATAAAGCTTTCGCATCGCTTCACGTCTCAGCACCGCTCAGATGAGCATAATATTCTGCTGACCTTCTACTGGGCGCTGTTTTCTCTGACGCGTGTTTGGTTGGCATGTCTCAATGCATCTTGACAGACAGGTTTCGCTGAAGGCTGAGGCGGCTATGCCACTGCTGTTTTCCTTTCAGCTGCGGAGATTGAGACGGTGAAGCTTTTGTTTTGCCAGTTCATATCTCGTGTAAGTCAATGTCAACCACCTGCCCTCGGTGCAGGCCCTCACATACGATTCCCCACATCACAAAAGATTCAGTCGAGAACTTGGCATGCCAAACCACTCATCCTTCAGCTGATCTGTCTTATATAAGCATGCCAGTTTAGAAATCGGGCAGTTGGGAACACATTGCTGTGGTTTAATTGGACTCCAGAGAGAGATTCCCAGTCTTAAGATTGCAGTCTATTAGGTGGAGTATTACCTTTGCAATGGCCAGCGATTGCAAATGTTTAGTGGAGGAAAAAATTCATTTTTTTCTTCATTTCTTTAAAAAAATTCACAAGCCTCACATTAGCATTTACAGTGACTGCATTTGGCAGACAGGCTCAGTTATCATAATTAAGACAACAGCACCGTATAAACAGAGGACATCTGGCAGCGACCTGATCATCACTGATTTCACCATAAGTCTCCCACAGACCACAAACTGGTGTGCTGAAGTAACAAGCTGCAACTCCCTTGAACAGATTCCCATTTATGTAGGACACAAAAGGCAGACAGACTTCACCTACTGAAATATGGGATACCACCTTGTAGAAAATGCTGGACAAAGCACTCACTTTGTCAGCATGGCAGTTTCTTTGCACTAAATGATGAAAGAGTACTTTCTGTTGCATTGTTCCCTGTATTAAACAGGCATTTCACAGGCTTTGAGTATATGTAAGGTACAGGGAGTGTACCATTATAGTCTATGATAGCCTATACTTGGCTGAAGCTGCATTGTGACTTGGCAGCACCTGCTCAAAACAGTCAAGCCCTTTCACACGAGGCACCGTTCCAAAAGAAAAAAAAATTTTTTTTTGGATACGATCAGTGCTCCGCTAAAAGACAGGAGCTTCCGCAAAGAGCTTTTGACAGAAATCCTCTTGAAGCACTGGATGTTTTCTTCTTCCCTTCAGTTTTTCCAACAATGTCAAGGTTCACTGTCTGGAAAATGGTGTAACAACAAGGTTTTAATCACAGCGAATTGCAGTGCTGAACACAATTACACGCCAAATGTATTGCCATTTAACATTTGTCTTATAGATGGTCTCCTGTCAAGTTTCTACTTGGCGTATCCAATCACTGATGAGAGCAGGGTCTGCTAATGTGTGCAAATTAGTTCAAAGAGCCTGGGAAATATGTTCAAAACAAAGAGACAGTGACACCAAGGGCCGACACATTTTGGGGCATTTGGAGGAATTATTAGGCATAATAAAAACTAATACTTAAATTCTGCCCCCCAAAAAGGACAAAAATAGTGAAAAGCTGAGTCACAAATCAAACTATAATATACTTTCCGCATGCAATGCTTTCCCTGGCAATGTGACAAGATTAGGCAACCTTTAAAAAATCACTTAAAAACACTTTTGGTGTGTGATTTTTGTGCTGTTGATGTACGTAATTTCCCCACATTGTAATACAAAAAGGAAATGAAGGCGCGTCCCGGGGCTTCACAAAATTACAATAAAATGAGAATAGTGATGAACAGCTGCAGAAATATATTGGAGAACAACAACAAAATATTTAAGTATTATGCTTTTCCAAAGACATTTTGCTTCATCGTTGTAAAGTTATTATAAAGCATTGGCAGTGGTGCTCTTACGTCGCAGTTTGATTGATGACAATGACACACATATTGGGATCATTTTCTGTTTGAAGAAAAAGGTAATGTTGGTTTCTTATTTATTTACTTCAACAGCAGAAGTAAGATTGTATAGAGTATACAAGGACACTTTGTATGAAGCATGGAATTGGTAGAGAGCATTGCTTCTTAGTTAATTAGGATTCCCATTAGCTATCGCCATAACAGAAATCACACATTCAGACAGAATATCACACATTATATACAATCAAAAAACACAGATCCATCATTAAATCATTAACCAGCAAAGAAGTTGAGTCACCTATTTCATTCATTAAGTCCATGGTATTAAGTCGTCTATTATAGGTGTTGTAAATCAGCTGTTTTGCTATAAACACTAATTTCAGTGCATCTGGGGCTTGAGCATGGTTGAATGTTGCTGCACTAATGTTACCGTTATGTCGAATGAATAAACTAAACTAATCACTTGTACTGCTCTATATTTCACCTTTACGTCAGTATCAGGCCCAAAAAAAAATCATTCTGTTGATTACTCATTCTTCACTCGGGGGCGTACAGCACACTAGTTTTTCAGTGCTGTCATGGATTTATTAAAAGAGCGCCGAAGCCAGAATGGAGTGCTTCTGCTGACCGGGCCTCACCGATTACAGGACACAAATACAACTTCATTAACTGTATTTGGTCATATTTTAAGGAGAAAACATTTTCTGGTTTCCACCTGCTGTCCTCCTGCTACTCTGTCTCAACTCTGAACAGATAGCTCTACTTGTTGCTCAAGTATCTGCTAACTACTGCTAAACAACAGCTTCCCAATGAACACCTCTGCACACAGCCTCTGATAACGAGGCCAGTCACATTACCAAGGTGATTTTTAGAGTTTCCTGATGGAAACACTTGCCATTTCTTGGGAACTTGGCTGCTCCTGTGTTTGTTATACTAACATGATTTGGTAACAATTTCCATTCAGTAAGGGCGCTGTAAATTACACAAGATTTTATCAAATTTGTCCTCGGTCTCAGTCCCAGGGTAGAGAGAGAGATATTACAGACTGGCCTGCTAGCACATCGTTTCTGATATATACCACTTGGTCAGAAAAATACTGTGGTTCCTTATCGCTTAGGGACATTCCTGAAGAGGATCAGTAGAATGGCTTATAATCTGTTCTCTACAGGAAGCCATGAGAGTTTTCTGCACACTTGAGAAACATCTGAGCACACCGAACAACAACTTTTCATGGTGAGGGGCCCCTTAAACTGCCCCAGGCTTAGATGGATGGTGGATGCACACAGTAGATGGATGACCAGAACGATAAATGAACACTGTTACGTCCACTACGAATGCATGACACTGACTCATCCTGAAAAGAAGCCGCAGCTATATAATGTTGCTTATATTATGCTAATATGTGCTGTGTGCCGTGTGGTTTATCCAGCTAATGCATGCAACACATGGAAATTTCATGCTGTGCAGGATTTATACAGACCAATGAACAGTGAGTCAGCGTGTGGACACACAGGAGTTGCTGGGCACATTCCAGGGATGCAAAAAATCAATCCAAGGGAAAACAAGCCCATAAATATCACCAAAATGAAGTATTACCGAAATTAACTCACTGTGGGAAACAGTACATCAACAACTGCTCCTGTAATTAATAGCGAAACATTAGTGAACAATTTGGCAACAAGGACAGAAACATCCAATAGATGTTGATCTGGGTGAGGAGATTTTCTGAGCCAGCTCTTCGTCAGCAAGAAATCCGCCGTGCTTAAGTGTCCTCCTGCCCATGTATGTGTAATAATGTGCTGATCAATGTGTTAGCAGCCAAATAAACAGACCGCACTGCACAAACTCTTCACTAAGTAGGTCATCAGCGGTCGTTTAACAAGCAAATTCTCTTAATTTCACATTGGGGGAGAAAATCTAAGATAAAATGCTGTTTACAACACATGCCATGACCATAATGTCGATATCATAAATCCATCACTTTGTGCTTATTTTCTTCAGAAATTGCTGGCAGCTCTACCTCGCATCTACTCAGTTGTAAAGCTCTGAAAGGTGTCGAACAGAAATATCAGTAGCTAGACACTAATTTATTGCACCACACCTCAAGGTAAACCTGCCAAGTTGACACAGTTTGAAAAGAGGCCGGAGGCAGTAAATTATCAGATTGTGTCTTGTGTGCATCCTAGATAAATATCAAACAACACATGCACCAGAGCCTGCACAGAAGTGAACTTATTTCATGGATTTGGGCCAAATGCGTGGATATTCTGCTGCTGCTGTTTCTTTGAGGTCCCTAAAGCTGTGATTTTTTTTTGTTTTTTTTTTTGTGATGATGTAGCCTAGTTAGACTGTTATGCATGCAGCAGTGGTCCACTGCATGGCGCCGATGAAATTCTTCTCACAGACAGGAGAGATTTAATCAAGGCGGGTTTTGAATTTTTACCACTTTTGTTTGTCAGCTCCGAAATGCAAGAAATCACGATGCGGGAGAAATTTAACATGCTGCTTGATTAAGTATTAACATATCAGGACCTTGTGGAAGTATCAAAGCAAGAAAAAACGGCTGTAATAATGTTTTCAGATTAGTCTTCGCTTACGTCTAAGAATAAAAAAAGAAACACTGTATTGTGGTCACACGACATTAAACAGGAAAACTGAAGCATAACCAGCTCCCACAGTTTTCCGGGAACACCACGCATGGATACTTTGAAAAGACAACGAGATAGAAATATGGTCAGTGACAAGATGTTGTTCACAGACTTTCTTGTTGTTGCACTGGGTGTGCTCGATTATGCATGCGTCTCTATTAAAGTCAGACGTTCAACCAAACAGAGAAAACAGAATGTGAAGGTTGAGGCTCTTAACCGTTCACTTCACTAGAATAGTTAATGCTTCTGCGCTCTTCCAGCCTTTAATAGGCAGCAGGGTTAGACATCTACAATGAAGCTGGCGCTCTCTGATGAAGAGCACGTCATACGACTTTCTGACAAACAAATCAATACGGAAGGACAGAATGATCTCTCATCGCAGTGGCATGTTCAGTAGGAGTAATTCATGGAGGTATCATCTTTTTCCTAATGCCTCAGTGAGGAATGAATAGTGGATAAGATGCACTGCTGTTTGTCTGGTGCATCTCAGTTCGAGGAAGAAAGTCTTAATAGGACAAGTACGACCTGTGGTAGAGAGCGCTGCTGCACACTAATATATTGTTCTTATGCATTATTTAATGGGACTGTGGGGAAGATAGTGTTTGTGCGCATTTCAATTTCTCCATGAGAGAATGTAGATCTCTTAATTGGCTTTCTCAAGTGAGCCAAAGGGAAATGCTGCTCTGGCACGAGATATTGATCAATATGGCCAGATGCAGCTCCTGAAAGCATGATCCAAATCAATGTCACCTTCAGGTAAACGGGAGATGGCCAGAAGCTGAGGCATCACGGGAAGTTTTGCCACTGTGCCACGCTCGGACATTGTTCTCTTGTTTATGTAGTGATATCATATCACTTCATCTTAATGGCCACATGAAGGCTCTAACACGCGGCGTCAGGGACAACAGTTTAAAGCTGCCACGGTGGCAGGGCGACTGCACAACTGTGGTTCTTGAGGGAGACAGATGCCACCAATAATATTCCCATCCGAGTCAACAGGAGGAACGGGCGACTGGCTGGTACCATGCAGCAGATCTCAGGGATATAAAATGTGTTGCTCCTCTGCTGCTTAAATGCCATATGCTCTGCAGCAGGTGATATGTTTTTCCCAATTGAATATTTGTGTCAGGACTCTAGACAGGCCAAGCGCTGTACGTTGGAATGATGACGGCTTCCTACCACTGGGCTCATCCAAGTGTTCAATATCATACCGCATCCTGCACAGTATTCCCGCAAGTATTAGCTCTGCAACCATCCGTATAGATTTTTGTGTGAATCTATATGCCTCCTCCAGACAGCCAGTCTCTGAAAAGGACCTGCCAACACTCCCCCTACACAAGCTGCCATTGTACATTCTGGTCACACCTAATGCTCCATTTGACGCGACACACTCGTCATGTGGCGACGAGCAGGTCAGTCTTTAAGCATCAGCGCTCACCTGTTTTATCAGTCATTGTCAAAAACAAACAACGGACACGTATCCGCGACTAACAGGCAACGCTCCAAGCACACGTTCATGCTCTGTGACAGTAAATGACAGTTTTCCTCATTCAGATGTACTGCTCGAATCTGAGGGGATAAAAGCCTTCGAGATAAAAGGAGGCATGCGGCAATCACTATTTTCCAAAAGGTTAGCAAGTCAGAATATGAATGTTCTCCAGACATATCAAACCATGAGTCATGAGCAACGTGCAAAAACGATCTTATGAAGGCTCTATTTTTGGAAGGCTTTTTGGGGAGTTTTTCCTCTAACTGCACTGTTGGACACAGTGGCGTGCATGAACGTGTTCATATTTTTGGCCAAATGTGAGCCCAATGGAAGGTTTGCAACTAATGAATGTGAACAAAAGCACTGTGAACTCCCCCGAGAGTCAGCGTCAAAAGCACAGCCTCTGATTTGTTGACAGATGGAGCATCAAGGCATCGAGGGACTGCCCATGGACTCCTAACAATTAATGAACAGTAACAATAACAGTTTTGAAGACTAACTTTCATAACATGTTACCCCCAACACTACTGAGGGTTGGGGATGAATGGGTGAAAGCTTCTACTGGATAAGAAAAAAACTGAAGGAATGAAAGTGCACTAGCTGATTTTTGGGACTGTGACAGCACTCAAAATGCAAAATTATGAATTATGAATTATGAATGTGAACGACTTCATTTGAATCTGTGTGAACTGAACTAGATGTGCAGATGCACTGTGGTACCTGTGTGGTACCACATTGATTGAATATAACATATTGCCAGTTAGGGCTGGGAGGTAAGGCCTTTAAAAAAAATACTGCAATACGTTTAGCATATATCAGTACACACAGTGTATATGTCAATATCTTGGAATCTCCTCGAAAGCGGTTTATAAATGTTGTACTGGGCAACAAAATCAATTTTAGGAAATCAGGATAATTTTACCAGACACTTGGATATCGATATTGCAAAAATATTGTAGAGGTGACTACTGATGCTTTCACATAATAATAACACTGAGATTTCCGATAAATGATCATCAGTAATGTGGATATAACGACTGAGTGGATAACGAGAAGTATGAGAGCATGTAAAACAGTCTGGTAGGTAAAGTAAAAAAGTCAGGACATCCTTTACCTTAGAATTACCAAGTAAAGTAGATCATCAAATTGAAGTTGTATGAGCTAAAAGGTTGAAAACACTTAAAATGATTAGTCTACTTTACTTGTAATTCTGAGGTAATCAGCCTCCTCTTTCTTTTTTAAGTAAAGTAACTATGTCAGATTCTCAAGTGTTGACAAAACAGTGTCATATCAAGATAACAATATAATATTGATACATTATTCACCCGTGTCTCTGGTGACATAAGCAAAAGTGTTGTAAATAATGTAGCTCATTCATCCATTTTCAACACTGCTTGTCCTGTGTTAAAAATATATGTTACAGGGGACGGCAGCCTATCCCAGCATGCAACGGGGCGAGAGGCAAGGTGCACTCCGGACAGGTCACGAGTATAACACAGGCCTGATAAAGTCGCATCCACCTTCAAAGGGGCAAAATTAGCTTTCCAATCCAGTGAATCCACTGAGTGTGCATGTCTTTGGACATGGGTTTACTCTCTTACTCTAGTTTTTCGCTTACACATGCACACAAGCACACTGAGCTTATCAATGCATTCAGCTCAGCACACTCGCTCTGAGACGACACCGTGCACCAGCACGCTGCACAAAACATCTCAACCATCGCCCAATAATTCATTCCTTTCTGAAGCGTAAGAGGCAGCGTTCTCTGAACGAGGTAATCTATACATAATGTATTGACTATATCACATTAGCGATCAATAGCCCTGTTTAATGCTTTGAGTTAGATGAAAATATCACTGCAGTAACCTTTAAGTGTCATATTTCAGTGCTCTCGCCTCATGCTCCTCTTGAAACTCATGATGCAGCAAAGCTGTAGAGTGTGTTTTGCCTCTCGAGGCCCCGTATGTGTTATTTACCTGTGTTTCGTCCAGTGTTCCGTACACAGAGTGCTGCCTTTTTTTTCTGTCACTAACCCTAAAAAATTAATTTCCAAGGGTAGCTGGAGTTTAATTGCTTCAGAGCTTTGGTGGCTACCCCTTTGATCTTTTGGGCTACATGTAATTACGCTATTCCTCAAATTTTTTCCATGCATCTTGAGCACTAAATAACTCGACTTGCCTTGGGAGGAAACATCTATCTCATTCTGTCGGCTGATAACAACTTAATTGGTACTTATTTTCTCCTTTTTCTTCGCGGGTTTCGGGGAAGCTGCGTCCAGAATGCAATGAATTAGCGAGCCTCTTCACCGACATTACGTCTTTTAAGTGCGTCTCCGTTTGCATCATAACACCCTTTGATCCTTTGTTTATTTCCAGACAAGGCATGATCGCAGCCGGAGTTTTAAACGCAGAACAGAAAAATGACCTCACATAACAAGAGCGCTGACCCGTCCTCATTTTCAGTTCAACTACTGCTCCTCAACGCCGGTATTAGATTCTCATTTCTTTATCACCAAACCAACACACATGACCGTTTGGCATTGTTAAAGCGATTTATTAAGTAGTTGTTTACTGTCATGTTTCGACTGATGTTTATCATACTTTGTAAATTGTTCATTAAAAACTGTGGAGGTCAGTAAAGCAGCAATTGATGCCTATAAACATTTAAAGATGCTTAATAAATGGTGTTAAAGCATTTAATTGTTTGCTAACAGTGATATAACAACTCAAGTATAATCAACTTAACATTTCCTATTGTTATTTTTACTATTATCAAGTTTAATGTCTGTCAGGAGACAGTATTTTGTGAATTATCCATCTATCTGTTTCAATACAATACACCATAATACTGTGACATTGTGATGTTTTCTGAGATGGTTGTCATATCGTGAAAATCTCACACTGTTGCAACCCTCGTAAGAATTATAGCTCTAAAACAAAAGTAAACTTTGGATCAAATATTTAGAGTTGGGACCCGTCCGATCCACAATCGACTCAGGCTGCCAATACTCAAGTAATTCACTTATCAGGTGTTGGACTGACATCATCAATCCATGAATCTATCCCGATTCCACAGTCTGGTCGATTGTCAATGTTTTCATGTCCGCTGGTGTGGTTTGTTGGTTTGTCAGCAGGTTTATGCAAAAACTGCTAAACCGATTTGCATGAAACTTGGGGGGTAAAACCCATTAACGCATGGATCTTGATGAAAAGCATCTGGTATTTAGGTGACTAGTATCTATATGTACTGCTGCTGCCTACCAGTTAATAAGGCATTGCTGTGCTGTTTTTTCAAAAATATTAAAGGGGTTGCCATGGCAATTTGCTCTCCCACATCTGAGTGTGAAGCTTGATAACGTACACTTCAAATAAATTGCTTTGGAATACATTTAAATCTAATATGTGTATGTATATTTATTGCTTTTTTAATAAGAAGCGCTGCAGACGCATGAAACTTTATACATACCCCAACAGGACCACCATTGATCTGTACCTGGATTTGCGGATCAACAGATTGTTGGTTTTATGTCCTAATAACTGTACATTTTCAAATTCTCCTCCAAAGAGATAACAGCTTGGCGACATCTTTGTGGATTTTTGCAGGTTAGGAGCAGACAAAGTGGATTTTCAAGTCTCTTTGCCAACTTGTCAAATAAGCACGCTTTGAGATTGTAGGTTCGGTCTGCATCGATACCAAAGTGTCAGTATTTGACAATCAAAATAACAGTTCATCAAAAAAATAATGTGCTAATACAGACTATGAGTTTGATTATCTTATTCTACTGTCAGTGTCTACAGATATCATCTGGTATCAGTATCCGATTGGACCTGAGTGATCCTGTGATACTGGACATAACTGTGTGCAAGACTGACTGCATGCTTAGAGTCACTCACTGTAAACTGTTTTGACATTTTGCCTCCGTTAAAAAAAACAGCTTGGACCTTGAAAAAAGTAATCTTTGGATAAATATGTATTTTGCAAAAAGTCAGTCTGCCAGCATGGCTCATTGTAAAAGGCTATTTCAAATCTGTCCTGGATGGAGAACAAGCACAGGTTTATACAATATGTTATGAAGCCTTTTATACTCCCAAATACAGATCAATAGCCTGTGCTTGCTGTTATTCTCTCATTCCTGCAGTGGCTGATAACCCTCTACTGGCCCTGATTTCATAATGCTTACACATGACACCAGCACCATGAGCAGCTGCTGTAACACAATGCAACAGAACGGCAAGGAAGAAAGACCCCATTAATCTCGCCCCACGGTCTGCATACGGCAACCTAGAAAGCAGACACCTCTGCACACTTGTCACTTTCCTTTTGTGCGTTACCTGCTGAGATATGAATGCGCCGCGCGGCCGCTTCCTGCCTGCAGTGGAACTGCTAAACACGGAAGTGCTGGCAATAATGCATGATAATGATAATGACCATCCTGCCTGATTTCATTAGGCAAACACATGACAGCAAGTGCTCTGAGCTTCTGCTGTAACACCCTGCAACACATTGACAAGCCAAAAGACCTGATAATCACCCGCTTGCAACGCGCACACAGCTAGTAAAAAAAAAAAAAAGAGAGACATCTAAACACACAAGAGCCCGGCTGCACGTGCTGTTAATTCAAATTACAAATCCAATAAAGCTCAAGGGTATCAACCCTCCCAAGGAAAGACCTCATTAACCTCTGTTTTTAGGAGTCTTTTCAAGTCCGGTATGTTAAAACCTGGGTGATTTATGGCTTTAAACAAACATAATTTCAATTTGCTCTATTCACAAACACAGAGTTGAGCCTTTACTGAAAACACTTGACAAAAAACGGTAAAGCCGAGCCCCTGAGCTAGCTGCTTGTGCTTTTATTTCTTGGTGAATAAAAGCCTAATATGACGTGTACAGTATGTTTTTTATTGCTCTCGGGTATAAGAGGCATCTGTCAGAACCTGGAAGAATGCCAAAACCTTGTGACCACTCTCATTTTTTTCATTTTACTGTGTAATTTCAGTCGACAGCTGCAAAGAGGTCGTGTTCTGCCGTGAGGGGAACGCAGCCTACCTCCAGTCCTAAGGCTCTCCAAGAGCAAAGGAAGGGTGTATACAGTAGATGCAGCTGGTAGTCACTGTTCTCCAGCAGCACTGCAAGCTGCAGTAACTCTCACTGCACGCCCTGATGTAGCAACACGGCTGGCCAATGCCTACATCTTCCCCAGGGGGGATGTCTTGGGAGGTATTATGCGGATAAAACAGAGCTATATGAGGGCTGTTTACTGGACTTCAGCGTAAGCATACTGACATCTAACCCCACCTCCATCTCACAGATTTGCAACCTCTCCGCCTCGTCCTCTGGCCCCTCGCCGGACTCAAAACACCTGACCTCTCTCGGCCCCTGCTCCCTCCCGAAATCACAACAAGGCTGTGGCAAAAAACTTCCCCTCGCAGATGCTGAGCTGAACGCGAGGAGGGCCGGTCTTATTGAGTAACTGGGAAAATGATGAGAGGGGCTAAAAAGAATTTCCAGCTGCAAACGTAATTGCCAGCATTCACTCACAGCGCCCATGAGATCGTTATCATGCTGCATCAGTGCTTCTGTAGATCCCTTTATCATCTCCAAACCTGCTTAGCCTGATTGTCAAAAACAAAGTGATGTGCAGCCCCCTTTACTCGGGGACACGCGCGCGCGCACGCACACACACACACACACACACATATACACACACACACACACACACACACACACACACACACTGAGAGACTCCTGAGGCCTGCACTCACCATAAAACAAAATAATCACCCCTCTTTATGCTTTGAAACTCTATTCAAAGGGGGCACTAACAAGTTTTTTTCCCCCTCATCTTTCCAGCTCAGTGGCTCCACGGTCGAGCTGTCCACTCCTTCAGGAACCAGTGCACATGTTTTGTTCCCAGATGAGAGGATTTTCACTGCTGTGGTTGCTAATTTATGAGAAGAAAAAAAAAGAAGTCTCGCTCTCTGCGTCGTGCTGATGCAGACACGCCCGGGCCATTTTTTCCACATGCACTCACAGTCTCAGGGTATTCAACTCATGTGTCAACGTTTAACCATCTTCATTGCACAGTTTGGGAAGCTACAGTATGACGAGGCTGTTTTTTTATTTATATCTTTTTTTGCGAGGGGGGCCCCTTCCTCAGGACTCTCGTCTAACAGCTATAACAGCACTAAATGTGCCAATAAGCACTCCACCACGTGAAGAGCGATTATTTCAAGTAACCTGAACGCATCTGTGCCAGACAAGACATCATATTATCATCCGGCAGACTACTGTGAATGGCTGCCTTTAAAGTGGAGCAAAGATTTGCACATTATGCAAGCAAGACATAGAACTAGATGTGCTTAGATAGACATCTAGATAGATAGATATATAGATAGATAGATGGATAGAGAGATAGGTTTGCAGGCCTGTTATTCTACATTCAGTACTTTGCACAATCAATGCGGCACATCACACGTCTGGACACTGTTCAGCCACACGTCCATCCACACATGTACCGGGCGTGCAGAGCCCCATTCCCAGCGCGTTTTCTCGCCAAGTCCACTAAGTGACTTACCAGAAGTGGGACTAATAAAGCAGATGCCGAGAGGTCGATCCCGCTGCACATGATTTCCGGCCGTCCACACAAACACACTCTTCGTCTCAGCGGGTGAATTCACCGCGGACCCCTCGGCTGGCTGGCCGGCGACGGGAGTTCATTTATTCCAAATGCACGCGTAAAACCGCCTCGTCGCGGCTGGTTCGGTTGCCGAAAGCGTTGTGCGCTGAAAAATCCATCGGACGCGACAATCTGCCGTTGAAGTGTCATCAACAAGAGACAGTGGGGGTATCTCCCAGTTACCTGCGTCGGGATTCAGGGGGAAAAAAAGAGAAAAGAAACCCCACCTTAAATCCCAGTGAGATTCCGGCTGAGGCGTAAAAGGGCAGAAAATGGAAAGCCGAAATCCTCCACTCCTTCAAAAAGAAAAAAATCCCACAGAGCTCAGGAGGGTCCGAGGCTCGCGTCCGAGCCGCGTTCAGAGGGGTTAAAGCGTCAGTACGTGGTCGTGTCAAATCCCCTCCTCTCCTCTCTCTGTCCGCGTAAACTGCGAGGCTTGTAACGCAGGAAACACGGCGGATTAAATCCCCAATAAAAAGCTCGGGCTTGTTGTTGAATTTT
Organism: Diplodus puntazzo; assembly: GCA_963678695.2. NCBI lineage: Eukaryota > Metazoa > Chordata > Actinopteri > Spariformes > Sparidae > Diplodus > Diplodus puntazzo. Next base: position 10,386,656 of record OZ023162.1, on the reverse strand, counting down.
TGCGGTGCAGATGGTGCCAGGACGGAACACACTGCGGTCCGGGGCGCCTTCTGTACGCGGCGATGGGTTGCGCTCTTGAGAAGAAGACCAAAAAGAGAGAGAGAGAGAGGGAGCCTGAGCTGAAGGTTGGCGTCAAAAAAAAAACACGAAGGTCGAAAACTCTCCTATCACGCCTGGTTCAGAGGCAGTTGCTCGCCGCTCCTGTAGCCATAACTTCCCTCCTGTCTGTCTGCTTATCTACGCTGAAGCAGTGAAAGGAATCCCACCCATGCGCTGATAACCTCTAGTTGTTTTCTCTCTCTGCCTCCTCGCATAACTATGCGTGCCCATGCGAGCAATTAGTTTTCATACATGACTTGGTTTCTGTCCGCTCCTTCAACAAACCAAAACAAAAAAAAGCGACGATTATTCTGTCCGGGGCAAGGAAGAAATCTTTGTGCCGTTTGTCCTGGAGAGAAGATAGAGAAGAGGGGGAAAATGCGCCTCTTACTCCTCATGCAGGCGTCCATCTGCGTAATACGAGCCCGATATAAATGAATACATGTTGTCACGCCATGATGATGTCTGGAGCAGAGCAGAGCGGAGCGGAGCAGAGCCAAGTGGCCGGTGGACAAATTCTTGATACCAGGAGGGGGAGAAAAAAAAAAAGAAAAGAAAACGACTGACACCTTTTTCATGGACAGTGCAGCACTGCAGCAACGTGATGTCACTTGGGCAGCATTTTTTTTTTTTTTTTAAGAGCAAAATACACTCGACCACAAAAAAACAAAAGTGAGAGTTTGATTCCTCTGTGGTGAGGATGAGTGTGTGTGTGTGTGTGTGTGTGGTGTGTGTGTGTGGTGGGGGTGTTCACACAGAGAGGAGGCGCTATGAGGTGTTTGTGATACTCCGGGATGGGCTCATCGTCCAGTACAAGATGCTGCAACGGTGGGGAGAGGGAGGTGGATGGAGGGAGGAGGAGGAGGAGGAGGAGGAGGAGGAGTAGGAGGGGGAAAGGGGGAGGAGGAGGGGGAGGAGGGTGTTGGGTCACTGCTGCACTTATAAAATCACATTCATCCCCCTACAGGCGCAGGACGTGTTTACTGCTTTGTGCTCAGGCTGCAATAAACACCCTCTTATTCTCTTATCCCTCTCAATCTTAAACGTCCATCATGATAAAGCAGATGCATAAATAACCCTGACCACCCACATGTATCAAGCAGCAACTTTTCTCTGCGGGGACAATTGCACTCTTCTTGGCCCGGTATCAATAGGGGGAAAAAGGGAGATCCAGCGTATAGAAGAATAAACATGAATATCCTCCCACCAAGAAAAAAAACAGGAAAAACAATGGGTAATCCTCTGAGTTACAGAAAAGCCAACCCATCCTTCATCATAATGTGCAATATGCCTCTAAGAAGAGGATAACATGCCTTTTTTTTCTTCCTGTGCATATTCATCCCTGCGTATATTGTCTGCCTGAATGGAGGCCACAGGACATGTGTTGCGAAAAAAAGGGAGTTCTGTCGGATTCGGTAAATCCTGTCAAATCCGATTGATTTGACCGCAGGAGGATCACACATATTGCCACAGACTTGCAATGTGTTGTGTGAGGAATGAAGAAAAAAATTAAGAGACCCTGAGAGAGGCAGAGATCGAGGAGAGGAAAAAGTCTGGATCCACCTTTTAAGTGCAGCTGATTTACAGGTAATATGTCTGCTGTGAGCTGAATTAATTAGCTGTAAAAAGCAGCTCGTCACACGAGAAAATTTAAGATATAATGAAGGTAACAGGTCCCAAATATAAGACTATAATAATGTTAAGATATAAAAGTAGTATAAATTATAAAGTTAGTGCTCATTATGGAGTACCACAGGCACACTTTATGTCCTTAAAAAAAAAAAAAAGAAAGTTATAGGAATAGTAAATCTTTTCGCAGGAATATTTCTTTTTCTTATGTATTTTAGTTTCACATCATCTGTGTTTTGCTGCTGCGACATGACAGGTGTCACAATTATCTGCTCGGTACAATAGCAGCAGCCTGTTGTAATTAAAGGGCAGTTCATAATGGGTGGAGCACCTCCGGGGCATTTTTAAATGGATCAGTGAGATGTGAGAGAAACTCGTTTGGGGAGGATCGTGCACTCACAAGAGCGCGCTCAGCTTTTTGTCGAGGGGAACTTTCTTAAAGCTGCTGTTAAAGTGACGTTAAAGTCGTTTCAGCCAACCTCCTGTCCGCTTTGCAGGGTTCGGGTTGCATCCCTTCTTCCTCTCTACCTCACCACACTTTCTTTGTTTCTGGCGTGTTTGGTAGGGTAATTATCTGGAGCACTGGAATTGGTAGCTTTCCCTTTTTCCGCCATTGCTGGTTAACAGGAGGATCCTGCTCTCTGCGTATACTCGAGCAGACAGTACCACCTCTTAATGGAGCTCTCTGTCCTGATTGGATATAAGGGGCAGGTACCAGAAAATCTATTATCTCTTTTACTGCATGGGCAGCAGGAGGACAGACATGGGTTATTGACCCAACACTCTATAACAGTGATGACTGTTGGAATACAGATCTATTCAACACTTATTTTAGAAGGAAAATAACGCTCACAGCAGCTTTAAACTGTAAGTTAACAAATATCCACTGCATCCATGGCAGGGCTTCAGATTTAGATTCAAATGCAGCCTTAAAAACTAGCTTTCGTTAAAACTGCAGATCCTCCAAAACTTCATTGTGTCGCAGAATGAGTCGCAGAATGTGCCGCAGAGTTGAAGCCTTATTATGGGATCGCTCTGAGCCCCGATCTGAATGAGCATGTGTGTTCATTAGGTGGGTGAGCGCATACAGATGCATGCAGCGAATACTGATGGAAATTGAAAAAGAGCCATGAAGGAAGCCAATCTGCTATTTATATCAGGCCGCACTCCATGGGGCAAAGCTCCCCTCTCACAGTAATGCACTGTAAAAGTGATTGATTAGTGCGATATCGGGAGATTGTCCGTTTTAACTGTCTTCACTCGCCAAACTGATGAAATTACTGCACACCAGTCTTTGAAAGCATAATGGCAGATTAGGTCAGTGTGATCCATCCACTCTAATAAGGACACTTGCCATTCCCCAAAGTGCTAAACATAAGAGGGAGGTCTGCACTCAGATCCAGTTGTGAACACCACCCAGCTGCTAATACCCTCAGAGGGTGTGCCTAATGACCCAGAACATTACATAGTGGAGGTGGCTCAACGTGGGTGCAGGTGTGCACAGTCTTTGTTATGTGTCCACAACTCAGGAATGCAATTTTTGACACAACACAGTTGCCCTTGTCGCCGTCGTAACAAATTGCACAAGATCAATTTCCATTAAGAGCGACAAAAAAATTCCCAATTTCTTCTCCCTGGCTGAGCCCAGAGGACCTATAATGCGATGCGCCACCAATTTGTGTCAGCGAAGGGTCTCACATGTGTGTTGGGATCAGAATGAGTGCGGTGACGGAGAGATTAAAAATGCTGCCGTCAGGAGCAGCAGCATCATTGCGGCGTGTGCAGAGCTCTATAGTGGCTCAGAGCAGTCTTGTTTACACTGTTGAATCACCCCGTGCATTAGCTCTCCCTCTCACAGGGCAAAAAGTTCCTCTTAATGTGCTTTAAACTCCGCAGCTTCCCATGAAACGCGGAAGTGCTGTAGACATTATCTGTACTCCAAGGGTCTCTAATTGACTTATCTTATAAACAGGTATGTGCGGGAGGCTGAGGAGAGGTCAGCCTGTGTGGGTTGACATAAAGTACACACATATGTATATATGTGCGTCTTTGATTCGAGCGGGCTTGTCCTAATCAAAAGACAATCATGCAAGAAAATATGTGCGGCAATCCACCGGGGTCTCCATCAATTGCTGCTTTATAAACAAGAGCAGCGGGTCACTCTAATGCCACCTGTGTCACCAATAACACATTACTCCTCTCCCCATCGTCCTCCTTACTCATCGCGGATACAGTCATGCTTCGTACATATCCTCGGCCTTGGCCAGCTCTACGCCGGCTGAAACAAAGCAGCTTTAAGGGGCTTTTCAACGTGTCCTTGCATGAGGAATCTTAAAGATAGACATGGGCCATCTGGGGAGGTGTGAGGCACAGCTCACTGTATGCCTGAAGTTACGAAAGAGGACTCCCGCAGCTCTTTAACAACAAAAGGCAGGAAAGCATCTCAGGGACATCGAAAAAACAGCCACTTAGATGCTAGTATTTAAAAAACATTGAAAATTATATCAGCAAGTGTAATTAAGGATCCGGCGCAACCATATTAAAACAGCCGGAGGACATGTTTGAATATCAGGTCTGCCATTTATTCATCTCGGGTGCAGACTTTTAAAACGGAAAAGATCCAAAAGGTCTCTCTTTCTCTAATCTAATGAAATTTAAATCACCTCATCCTAGACCAAGAGACACCTTCTCAATGGCAATAAAAGAAAAAGCAGACATGGGATGTCTGGCCTCTTTAAAGTGGCTTTCTACACGGTTTTTGACATCCTCCCTCTTAATGGAGCTCCTGCGGTAATTCAGTATTTCAAAGAGCACTCTGTTTCACTTTCCACGAGGGCACGAAATCATCCATCACATCTGTTGTTTTACAGTTAATGAATCTCTGCATGCCTTTAGTCTTAGAAAACTATTCCGCATTTCTCGTCTGTGGTCAATTGAGGCTGTAGGCATCTCAGACAGTGCTGGGTATCGTTATTTTTTGGACTGCAAATTATCATGTAACCCAGAATTGGGGGGGGGGGGTTGACATCAAAGCTCTGTGTGTTGTCCTTCAAGAGCAGCTGGAATTTTGATCTTGAACATTTGAGGAGCTGCAAGGCGGTGACAGACATATCTTTACCCTTTGAATTTAAAGATACGCGTCAGTTTTTACTTACTGTTGACAGCGGGAAAGAATTGTATCAGTTTTAAAAATACAAAATCCACATTTCACTTTGCTTGAACAATATAAGTATTTTGTGACACAGGGATTAGCACTTGATGGACTAACTGATCAATTTCCTTACAGTGATGTTGGATAATAATCTCAACAACAACTGTATTTTTATTTTTAAATATGTAAAGCTGTATTCATTTATTGCCTTGGCCTCTCATCAGAAGTCTGAATGAGCTGAAAACAAAGTTGTTGTGGCAAATGTGTTAAACAGTCTATTCACACATCCGGCTGACATCTGCATTCATTATCATCACCCTGACAAATCTAACTTTCTTTTTTTTTGCATGGTCTGTGCAAACTCTTGAGAGAAATGTCTGACTAAATTTTCACAGGATGGTCGCTAACTTTCTGTCTGTCGTTTGGCAATGGGTGGGAAACAACAGCTGCCTGCTGAGGCTGGAAACAGCGGCGATGAAAGAGGTGCGAGTGAACCAAAACAGTAAAGTTGCGCTCTGGTGCTATGGCAGCGGATACTTGGCAGCTTTAACCACCCGCTGTAAAACCTTTCTGTCCTGGGCCGCGCACAAACCATGCAATCTTTGATGTTTTCAGCCGGGATGCTTGCTATTGTTCTTCGGTAAAAAGTCTACAAGAACCTTGCTCTGGGATTTAATGTTCTCAAGTTTCCTTAGGAAGTAGAGTCTGCTCTGTGCTTTTCTGAGCGACCAAACTGCTTCACCCGCTCCACCTCAGCTCCACTGATGTAGACAGGGCTGTGTGTCTTTGCCTCATTTTTCCTTAAAATCAACAATCAGCTCCTTGGTTTTTGCTGACACTGAGCAGTAGATTGTTCTCGGTGAAACATTCTGCAAGATTGTTGATTTCCTCCCGATAAGAACTCCCAGCGTTGTTTATGGGGCAAGTGTGAATCCAAACCGTGCAGGGTCTGTGAGGAAGTCCACTGTCCACAAGTCATTTAATCAATTGAAAGTAGAAGAATATTCATCTTAAGCAGAAAAACTCGATTAGGTAATTATTTCTAAAACCTTACTTTGATGTTGAAATTCTCTTATCTCTGAACAAAGTCTAAATTTGACCTGATTTGAATGATTTTCCTTCTGGTTACATTGGGGTATTGCAGCCTGTGGTGAACTTTGCATGAGCTTGATGAACAATGTGCAGCTGCGCCCCACTCTCAAGACGTGTGTCTGGCTTTGTTTGTCAGCTATTTAGTCAACTGAATAATCCGTGTTGCCTGGCTTTAATCTCCTCTACCACTGCTGTGATCTTGTCTCCAAAAGTTTTTTTTTCTCTCTCTCTCTCTCTCTCTTTTGGTGCTTGGTTATTTCTGATTAAAACTTTTGCGAGGACGTTGCTTCCAATACATGCTGATTTGAAATTTATAGATCACAGGGTGTGCGAGTTAAAAATGGGATTCTTGGAACCTGCTTCAGCAAAGTTTCATGTGCTCAGCATCTTTAATCAATCGAATGTAAGCACGGCCTCGGAAATGATGAATGAAGACTGAAGTTCAAGTTTTTTTATAAATGAGGCCCCAGGTATTAATCATGAACTAGCTCACCCATCCTCAAAACAAATGAGGTCAGTATTTCTCAAGTTTTGATTCATTGAATTCTAGAGAGATCAGACAGATATCCAGAAAGTAAGGCATTCAGTCTGTCTGATCCTGCCGGCACTTTAGAGGAAGGTATTTTAATAGGAAAACGTGAAGGTTCAGCTGGGCTTTTTTACATGAAAACCCATAATGTCTGTATGAATACTGCACAGATCTGTGTGCCTGCTGTGGTTGCGGCAACCACTGATTTCAACCACTGCCCGCGATGGAGTCTCCACAGTCTTGCTGAGAGCAATTTCAAAACCATCATACTTCTTTGAGCATCCGTGCATGCATCCAAACAGAATTAAATCCATCCAGCGCAAGCAGAGCATTACTTCTTTTATTCTCCGAATGAATGCCCCCTCCCCCCTCCCAAAACATAATCTATTTTTACATTATGTACTAATCTTTTCCTAAAATTGATCCAAAGTGGGTTTGTCTGTGAGGTAAGCAGACAGAGACATGAGATTTGCTATCTCAGGAAAAGAAAAGGAGAAAAAAAATAAAAATCACAGCAGCAGATTTTTCAAGGTGCCATGGCAACAGAACATTCAAAAGAATTCTGATGAGAACAGCAGGCAAAGAGAGGCTGATTACAAGGGAGACAATTTGTTATTGCAATCGCAAGAGCAACAGTGTCTGATTGCTGACACACACACACACACACACACACACACACACACACGCAGGTTGTGACGTGTTCTGTATGTGGACAGCCAAGCAAAGAAACGCTTTTCTTTTCTGTCCTATCATGGCCCTTCAGCGAGAGGACGAGTGAGAGCGGCTGTAGCATCTCAGCGTTGAAGACTGAAGGCTCCGTCTCGGTATCAGTTGCAAAGAGGCTAGTTTCACAGTTAAAGCTGATGCGAGGTGGGTACAGCTTTGATTGGCAGCGCAGGAGGATGAGCACCAGACATGCAGTGGGCGTAGACTTCTATTAAAAAAAAAAAAAAAAAAAACCTGAGAAAACTCCATTTAAAATCACACAAGAGGAAGTGGCAATCAGCACAGCGCTCGGCTGTCTATCTCAGGTGGCTATTCTCACTCCCCAATCTCACTCTCCAGTGCTCGGCAAACAGACCACCGTACAAACATAATCACTCACGGCACAGATTCAGAGAGCATCTGTCAGCGAAGGGGGAAAAAAAAAAGGCTGCATACACACTCAGTTAAACACCTTTTTGCGCTGAACACACAACTCTCAGCAGCACATTATTCAGCGATGATTGTTCTGTAAAAGGCCCTGTCATCGGGAACTTTGACAGAAAGCACTCAGCAGAGTCTTAAAATGTTCATCTGCTAAGAAAACGCGAAGAGAATCACAGATGCCACACAAGCTGAATGAATATTTATATACGATGTTGCACATGAAAAACTAAGACTTGTCTTATGTCGCATAAATGTTGGCTGGTAAGTGAAAATCATCAGGGTCAGATCCTGAGGCTTTTATTGCTGTTGCCAATTTCAAGTTCAGGTATGCGAACTCATGTCATCACTTTCATAAGGTGTGACATCTTAGTTGGGTTATATGGGATATTATCACACACTCAACACACTCAAGCATAGCACTATAACAACTGCTAATAAGTGTTTCCTCCCATTGTTCTGTCTTAAGTAAAGTTCATCAAGGTCTGTATTTTGAAGCTTTATTATTGTGCTCAGCGGTAAAAAGTTGAAAGAACTCGGTAGACAGCTTATAAAAGTGCTATTGTTGCTAGAGTTAATGCCGAAATATTCATGCACTTCTTCTCCAACTCATGATGTAATTTAATCACAATGAAAACATCAAATCGCAGTAGAGTTCCCCCACAGATTGAATTGAATTGAGTTTAAGAGTCAGTGAAAGGACATCTGACTAGATGGATCTGGAGGCTGCCATTGTGCGAGTTCATGTAGGTGAGTTTCAAGGCTCTACGCCGCAGTTTTGTGCTGTAGAATAGATGAGTGTTAAGGTTCAGTGGGTGTATGGAATGGAGGTTACCAAGGCTGAGATAAAAGGTGGATGCCAGCGAACACACAGCGAATGGGTGGCAGTGACTAAAGGCCCTACCTGAGCAAAGCAGTGCCACAGAGCAACCCTCATCTCCTCCTCTCAGGCTCACTCTGATAGAGTGTGTTATCTGTGCAGACAGGCAGCCTAAATCACTGGTTGAGTAAAGGTTAGAGCTACTGGTCTGTTACCTTGCCCATGAGGGCAGGCGGGTGAATGTCAAAGCAGGCTGAATCACAGGGGAATGCTCCCGGGCGGAGGGTGAGTCAACCCCCAGGGCAGGCGCTGATTTATGCATTACTTGTGTTCAATGGTGCAACACCATATTAAAGCGAGCAGGTCACTAATGAGCAATACGTTCTACAAAGATCACCGGATGTGATCTTATGCTTTAATGCGTCGAGTAGATATGGATGAGGAGGCTGTTCAAGCTAAGGATCTAGAGATATGATTCTTTCTTTTTCAGGGCCGATACAATACAGATTATAAGTAGTCAAGGGGGCAGATGACCACTATTTAAAATATCCAGTATATCTATTATGAAAAATAAAACCTTTGAGGCCAAAATTTAGAATAACCTGTGATGGAATGTATTTTCTATTAGTATATTAGTATAAATACTGTACTTCAGTGCAATTTTAGGTACTTATTGAGGTTTTGGAGGCAACTCCACTGCATGTATTTACTAACTTTTGTCACTCATTTCCTTGCAGATTCAAATTATTCAGCGTTTTTTAGGTTATTACTCACAACATGTAACCAATCAGATAGTGTTGTGGGGCGGGACACTGAGTGAGACTGCACACTGGCGACTACAGACAGAGAGGTACGGCTGCATCAGAGCCAAAGTAGCACATTTTAAATTGAGTTAAACTGGAAATAGACAAGCTTTCTGCTTCAGTGTATCATTATGGAGTAAATGTTGATGTGCACAATGTAATGCATATAGAATAATTACACTATGAATGTTTACACTGGTTCCCTATAAACATCTCTATCACTGTACAATTTTGTCTGCCATCAGGCACGCTGTCAGCCAGGAAAAGGAGATCCATTAGCATTATGGACTAAATTATTGAATAACTTCACGCTTTGTCGTTTGTGAGCTGTCGTTATTTGTGAGTCCAAACTACACAGCTGTCTTTTCAACTGCAGTGCCAACAATAAGACCACTTGGAAACGCTCGTCCCTAGTTCAACCCCGAAAGCCCCACATAGACCATAGAACCTGGCAAAATAAAGTAACAGGGTTGTGCAGAAGACCCAAAAAGCTAGCTTGCAGTCTAGCTTGTTGTTTCCCTCATTGGCATAATAGCCAGAAGACAAAAAAAAAGATAGATGGGAAATCTCACATCAGAGTGAAGATAACGAGACGACTCTGGTTGCTCTGATTCTCTCTGACCAATCAGCAGACTACAGTGTCTCTGGCTCCTCCTTTATCTATGGGATCAGAGGGACAACAAAAAGCTTTGGACAATGAGAAACACACAAAAAACTCTTCTAATGTGTGACAAACTGAAGCAAACATCTTGGTGGAAACGCAGCTTATATGAATGAGCACAACCAGGAATGTGAGCTGCAAATTAGCTTCGGCTAGTCAGCCTACAGTATGTGTGTTGTATCAGTTTCTAATCTGCATATAACAATCTATATTGTATGGCTCAAATGAATAAATAAATGACCCACCAATCACTTTCTCCCTCAATGTATGTGACTTAATAACAACCTTCTCCTCCACAGATATTTAGCCACAGCAGGGAAGGTAACTTTCCAATGCACAACTACAACCGTTTTTGCATTACTGCTCGGTCTTTTGTCTCAACTTGCTTGAATCCAATAAAAAATGAATAGGGACCCATAATTTTGCACCACACAGAAACTAATTTCTAGGTGCTGGTGTTTTAATGGAAATGAGATGGGTGCTTAGTTTATTAGGTTATTAGGATCCCAAATAGCGAATGCCATGATATCAGCGAGTCTTCTTGGGGTCCCCACAGGAACCTCATAGCATTTTTCTCCTAACAAACAAATTTTCTTTATGTTATGTATCACGTTTAATGTTTGGAGTTTCTGTGTTTTGCTGGCACTTTTCTTGGCGTATCAGCAGGACCGCATGGGGATCTTGTGAGCGTGCACAAAATACAAACAAAACCGCGACCCACTCATCAAAACAATAGTGGACAGAAAAACTCCACAGGGTACCTCTAAAAACCATGTTGCGGAATCTACCTTTACTGTGCAGATTTCTTAACTCACTATGAGCTCAATAAAGTCGTGAAGACAATCTATAAATTCATAATGTAGGCGTAGGATCGCTCTTTAACAGTCATTTCACATCATTTCAATGGTTTTTTTCTCATGATTGGTCTCTGATGGCACAATATTTGCCTTCAGGCGCCACACTCATTTTTTTTTATCCTTCTGTGCTTCCTTGTTTAGTCTCAGTAGAGAAATAAAATTGTAAATACACAATGTCTTGTTTCCACCTGGCTCTTAGAGTAGATCTGGGACTTGGCTATAATTGAGACTATGCAGGTTTCCATTAGTAGAGCTGTCCAACAGGGAGGCAGCCTGCTCAGGCTTCTCAGTATACTGTACACGCCGTTAAAAAAAAGGCTCTCCACGCAGAAAAAGCTTGTTTAATATTACTGGTTTCAAGCTCACAGGGCATGATTTTGTTCCGGGGATCTTGCAAGTTATGCAAAATGTAACTTTGAGAGCAGATGTTTACTCGCCTTGCCTGTCATTTTATATCGGAATGGCGAATGTGGTGCATTCGGGGGGGCGACTGCGGCGATTGTTCTCTCTCCCCTCTACATTGACAGTCCTTTATCCGTAAATCCCTCAGTTGGACAATAGTGCTCCAGGTTTAACAGCTGTTGTTGCTCTTTCCACGCAGGACTCAAATGTATACACAGGAAGAGAGAGCGAGGAGGAGTCGAGCCCTGGGCACCTGCAGATCTCCAACTTCAATAGATAATGCTAAGAACGCTCATCGTTTTGGCCCACGGCGCCCTTTTTTTCCCCCCCTCTGTCTCTCTCTCTCTCTCTCTTTCCTGCCACTGTCACTTCAACCAGACTTGTGATGGAGGCTGTTTGCTGTGATACCCCATTAATTTCCCCGGGGGCAGATCATTCAATATTCAATAGCTACTGTTATGCAGCTACCAACTGTGGATAAAGCTACAGAGGCTGTTCTTCCTGACCAATATCATCCGAGCTCAAAACAATCTCTGCAAGGGGATCACAAGATCAGAGTGAGACACGAGAAAATAACCTTGTTCTGAAAATCTCTTCCTGCTGTCACTTCAGCTGGATGCTGGTGTTACATGCAAAATATGTTTGCATGTTATTATACACAGAGAGAAATATATAAAGTGACTGCATTACCAGGTAAAATATAGACAGGCTGTCACACATTTTAATGGGCTGATCTTTTCCAATGCATATGTTTAGTGATGTGACATTTTTATGATGTACTAAATGTTCTCTCCCCTGTCACAGGAAACACAGGCAGAAATAAATGTATTCACCCTTTTTATACCAAGTCTGTGTCTTTGAAAGGTGTTATAGAAAGGCTGTAGGTGTTAAAATAGTCCAAGAAAGACCATGCACTTTTGCCACCACCACTTTCTTATAAAGAAAGATGCTCGGTTTCAGTTATTCCTGACAGATTCACTTTCTATTGGGCTGAAGTCAGGAAAAAAATGCCAGCCAAAAACTCTGCAGCAGCTCTGCAGAAAGAGAGCGTGAATAGCGGTAAGGACTCATGCTTGTTAGTGTCTTTACAGTATACATTCACTGGTAAAGGATGTCAGCGTAAAGCATGAGGGGGAAGATCAATTGGTGTTTAATCCTGTTTTGGTGCAACTGCATAGGGTCTCTTTTGAGCAATTAACTCTGGCAATGACAGCTGAGACAGTGTGAAATCTCTCCACACACCATGACAGTGTTGTAGCTGTGTATGTGTCCAGAAACGCACGGACATGAAAACAATGGAAGCTATGTGTGATTTGAGAGCCCTGAACATTCGAGTGACTTCTTAAAAAGGGAGGAAGAAGAGGGCGACGCTCCAGAAGCAACCCTGTCTCCTGGATATCATCTTTATACCGCATGTTTTCGTCCAATGTGTTTAGAGACAAACATCATCGCTGGGTGGCATTTATTTTTTTTTTTATTTTTTTGTTCCCAGCACAGGAAGTGATGTGTTCTTGCACCTAAATAGATCCCTCAAATATTCTCACAATGGGAAGATGTGCAAATTACAATAGTTCATATTCACACGGCGGCCACGTCACAAAGGAATCTGAAAAAAATCGTTAACTTCACGGCTTCCAGATCGATCCGTGATTGAACAGACAATGGATAGCTGAAATCTGAAAGGATATTGAGCAGTATTAGGTAACGCATTAACTACCATTTGCATTCAACCATTTCCTAGCTAACATTACCGCTTGATTACATATAGTGTGTCTTACTTATCATATTATCATATGTCAGTACATTTTTTCGCCTTTCCTATCATATTGTCTTTTAGGTTGAAATGAAACCTGGAACACAGCAGTGTGACATCTGAGTTTCCCACCCTGATGAAGGAAAAACAGCTGCTGTGTGTGGTCCGCTCTTCACCTCTACGCCATGGATATGATGGAAAATGACAACAAGTCCTCAGGGATTGAAATCCCTGCTGCTCACTTTACAGCACGTCCACACTGACGCGAGTAAGCGGCGGTGACAAAATATGTTTGACTGCATTTTTTTCTGCTTGAAGGTCCAGCGTGGTCGCAAGAGATGCAGTGTCCTGCACATTTTGAGCTGAACTTTTGTTGGAAGTGCTGCATGGATGAGGAACAGTTGACTTATGAAGTCAAAATGAGAGGTTATCTATACAGTAGGATCTTATTTTACTGCAATAACCTAAATAATTTGGTAGCTGGCTGGAGGGAGATCACCAGGAACTAGCTGGCTATACTGTGTCTCATTTCTGGTAAAGGAACATCTAAATATTCAGTCGGGTCTCATGCAAAAGAGTGTAATAGACCGGCCAATCCACTAGAGGTCTGTGTCGGGAGGAGGTCGAGCAGTTTACTTTCCTCCTGTTTGTTATGACTCTTGTAAGGAAGTAGTGATTTCAAGCAAAACCATAATCTTTTCCTAAACCTAACCAAGGAGTTTTTGTGCCTTTGTATGGAGAATGTAACTGAATATAGCATGTTTGCTATTGGTTTCTTGATCACAGAACAGCGGTTAAATTATTAAAATATAAGTCATGCATTTTCTGTTTTTAAAGTACAAACAGAGGAAGCAAGGCTATCTCAGCAAACTCAACAATCTTTTATTTCACTGGTTCATCTCCAGTCTGATCTCCAGCGCACAGCTAAGTAGAGTAAACGAGTGAGCATCTATTATAGCACAAATAATAAATATTTAATTTCGGACAGAGCCTTTGACAATTTTTTTTCCTACAGTAATCCTTGAAACGACACTCATTTTGAGCCCCAAAATGATTTTCTGACCTGATCAAAACTACTGGGTGGACGTTTGAATTGTTTCAGAAACCTCCTCTCCGAACACCTATCAGACGCAGGATCGGTGACGCTCTGTTCAACCATTTCTATGACTTTCCAAACCTGATTATTGAATAGCTGCACCATCTTCACACAATGCTTTCTTCCTGATTCTTCTTTTCTAGCTCTCTTTTTGCATCTGTTCTTTCTGTTACCTTTCATCTGAACATTGAGTACAGCATTACGAATGACTTCCAGTGTAAAAATGTCAAGAATTGTACTTAAAAACATCCCAGTATTGAATTTTGTCATCTTTACAATAGATGCGTGGGGTCAGAAAACACTTGTATGTCACTGAATGTAGACGAGTTGTTGTGGCACCGTGTATGTTTCAAAGTGCATCTGTTGTTGTAAATAAGTACTATGTAAGCAGTTACTATGCGACAGAGGAGAAAGAGATGGATTATAATTAATTCTAGTTGTTTTAAAAATAAAATGTAGCATGGTAGTACTCCGTCAATTGAGGCATTTCAAATCTTGCCACAGTGCCGCGTCTGCTTAAACAGCTCTGGATGTTTTTACCCACCATTTATCCATAATTTCTGCGCCTCAGCGTCAGGAGCAGGTTTATTTATTAATTCATCATCAGAGCGGTTTACATCACAGTCAAACTACACACTGTCGCTCTTTGTTCTCTCTGTGCCGTGAAGTCTATTGATGTTTCTCCCAGACCACAGATCTGCAGGGGAGAGTTTCATATGCAGCAAAATTACTGGCTCAAGGTCTGGCTCATGCGGCGCCAATATCAATTCCACATCTTATCTTGAAGAACTATGGGATCTTTTCTGAACTCTTACCATGGGTGTATTTTGCTGGCACAAAAGGTGTTTACTTGAGGGAACAAAAGAGAGAGCTCGTGGGCTGAAATGGGAAAATCTGAAGGGGAAACGGCAGATGCGCGCTGTCAAATAGGGCTGCAGAGAGTCTGTGTGAGTGACAGAGGGAGAGAGTTTAACAGCTCTGCCCATCCTTGTACACACTTCAAATATAAAACAACTTAGCGTCACCTTGACACGTTGAAATCAAATCTATTCTTCTTGACAATGTTCTTGTTACATTTATTACAATACTGTGTGATGTTTTGCTTCATTTAAGTACAGAACACTGTCATGAACAGTCTTCGGTGAAGCTTTCAGGGAGCAGGAACTTCTGAGTTTCTAAGTAAAAGATATATAGATAAATAGATAAAACAAGAATTAGTAAAATAAAGTGTGACCCAATGTGACCCAGTTGTTAGTTGCTCGGTTCAGTGAATTCAGTTAAATGAGACAAGCCAACTTTTTTTATCTGATTCTGCAACATTAAAAACTCATCCCCTCCACTAATCAATTTGCTCAGACAGTCTTGGAAATGTGGAAGGCTCCGGGCAGAGGCAACTTCCACTTCAGCACTGAACAATTCAGAGAGTTTCGGAAGTTAGTGAGTGATTAGGAGCCGTCGCTGGAGAGCAGCCAGGATTGGACTCATCGGGAAAGCAGGTGAGGTATAAATTGTCTTTCCTCGATTCAGACTTTTCATCATTCTCAACCCCGCGACTTAAGTGATTTCTCAATTTGTTCAGTAGGCATGGGCAGTGTGAATGGAACAATGTCAGATCCGATATAAGATTCTGAACTGCTATCTCATTTAGTCACTGACCAATCTGTATTCATTGCGCTCCAGTTATTCAGCAATTGTACAGTGTATGACTGCACGAGAGGCTGTACAACTGTATGACCGCCGGTGTCATATGCTTTCTCTGGATTGAATGGAAATATCAATTTAGCCATCCATGTGAATAAATCTACTTTAAATTCCTGTTTTCAATATATGCTGTAGAAAGCAAATAGTGTAGGCTATATGGTAAAGTCCTACCCCATGTTACAAATCAGGTAGAATGTGTGTTTTCTTTCTAAACTGGGCTATATTTGATGTTAAGGGACAGGTTTACCCAAAATGTAGAAAATTGAGGGAAAATCTCTTAAAAAAATTGAAGTAGCTGGGGACTCGTTTTCAAAGTCAAATAGAAAACAACAGCAAAAAAACATAAAATTGCTCCAAACAGCTCATGAAGCTTAATCCAAGTCTCCGGAAGCCTTAAAAGCACAAAGTGATTTGGAATAGACGTTATTCGCACCCTCAGCATGGGTCTTTACTTTTATGTTTATGTTTTAAAACAGGTCACCAGCTACTTCAGCTGTTTAGGAGAATGCTGCAGAAATGTTTTGTGGATAGCAAAACTTCACCGAACTTTCCATCAACATCGGGGTGAGTAGATAATGACCGACTTAAAATTTTTGGGTGATCTTATCCTTTAGAGGAATGTTTCTATTTATTTAGGAAATAGACTTATTCACTTGAGAAGTAAATGAGAAGAATGATATCACTCATATCAATCCAATAAATACAACACTACACCTTAGCGATGGCAAGCTTAGGGTAGCATATTTTGGAAGACAGCTAGCTTGGCTATGTCAATAACAAAAATCTGCATGGAAGCAGCTCTAAAGCTTTAGTTACCTTCGGAATGAGCAAGTCAAGCTGTTTCTCACGGTTTCCACTTTTTATACAAAGCTAATCATCTCCTGGCTGGAGGCTCATCTTCACAGATATGATAATAATAATGATAATAATTGGCAGGAAAAGCAATCGAGCAAAAATGTCAAATTCTTCAGCGAAGGTATTGCATATATAGAGCCCTCCATTCTGCACCATTTTACTCTCAATCAATCGAGACAAGACAGAAAGTTGTAATCAAAGTTGAACGGTGTGAACTTCTTCATCACAACATTCAAATTTCTCCCCTTCTCTGCAACGACTTCATCACAAAAAAAGAGTTGAAATGAAATTGAGAATTGCTGTGGTGGAATCAGAGAGACAATGCTGTGCAGCTGAGTCTCTTTCAACATACAGCTGGAAACAGGCGCTTTGACAGCGTATTCTTTTAAATCAATAGGAGATAGGGAGATTTAAATTTTATGTGAGGTCACTGGAGGGAGGCAAACAAAGTATGCAAATAAAAAGCAAAGGTTGACATATCTCAGCACTGTAGAAACGGGATACAATATTTATTTCTTCCTACTCTTAGACCAAAAGGGGAACGGTTTCCTGTCACAGAGCCTAACAACAGACAGAAAATATACTGCTCAAATTCTTACTTGTGTTGAGGCCAAGTAGATACATTTGATGAAATTTGTCAGTGGAACTATATTTACTTCAGCTGTCAAACAAAATGAGTCAAGACAATTGGATTCGATCGTGGCCAAATAAACACAATGGGAACCTTCAAGCAGAGTAGGATGATAGAGAATTAATTCTGCATGTGCCTCCTCGAGTCCTGCTTTGCAGGAAGTAAATGACAGCCAAGGAAACTGAAACAAATGCCAACATGTGGGTATAAATATCTGCTTATTCAGATTCCTAATGTGGAAACATGGTCTAAAATATACTGTATAATTAACAATGCACAGTGTGTGTGTGTGGGTGCAATTATTTAGACCATTATGTGTGTAAACAAATATATGAGAAAAACTGAAAATTAATTTTCTTCAATGTTCTTAAATCAGATGGTTAATCAAAAAAATGAACAAATGCACAAGATGTGTTCACCTCTGCAGTTTTTTTTTATCTGATCCACTGATCACAAACTCCGAGTCCAGCTGTGTGTAGCTGCTCCATCAGCTCCGTAGCCGTTAGCCCTGCTTGCTGTACATATCTCAGAACTCTGCCCCTTGGTTCCCTACAGTTGACACCTAACTAGCTCTGCTCCTCCCGATATCAAACACAGATTTGTTGTGTTGCAATGTAGCGTCAGGGAAAGAATAGGGTGCCCGTCCAATCAAAAGTGAGTTTGTTTCAGATTTTAAATCACTGGTCTTCCACCGGGGAGCCATACAGTGATACTCGGTTCAGGTTGACATTTGCCAAGTCATAGTTATACAAACTCATATAAATAAAAGTCCTATTCATTCTGAAAGCGTCCCGGGGAAGATCTTTGTTCAAACACATTTACTATACCCTGTGGGATGATGGGACGCCATTACTCGCGAGCCCTGGTTCCTCATTTCCATCCATATTCCAAGTTTGTTGCGGATGAAAAAGACCCTGACCTCAATTCCATCTAACACCTTCAGGATGAACTAGAACGCCAAGTGCGAGCCAGGCCTCATCTCCCAAAATCAGTGTCAGTCCTCGCTGGCACTCTTGTGGCTGAACGGGAGCCAAGCCAGGTTATAGAAGCTTTTGGAAAGCTTTCAGAGTATGCAGGCTGTTACAGATTGGTTTTTGAACTAGGATGTTCAAGAAGTCCACATACTTTTCGCCATGTAGTGTTTGTTGTGACAATGTTGACTGGATCCCGAAAGGTAGGCTTTTGAATGTTGAAAACAGATGTGGCACTATTGTCTCAAATATTCATTAGAAACCTGAAAACCTGCAGCACAAAGTCGCGTTTAATTAGTTTATTAAAACAGGATCCATTGTGATGCTAAATCAGTCAAAAACTTCTATTAGACATAAAAGCATCCATTAGTTCCAGTCGCTTAATACCTATGTAGTTGTAAAAGTTCAGACGCTTCATATGGATGATCCAAACTAAGCTCTGTGTGAATCCACATCTGAGCAACTGTAATTTAGTCAGGGTTATTAATTTGGTGCATTCTGATTGGGTGGTAAATTGGCAGTGTCTTTTTTGTCACACACAGATTTCTCCGCATCAGCTCTGCCAAGAATCTGAGAAATATGGCTGCACATCTCACTGTCAATGGATTTCATGCAAAGACAAGCCAAAAATCCTTAAGAGTTGCTTTTTATGATTCTCCCAGCATTACCTTAAATATTGCTTTTATGTCATCCAAATGCTGCTGCAAAATGAGAGCGGTGTGTACTCGCTGAATATAACATTATCATTTTAGTCAGTTATTTCAATTATACAAACAAATATGAATATAAAATGCTCTGTCTTCCGATGTTATACAAACATTTGCGCTTGTAAGAGTCTTCCGAGAGGTGATTCTGTGCTAAGTGGAGCGTAATTAATTCCAATTTGCGGCTTACATTTTTATGAACTGAGCATGATTCAGATGAGTACGCTGTGAGACCTCACACTCGGCTTTCTGCTTCCACCGCTTTCAGAATAAAACACTCGAAAAAGAGAGAAAAATTTGACTCATTTTGTGGCCCTGTTATTGAGTAATGCCAGTAATTCCAATTTTTTTATACTAGCGTCAACCTTTTTGGCCTTTTGGTCCATGCAGTGGGATCTCTTTCAAGAAAAGACACATCGTGAGTTCACCATTACTTTTTAACTTGATATGGCTCTTTAGCATGTACGCACATGGGTTCGTTCATTTGCGACAGTTTAATAGTGTGTCACATTTTATCTTCTGAAGTTCTGCAGTTATTCAGTTCACTACCTTAATAAAATGTGAGTGTTACGAGAACAAAGAAGACAAACCTTAAAGGTGGGAGGGCTTGCCTGGTGTCTCTAAAATATCATTAAATATGCATGATGCCACTGACTTTGAAACAAGTACATCAAATTTAAAAGGGAATGTGGGATTAATCAAACCATAAAATAAAGAGAGAATTATTCATGTATGACTTAAGACTATCATTAAAGTATTCCATAGATTTACATATACACTTACACATTACATTAGACTGCTTTGGTGTCCCCTCCCTTATTTCTTTAATGACACACGTATGTCAAGAATGTGAGTTTATGCATAGTTTTACATGACATTTAATTTGACTTTGATTGTCATGAACACAGTTGTCATATCGGGATATCTGTGTTCACTCAAAGCTAAAACTTTGCTTACAAATAAAGACAGAAATATGCCTTTGCATGTTGTTGTTTGAGCTGTGCAAATACATTTTTTTTAATATCTCAGTCACTGTGGAAATGGGCACACAGCTTCCACCCCCATATTAAGCCATGGAGGCATGTAAGAAACGCCCTCAATCACCGGCTCACATATCGATACTTCTGAGGCCTGTCGATGAAACGAACAGCAGAAGCAAGAAGATGTACAAGTCGACTAATTGTGCCACGCACCCTGAATTAATCACCAGTGGTTGTTTATATGTGGGGAAATAAGTGATGCAGTATACCAAGCAAGTAATGAAAACATAACACAGAGCTCATAACAAAATATTTCAGCCAGATTATATTCACTTGACCACGGAGTGGTGGACGTGAGAGTTCCCACTTGAAACAAGTAGCATTAAATTAGGTGTGTTACATAAAGACAAGAGGTTTGGTTGTGCAGATTTGACAACCCACCCCTGAAACTGTGCAGCCAATGCGCTGTAGAAAGGGAAAAAGAAAAATGTCAAGCTATAGATCTTTGCTTTAACTGACTACCCAGTTTCAGTCTTCAGAGAATGGCACACTGACATTTGTTAGCTGCCTCTCTAAAACTGGCTCTGCTTTGCAGGTGACCTTCCCAAGGTCTATTTTTGTCAGGTAATGACTGTCATTATGAATGCTTTTGCTTTACATCACTTCTGCTGCTGCAGCCTCCCTCGGATACAGACATTCAGACAACAACAGCAGTGCTGATCACAGTCAATCTGACCAGTATCCATGGAATAGCTGATGGATTGTCAGGTTTTCCCATATCCTTGTTCAGAGAAGAGGTGGAGCTGCCGCCCTATCAGAGTGTGCTTCAGCGCCTCCAGCTCCCTCTTGATTGCCTGACATTCTTTATCAACAGTCAAGTAATTCAGTTCCCTTGGCAACAGTTTCCTGCTGATACAAAGAATCAGGTATCACCTTGAAAGTTTAAGAGTGTGGCTGGCAGCCTTGGTGTTTTCATTTGCGTTCAGCTGCACCATCATTTTCAGGAGGAAACTGGGGTTTAGTTGTCAGGTTTAAGCTTTTGTTTTTCATCGCCCTCCGGCATTGTCCTACATACAGGCCATGACATTCTTCTATTTATTCCTCTTTACCACCTTTGACCGGTCACTGCAGCGCTACCGAGCCTCTGAGCTATATCTGTTCTTTTGAAGAGGAGGTCTTAATCTCAATTACTCTCTGAAAGTATAGGTTATAATGTAACGGTAATTTAATTTACATTTTCTACTGTATCAGTAAAGCGACGTTGAGATTAGGCTTCTCAAGCGGTCTGGGTGAAAGATTTCAGTAAAATGTTTGACCTTTTGGGGGATCCTGAAGGGGGATCAAAAAATGTAATTCAAATGATGCTATTAACTCCCCGACCAGCACAGACAAGCAGCAGCACTGATTTAATGGAACAATGTTAGATTCACTTGGGCAGCTCATCAGCACAGTGCTGATTTCCTGCAGTATTTCAAAGCACTTATATTTCTGGAGTCTGGAGAGCACTGCCTCTCTTCTCATATGTTATTATTGTCTGGCGAGAACAACAATTCATTCATCTTCATTCACAACTAGTAAGAAGAAGATTAAATAGTGATCATAGGTGGCATGTCTGCATCTACTTCTAAGTAGGGCTGCCGAAGTGTCAAAGTGACTACAAAGCTCGTGACAACACTGTGTTACCCGGTACACCAGGCATTTTTATAGGAAAACATGCTCACTATCTGTAGACTCTGTATCTATTTAATGCTACGCAAGCCGACTTTTTTTTTTAAATAGGCTAGTCACAGATAATGTCATTGAGTTGAGCACATACCGCTGTCCTTCATCAATAATGCATCTACAGAGCTGCAGGGGACAGGCTGCCCACCTCCAACTTGTCAGTGAGGTAACTAACTCCTTTTCCCTCATTTACGCTATCAGGTTCTCGAAGAGCACTGGGTTTAAATCCGAAAGAAGCGCTTTTGTTTCTGTTTTTCACTTCGACAACAACTCCCCCGCCATAGTCTTGTTGGTCAACTCCCTTAACTTTCATTATGTGATAAGCAGGCCCAAAGGGAATCTGCAGACTTTTTTGTGTTTGTCTGCGGGTGCTGTAAGTGAAATGTGACTCCTGCTACTCTGTGCGACAGGCGCTGCTGCTGCTAGGGCTGCAAAGAGTTTGTAATAGATAACCTCCGCCATCCGATTCATTAATGATATATAAATTTGCACGTATTGAGTAAAAAAGCTAAACGATGGTGGGACAGGTCAGCAAGTAATGTATCAGCGTATGTCTGACCACTATGTAACAGCGGGAACACCGACTCCCGTGTGAGTAAGTTTGGGTTTCTATATGTTTGCTAGATTGTTTTTTTTCTCCTGGATTCATATCAAAGCTGCAATTTGATATATCTAAACAGTTTGCTTTTCTTGAACATATAATTAGACAGCTTGCAGCCACAAAAGGCAGAAACAAAAATATGCTGCTGTCAATCATAAGTGTGTTTGTTAAGATTAACTATATTCATTTTAAAATGTCCTTTGAAGCACAAATCTGGAGGACTCAACAAGCTATTTCAGCAATGAGAGAAAAATAATTTGATTGTAGCATTTCTGTCAATCATCCTAGCCGATAATTAAGAATGTGTGATTTCTCACATGTTGGTTGCAATTATAACACACGTTTGTGTGAAAGCATTTATTTCAATGCTCAAGTGTTTGAAAGACCAAACATGCGCCCTGCTGCATTTGAACTCGAAGAACAATGATTTCGCTTTTCTCACCCCAAACACCCTTCATCTTGCATCTGAGTTCTTCCTCTCCAGGTTTGCAAATATAAGACAGGGAGGATAACTTTCAAACAGAAAGTAAAGATTTGAACATCAACACTGGCTAAGATAGCCGTCTGATCAACATGGGTCAAAGGCTTTATAACATTCACTTATATGGCCGCACTTCCTGCGCACTCATGTGCACAGAGTGAACCGTGAAAAGTCTGTAGTAACTGTCAAAATACAGGAAATGTGAGGAGACACTCAGACATATTTTTAGGTCTGTGGGCTTTGGAGAATGGCTCAGGCTATGGCAGGATTTCTATGTTCATTTGCAACAATATCCAGCAAAAAGGGTAGAAGAAAATGTTTATTCTGTGCCCACTGATTTACAAATAACTCCCCCATAAATAACTCAAAAACAATTGCGTCCTCACTGCAAACTACTCGTCTGCAGATTCTGTGGTCTCTCCAAAAGCAACTCTCTAAGCACAGTGGTGATTTTCTGTGCAGCGTTCGTCTAATATTACTGTGAGATTAATGTTGTTCATATGCATTTGCATCGCTTTGGAGGGAGAAGCAGATTTAATATCTGACACATTTATACACAAACGGATTATAGCTGATTGAACTGTCTAATGAGGTGGTTGCTAGTCTAGTTTCTCAACACATGAATGAAAATGAGTAATTACCATTTGGATTTAGATGAGAGCTGCCAACCGTACTGTATATAACCAATTCGTATGTCACACTGGTAAATCAGATAAAAGCTATATTGATCCCTAATTTCTTTATTTTTCAGGTTTTTTATGTTACTTCAGGTGGAATGAAGTACGTTATGTTGAAGTTATAAGCAGCTAAATAAAAATCCATAATTTATTCATTGTAAATGTCACATGCAGTTTTTATACTTCATATATTTTGTACCTTAAGGCTGCCTGAAGACAGGTTTTACATTTTCACATTAGGGATGTGCATTTTAAGTCGACTAGTCTATTAAACTTTGCGACCCTTGAAGTTGGCACCAGAAATATCAGTCGGTTGAACTTATTATTAATATTTTTCAAATGTAGCATTTAATTACAAAGTGATATACTGTACTGTCATGTCTTCCTAGTCAAATGCTACTTTGACAACAAACATGCATCTGTTACTAACGTTAACACCAGTTTACTTTTGCATTGATGTATGTATGAGGTGTTATTTGTTAACTCTGATTTAGTGAGCTGTTGTCATATTTTGTAGGATAATGTTCATAAGACACGACTCAAAGTGCCTCACCTGTCAGCGGCATGCAAAATAAGAGTTAGTTGTTGAAAAATATGATTAACTGACTACGTTTGGGGAAACTTGAATGGATTAGATTGTGCTAAATTTTGTTTTTTAAAGTAAAATTTGACCACCTGGTGAATTATACTCCAAACAAATAGGTGGCAGCCTTTCAAAGTAGCTACTAACTGCTGTCAACTGTGGCTACCGTTAGCTGGTTAGCATGCAAAACATGCTTTTAATGCTCAATTCTGAGTATTTTCTCAATTTTAGACTAAGGCCACTTGTCTAAGTTAAAACTTCAGTAAACATCACAGAAATGAGTAGTTATGGACACCCGTACTTTGCACGTCAAGCTGACCTGTGATTACGAAAATACATGAAGTTACTCTGGCAATTTGTCGATATTTACTCATTGGAATAGAACAAAATGCTTCTAATTTTTCTTGAATTAGTAATAAGTATAAAATCAGCTCCCTGTCAAGAACACATGCAATTATTTCTAAATGAAGTTCTTTTCAGCCTCTTATTATTAATAAATACCCAAATTATTAGCAAACTGTGGACCCGTTAAATTAAGGGCTGTTGTACATAACTGTGTTGGAGCATATATGAGCATATATATATATATATATATATATATATATATATATATATATATATGACAGATGGAGTGCGGGGAGGAGATGTATGACATCCTCGTGCCAGCGTGTGAATACGTCGTTCGATGCGCGGCGGTTGTAAATGTGAGCCGGAGCTGGGTCACTGCGTGGGCCACGGTGAGCAAACGCCCTTCAACTGCTTGAAAATATGATTCCCACTGTGGGGGAGATTTGTCAAGGCAGCATTAATTGGTAGTGTGGTGGGAAGGGTGACATGCACAAACATGCTGAAACAAGCATCTTCTCAGCCCAGAGGAGCAATACCAATATTTCATCCTGATCTCTTTCCAATAGGTAGCTGCAGCCACAAACATGGACACACCTGATTTACTGCCGCTTGAAAATGTAATTGTAAGTCCTGACAAATAAAATCTCTCATCTGATCATTCGGTCGGTGAGTGTGTTATGGGTAGAGATCCCTCATAGACAGCATGGATTTTTCTTTTTTTTTAATTTTCTCTTTTTTCCATTCAGGATGTCACATTGATTATTGCGGATGTAATCAGCAACCTTGGCAGCATGCTAAGTAAAGACAAATCTCAATGCTTTGCTGCGACGCCGTCATCACCGCGGTGTTAGACTCCATAAACAACGCGTCTGTGCACAGAAGTGTTATAATGATGCAGTTTAGTTTATCAAATGATGTCACCGTGGTAGCACATTTGAAGCCCCGGTGCATCCTGGAAATAATCCAGTGCTGACTGCCAAATGCTTCTTCATGAACCATGCTGTATTTCTTGCATAGTTATGAGTATAGTGAGCCTCACAGCACTTATGGTGACAGGTTAGGTTTTAATGACCGTGCAAACAATGCAAATGAGGACAAATAATGACGTTTTATTTAGACTAGAGGAGGTATATTTTCATGGCATGGTTAAAAAGTCAAGTCAGTTTCTGTGTGTAACCATGACCTTATACTGTTATGGCAGTGTGTGGACAGTACCTTCTTTTCCATTCACATAATCACTCTGAGTTGGAAAGTTAAGTCCTTGTTATGGGAAATACATTGCAATGTCACCACCATCAATTTATACAAGGCTCAAGTGACATTCACCGTTTATAAACATATTTCTTTTCTTAGACCCAATGGGTTGATATGCATGAGTAGGGCAATTAAATAGGAATATGTGGACAATTAAATTAAATGGCACTAATTGCTTCAATCATCAGGTCGCCATTCATTTTCTTTCTTTTTTTTTTTTTTTTACACAGCGCCACAGCCGTGAATTTATTCCTCTTCTGTGAAGAGGTCCAATGGCAGCATAAAATTTCCATTAGCCGTGTCTCTGAGCCACAAAATCTGTGTTTCACTGCCGCCAGTTTGCTTTTCTTTCTCTGTGCATACTGTGCTGCCGTTTCCTGATGTATGTCAAGTATGACGTTTATGCCGGATCCACCGCTAATGCATAAATAAAAAATAATGAAGTTTGGAGGGTTCGCCTTAACAATCATTTGAAAAAGTTTTTGCTGCAATCCATTAAAAGCTCTATATTCCTGGGTTTCCCTTAACAATACTCATTAAATCCACAAAAGTGTTTTTATCTGAAGGCAGACGCCCACTTTATAAAAGCGTATTCATTTTCATGACATTAGTGGAGGTGGATTAACTCAAGGTAGCCGACCTTTGTGCTTCCCACACTTAATGGAGGTGTCACATATGCTCATATTACCTTTAAAACCATTAGACATCATTTACTGTACAGCCATTCGATTCATCACTCATGGCAGCTGTTGCATTCATGTCTGTGAGTCATGTTAAAAAGGCCACATAGTCATCACCAGGCGCATCATTAGACCTGGGCATTCGAGGCTATAGCCCTGGATGTTTTGGGAATAGCCCCGGATCTCTGTGCTTTAAAAAAAATAAATATATCACAAATATTTGCCTAATGATGAAAATAGCCCCAGAGGTTTTCATGTGGTTGCATATCGAACGGCCAGCAGCCACAAATGCAACATTGTCACCAGCGCAAATTGCACAGAAGCTGACCTGGCTTTCCTTATGGCATACGCCCATATATGGGCAGAGTAAGAATAATTTGTTGCAAATTCAACATTAGTGTTATTCTTTCCCCCTCTATGCGTCACTGATATTACCAGAGCTCGTCTATTAGCCTACTGTTTAGTAACATTGCAGCATTTATAGTAGTTAGTTATTATTGATATACGGAGGTTCTTTGGAAAGAACAGATTCAGCAGTCTCGCCATGAATTCAACCTCTATATGTTCACCTTGACACCGGGTAGGCGTATGTGTTAATTATTCTAATTTTAATTTCTAATTTTGCCCGCTGTGGTGAATCAAATCGGAATTGTGGTCGTGGGTGTAGTCTGGGTGTGTAGTCTCTGTTAAATGATGATCTTTTTTCTCTTACCCTACAAAGCCTCCTGTAGGCCTAATGCAGATAATAAAGCAAAGTAATTATAATAGGGAATGTTCTGCCTTCTCTAATAGCCTATGCACACAGCACAGGTCTTATTACAGGCTATAATATCTTTAACGTAAACATTATTCAATAGGCCTTTAGAGAGGGAAAATTAGCTTTATTTGTGATTTAAAATATGATGATGAGGAGACCAACGATTGGCCTTCCTTTTCTTCCTCAAACTACGTTGAAATTGCATCTTTAACAACCCAATGTTCTTGCCCCCGTTAAAAAAAGACTCTACCTGCGGGGCTAAAGCCCCAGATGTTTTGCACTCCTAGCGACGCCCCTGGTCATCACTACTGACAAGTCAAAGGCTTCAAGTATTTCACTATGTACGACTCACCATCTAAGTTGCAGAGGTATCTTACATCAGATGTTGAGGTAAAACAGAAACAAACACGACACCTTATCACAGAATGGGAAGCCCCTCATATTATCTGTGAACTGGGGAAAACCAAGCAATTGAACCAGCATGCTTAAAATTAGAAGCCGTCATTCATCTGTGAGAGGATCAAATGTGTCACCTGTCACATATATTTCCAGATGTTTACACTGTTGTAGGCAGCTCTCTCTTTAACACCATTAGGTCTCATTGGACTTGTATGATTTTTTTCACAATATGACGAAGCGCTTTCATTGATCAAGTATCTAAACTGTTGGACTAGCCAGAAGCAGATATTCCTGTATGATCTTGAATGTGCCCCCAATCTAAGCCTCTTTCAAATCTAATTTGAGAACTGTGTTGCTCCTCTCTGCCTCTCTGACAGATTGATTTCTCTTCTTCACTCTTATCTCCTCTGCTGAATTTGGGGCATCTTATCTTATGAGTGCACGGTCACTTTCACCACACTGCTGGCCTCTTATTTAATGTTATCAATAATTATGATCAATTTAATCTGATGTTATTCCATTTCAGTTGATTTTCTTTTAATTTATTTTGTGTTTTGGAAGCGGCATTATGGAACCTGAAATAACCTTAATATAACAGCTTAAACACATTTTGATGCTACAGTCCGTACTGTACAATGTTGTGATACTTGTACTCAACTTGAGTATTATCATGTTCTGTTTATATACTTCATACTTCCACTCCACTACATTTTGACAGCAAACAGCACGCATCTTTTACTCATCTACATTTATGTGAAAAATGTGAAATTATTCTTGTAGCAATTTAGATAATCAGAAAAAACTGGCAGATCCACAGTATAGAAATGCATTGAAATATATGTACATCCTACTGCCAGAAAATTACTGTTGCTACTTTGATATCAGATACTTTAAGACTCTTAGTCAAGTACTATTCATACAGGTGGCTTTCAACGTTTACCAAAGTAATATTTTGACACTGTATCTATACTTCTACTCAAGCACGACTATAGGGTACTTTTACAACACCGATTCTAAAGTTTTCGCTCTTAATAAATACATCTTAATCTCAAAAATCTGAATCTTATCCAACATAATGGTCTCCTGCATGTGGTGAGAGAACATGTTGCCACCCAGTAAGGCAGACTTACAGCACATTCCACAGTCACCCAATGTGGATAATTTCAGCACCATGGAGAGCAACAACACACAAACAGCTCGCTCTCCGCTGCCGAGGATGACAACTTAATGAAACCCACCTGGTGGTGATGAGGGCAGCCTGACCCCGTCTTTGATGAATCGAGTGCCTCAGCTTTCGCGGCGAGGCTAAGGTTAGCATTCACTGCGACTCCACTCACAATTTTTTTGACTTTACCTACACAGTCAGCATTTAATAGTACGCCGAATGTTTTTTTTTTTTCCATTATCCTTGTCCTTCCATTTATCATTCATTTGATTTGGTTACTTCCCTTTTATTTCACTCCTGAAATATAAATGAAATGCTTTGCAAGGGCGTCACGGTTCAGCAGCCCTGTGGATTGCAGCCTCAAGTCCAACGGCACATCCTGTCGGTTATCACAGCAGACATTAATCCCCCCGAATTTCCAGGTCTCAAACCTCGCCTTGTGACAAATGAAAGAATAGATGATAAGGATGTCCTGAGAGAATCCTGCTCTCTCTGAGTCCTGCTTCACTCGCTGCCATTTTAACTTCACTAAATCAAATGTTATCCTGAATTGAGTTGGAAAAGTGGTCGACTGTGGGGTTTTTTTCCCTGTCAGTCAACTGTAGCCTAAAGATGAAGAAGGACAGAGCGCTGCAGGTGAGAAAAGGTTATAATATGGGCATGTAATCTGCTACTTGTTTGAGTCATTTATCAGGAAAATATGCCAAATATTCTCTGGTACTCAAATGCAAGAATTTGCTTCATATTGCCATAAATGGAATATATTTTGGTTTTGGACGGTTGGATGTTAGTTTTTCATTATTACCTTACACTGGACGGACTGATTCATTGTTTTTTCACACTATAAGTCTAAGGGGTTGTAAGAAGTCAGAGAAACCCCGTCCTTGCTCCCAGACAATGTATGTTTTTTTTCTGAAAAGATCAGTTTTTGGTAACACTGCAGCTCTAATTACCTCTGTCAAGGATGTATTGTTTTAACTTGTGTGGGTTTGTCAGCAGTATTACACAAAAAAAATGCTGATTTCCACAAAACCCAGCTGGGGGAGGGGTCTCAGCCAAGAATAGACCCTATTAACTATTGGTGCCGATATGGATGAAGGAGATTGAGGAATTTTGACTTGGTGACTGGTATATATGTGCGAGAACAAAGTGATGCTGATCCTGGATCTGGTGAGCCTAAATGATGTTGAAGCAGTTTGAGTGTTTTGAGTGATACAGGGCTAGTTATAGATTGGATTGGAGTGTAATTCTAGTTTTGTTTATAAAAGATCTTTCAGTCGTGAGTTGAGTTCAAATACATACATACATACAATACAAGCAGCACTCACTGTTGGACTTTTCATTGTATACTGGCAACACTACAGTATGACCAATGAGTCACTCTAACTGCCCCTTTATAGTAGCTGAACCACACACATGGTTCACATTACTGCAGCTTCATTTTATGGTATAACACACTCAGCGCAATTTACAGTATAAAAATGACCCCAACCCTTTTTTGCAGTAACTCCACATGATTGCCAGTAAATTACTATGCCACTATACAGTAGCTCATTGTAACGTTATTTCCAGGAATTGCTCTTTGTCATCAACAAGACACACATTTAGGTTTAACAACACGTGTGGGATTTCACGAACCACGTGCATCACTTCACTCATGGTGTGAGAATGTCTTTTGCTACAGCAGCAACTGCAATCTCGACCAAGTTTCCAATACTGATTATTAGAGATTAAGGTGACCGATAACCTTTATTTGGAACAAATTCAATCTTAATGACAAAATAACTAAGTAACTAAGTATAATCTACTCTACTGTACATGAGCACAATTATGAGGTTCTTTACTTGAGTATTCCAACTTCATTTACTTTATATCTACTTTCCACTACATTTATTTGACAACTTTACTTACTAGTTACTTTGCAGATTTCGATTAATCAGAGTTAATATGCTATCGCCCGTGATGTATAAGCAATCAGATATTGTGCGAAAGGGTTAAAATAAAACATTTGTTATTTTAGAATTAGTGTGAAGATCAGCAACACCAATTACTGTGTACCTGCTTACGGCCTCAAACACGCTACAGTATAATACTCTCACTGCAGCTTTTCTTTATTATGATAAAAGTATGATAACCTTACTGAAACCTAATTTTACAGTATAATTATTGTACAGTAATTTTAATGTAATGACTGGGGGGTTTTCCTTAACTGCTTCTCTCCACAATTGTCATTACATTATGCATACTGCTGGAGAATATGTCACACCCAACAGACTTAAAAAGTGATGCTATGTGTGCAGATTTAAAGTTTGCTTGACACATTTGTCTCCTCTGTTAGAAGTCTCTTCATAAATAATGTGAAACATAAAATATGTCATAATGCAAGAGTGAACTGTAACTGTAAATTAGACAGTATTTTATTGGGCGTTTTGCTGCAAGTAACTCTAGAAATTAAGTCTAACAGTGTTCGGGTTGGATAGCTCCTCCGACTGTGTCTAATGAAGATTGCTGTCTCCATGTCAACAACTTTCTCAGATTAAAATAACAAAAGCACATATGCTTCAGTGGAGAAGGCAAACCTATGTGCAATAAGTAGTCCCCTAAGTGTTTTGTTCAGTCCTCTACCCACACAAAGTAAAACACTGAGGAATGTGACGTGTTTTTCTGGCAGGTTAGAGTTGCAAATACTGAGCGGAACTTACAGTTCTCAACAGAAATGTGATGTAACTGTTTGAAAATGTTAGTAGCCAGAAATAATGTCACGTGAAATCAAGTGCATTGCACAAAGCATGTTTGTGTTTACCAGTTTGGTCCGTCTGAGAATTACGATAAGAGAGGCGAGCAAGCTTTTAAAACAGAAGAGCGCATTGCTCACTTTTCTGGAGCTGTTGTGTAAGAGACACTCTCATCTGTGGACTGACAAACAAATCAAAACAACGTCAACAGGTGTCTGAGCAACTCACGGTGGTCTGTAATTTACAGAAACAAGGTTACTTTTTTGTTGCATGTCTGAAGACGGAAAAGGACCTATAATGACGCTAAGTACTATAATAATGCTGTTTTCTTTTTGCTTGTTTGCTTTTTTGGCTTGACAGCCCAACATCACACACAGCCCGTGGCTCGCTGATAGCACTGCGCTAGATCACATAGCAGCTGCAAAATCAGAGTAGTTGTGTGTTTTTGTGGGCGTCATTGAGAGAGAGTATTTTCCATTGGATTTATTCCAGTGCCATGGAAAAAAGGCATTCTCAAGTAAAGACATGCATTATTGTAATAACTTTCAATTAAGGAACTAACTAACTTCTGCACAATAAACTAGGGGTGTCATCATTACTGCAGTTTATGGTTGTTTTTTGCTGACAGTGGAGGCACAGATGTTTGGGTTAATCACAGTCGGCAACTGCCCCCTCCACCAGAGGGAATTAGCCTACGTGAATGTGAACGTTGTTCTGTCTCAATTCACTAGTGTGACACTTGTTATTTTATAGGCTTTGGAAAAAATTACATAAACACTTCTGTCTGACCTACACAGTCTGGATGTGAAGGTAGTGTTTGTTTACATTCATCCAGTATTAATGCTAGCTGATGATTATAAATCAATTGACTTCTTGCGTTGTGATTAATATATGTTCTACATCAAGATTATCAACTCACATAGGTCTAATATGTTTCACAAAGAGGAATTTCAGCAATGCAGATGGTGCCAAGCTACAGCAGAAAGGCATCTACAGCACAGTCGCCTATTCAAAAAGGACAACAGTGTTGAGAAAAAGTAGTTTCCGCGTCTAAAGTTTGTTTCTATAGCATCCATATTTAACAGGTTGGGAGCATGTCGAGGACATATTTCTTAGAAAAAGCAGGTCAAAAGCAATTCAAATGAAAAACACACCACAGCATTTACTGCAGCTTGTATTCTACAACATAGAAAGGGATGAAACTTTTAACAGTTGAGTGCTTTTGATCAGCATGCATTGTTTTCAGCATTAACCAAAGTAAGCAACAGTATCCCAATGAGTTTGTTTTACATCATAAAAACATTGAGAAAGAAGCACTTTTAGGCTGATTTTTCAGCCTTTTAAGAGGACTATGTCTGAAGTGTGGTATTATTTGCTGAGGGAAACTTGATTGATGTACACACTGTCTGCATAACACGCTAAAAGTAAATCTTACGAGTCATCCATGCAGCCACCGCCCACTCTTTATAACAAATGCAAGGCAAGATACATTTTTGCCAAATGCAGGATGTGGCGACTTCCCAATGGAGGAAACTGTCATGGTTTTTCAGAGTTGCATACTCTTGTTAACACACTATATGTTGTTCTGTGTGCATTGTGTGTCTGCAGACTCTATTGCCCCATTGATGACACATTATGTAGTTTAGTCCTTACAAAACTACTTGGATTGAATAAGGAAAACATTGTTATTTGGCTTAAAATGACTCCATTGCTTCTGCTTCTGCTTCATCCCCAACCTCCTCCCTATGTAGACTTGATGCTCTTAACACTACTCCGCCTGACGTCCTCCTTTGCTTCCATAATAATAACTTCGGCCACTAGAGGTCGTCGCCCAAGTAGACATGTGAGTATTGGTCATTATGTTTTCAGAGTCAACCTATTGGATTGTTTTTCTAATGAGGACAGGCTGGTTCAGTCAGCCAAACAACATATTTTGTTAATTTAAACTGCTTGTCAGCAATGCATCTAATTGTGTTTGTTATTTTCAGAAAATGACTTTCAGTGTGTGCCAGTGCTTTGAGACAGCACAGTTAATGATACTGCAATAACAAAGATAACACTCACTATAAGATTGGTGATGTGAGATTTTCCTGCCGTTTCATCTCCACTGCATAACAACACAACACACATTAAATAATTGTACTCATGTGAGCGTGTGTCACTATGATGTCACGTCCTGCGGTTGGAGAGTTGGTAGGATGGATGTCAACAGCCTCTCTCAATGTATGAAATTACAAATAATGGAAACTGGCACCCTGACTCAATCTTTGTCTAAGTATCAGAGAGAAATATGAGGAACTGGCTATCAGCCAGTTTTTTAAGCTCCACACGAAATCAATATCGCAGGCCCAAAATGCAATTGGACACAAAAAAGATAATACCGTAAAATAATCTTGGCCGTGTGATCACCAGCAGCACCATTAGCGCCAATAAAGCGCTGCTTATGCAAGAAGAACAAAAACACATGCCTTAGAGAAGGATTTCACAGCAGTCCTTCATGTGTTCAATCTGACAGCCCGTGGATATCTACTCAATCATGATTTAATTTAATAGCAAAGTAGCCTTTTCTGCCCCATCATGCTCCATGAAACAAGTCTCCTCTCTTTTGTCTGTCTTAAGCTGGATGGTTGATACCATGGTCAGTGAGGAGAAACAATGAAGGCTTTGTTACTGAGCTAAATGATTTCTTTCCTCAGCAGCAATGGGACGGATGTCTGTATCAACAGATGTGGGTTCTCAGTGTCAAATCCCCTGAAAGAAGATCAGCCTGCCCCGAAGCAAAGTGCTCCACCCGGCCCTGCTCCTTTCATCATCAACTCCCTTCAATCTTCCCGGTTTTAAAATGTTTTATTCCCAGCTGTCGACACCCAGAACCGTCACAGCTTATCACCCCAAGGGAGGCAACACCAGCTGTCAGGACCCCCGGGTTATCATGGTGAATCTGTGCGGCACGTTTTCCACTTAAAGACGAAGGACCCAGCTCTCCCATCACAAGGAGCAACGTGTGACCAGCTCACACGTGCACACTCATCAAAATGTCTCCCTGCAAATGTTAATGCTGTGTAATTGTGTTGATAGAAGAGACCAATTTGAATGAGCTTACTAATATCCAGCTTTTATGATGAGCCATGATAATTCTGTAGATTTTTCTGCTGTACCACCCAGGGTCACTCCACCTGTTTTTTTAATTGAATATCACAGCTGTACTCGAGGGGGAAAAAAAAAAATCATTTTGCGAAGAGGAACAATATATGGTATCTCCATTAACGGGCAACGCAGTATGAATGTAATAGTTTATCCATGGCTACATTTTCCTTCCAATTTCTCTTTTTGCTCCACAGAGAGGCCAGGCCAGAGGGTCATAGTTTAATTTTCTCGCTCAAGGACACTCTGCCACGGCAGATGCTCACCAGCACCACCAGGGTTTTTAAACAGCCTTCTAAAAACTGAAGGACAGTCTTCTCAGTGTATTACCCCACTGCCCACGAGGCGCATGTGTCACACACTGGCTGCACTGGCTATAATCACTGTACATGATTTCACATGCAAGTTTTTTTTGCCTGATTCACAATGAGCTGTCACGGCCAATTACCATAGTGCCGCATATCAGTTAAAAGTTGGCTGCCTGGGCCTCGCATTTCCTGGCAAGGTCCGGATGTCAATTTGTGAAAAAAACTCTGGCAGGTCTGGAGGAGCTCCTTGACTCACGCCGATCCAAATCCTGGGCCTGGAGCAAAGGAGGGAGGGCAGGGTTGAAGTGGGGAGAGGGGACACGCTGAATGGTTGCGAGAGTGGACTTCAGCGTGAGGTCACAAAAACTGTTAATAGTCCGGGCACTTGGTTCACTGCAGTATGTCATAGCGCTGTACCCACCACTGCAATTTTATTTCCCAGTGGCCTCAATTTGTCAAAAGGGATTGTGTGCGTGTCAGGACTTCCCCTCATAACTAAGGACAGTCTAGTCGTGAGAGAGAGAGAGAGAGAGAGAGACAGAGAGGGGCCTAAACAGCTGCGGTGAAACTGTTCTAATGCTAACACCTCTCTACTTAAGACGGAATAATCACTGTCAAACAACTGCATTTCCTCTGCCCCCTCCCTCTCCCACACTCCAAGTTGCTTCAGGGGGTTGGTGTGTCATGCCCGGCATAAATAGAAAACAGCATTTCCATCTGCCTGGTAAACAAGCGGGCTAAGCTGTCACCTCAGTTCACCCATTTTTGGATAGTTCCCATAGATGAAGAGATCTGGATGCTTTTCTGCGGCACACCAGCATTTATCAAATCAAGCTGTAGCGTTAATTTCGTCTAAGAGCAGCTGCTGTATTTATCTCTGTGTTCTGATGGAACGCGACACGGTGGAGTGGCAGTATTTACAAAGAGGCTGACAGTATTCATTTTGTTGAATAGAACGAGGAATCTTTCATCTCTGGTAGAAATAAAAATTTCAGACACAATGCAAAACACCCACAATCAGCTCAGCTCACTTTCATGCCGCGCTTGTTTACTTAACTGGAAAGGCTTTGAACGACTGCTCTTTGATGAATTAAGCTGCTCATCTGTGAATGACGAGGTGACAGGGTTCAACCTGATCGGGGATCAATCAGCAGAGCTTTGTAATAAATATCATGATAGAAGTTGTGGTACTTGACAATTTTTGAGGATTGCTAGATTGGTTTGGCGATGGCGATTGCAGAATTGGCTGCATTTACATGGAGCCTAAGATTTAAAAGCCCAAAACAGAAGGAAAATGCTCCACAGTAACACCTTCGCGAGAGTAAACAAGCACAAACCAAACACAATTTCAATCGATTTTCAAAAGGGGAAGTTTAAACTTTTTCATCAACTGAACGAATGAAACCTGATTATTTTCCAGCTGTGTTCTTTCAGTGCATACCAGCCATCTTGATAAATGTGAATGTTTCCCCACTTACCAAAGATGGTAAGATTTTAAAGCGAACTGGTCTACTGAAGAGAGATTGTTTTTAACTCAGACACTCGGTTGACACCGAAATCTTCAATCGGAATTAAGACATATTGTTTGTGTTCAATACAAGGATCAGAGATCTGATACTACCTGAAATGCTGGCGTCCACACCACATGCCTGTTACTTTAGTTAGCCCACTTACTATAATGAAAAAGCTAAGCTAAAAACAGCACAATAGAAAGAAACACCTCCCAACTGGGCAGCTTTAAGAGGAGGATAGTAAACAGGAAATGAAGATGTGGTTCTTTTTATCATCTCTCCCACATGTCACAACCATCAACAACTCCTTCCTCTGAGGGGTCACATTACTTGTTACTTACTTTTCAGCCTTCTCTGGTGAAGGAAGAACTATCCGGGGGCCTTTTTAGATCACAATGTCAGGTTGGTAGAGAGTTGAGTGGCTGATGACTGTCAGCTATCAGCGATGGCCCGACTCTAATTGCTGGCGTCATTCCAGTTCACTTTTTTAAACTCCAGAACACAACTCTCAACTTGGACAATGGGTTATTTCATGCCTGAAAGAACTTAATTGGCCCAAAATTTGGTCCCTAAATCTCAAAAGACCACTGAATCACTGAACTTTTTTTAACTAATAACCCAACAACTTTATACTGTCAATATAAGAACATTTTGGTATGTTTTTAGATGTTTTGTTTGTTTTTTCTCCAGGTCAAAAAAATAAAAAAAGATTCAGATTCTCATAAAAACGATTTTCCACAGGACACATCTTCCAAATGCCACGCACACACACACACACACACACACACACACACACACACACACACACACACACACACACACACACACACACACACACACACACACACACACACACACACACACACACACACACACACACACACACACACACACACACACACACACACACACACACCACGTCAAAGGTTCATTAGAACTAGATTTAGTCTAATTTATGTGGCCACATTTTCTTTGCATTGTCGTACCTTTTGTTCCCGTTCTAATAGATGGTTATGAAATTGAAAGTTATTCAACACCTGAATGCCTTTCCAGCTGAGATGGGAGTCGGCCCTGATTGGACTATTTATGCAACTTCAACCAGCAATTTGTCTCTATAATTGTGTGAATAATTTCTACAGAAAATAGCCTTTGAATAACAAATGCTTGTTAGCCATTACTGAAAAGAAGGTGTCCTGTTGAGGCTCGCGGATGGAACAAAATGGACTAAATGTGCATTAAGAACAATCATTAACTCCTGAACGTCATTGTATAAACACACTATGTTACTCTTTTATTGAAGGATAAAGTTATTCACCTATTCTTCGTCTGTTGTTGTCTGTGTGCATTGCACATTTCTTTTAAAAAGTCAAAAGATTCAAAAACCAAATACATAATCGGATCAAAACCTGGTGTCAAATCTGTCATTAACAATGTGTATTTAATCCTGTGATCTCCAAGACCAGTCACTGTAACGCTCATGCATAATTCCACACTGCTCTCACACATAAACACACACATACACACCTCTGTCCTTCTGTATAATCAGTTTTTCAGCTTGATAAACAAGCCGTACGTAAGCACTGATACCAGCAAAACGGGCTGTAAAAAGCGACAGCTGTGTTGATGTCTCCATCGGGGGGGATAGAGATGACTCTGCTGCAGATATGACACTCTTCTCTTTACACAACTTATTAGGCAAAGTAATCACTTTACAATGCTGCAGGTAATCAGTGCAGACAGCATCATATGGTCGTTTTCAGATGCTGTCTGCCGGGACAGGACCTGAATTTTAAACCGTCGCTGCCCGATTGAGTCCGCAAAAACAAAGCCACACAAAACGTCTGTTTGCTTTTCGGTACACCAATTGTGTAAAGCAAAGAGGAACTGATTTAATTTTGTTTGTTGGACGGAAAAGGCGGCATGTTGCACGAGCATTTCCTCTCGACGCCCGAGTAATTTTTGCTGTGTGAAATCAAATCTATTTCTCATTACAGAGGCAGCGTTTGAAAGCCGCAATGTTGCATATCCACGGGACAATGCTGGACTGCTTTGAATACAGTTGTCGTCTGATATTTGCTTTCCAAGATAAAAACAACTAACTTCAATGAAGACTTAACTTTTTGGCAAGCACGCTGCACAGGCTCGGTGTTTGAAACCTATTTTCTTGGGTTAAATTATTTGCCCAAACAAATATGAGTTAAATCCCTTGGATTTTTTTTGTTTAAACAGCAGCACAACAGAGTTAAGTCCTCAAATGCCTCTCCTGCAAAAACAGCCTCACTTTACTCTGATGGCTTCAGAGTTATCAGACTGAAGATCTCTGAAACTCTCCCCGCTGGACTCGATTCATGCTGAGATTAATTCAGGATTTAATGGGTCAGACGAAATATCGGTATCTTGTGTTTTTTCTTCCTTTTTCGGATCAAAGATGTTCTATCGAGTCTAGACAGGAAAGACACTCTCGAATGTCTCGCAGCACAGCAGCGAGGAAGGAACCTGTGCAAAGAGAGCCCTTCTTGCCTCCCGAAATAGAAGATTTGTGGCTGCTGCAGATTAAGGTGTCACCCACTGAAAACAATGCGCTCCATTTTGTTCCCGCGGTGGCCCCTGTATCTTCTGGTAGAAAACAATTTACAGCCACTTCTGTTAACATCGCATTTATTTAGCCGTTGACCTTTCTCAAGGCGAGGATGACTCCTTGAGAGCAACTTTTTGCTCTCGCAAAGCTCCAAACGTTTCCAGATGCTTCATTGCAGGCTATTATCCATTAACTGCGTCTAGTGGTAAATGCTTAGCCAAGACATCCCATCAGCCCAAACCTAAAATTAATCCACAGTGTCAACACTGACACCGGTATCAAACGGCTAAACCATCTTTATTTGTATTTTCTAACACTTCCAGACAGCAAATAGCTTCATTTTGCTCTGAATGCAGAATGAGATGACAGAATTTATGCGGCTTTGATCTTGTTGTGCTGTCCTCTTTTTTTTTTTTTTTTTTTTTTTTTTTTACAGGAAACACCTGCCTCAAACACATTTAGGGAGATTAGGAGTGAGCTTGTTATCTTTCCACTCCACGCTTGTGTCTTTTACAGGACCGGAATTTCAATGCAGGACCAGACACTGTGAAACTGTCTCCACGACCAAGCAGAACACAGACGTCGTTCATTTGTTGCTGAAATGTTGTTCAGCCGCATCAAGGACCCGCCTGCACTGATAAGCAGTATAGCCATGCCGCTGTGATGAGGTGAAGTGATGCTGAATCTTTGAAAAAACGGTTAGTCCAATTAAAAAAGCTCCATTATGCGCAACCCCTGAGAGGGAATTTTTTTTTAATACAACCCGGATGTTTTAAAAGGTATTTCAAGGTAAGGACACTGATTTCTAAGCCATTCAATCAAGAGTTTTTTTTTTAAATTAAGCATCGACATCTCTTAAAGAAACTTAAAGAACAACAAACATCACTTTAATCTTTAAGAGAATCTTTGAATGCTCAACATACCTTTAGAAAAAAAGAGCATCAACTCCCTCACAATCATAAAGTTCTACACTGAATAAACACTCGCAACATTGTCTTATTGATGTGCACAATGTACACGGGTAGGCGGAAAAATCCCAAAGCAAATTTCAGTGAGAGGGATTGTGTTTTCATCACGAGGGAAAGGGGATGGCTGAGATTGATTGTGCTGCGTCTTTTACAAAAAAAAGTGTTTTCTTGGCAGCCTTTCTTGGATTTCTCATAGGAAAATCACTGCTTGCTCAATACGTCTGTGGCTGTGTACATTCGCTCCAGGCAGGCGTTTGTCAGGCCAAAAAAAATAAAAAATCTTTAAAGCGTATGGTGATGTTTTATATCGATAGTTTGACAGTGATGAAGTTTAACTCGCTGCCAAACTTCGCTGGCCTACAAAACGCACTGTCTGTTTTTCCTAATGCTTTGATTTGTTATCTGCCACTATCTCCCTGCGAAACACACGCACACCTCCCTGTTGTCAAAGTGCGAGCGAGCCCGAAAATAAAAAAGGACAAAGTATCAGAGGGACATAAACAATCAGCTATCTCATTTCATTGCAGCCTGTCTGTCAGTCTTATCCATCTCTTCCCACTACAACGACGCTAATGATATCTCACTGGACCTTGCCAATAGTTAGAGCACATCAGCCGAACTAGGCCTGTGCTTTGTAGATCTCATTTGATTTTCACTGCTGATAGTGGATGCGGCAATTTATGCCAGTGCTCATTCAAGTAGATGGAGATCAAAGAGCCTCGTCCCACCCCTCCCCGCACTCCCATCTCTGGTTTCATCAGATCTGCAACAAGACTCCTCATGGAGGCTCCCTCATTCACCCACTGAAGCACCAGGGTCAAAATCCATTCCTGCAGAGCAAATGTGTCCTGAAAATCTCCAGTTTAACAGCCGCGCTTGAGAAATTTGCATGTATTTACATGTTTATCAAGCACAGCAAATGAGTTCTTCTAATCTTTCCTGATCGGACCCGTTTATATTAACAGAAAAAATGCTGTGTGATGTGTTACTTTCCCTCTCCAGAACTAGAAACGAAAAAGAAGACGGGCCGAGCAACGGTTGTTGTTCTCAGGTGTTGCTGAGCTGTATGAATATTTGCATCACTTGGCACAGACATCCACACGGACAGGCTTGTTTAGCCTTAAATACCGTTCAGGTCAACACCTTATGCATTACAAATCACCAAGGGGAGAAGAAAAGACAAATTATTTTTTGTCTTCATGCTTTCTTTATGAGTCACATAATGGATTTTGCACAACTTGGTATTAAAAATATCAGTCAATTTGTTTTGCATTATCCTCGACTGTCTATTCGTTATTGCTGTTTTTGTTTTATGAACACAGCTGCATTTTAAGTGAATTAAAATTTGAATACAGAGGGCTTTCAGTTAGTGGTTAAGAGCATGTCCTCTCCAAACAATTAATGTGACGCATGTTTAAACAGTCAGGACGACTCTTATTTACTTTTAACTGCAAACCAATATTCCTTTTTTAAAACATGACTCATTAACAAAGTTCTTGTGAGGACTTTGGCAATGAGTCATGTCTATACAAGACACGGTAACATTT
Organism: Diplodus puntazzo; assembly: GCA_963678695.2. NCBI lineage: Eukaryota > Metazoa > Chordata > Actinopteri > Spariformes > Sparidae > Diplodus > Diplodus puntazzo. Next base: position 10,345,318 of record OZ023162.1, on the reverse strand, counting down.
GAAGGTCTGAAATGAAAATGCAATGACATTTACAGTATGGAGCTGTGTGTGTGACAGAACCCACGTTGACTAAATTCAGTGTCAATGGATCCCTCTTTGTTCCTGCAGTTTATTGTACAGAATGACATTCAACGCGAGAAGGCTGTTTTCACATTCATTAACTGAAAGTGTACTTTTTTTCGGTGTGCTCACTAAAGATCTCATTTTAAGAAAGGGATCTATGAGCATGATTTGTGACATCACAAATACTTTGAAAGCCAATCCCAGTGCAGTATACAGAACGGAAACTTAAAGCCTACAATGCATATACAGAAATATGTGCATATGATCTGAATTGTTTTAATGAGGAGGGAGGAATGTTTGATTTGTTTCTGAAATGATTTCATATGTGAAAGTGATCAGGTCGGATTTTGTCCCCAGGCATCACCAGCCGATCACATGGGTTGCTGTAGTAACAATGTAAGTGTCAGTAACTACATACAGTACACTGGTGATGCAGTTTCCCAACACAGAAGCATGAGAATATAGAGATGTAGATGCCTGTCCAAACAATCACGCTGTCTAGTCGTGGAGCAGATGATTTATTTCAGCAAGGCTGTCCGCAGACTGTCGAGCTCTGATGCACTTGGCTGACTCTGGACTCGACGTCGTTGTTGCGAGGCGTGTTGCGAGTGACACAAAAGACACCTGTATAATTTGATATGAGCTGTGAGAGCATCCGGACTTTGAATCGCACTTCAAACCACCTCCAAATTTGGTGTTTTTTTTTGCTATACAGACTGTAAGTTAATCTGGATATATAGTACAGATACAGATTTGGGCTGTCAGTCTGAACATAGCCAATGAGCTTTGAGCAGTTAAGCGTTTGAAGAATGGATATGACTTCTACGCTTGTGTTAAATAGTTTTTTTTTTAGGCCAGAGGAGGAAGAAAAAGGCAAAAAACAGCAAAAACATCTTGTTCCGCATGTGATTTTCTCCCCTCTCTCCTATCATGTTAATCAGCTCATGGCCCCTTTTGTCCTGTTGGTCTCTCCCACCATGTCGGGAGCTGTTGTTCTATAGCTCATGTCATATGTCAGATGATTACTACAAGGCAGAAGTTAATTTTGGGCTTGTTTTTGTGACGAGATATGTGACATGCTGCTGTGAGTCTAGCAGCCTTGCTGTGTCATTTTTAACAAGAGCTCATTATATCTTCTCCATGACAAACTTGATTCTCTGAAGAAAGGAAATAAGGTGCAACAAAGAGCAGCGAGAACCTGGTTTCCGTGATACCAGGTAACACAAACCTGACAATTCGCAACGGCTGCAGGGGAAGCTCCAGATCAAAGTCCACGTCTACATGAAATAGATTTTTTTATTGTTAAGCTTGCAACCGATCAATAATTTGAAGTTTTTGTCAGCGCGAAGGTAACCCTGAAGGAACAGCCGTAATGCTTCTGAGCTTTTACGATGATATGCAACCATCGAGCAAAACAAATGGTGATCTATGACAAGATTCATAGAGGGATCATTAAATCCACATCCACGTTAACGAAACAAGGCCAAAGGCACAGAAAAAAAGATGTTCAACATTAGCCTAATTACTGAAAGTAATGCTTATGGTGACTGCTGCGGTAATTTATTAATAACTGTAAAAATATGCAGATGAATATTCATTCATGCCTTTGTGATGAAACACTAATAACATCTGTTAAATCTTTCACACTCAGGCTCTGTTCCTCTATGGAGCAGATGCTCACAGTAGTTTTGTCAACAAAGACAAAAAAAGCAAACAAAAACAAAATGTGCCAAATGTTGAACTGACGTTCACTAGGAGAGCTTATAGGAAGCAGAGATCGCACCAGACAATGTGCAGTCTCATTGGACGGTGGATAAGCTGCTCTGTGCGCTGAGGTAATTCACAGGGCTGTGATGAAGACAAGGCACCGTGATTTAGCTTCCCATTAGCGCACACATGCACACGCCCACGCCTCTGCACACGAACACGCTCACACACACACTGCCTTTGCGTTTCAGCTTTACTCAGTTGGAGAAATTGCAGCCGGAGCACAAAATACAAAGCGTGCACTTTTCGATCTCTGTAAATGTGGCCGTTTATGGCAGGTAATAGCATTGTTATTCAACTCTTTGCCAACGCTAAATGGAGCCCCTCTATGAAAAAGTCCTCGATTTCTAAAAAAACAACAAAAAAAAAACAACGGGCCTTTATAAAAGGAAATCAAATTCGTATCAGCAATGTGAACGATAAACTGATAACCTCACCTATGTGGTTATGCTTGATATAGTTGCAATATGGAGCAGAGCGACTCTGTTGTTTTCCAATTTCCTCTGATGCCTCAAACTTATTTTACTCTAGATAAAAACTTTTCCATTCTGCACACACAAACAACGTCTCAATGAAAACAGACGATAAACCTCACTTTAAGCTGTTATGGCATGATGGAGACAACACAAAAGAATGGGAGAAAGATGTATCCATTTGAAATGGGAAAAACCCTGTATTTGACCGTCAGGTCTGTCTCTTAACTTGTTCTGGGGTGTCGTCTGCAGCTCAACCTTTTCAAATGTCAGCTGTATCCTGCAGGCCACAGTAAAAAATCAGGATTCAGTGGCAGCGCTGTTTTTCTCAAACACAACTTGTAGTTTTCACCAGTGGTTCATTTTGAAATAATGATGGCTTCTGGTAATTAAAGTTGCATACAAAGTCTTAATTCTAATGTTTTATTATGATAATTTTTTTACGAGGACATTGCGCGCCGATCAACAACATTACCCATGATGCAGTTAATTTCCAGCTCAATCTCAACTGCAGCTCCTGAGCAAGAAACTGCAGAAGGGGTTAACTTGTGCATGCACAGATTTCACTCTACTCAACAAAAGTACATATTGCACGAGCTCAACTGAAACACAGGACTTGTTCACCGTTACTATATTTAACCAAAACACAAACTTTACCTTTAACCTTTAAGAAGTCATGATCTCTTAATAACCTGCTCTACTCCCCTTACCTTAATCAAAGTGTTACAGTAGCCTTAACCTTACCACACGAGGGAAGCAGGATGCAAACCCCAGTGTCCTTTGTTAAATTTATCCGCTTTGAACACCCACTGTTGACCCTGACCCCCCTCCTACGACTGTGTGGTAAAGGAATGTAGCACTATACTGGAGTATAGTAAGTACTGCCACTGAACAAGACAACAAACATATTAGCCCTGTATAGACTCCCCAGATCTGGGATCTGCATCTATTTGTTCTCACGCATAGATACCAGTCACCTAAATAGGATTTTTTTGCATTATTCCCTGAGAAATTGATGAAAAACGTAAAAAATTGCCTATTTCACCATGTAAAGGAGCGTGAGATACATTTCTGGATCTGTCCCTTTATCCAGATCGGGACCATAAGTAGATAAGGTCTATTCTGGGCCGGGACCCATCCTCCATCCAAGTTTCACAGAAATCCATTCATGTGTAAGCTTGCTGACAAAGCAGCAACTCAACACTTTACCATTGCTTTCTAGCTGGTGAGTCTAACCACATGCATATTTTACCAGCATTTGTCTGAAGGCTGGTGCCCATTCTGTGCACTGCAATTAAGTTTGTTAATCTAGTATGAATGTTACTTCTAGGAGGGTTTGTAATTGAGGGATAATGCCTCAATAAGACAATGAGAGAAAAACAAACATGAATTCAACAAAACCAGAAATTTAATTTGAT